>CM056458.1:2344428-3014428 GCA_029783895.1 Triplophysa bombifrons
TGCATTAAAGGAGTCATATGACACGGCTAAAACAAATATTATCGTTTGTTTTAGATATAATCAAAGTACGAAGTAAGGTTTGTTTTTCGCTGTAAAAACGCTGTATTTTCCACATACCGTGCATGTTTGTATCTCCTCATTTTTTCAGGTGTGCTATGATTGGCCAGTTAACCAGTGCGTAGTGATTGGTGGGATTCTGTAAGCGTGTGACGGAAATGTATCGCCTCTTACCATATTTGTAACATCAGGTTCCAAAGCAATTGTACTGACAGGTACACCCACCTTTAAACTGACGTAGATTTTTGGGGGTGTGGTTTCAGGCAGGTCCAGGTGAGCATTCGCTTTTAGATTGAATGCATCTTTTGTTCCGACACTTTAATTTGTGCAATTTTACGTGTCTTATACATGCATGGGCAACTTGTAACACACCAATACACCGAAAAACACTTTTGCATGAAGTCAAGTTATAATCCGTAACAAAACTAACACACACACAGAGAGACTAATAAAACCCTCACAGTGTTGTAACTTCCTCACGGCTTATAACTTGACTTCATGCAAAAGAGATGTAAAATAAAGTTTGATGTGTAATGACATTACGCTTCTCTCTTGAATGTCTAGGTGACATCATATGGGCTTTGCATGGATGGCTGACGGAGAGGTGTGTCGAGCAATCACAGGACAATGCTGGCAAGGAACCGTTTCATCATGGTGCTGGTGGTGGGTGTGCTGCTGGCCGTGCTGAGTTTCAGTCTGCAGTATTGTAAGTGTGTGTTTTTGTGTACAGCACAATGCATACTTGCTCTTCCTCTCTTTTTACTCCGTATTAAATCACGGCTATTCATGTGGGGAATTCCCGTGGGGTTATTTGTTTGTTAATGTATAGATTTAGCATGTCAGGTGTGAATACAACCGCGGCGGGATTGTATTTTCTATGTGTGTGTGTTTGAGTTCCAGTGGGAATACAGTCTCAATTAGAAAACATTCACCACTCAAACAAAGGCATTTCCCTGGCAGACGTGCTATATATAACAGACTGCCTCAGCAGATCACAGATTTATAAAGTGTTTACAGTGCGAAATAAAATGATGGTGTAGCAGTCTCTGTATCCCTACAAAACAGTACTGAGTGACAGTATCCATAGTATCTTGACATACTGTGTATGGCCTTTATACAGTTCAGCGAGTGATTTAATGATTATTATGGTTATATTTTGATTAAATCATTTAGATTTTTCTTATATATTGATACAGTGGCTTCTGCTGGCGGGGCAATGAAATAACCTCAGCACACAGTCTGATACTTTCTATTTGATGAACAGCTCAGAAATATGTAATAATACCGTGAAAAGTACAAACTCTCTAAATGTAAACAGTTACACTGCCTTGCTAACTCCGAGTAGACAACTACGAGCCAACACATGGACGATACTTGACCATCGGTCATCTAAAGGGGCGAGTATAGTCCGGCCCTTAAATGTAAATTATAATCGCAGAGGAGCGCACCCTATGCATACCCTGCCCCGTACAGTATGCGGACCGCAAGCGCTGGGATTGGTCGGCCCTCCCTCAGGTAAAAAAACTCATGACAAGACTAAATTATTATCTTGGTAGTGCTTCTGTATTAAACATCTTAAATCTGCAACAAAAGTGACTGTTTACTTGCCGCTATCACTGCTAATGCTTCTCAAGCGAGCTGCTTCTTCTTCGGCTCTTGGGTTGGTTACACAAGCAACACACGTGTGGGAACTGATGCCTAGCGGTGATTGCCTGTCGGCGCGGACAACGAGGCCGAAGTGTAAATGAAAACCGACACGTAACCTACCGTCGCACGACTATAACTGAAGTTTTATATCTTCGATTGAGTATGTTCAAAAAACTGTCTGGACGAGTTTGTGCATGAGACGGATGCAGAAAGTCAAGTATACCTGGCGCTTTAGAGAGTCTGAGATCAAAAAACTACATTTCGATTGTTTGAATTGCACGACATAAGCACAATCAAAACATTGGAAAGAGAGATGTTTTATTTATTTATTATTGAAAGGGTTCATTCGATTGGCTGCTAGGACAGATTATTCTCAGATTAGACTCTGTACCGGATTGAGAATCCTCTTCATCTGAGAACCGCAGTCATTCTGCATCCGCTAAAAATACATTTATAAATATCAGCAGATTGAATAATATTACACAGATGGTGAGAGTGTGGAAAAACACCTCAGATGTAGCCAAACATGGACATGTTTTTTGACAGGTCCCTTTAACGCCAGCCCTCTGCATCACACAGCCAATCACAGTTCAGTTTGAGCAAAAGGGTACCTCTGGCCAGCGAATCAAATCTAAATCAAACCAAATGAAACAAAAAACAGCTGTCAAATAAAATACTTCAGATATGTGGTAGACACCGTGTTGCTGACAGGAAGTAATTGCTAAAATGATCAAGAACACATTTCCTGTAAATGTTTGTAAGACATGTTAATATAGACTGATGTTGTGTGTATATCACAGGGAATAAGTGGACACAGCTTTGCCTTTTTGTGTGTGTTGTGCGACCTGTAAGCGTGTTTGCTTAGTAAAACATTGACCTTTTGGAATTTAAATAAAGCTTGGTTTAATTATAGTAAAAGTCTAGTGACCATGTTTCCTTGGCAGGATAAACTATGGTTTATCTTTTTTTATTTGTAGTTAAACCATGTTGAGTTGTTATCAAGTAAGTGGTATTCCTAAAATATATTTGGGCACATAATTCACATATAAATAGACAAAATAAATGTTAGACTTGTCTAAACTGTACTGACATATCTTAAAATATACCAGTGTCATGATTTTGTCTCAAAATGCACTCAATTCATCTTTATATGTTTTAGGCCTAGTCTTGTCTTAAACATGTATTACATTAAATTAAAATTAAGACCGAACATATTTTTGTGGACACTTTCTGGTTCATATACTAAGATACCAAGATAATGATATTTTTAAACACTTGCACTATTCATACTGCTGCACTGCTTCATAATACTTAACATCATTCTCTTTTAAATGCATATTTATTTACTAATTTTCCTTTAAAAACATGTCTTCTGTAAGTATCTAATAGACATAATTTTGTTATTTAAAGGAGTAGTTCACTTTCAAGATACATTTTCATGATGATTTGCTCACCCCCATGTCATCCAAGTTGTTTATGTTTTTGTTTCTTTAGTCGAAAAGAAATGAAGGTATTTGATGAAAACATTCCAGGAATTGGCTCTATATATTGAACTTCAATGGACTCCAAACAGTTGAAGGTCAAAATGACAGTTTCAGTGCAGCTTCAAAGGGCTTTAAACCATACCAGACGATGAATAAAGGTCTTATCTAGTGAAATTATCGGTCATTAAAAAAAAAAAAGTGTGTGTATGCTTTATATTCAGAAATGCTCGGCTTACTCTGTTCTGCGATGCACGTTCATGACTTCACCTAATACGTAATTACGTTGATAAGGTCATGTAGGGGGAAGTATTTTGACGTAGGCGAGGTACCGAGTCAGTGTTTACAAGTTGAACGTGCAACGTAATTACATATAACCTGTAGTCATGAACAGAGCAAGGCGAGCATCAACTTTTTTTAGAAATTGACCGATCGTCTGGTATCGTTAAAAGTCCTTTTATTTTAATCTTCATTGATGTACACTATTTGGAGAAAAATCCTGGAATGTTTTCATCAAAAACCTTCATTTCTTTTCGACTTAAGAAAAAAAAACATAAACATCTTTGATGACATGGGTGTGAGTAAATAATCATGAAAATGTATTTTAAAAGTGAACTACTCCTTTAAATACATTTTGGAGACTTATATAAAGCCTTTGTATATTATAAACACTTTTCTGAGGATCTTACTGTACATCTCAGGTCTGTCTTTTCATCGTCCATCCTCGTGATGATGCCTCTTGCTACACCCTGTGTGATATCATTACTAATTCATTCAGTGCTTTTGTGGTTTGTTGAAAGCGGCCTAAATGTAGGACAGGTTCACTCAACCGTGACTTCTTGATTTTAAAGAAGGAGACTTTAAGTCTGTAGAGACAAAGACATCGAGAGAGAGAGCGAGAGAAAGATTAAAGTTAGATTGGACCTGCATTGCTTTCTTTCTTCTGCAGAACACACTAGAAGGCATTTCTCAAAATATCTTATTTTGTTACAAAGAAGAAAGAGTCATATACAGGTTTTCAACAACAAGCGTAAATGAATAATGTTAGAATAAATTGGATTTGAATGATTGTTTTGAAGGACATGAGGGTGAATAAGTGATGAAAGAATGTTCATTTTTGGGTGAAGCTTTGAGACCATTTATCTTTTTTTGAGTTGATTTTTGTACGTTTGGCTCTCGCTAATACCGTCAAAACTGTAGACACACACACACACAGTGTCAGCGTAATGAGCGGTATGAACCCTCTTCTGTTCAATTCTGTTTAATGTAATGCATCTATTATATTTGAGAGAGAAAGTGTGTGCATGTGTGTTATTTCTTGTTAACTTCACTCATGGGACACTCTCAAAGAGCTCTTTGTGTGGTCAGTCCCTTCACAAAGCTGTGGTGTGATTGGCTAGGAACTCATTCCTTACATTCTATTGGTCGTGCAGATTTGACGAGAAGGAGAGGGGGTTCAATGCTGTATAGAGACGGACATAATGTGAACACACACACACACCTGCAGTGCATACATGATCTCTCTCACACATCCTACAGAATGTCTGCTGCTACTCGTATGAATCAGCTAACTGTTATTCTTCTGTCTGGTGAGTTTAGCTCTTAGTTTGTTACATCAGTGGTTAGAAATGTGTGAATCATTTCTAATAAAGATTTAGTTTTTAGTCTGTTTTCGTTTGTTAATAGATTGGAACAATATAGGCAATGATTATATTTTAATGTTTTTTTCCTGTAAACATTTCCGGTATGAACTGATCAAATTGCTCTGAATAGGAATATGTTATTTGGGGTGTTAAAGTTGTTAAAGTTTTGTTGAAATAGCTCTTTATTAGATAGCCTTATTTTCTTATCTTAAAATAACTTGTATATGTTTTTTATTTATTTATTCTTTTTTAGTTTTTTAAGTTTATGTTATTGTTGATCGATTCTTTAAGAAAGCTGTGGGAGCGAGGGACTGTTTGAGCGTGTTTTTGTGTTGTATATCGTGTCATACGTGTTTGTATGTATGTTGTGCTAATGTTGAAACTTTTGTTTTATATTTATAGGACCTCCTTGAAAATGAGATGTTACATAAATTGAAATTTAACGCGAGAGATTTTTTGTCCGACAAAATTCTTCGAGAGGAGTATGATGCTGGTTTCTGTTGCTAAATAGAGTTTTGTTTCTAATATATCTTCGTATGTAAAACTGCTTTCCAACTATGCAAAATTGAGAAAAATACATTCATCTGAACTGCATAAAATATTTCATAGTATTAAAGGGGCCATGCAGTATAAATACATTATAAGTTTGTTCGTAATAATTTTTTTATACTCTCAGAATTAACCTCTTTAGTGATTTTAATTTGAGTTTGCGTACTTATTTCTTTTTAAATATGTCTAAATATTAAGTTAAGTAAACAGATGTTAGGGTGTTTCTGCACAGGGAATGTGGCATCCTACTGACTGTCTATGATTGGTTTTTCTGGGTCTAAAGCTCAACATTCGTCGCTACGGCGACTCCTCACATTCCTCCCTATGCCCACATCACCTTGGTTATGTCCCAAATGTAACAAGCGGCAGCACTGTGCGACCTCAGTGTTTACTCAGTGAGGTCACTTCTGAGGAAGCTGGAAAAGTGTGTGAGTGTGCTTGCGACTGGCTCTCAAAGCCATTTTTTAATCTTTCTCTGCACAGTGCACCTGATTCCAACCAATCCGGTGGCAGAGCAGAGGTCACATGGTAAAAACAGGAAGCGAGTGAATCCGGTTCTACACACGGAGCCGCCCAGCCCGGACCCCATCAGAGACACCCATCAGTACTGCAACTACCCCAACATCACTGAACACGGCTGGGAAGGTGAGAAACACCACCCTTCACACTTGTTAAAAGATTCTCACAGACTCGTATGAACGTATTTGTGTGTGTAGGTCACAGTCCGGCTGACTACAGACTGCTGTCGGTCCAGATGATGATTCGTCATGGAGACCGTTATCCTCTGTACTCCATCCCCAAAACTAAGAGACCTGCTATAGACTGCACGCTGTCAGACAAGAGGTACACACGTCACGCATTAGCATCCGTCTAACATCAAAACAAATCATACAACGCATTATTCTAAATGTCACCCAGCTGTCATTTTAATTCGTATTTTATGTCTTTATCTAAAAGCAATCAAATCTGACTTACTTCAGAAGATTGTTTTTGGACTTAGAACCGACTGCCAACATACCTATGTGTGTGTGTGTGTGTGTGTGTGTGTGTTTGGTACTGTATGATATCTGAATCAATATCAGATTAATATTTAATTCCTCTTATCATGTTTTGTCCTCCCTGAGCTGCGTTTCTGTGCAGTTAATAGTCAATGTATCGTTACCTTATATAACATTAAAGGTTTCCATGGTTTCATCATTGTATTCCAACTCATGCCATCACAAATGCTTTTTGAAGCTTTGCCATGTTCAGCCCCATTTGAGAAGAGGACATGATGGCATCATGATATCAAATGGCTTGTTTGAACATATGCAGAAAAAAAGATGCATGCCTACATCTGTACTAGGATGAGGATAGGCAAATTATGAGAGAATTGTCATATTTGTGTTAACTATTCCTAAGTTTCATGACCAGACACATCCTAGAGTCCATGCAAACCAAACATTTTGCATGAAAATTGTCCACAAAACCTTGATGTTTGTGTCTTGTCGGTCTGCCTTAAAAGGAGAGTTCACTCGAAATTAAAAACATATTTTGAAGAAAGTAACCGAATAGGTCATGCAGGTTTGAAAGGACAAGAGGATGAATAAGTCTTTGACTTATGAAGTTACCCTTAGTGTTAACGGCCACGGACGTATGTCGTTTATTACCCTGGTACTAAAAGAAGAATTATAAAAAAAATGCTTTTGTCAGGACAGGAAACACTTTTTATTTGATAGAGATAGCTAACTTAAGTGTTTCCACATCGCCCTCTTGTGGGTGATTTTGGCAGTTGCACATTCAACATGGCTATTAAAGAAACATGTTAACCCAAAAATAAAAATTCTGTGATTATTTATACACTCTTGAGTTGTTGCAAATCTCTATAAATGTTTTTTTCTGATGAACACAAAGAAAGATATTTGGAAGAAAGCTCGTAACCAAACAGTTCTTGGCCACCATTGACACACATACAGAACTGTTTGCTTTCCAACATTCTTCAAAATATCTTATTTTTGTGTTCAACAGAACAAAGACATTTATAAAGCAATTGTCCCTACTATGGGAGTCAATGTCAACATTATGGTTATAAGCATTCTTCATGTTCATTCAGAACAAAGAAATGTATACAGATTGAGTAAATGAGTGAGTAAATGATGACTGAATTTTCGTGGGCTAACTGTTTCTTTTAAGGTGTTTGAGTTTTATAAATCACAAAAATGTCAGTCTAAAATATGTATATTTTTCTGTATTTGTATTTTTGCAGAAAGCCCTCACACCCCCTCCTGGCCTCCTTTGTTAATCACATGGCTCTGGGAGGGCGTGGTCACTGGGACGCATCATTGGGATCTCTGCCCCGATTACCCAATCACAGCAGCTGTGAGATGGGCGAGCTCACACAGACAGGTAGCCAATCAGTGTAACGAATTTCTGCGTTCTAACACAATTTGTGTTTCCAAATATAACGTACAACGTGTCTCCTTAAGGTGTTGTACAGCACTTGAAAAACGGCGATCACCTTCGTCAGGCCTACATCAAGCGTCACAATCTGCTCACGGATGATTGGTCGCCAAGGCAGCTGTGGGTGGAGACCACCAGTAAAAGCCGAACCCTACAGAGCGGATTGGCTTTCCTCTTCGGCTTCCTGCCGCGTTTTGATTGGTCACGGCTGACGGTGAGACAGCAGTGGAGTACGCTGTTCTGTGGTTCCTCGTGCGACTGTCCCGCACGAAACCGATATTTGGACCAGGAGCAGCGCAGGCAGTACCGGCAAAGGATTGCAGACGCAGAACTCGAGCGCACATACGTCGCCATGGCAAAGACTTTGGTTGTGGCGACAAAAACTCTCAGGGCAGCCAATCCGGTGGATGCTCTCTTATGTCACTTCTGTCACCATCTTCCCTTCCCCTGCTCCAGCACACCCACCACAACCAGCACTCATCCTGAGGGGGCGTGTCTTACGCTACAGCACTTCGCCGTGATTCGTCGGCAACAGAAGGAAGACGAACTGGAGCGTCGGGAGGCGGGGATTTACCGTCGCTACGCAGTGCTGGCTGCGCATCCGTACCTCAACCGGACCGCGGCACGCATGGAGAGGATCGCGAAAGGCAGCCAGACGCACAGAGGAAGAGAGGAGGCGGTCTTTGCATTAGCATCTGCTCACGATGTTACCATGGCGCCGTTGCTAAGCGCACTGGGCCTGGAAGGAGCGGGATTTCCGAGGTTCGCCGCCCGGCTGGTTTTTGAGCTGTGGAACAGCCCAGACGTGAAGGACAATGGGGCGAATGAGAGAAAGAAAAGAGGAAATGGGTCGGACAATATGTTTGTTCGTGTTCTCTATAACGGCGAAGACTTGACCTTTGACACAGCCTTCTGCCGGGATCACAGTCGCAGCAGCGCTCAGCCTCTGTGCCCTTTAGGGAAATTCCTGTCTTTCGTTCGAAGGGATATGTTTAATATTGTCAATGCTACAAGTTACCAGCGGGCATGCCATCAAACTGTACTTTAGAGACTGAAAGAGAAAAAAAAGACACAAGAACGCACGGTTCACCTAAATATCAAGATTCTGTCGTTCGCACATCCTCACAAGTTGTTTCAAACCATAAGGTGTATTTTGTAAAACACAAGAACTTTTGCTGTTTGCACAGCTGTATACAGTGACCAGGTGCTTTCATAAAGGATTGTAAAACAACTTTTCTATAGGATTGACATTCGGTGAATTAAACAGCAAATAATCATTTCTTTAGGTCGAACGGTTTCTTTGTGTTTAAAATCAGTGGACCAAACAATTGTACTTGCACAAATAGTTTGTTAAACCTACAATCAACTGACAAAGTCAGATTTTGTTTATAACAGTCATTGTATGTAGATGAGATTTTTCCGTCGATTGATTGTACATCTGGATATATTTGTATTATTTTAAATGAGGACTCAAAACTGCATAAATCCGGCACTCAGACCGACACATGTGCATGCTCTAGCACCTCTTGCCTTTATTGTGAGTCAGTCATGAAGACAATCCTAGTGCTTTCACAAAAGAGAGAACAATCTGTTTGTGTTGTGTTTGTCACGTTTAGACCAGATTTCCATAATGATAGGAAGAACTGTAGGGCACTCAGCCACTTTATAGCAGAATTCCTGCACAATCGGGAATACAATTTATTTCGTGGATGTCCCAATGACTGTGTTAAGTTCTCACTTGAAAAGTATTTGGAAGAATTAAGTTGATATATTTTCTTCGACATTTGTGTTCTCTCAATCATCTAGTTAGACCGTTTCGTTTTGGCTTTCCCTTTTATCTTTAGGGAAAGCAGTGACAGCATGTCTGTTTCTGTAAGGACGAACTATGTAATAATAATTTTATTGTCTGCCACATTACAAACTTCAAAGCCGGTTTTTCAATAAACATCACTTGTTTTGTCTGCAAAATTCTCTGTGTTTTTCTCTATATATACATTATTCAGGCTATAAAGTCTCACATAATCTAACATCAGACGGTATAAACAATGGTCCAGAAGTACTTCAAGTTTCTAATTTTTGTTTATTATTATTTCTTTTAAAATTTTCACGGATATAATTAAGTCTTAAAGATGGTTAACATCTTTTAAGTAAACATTCTGTTGGTTGTATTTTGTTCTCTATGTTCTATCGAGTGGCGCAGAGATGACGTATTTTTGTAGGCTAACCCGGAAGTAAGCGCCCCGCTGGTTCCCTCGACCGAAAGCCTTTGCATTTTCCCCATATACTTTTGCAAAAATAAGATCTGTTATTAACAAAATTCAAGATGTTAACACGTTTTGTCTATCAAGATCATCTTTACAGATTAACACAATATTATTTGCTATTTTTGAAGCCGAAATACAATCGGCAGAAGTAAAAAGCTAACACGAGGCTATAAACAGACTATGGTCGCTGGATATCAACGTCACCACCACCAAGCCTCCGACCACTCTTTCAAACTTCCTTAAAAATGCGTTACTCTGTGTATGAATCCGCATCTACGTTTTAAGAGATTTGTGCCCATGTTCCATTATTTGTGAGCTTTATATGCGCAAAGACGTCAACGTCCCCACCAAAGGAAGTAGGCGCTTTTATCAACTTGTTAGCAATCGCTGTTTTTGCGACACAACAAGGATAAAAAAATCTCAAGAGGGTTATAATTGGTGTGTATTCTGTCATAGATTAAAACGTTAAGTATAGACTATATTTTAGGCGATTTCCCCCAAAAAACATAGACTTTGGGGCGAACCGGAAGTCTTAAAATGCTAACTCACATGCAAAAAGACGTCATCTCTGTGGCACTACTGGTTTGAAAAGGAAGTGCTTATGGACCAGTAAATGGTATAGTTTTGTCTGAATAACAGCTATTATTACTTTATATTTTTTTTTTTGAGTAAACATTTTTAATACAACAAAATGGAAACAATAACTATACAAATGAAACTAATTATGGAAGGCCCAACACAGTAGATCCATATTATTCCCAGACAAAATAAATATTACAAAAAACAAGCAAAACATAACATAAACAAAGAAAGAAAGTAAAATAAATTATTACAGATTATACAATACAAACAGATTTTGAATTCCGGCTATTATTCTGCACCCAAACTGCTCACGTTGACAGGATGGGATCTGTTAAAAAAACATGTTCACTCTGACCTCCAGAAATTGCTTTAATGAGATTTTCAGGTTTGCTGTTGGATGTGAGGCTCTTACTCCGATATTGTATTTCATATGATGTCCACAAAGTGGCAGAAGAGTTGCATTTGTGGTATCACTCAAGACCCCAATGGTAAGACTTGAGTTGAGTCGGCACAGTAAAAATCAGCTCATTGGTCAGCATTATATAAAGAGTTGTAGAGTGCCTCATTGGTTGAGTCATTTCTGTGAAACATGAGATCACAAATCACACTGCTGAGTTTGGCTGGGTTTTCTAGCTTAGCCTGTCAAATAAATTCATCATAATAGCCAAAAATCTGCCACAAGGTAATCTCCAATATTTCCCCATGAGTGTATAGAGGGAGGAAGGTAAAGGCACCTGAGACCTTGTGACTTCATGAGATGATTTAAATAAGCTGTTGTCTTTCTTGCCAAAGAAAAGATCCTTCATTAAGTGAGCTGGACAGAGAAATAGATCTCAACTCAAGTGTATGCGTCTTTCGATGGTGTTGTGTGTCTGTGTGAATGTGAAGATTTTCTTTGCTGACAAATGCAAAGAAAGCACCTTTTTAGAAATCTTTCACAATGTGTTGAATATGGTACAACTTAAAGGGATAGTCCACCCAAAAAATAAAGTTCTCTCGATACTATCATCCTAAAGTTGTTCCAAACCTGTATACATTTCTGCGCCATTATCTACCATAGTAGCGAGAATTACTGTCTTTTTTTTCTGTTGAAAACAAACACTTAATGGTGGTCAATGGTGCCCCAGAAAAGTTGCCAACATAATACTAAACTGTTCAACAGCTTGAGGTTGAGTTATTCATGACAGATTTTTCATTTTTGGGCGAACTGTCCCTTTAATGTTCAATTATAGCGATAAAACAACAAGAGACAAATCATATGTATTTTAGCTCGAACCGTGAGAAACCTTTAGTCGGTCACTTCATTTCATCATGTTGCACTCTTAAAAAGGTTCTTAAAAGGTTCTTTGTTGGGGTGTATGGTCCACAGAAACTTCTGTTGGCATTAAAGGTTCTTTACAGGGAAATAAATGTCCTTCAAGCTATGAAAGGAAAGAAAAATGGCTTGCAAGATTATTTGCTTTCCTGTGGCTCAGTGGCGCTAGCAACGCCAAGGTCGTGGGTTCGGTACCAGGGGATTGCTAATAGAAACAAATGTATAGTACAATGCGATGTACCTTCAACACACGAACACACTTGTTTCTTTTGACAAGAAAAAGTTGACAAAAGCGTGTTTTTTTAGTTAAAATGCCAGCAGCGTTTGGTAACAAACAGCAGCCGAACGCCATGACTTTGTCATCTTCGTTGGTGCACAAAGGCAGCCCAGAGAAACAGAAGCAGCGTAACGGAAGTCTTTTTGAATTACAAACAGAGAGCGTCTTTGCAAAAACTATTAAAAACTATAATACAAATTACTCGATAGAAATACTGTCAAAAGTTATTGAAAGGGAAAGTTCAATTTATATTTATACAAAACTATCCTGCAACTGGCGTTTCGGCCGCCATTTTATTTTTTCTTTAAAAGAAAAAGATCACCTCCCTCCCAAGTTGTTATGGAAACGACACCGTACTCGCTTGTCATTGGTTAGGTGTGGAAAGGAGCTTGACGTAGGGCATTTTTTTTTCAGAAAAGTTGAACTTTTTTCAGCCTAAAAGACGCCCCGAGCTGCAGAAAAAGACGCCGGTGCTGCTGTTTAAAAAAGCGCTCGGGACGTCTGTGTTTGAAAACACAGTTTACTCCATTGGATTATTATGTAAAACAGAGGCTAGCAGTCAAGTCGGAACATGGATAAAAGCGTCTTAGCAAAAATCTTTCTTCAATGACATCACAGCGACACTTTTTGTTTCCATCATTTTTAAAAGTGTGGATAACCCCGCCCAACAATTCATCTCATTGGCTTAACAAACCAGTAAATTAAAAATACTAGGTGCCAAAATTAGAGATTTGACTTTACGTCAACATGTACATGCTAACGTTTTTCCAACCCTGACATCTAAAGTCAACCCTGAAGTGGCACACTTACCCTGAACGGCACCGTCCCGTTAAAAAGGGTTTTTTAACGCTGTGTGTATGTGTGTGGTCACATCTGTGATGTTTCACTCACTGCTCTGCCATAACATTCTTCTCCCTCACAATGTTTTCTCTCACAAAAACACATCCTACAAGCCTAATGCGTCTGCACACGCGCGCACACACACTTACCGGCTGCGGAAAGCTAAGGGACATTCATTTACTCTGAGATTTTCCATCACTCTCTCTCTGTGTGTGTGTGTGTGTGTGTGTGTGTGTGTGTGTCAGCGAGTGATTGAGAGAAGGAAAGAATGAAGTGTGATGGAGAGAGTGAACGCTGGTGCTGAGTGATCATGAGGTGTTTCAGAAACACAGACCTCCACATGCCACAGTCAGGTCATCAGCTCAGACCCACACGTGTGTTACACCTCCTCGCTTTTTTACCAGGCAGAACGCACGGAGTGATTAAACATTTAGAACAGAGAAGATGAGAAAACAAACACAAGCATTTGTGACGCTCTTTAGGTTTATATACACTAATGTCAAATGGAAGAGCTATTTTTGGCTGCGTGGTTCCATAAAGAAAGCTTTCTGTTTCACAAAAGACTAGTGGAAAACTGATCTTTATATATATAAAAAGGTGCAAAATTATTTTATCCAAAGCGACTTTTAATTGAGAGCATTTACCATTTAGTCTCTTTTCTTTGACCAAAGTGACATGTGTGAGATGGTGGAGTCCAAACACTCCTGTCTCAGTCTTTGGTTCCTCCCATCTCCACCTGTTCTTTAATAACACACTGAGTTCCAGGTCGTACCAGCTCACCTCCTGCGGAGGAACACATTCCCGCACGATCATAAAAATGATGGAAAACAGTGTTGCTCCTGATCAACTCCTCATGTATTTCGTTTTGTCTCTTGAATAGTTGGTTCAGAATGGTTCGGGTTGGCAACTCATAATTCAATTATTATAGGTTCATTAGAAGAGGAGAGAAAGAAAACAAAGTGAACAATTTAGTGAACTCAAGTGACTTGTAGTTTGTTCTTCTCACTGTTACTATATCGTGTGAGTGAATAATAAATGCTTGCTTGGTGTGATTCTCTCAGTTTTGTCCTCCAGAACCAGATGGGTGGAACGGGTCTGAGCCAAACTGATACAGAACCCCCAGGGCAGATCAAATCCACACACGTGACAACATACAATAACACAATCACTAAAAGAACCACCCGGGACCCACAAACACTCAAACAAACGGTGCGAGTGATTGACTCTTTACATTTGTATTAATAAAAGGTCTGGGAAAAAGGTTAGGAATACGCTTGTGTGTCAAGTCACATCACGGGGAGTTAAATGTATATGTGCATAACTTATATACAGTAAATGTTGCACTCAACGTGTATTTAAAACTGCATACAGAAAATATATAACATGTGATATAATGTGAAAAGACAAATCTCTCTCGTTCTGTGTGTAAATACTGTGAATGATCGGCACTTTGGCAAACTCTGCTATGCAAGACTTTGGGAAAACGATATGGGAAAGCTTTAAAAAGAAATGTGGACTGGCTCATAAAAGTATTTCTTTGTTTAACCTTATACACTTTTAAATAATGTCTTTATTTGATGGCTGTTAAAGGGATAATGAAAATACTTTAGCTATTATATCATTTGTTCATCCTTATCTCGTTTCCGAACCAGTATGAATTTCTTTCTTCTGCAGAACACTAAAGAACGCTGGAGAACATCAGCCCCCGTTGACTTCCATTGTACGGACACAAAACCACTGAGACGTTTCTCGAAATATCTTCAAAGAAGAGTCATATACAGGTAAAATTATATGTATATTCTTTTATGGTTTTATTCTTTTAACTGTTTACAAAAAATACTTTGTACGTTCCCCTCTTTGCATTTATTCACAGAAAATAACAGAAAAGATGCTCTGTGTTTTTCAGACCTCAAATACTGAAAAGAAAACAAGTTCTGATTCACTTTTATGCAATACAACAGAGATATTTCTACATGTATTTAGGAAAAGTTCAAAAAAGATTTTTATGTGATAACCTGGATTTTTATCACACACTAAAACTTTGCGGTAATATCGCAGCAGGTTTGCCAGTAATTTACTGTAGATTTTATGTACAATTTTGTTTTAAGCATAAAATTACATGGTATATATTTTTCTTTCATTAAACAAGACTTAATATCTTAGGTCACTTTTCTTGTTATGTAAATGTATCGTAATTTAAGATGTTTTTATATTTTTACAGAAAACAAGAGAAAAACACTTAGGGTTGCTGTGCTAACGGCAGGCTCTTCTTACTCATTTTGAATCTTAAATGTCAATGTGTTTCAATTTTGATTTAAGTAATTAAAAACAGTACTAAATTGGAAAGTATATTAAATAGTAATTAAATCTACGGTAAGTTACTGGCAAACATGCTGCAAAAACTACAGCAAAGTTTTACGGTGCAGTTTTCATGCGTCTTTGCTGTTGGATGACTTTAAGTCACTGAGGTTTGAATTTGTTGAAATTTATCAGACAATTGACTGTAATTATGCAGATTAAATGAAAGTTTTGAATTGTCTCTTATTTATTTTACGTGTTTGCATATATTTGTACGATTATAGTATACATTATAGCCTTAAATTGTGACAGATTTAAATTTAATGTGGAGCATTATCTGTCAAAAATATGATTTTCAAATTGTGTCAATACTTCAACATCCTCCAGACAATTAAGAATAAAACATGCATTTAACTAAACACATTTCAACACATAACACACATAATGTAAAACATGTTCTTCAGACACTAACACACACGTCACATGCGCTGGGAATGCCGTCTCACAAACAACCACTTCACAAAGCACACATTCCTCACACAATGTGGTTTCTGTAAAACACACACATCAGACACTGAAAATACTTCAGAATATTGGAGTTTGAGTATTTTAACAGACAAACCGCACGACTAAATTAACCAAGAAAACGAGCGATTCAGGATCAGGGATGCAATTATAAAAACTGTCAGTTTAATTCCAATTACGAGTTCTTGCGTCTTAATTGTCTTCAAAGAAAACAAGACCGTTGGGTTCCCTTGAGAGAAGAATGTCTAATTAATTCGCCATGTTACTTCCATGTCCTCGGACTAATTTTAAGGATGAATTAAGCGTGGGAATTGCATTAAGGCTCAGTATTGATTCTTAGTTGTGGGATAAAATTTAGGAAAGGGTGCGGGGTTCACACACCGACCTATATAAAACATTTTACTATAGAACTTAGCCAACAGTAATATGAGAAAAAGATGTCAATAATTCTTTAGATGAGCTGTCATCTTTGTGTGCCTTGATTTTAAAGACCTCATCCAGGGAAATATGCAATTCAAGCTTTTTTCAGACACGTTGAAAGACATTCAGCAGACGTTCATTTCACTGCCAGTGTTTAAAAGAGGTTAAAGCCTTTGAAAAGTATCTTTGACTTTTACCGACTTTTGTGCATTTGTGGGTCGTTTTAATGACCTCCGTATCTCACTGCTAGAGCTGTATAAATCAGGGGAACGTGACAGAAAACACATCCACAATCTTAAAAGCCTCTCAGAGGAATGTGTGTCACCCTTATTTATCTTCCTACGTGTTTTATTGAACAGAATAACGTGTTTGTTTGAATTATTATTGCTGAGATCGTGGGGACACATATGTAGTAAAAGTGTTTCACAAATCATACTATTTACAGTTTTGTACATGTAGTGTCAACCAAAAGTTTGGATTTCTTGTATTTTGTTTCCAACACCAGCATACCAGTATAAACGTGTACAATGTCTGTCCTAATCACTAAACGTAGATGGAAAGAGTAATGTTTTTGTGTCATATTTATGACTTTGGACTTTAGTGCATCCAAATACATTTTTATTTTCTGTTGAAGACGACAGCACATTCGGGGGTTATACAGTAGCCTACAGTTTACACTGTGTATGGAGGGAGGGAACATACTAAACTCACGGAAATTCGTAACTATTTGACCAGATTGCTTATTCGTATGAATTCGAATGTTGGGAATCGTACGAAAAACGTCTGTTTACTAGAAAAATAGCAATACTAAAGCCCCGCCTCTAACCCATATGTCACTGGCGTGAAAGAAAATCGTACAAAAATGTATGAATGATATTGTACGAATTCATACGAATTAGACAAAAATTTTAATACATTTTTATTTTCTGTTGAAGACAGCAAAGTTGGGGGTTATACAGTACAGTTGATACTGTATATGGAGGGAGTGAACAAAATAACTTCATGGAATTTCGTAACTATTTTACCAGGTTGCTTATTCGTATGAATTCGTAGGTTGGGAATCGTACGAAAAACGTACGATTAATAGAAAATAACAATACTAAAGCCCCACCCCTAATGTCACTGGCGCCAAAGTAAATCATACAAAAATGTACGGATGATATTGTACAAATTCTTACGAATTAGTCAAAACTAGCCACATTGTAAAATAATTGTTTTTGCTGTGAGATTGTAATGAAAATATTTTTAGAAATGTCAAAATACAGAATGATTTCTCTTGGTGTTGGCATTTTCTAAACATTATGATTATAGATTTGTATAGATACATGCAGTACATGTGTGTTTTCTGGAGTAATGAGCTGTTGATGGTTCAAGAGTCAACATGGCACGACAGTTTTTCAGTTTTATGGTTCATTTGGAGCCACTGCACACAAACCCGCATAACTGTGTCCTTTCTTAAAGTCATGCCACAGAACTACATTTCCACAGAACTCACTTCCTTATAAAACAACGGCAGCTTTGTCTCCTGCTGATGTGTGTGTAGGTGTTTGAGTTTTTTGACATAGTGACTGAAAATATTCACAACATGTGATCGACACAAACTCATCGTTGATGTTCCCAAAACATGACAAATGTAGCATTTAAAGAACTGGAAGGTTTTCGGATGAGCCGGCGTCCAGGAAAACATAAGCCAGAATAAAACAACAGATGACACTTTACTGTCTCCGGAAAAACATTGACTTGCAGTCGCCCCCCGTGACTAAATTGGCTGCAGATGATATAAAATCAGCACTGTCAAATTGGTCATTAGTTTTATATTCTCTTTTTCTGTTTTATTCTCTTGGCAAGGTTTATGGTAGAGGCATGATGTTTATAAAAAAAAACTGAATCGCAGACTCTTGAACCATCACTTCTCAGAGGATGTCCTCCCTCCAAAAGAAACCACACTCTTGACTCGTCCTTCCTGCTTGCTGGAAAAACATTGCCTGTTATTAATATGTTTTCACGTATAAAGCATTTTGTTGTGGTGAAGATTTAATAGTTTCCAGCGTTATTGCTGCTGATGTCGTTGGGTCGTAAAGATGAATGAGATCATGTGGTTTTGGCGTTTGGGCGCTGACGCACTGAAACAGCTCGGCGCTTTGAGTAAACACTGAAAACCACATCGAACCGCACCGGACCTTTCAGAGATCTGCATAACGTGCTGTTCATTAAACATCATGAAGCTCTTACTGGAAAACGGTGAGAGAGCATTAACTAACACGGATTCGTCAAACAAAATGATCGTTTTGAACCAGTACATCTAACACAAACATGAAGGAGAAGACTCTCTTCCATTCCTTCCTCCTTCTCTTTTTGATCTTACTCGTATCGTTCATGTTTCTTTCTTTACGTTATGCGTGTCCAATGTGATCCAGGCTGTAATGTGCGTACGTGGAACTGAACTTCATTAAAACGAGCAGACTCGAATCACGTAAGAACTCCTCATGACCTCACTCACCTCCGCGTCGAACATCTACAACCCTCTCAAGCTGTTATCATGCATTTTGGTTGTCCAAAGGTTGTGCGATGCCTTAAAACAATCTCACCTCCGTTTGGTGGACCACTGGAAAAGACAAACCGTATGAACCTGCTGATTTTTTGGCAGAAGTTTAAAAGAATGTGCTATGTATCTGAAGTCATTTTACAGGCTTTGGATGTAGTGAGGATTTCAGTGAATAAAAGAAAGTAAGTTGGAAACGGTTTGGACAGACGTACCCATGATACTCAAATACAGCTAACACAGGATATAAATTTGGCACTCTCCAGACGCGAGTAAAAACCGGCTTTGACAAGTGAGTCAAGTGGACATGCAACATATTACATAGTTTAAAGGAATCGTTTGGCCAAAAATAACAATGCTTTCATCGTTTATTCACTCCAAACCTGTATGACTTTCATTCTTCTGCAGAACACAAAAGAAGATATTTTAAAGAATGTTAGCCAAACAACATTGAACCCCATTGACTTCCATCGTATGGACACAAGACCACCGAAACATTTCTCAAAACTCAAAGGTTTTGCATGAGGGTGAATAAATGATGACATTTGATTGGATTTTGCGGTGAACCGTCCCTTCAAGTCTAATTGTAAAACGATAAGCCTCGTTCTCTCTCTACCACTTCTGTAAAAAAAGGTCTGTTTGGAGTATAATCAGGAACACAGGACAGAATGAAAAATGACAAACGCTTTGTCAGAGCATTAGGTGACACACATACAGATGACCTTTGACCTCCAGCTGTGATCCACTATCAACAGGAAACCGCAAAGGTCTTGCCACCTAAATTGCACCTTTCATCAAACCGTAGGATTGCCGTGTCTGGAGCACGCTGTTGTTATTCAGACATGTTCAACTGCTGTGAGGAAGATAATAATGTGCGAGTGACGTAGATATTTCATGAGCTTGTATCTCGTGTTCTTTCTCCGCTCCGTTCGATTTCTTCGTGTCTGCAATGGAGAACATGTCAGTTATGCTTGTTAGTCTTGTGAGACAGTACATCACATATAGAAAGTGATAAAGCACGTTACTTCTTAAATCCCCAGTAGAGATTCGCGTGCGCACATGAGGGAGAATGAGGGGTACATGTGGACATCTCATTTGAGACCCGGCCAAGCGGCGTTGGTTAATTGGCCGTGCAATATCGCACAGCTGGGCCTGATTAAAACTCTATACCGTGAAGAAAGAAAGAAATTGGGAGACGACAGAAGAAGAGAGAGAGAGATGAGGAGAAGAAAGAGGCGAGAGAGGGCTTCAATAGGTCACATTTCGCTCCAAAAATTACAAGTAAAAACTTGAAATTACATTTTGCAAAGTCGATGAAGCTTATTGTGACGACCATAAGATTTTGACATTATTGGCACTGTGACAGTATTTCATGACAAAAGTGCAAAAACTTGCAATTATTCTTAGTGCGGACCTAAAGCTAAAGGATAGGCAGTTTTGGAGACTAGCGATAGCAAGATGGCTTTGAAAAAATACGAAAGATCCCACGACTCTCTCCAAAATCCACACCTCCTTGTGTCAATGTAAAAAACGTGGTAAGTGTAAAACCAACAATGGCTATGTAAGTACATTTTTATGCATGAAATAGGGTACACTGTTTTATGTGAGGGATAATACACAGACAGCCGGTTGTTATCGCAGAAATAAGCCCGACAGTGTGCACAGCTTGTATCACATTGAAGGCGCATATTTCACGATAACAGCCGGATGCTTGTACATTATCCCTCTAATTACACTACCTGCCACATGAGAAAAAACTCGACATGAAAGGTGAACTTGAATTATTTGATTAGCTCATTTTACCGAATGCAGACCTTCCATGAGGAAAAGCTGTTTAGTTTCGGTTTTAAAGTAAGAAACGACGTTCAAACAACACGAACAGGCAAATTGGTTTAATTATTTGTAAATATAATATGTAAATATAATATACATGTTATTAAAAGACATATTAATAATTATTTTTTGTGTGTTATTAAACTGCCCCTCTCAAAATGATTTGCAGCATCCAGGTTACAGTGCGTTATTAGTTTTGAGCGGTTGTTATTTGAAAATAACACTTGGAATGTCGCGACTGGCCAATCAGAATCAAGCATTCAAACTAGACGTGTAATAAGCAAATACATAGATTGACACGCAAGGAGGACATTCTGTCTGACATTCAAAGAAAATGCAAACTTAAATGAGAGAAAGTAACACAACCCATTCAACAAATTGTTCATTAAATACAATTATAAATCAATAAAACATGAATATAAATTATTATTAATATACATTAAATTAAATTATTATTAGCCACCAGCCAGACCGATTAACAAACGTTTGTTACTCGGTCTGGCTTGTGGCTAGTAATATATTTATCAGCTACTAGCCTAGTTAACTTTGAGCCAAGCGTGCGTCTGATGAAACCGTCTATAGTCCTGAGACTTCCACATCAATATTTGTTAATATTCAGACCACTTTACTTATTGATTGACATCAGGATGTGAAGAGACTTTCAATCGGTCTAACAAAAAATATTTATGGAAAACACAGCCTACCCCAGGCTTTAATGTAATGCGGTGATTTATGTTTATTTTTAAGATTTAGCATGTGTGTATTAAACAGTCATGTCTCTATTTATATATATGAACGCTGTGTATAATAAGCACACATACACATATATACATCAAACATTGATCACGGTCCTCTAAGCAGCTTGACCAACAGCTGGTTTGTGTAATACTGAGTCAATAATCTGTTAGATTTGGTGCTAAACATCTTCCCTGCATCCACACTTCTCACACACATCTCACAGTCATCAACACTCTCTCGCTTCCTGTACTCAAACTGTTTTGAGCCCATATTTCCATGGGACGAGAACTGCGCTGATGGCAGAAACATGAACTTTATCTGAAAAATACAGAGGGAAATTCCCTGGATCTATTCCTCCCGCCTCTATCTCAGTCTGCCTCTGGAATGTGACAAGCCGAACGGTCCTTCTTCCTAAATCCTTCCCTCGCATGTCATTTACATACTACTCCTTAATCTTCCAAAATCCCTCTCTCACGGAAATCAGTGGGGAATTTTTTCCAGAAGAGGCGGGATTGAGGAGGAAAAGCTGTCTGGACTGATATTTTATTACTCTAAGGGAATTACGAAGGGATTAGAGAGGAAATTGATGGGCTACATCACTCTGCCGACTCTTTGTAACTTTCTGTTTACTTACTTGTAGAAGAAAACCAGTTGGTTGTGTTCGACAATATTGATTATGTGGTGATGCGGACATGTGTTTGTAAAACATCTAACAAGGCTGAGCAATTTCTAAACCTTTTCTCAACTTCTTCATAAACAGACTCTTTCGCCTGTCGTCATCAAGTCTGGTTCACATTGTCGTGAGTTTATTATCTGAAACACGGATCTTGAGAGAAAGAGGACATCTGTGTTGTTGATACCAAAAGGTACTAATCTGCTGTTAGTGGACCAGTTTGGGCACTTTGTGATTCTATTGTTATTTGACATATTTTCGACATTTTACCATGTCAATAGTACATTTTACAATCTTACCTTTATCTTGTTTTCTTTTTAATAAACGTAAAATATTTCAAGGTATATATTTATTAGATTTTTACCTCTTTTACTAAAATCAGCAGTTTTCACCTGAAATTCACCCGTAAACATGATTTTCAATAAAAACTTCATTCCAACAATTAAAACGGAGTAAAATAAATGATGCTTCTGTTTTTGTGACATCTGATGGAATTAAAGTAGCAATTACATGAATTATCAATGTAAATACAAAATTAGCACATTTTTATGTTATCTTTTACCTAAAATTCACTTAAAAAAGTTTTTCTTCTTTCCACTTATTAAAACACAATGAAAACCCCCAAAATATGTCCCACTTTAGTTTTTTAGTGACATCTGATGTACTCTAAATAGCAATAGCATGTCATTTCTATGGCAGTACTACTCACTGGTTGCATAGGCTTAAATCCATAAAACAATATTGTAACAAACTTAACGTCTTAAAAAAGTACAAGATTTATTCAATTTTTTTTAGATACGACTGTGCAAAGATGCCATAATATGCTTACAGACAAATCTAACTGTATTTGAAGAAAAATGCAAAGTAGGAGCAAACATCCAATTTCAAGTGCGAGATCAGTGTCTCTGCTACAATAAACCTCTTTGCCATTGTGCTGCTACAAAATGACTTGAAAACTTAACTTTGGCTATATTTTATCTGGAAGCATCAATAAGCATCAATAAATAAGACTTTGATCTCTCTTTGAAGTGTGTGTTTGTGTTCTGCACAGTGTCTGATTGGCATTTTCTTTATTGCTCAGTTATTGTTTATGTATGTATGAGTAGCTGTTTTGTATGATAACATTTTTAAAAAAGCACTCTGTTATAGGCTCTTTCAGTTCTTTGTTTGTGGATGTGTGTGAATGTTGGTCACAGAGATGATGTTGTATAGGCTCACCCCTTCATTTATGTGTATGTATGATCTGCATAAAAAAAAATGCTCTGAATTTTTGTCATTTGCCATTCGTTTCCTATGGGTGCCCAAAATTATTTTCTCCAATTTATCATTGTTGAATGAAGTCCAACTTTTTTGGGTATGCTTAAGTGACAAACGTAGTTAAAGTAACCCAGTTTTGTACCGATCAGATCAGTAAAAAAAAAGTTATTTAAGAAAACAAAATTATTTTGCCCAAATCGGTCCCCAACATCATTTTACGGTCAAAAGAGCTTATACGACAAACTTGATTAAAATAAGTACAAGATTTTTCCCCCTGTGAACTGATAAAAACATGACTTCCGGAAATCACAAAGAAATTTATATAAAAGCCATTTTAAGTTATTTTGGGGCTGTTCTTGTGCTTTTATTGGATAGGAGAGTATACTGTATATGAAAGGGAGAGAAAAGTACAAGATGGAGAAAGGGGAATGGGATTTGCAAAGGATCTCAAGGTGGGAATTGAACTGAGGTCATTGAAACTGTTTATGCTATATGTCGGAGGACAGGATCTTGCCATTTGCCATTTTTGTGTTGAAATCCGCAAGCGTGTCATTTGAGGCTGAGACTTACCTGACCTGAGTTCTAGTACATCTGTACTCTATGTGACCCAAAGGTGAAAAAACCTTCCACTTTCATGCAGGGGACTTCTTCCTCCCACAGGACGTTCTCACATGTGAAATGTGGATTTTCTTTGAAGGTCAAAGGTCAGTTTACTCCTAGGAGTAAGCTCTAACATGTCGTTCCTGTCAACAGATAGGAGGAGAGAGAGATTATAATACTCATATTAATAATGTTCACAGACGAAATAAAAGAAATTCCAAAGATGGAAATAGATTGAAAGTTGGAATGAGCAACATGTGTACTGACACACATTATTTAGTACCTGACAGAGTAAGAGGATTACAGCTCTCTTCACTGAGAGTATTTTTCTATTTCTGTGCTTAACCGATGATTGAATTTTTCGACCAAAACAGAGGCAGCTGGGAAATGTATTTGAGTGAGTCTCGCAAAAGTTCTCACCCCTAAATCAAAAGAAAGAAACACTTATGTTAAATTCCAAAAGTAAAAAGGTATTACAACCAGGGGCGGACTGGCCATCTGGCGTTCCAGGAGTTTCCAATGGTCCTCTTTCCTTTGGGGCCGTAACGGTCGCTTTGGCCGCACAGACATACGCATTATAAATGTGCACAACCTCCCGCCCCATTGACAGAAATGGTGGAGGGCCATTGTGGGCTATAAAATGCCTGGGACGATTTTTCTTCCCAATCCAGCCCTGATAACAACAAAATTATCCCAATGGAGGTTTTCAAGAGAAAAGTGCAAGTGTGCAAACCAGCAAGTGTGTGTGTGTGTCACAGTATGTGTGTATTTCTGGCGTTCTTCTTTCCTCACTAATCAACACATTTCGCATGTGACCACTGAAAGACAGCAGGTTATCCAGACAACAACCGAGCAGACCAGTTGTATGTGTGTCAGCTCAAGCGGATATGTTAGAAAATAATTCACAAGAAAACAAAGTCGAAATGAAATCCAAACTGACCATAATTTAGTGTTTTTCTAAGAAAATATTTATTGACTTTTAAACTTTTTAAACGCAACGACTCATCAAATGAACATGAAAAATAAATACAAGTAAATAAACAAAAATAAAATAAAGAACCCTGAAAAACGAATCGGCTCAAAACTTAATTAAATCCGAAAAGCAAAAGACAATTTTTGATACAAATAATCTTTGTATGGGTCATAAAAGTATACCTCCCTAAATAATCCCTCTAAATTAAATACAAGGGATGTGTAGTCCCATATAATTCAAAAATGGTTCCCACCCTCTTTGAGATGTGTGGTGTTTGCTATGAACGACACGGGTTAAGTAGTCTATTGTAATTGAATTACAATATATTCAAAGCATTATATTCAACAGTGACACACAACATCAATGGCCAGAATAGTATTGATCTCTTTGTCCTCTGAATTTTCCAACAAAACCTATAACAATGAACAAGATCTCCTTTGTCTGTCACTTTCGACACTCGTCTTTGAATTTGTGCCTCCTCAAAGGGGGATATACTGTGTGGGCTCTGTGTACTTAATACAAGTGTTAATGTTAATGATTTATTGGTGCACATTATAACGTAAATTAGTCGTTCAAATAAAATGGATAAAATGAAGAGATGTAAAATGAAGTCCCCCGTTCACACCTGCTAAGGTACACAATCCCAAGCATACACTGTTTAACACAGGTGTAATGGGGTCTGATGTTTTAACATTGTCCTCCTCCTCATGTACAGGACTTTTTGAGCAAGTCTGATATCAACATGCAGACACATCAGATCATGTGACATATGTAAAATTATTGAATCGTTTTGCGATATATCAACATGTCAACAATGTGTTCTCATGTACTGCATTCATGCAGCAATGAAATCTACATCTGAACACAACTGGCCCTTGAAGACTCATGTTATGACCAGATGTAAAAGGCGATGTGCATCATCTGGCCTCAGTGAATTAAACACCCACATCTGCTCTCTGTCGCAATATGAAAGCATAGCTAACACACACATGATGGACAGCAGAAGGTCAGTCTACACACAAACACACAATCAGTTTGTCTACAGTCTCTGATATAAACACACCAGCTGACTCCCTTAGGCATCACATTTTTGGATTATGTAAAGGTTGTTTGATTAAACATCATTTGTTAAAACAAAGCAAAACTCAAGCACCTGCTCACTCCGTCATGGCACATTCCAGTATGCCTGGTTGCGTGTTGGTTCTAATAGGATTACGGCAGCACAGTAGGAGAACAGCAGGACGCCGAAGTGACCTGCGGAGAGATGTAATGTGAGCGTATGATGTACTTCAAGAAGAACTTTCAATGTGCATGAATGCATCTTTCTTTAAAAAATACAGCTATAATTTGAAAAGGCAGACTTTAAAAATTTAAAATACATTTCTCAACAAATATAGGCTGTGTTAACAATCAGGTTACCAAAAAACACCTCAAGATTTGAGAATAAATCCTTTGTGTAACCACTACAGCCATAAAAGTCAGCCCAGCCCTCGCGACACCTGTGATTTACAGACCCAATAACAAATCCCAGCAAATATAAATAATCCCCCTTTCTGGAAATACATCTGCATATTCATGACACACCCTCACTAGAAGCTTATTTTCATTAGCATGCTGAGAGAATTATTACATCATTGAGATGATGTCATGCATCTGTCACCAGGCTGATAATTGCGGACATACAGCCAAATAAATGTAATATATAGATGTATACTGATGAAGGATGTGCAGGTCTGGTAAGCATCACACCCTCCGATTTAATGAGCAATGCCGTCTATGAATGCTGGCGATATTCAACATTTCTGATGTGTTCAGATTGGATGGCGAATAGTTTCTGTTCTATTTGCTTAAACATTTACTGGTGATGGCCATTACATGTGATACATAACCAGTCTGTTAGACTCTACACACAAAAAAATGAATTGTCGCTGCTGTCAGTTTGACTTAACCCATCCTTGTTCACATTACATAAAAAATGCAAGTAACTGAATTAACGTAAGTTAACTATTTTATTTATAATAAAAATTTCGATCTGTCAGCTTTGCAAATGTTTGACTGGTTGACTTAACAATGCGGAGTTAAACGCAAAACCCTATAATATTGGATCTATTGTTGAGTTTACTTAATATAAACAAGTTAATTCAACATGAAAGTTGAGAGGGATTTTCAGTTCGCTTTGCGTGAGACCTCATTAAGGCAGTAAATTCGAAATGTAGTGTTTTTAAAGTGTTTTTCAATAAAGAAAAAATACTTGTTTGTGCTTATGATGTGAGGGGTTTCGGCGTGCACATGATGCCTATTGCATCATACAATGAGCTTTAACTGTGCTTATGCCAGAACTGAGATGCCTCTCATCTGATTTGCTCATTTTGTTTTGACTTACATGTAGTAGGTATGTATATAATTTCTGTATGACACCAGAAAGAACCATTGAGAGTTAAGTTAACTTAAAATGACTGGTACAATCGGAATGGTTTGGATTTACACAAAAAAGTTTTGTCAACATTATTTACATTTATTTTGTTCATACAACTAAAGTGCTATTTGTTCAAATTACTTAATATTGTTGCGTGGAATCACTTGACGCAGCATGATACATTATTTACAGTTGTGTTCAAAATTATTCAACCCCCAATGCTGTAAATGGTTTTAGGGAATTTAGTGTACAATTGTAATTGTATTCAGAATGAAATCCTACAAGGACTTCTTAAAGAACCATATGCAACTAAAATGACATCAATTAGTTTTGTAATACAGTAGTAAATGTTTCTTTTGTGAATTCTTCATTGACATAATTATTAAACCCCTTAAAGACTACCACTCTGAAGAACAGAGGTTCAATGAAGTGTTTTCAATCAGGTATTGAAAACACCTGTGGATATCAGGGAGCAGCAATAAAGCCTAATAAGCACCAATTAGGCAGCTTTAAAATGACTGTGATACTCAGCTCCTTCTAGACATTTACTGGTGTGGTTACAAACATGGTGAGGTCAAGAGAATGGTCCAGGAAGACAAGAGAACAGGTGATTACTCTTCACAGGAAGGGCAATAGCTATAAGAAGATTGCAAAGATGTTAAACATACCAAGAGACACCATAGGAAGCATCATTCGCAAATTCAAGGCAAAGGGCACTGTTGAAACGCTACCTGGTCGTGGCAGAAAGAAGATGCTGACTTCGACTGCTGTGCGCTACCTGAAGCGTAGAGTGGAGAAAAGTCCCCGTGTGACTGCTGAGGAACTGAGAAAAGATTTGTCAGATGTGGGTACTGAAGTTTCTGCTCAGACAATACGGCGCACCCTGCGTGATGAAGGCTTCCATGCCAGAACTCCCAGGCCCCCTTGCTGTCCCCAAAGAATAAGAAGAGCCGACTGCAGTATGCCAAAAGTCATGTGGACAAACCACAGAAGTTTTGGGATAGTGTTCTGTGGACTGATGAAACAAAATTAGACCCATGGATCAACGCTATGTTTGGAGAAGGAAGAACAAGGCCTATGAAGAAAAGAACACCTTGCCTACTGTGAAGCATGGCGGGGGGTCAATCATGCTTTGGGGCTGTTTTGCTTCTGCAGGTACTGGGAAGCTTCAGCGTGTGCAAGGTACCATGAATTCTCTTCAGTACCAGGAGATATTGGATGACAATGTGATGCAGACCGTCACAAACCTGAGGCTTGGAAGACGTTGGACCTTTCAACAGGACAATGATCCCAAGCATACCTCCAAGTCCACTAGAGCATGGTTGCAGATTAAAGGCTGGAACATTTTGAAGTGGCCATCGCAGTCACCAGACTTAAATCCGATTGAGAACCTCTGGTGGGACTTAAAGAAAGCAGTTGCAGTGCGCAAGCCTAAGAATGTGACTGAACTGGAGGCTTTTGCCCATGATGAATGGGCGAAGATACCCGTAGATCGCTGCAAGACACTTGTGTCAAGCTATGCTTCACGTTTAAAAGCTGTTATAACTGTTAAAGGATGTTGTACTAAGTACTAAGATTGAATGTCACTTGGGGGTTGAATAAAACTGATAATGATGTGAGCTCAGAAAAGACATTTGTGGTTATTTCATTATAAATGTTATGTTATATTTGTCTGACCTACACGTGCCTCTTTGATTTAATTGTAAGCAGGATGACTGAATGATCATAATCAATGTCAAACCGACCAAAACAATCAATTTCACTGGGGGTTGAATAATTTTGAACACAACTGTAGGTGAATTCGAAGTGTAACTTGATAAGAAAAGATTAAAAAAGCAGTGTAAAAAGATATTTGATGTCACCTGTCAATGGTTTTGTCTGTATCTTACTGTAGTAGTTTAACAGGTTACTTTAGTGGACAAAGAAGATAAATGTCCCAACAGTGAAAGTGAAAGTGTTTCTAGATGTTCTGCACCACAGACAAGAAGGGAAAAAATGTAATCCAAAGAAATATATATTGTATGTAGTACAAAATAAGAATGGTACCTATCACCCAGAGTTTGTGCAAACTAATCCTAAACTTACCTCGCTAGCCACCTAAACCGGCTTCATGGTAAAGGCGCCCCGGATGTCAGAGGTCACGAGAGCATTTTGCGCGCCAAACCGCGGCCCTCTATGCCTTTGACGATTTACTCTCACAACGATGGCGAATTACAGCTCCACCCCCCTGCAGCAAGTAACTACATAACTCAAAACAAAACAGCATTCTGTTCACGCCAGTGAAGAGGCAGTGCGTCAAACCCAGAGGGCATGTGGTGAGTGTGTTACTGTACATACAGAGGCACATCAAGACAAAATATTATTTTTTGGAGTAAGGTCTAAAAAATCTGAATACTTGAATTCATGTTGTTTGCACAGTGTACTTGTCATGTTGTTGCACAAAATTTCCACTGTATATTATGCATCTTATTTAGGTGTGTTTATGTCACACAAGGCAGTCATTGTCATTGTTACATGACCGAACCTGAAAAGATTTCTAAACTTGTAAAACCAGTTACTAAAGGGAGTTTTTTGGGTGATCATCTAAGGTTTTTCTTCCTCGTTCCTGTTTTGTTTTCATTCAGATTGAATCTGTGGGAAAAAAACAACCAAAAATCATGTCTCTTGAAAAGGAAGATACCCGCAAAGCAGAGAAAAGGTGAGACAAAAGGCTATTGATTATTAGTGTATACATTTATTAAAAAACATGTTAACTTATAGTGATATAAAGAATATTTTCTGAAGCGAATACTTTGTTCGTTTACTGTAGATCAGTCTTATCTGATCCCAGCTGTGTGTCTGTCGAAAGTTATCAATTTATGCCAATCGAATTAAATGGTGGAGGTCTGTCTTCTGATGAAAGGTAAAATGTGATCATTTTGTTTTCAAATGAGACATATGAATATATTTTAAAGACAAACATATTTAACACCGGACTGTATCACTTTGACAGTATTCTGCAGAAAAGATCAGATTCTCCTGTACTCAGTGTTTTATCTATGAAGAGTGATAAATCAATGACCATGCCTATTCACTTAAAACAAGGATCTCAGCTTAACCAAAGGTGACTCGAACTACTTTCATGTTTGCATGTAGGCTATACAATACCCATGTTGGTATGTGGTAAAGGCTAAAAATAACTTGAAATAACAAACAATTTGTATAACAAGAAAATCATCTCGAATTATTGAGAGATTGACTGTGTTGTCCTTTTCAGTGTTGGTGAGAGACAGAACTCAACTGTACCCAGTGTTTTGTCTTTAAAAAGTGACAGATCAATGACGATGCCAATTCATCTAAAACGTGGAGATTCTCTGCTTGACCAAAGGTAACTCAAACTACTTTCATGTTTGTAGTTTAGCATATTTGTGCTGGTTTTCATTTTCTAGACCGTTTCATCGGACACGTGCGCCTGATCCCCAGTTAACTTCTGGTTATTGTTTGGCTAGTGTCTAATAACATAAATATTTATATTTTATTTATGTTCATATTAATTAGTATTATTATTTTACTGTATAATAGTTGTATTAAATAATAGATTTGTTGAATACAGTTGTAAGTTCATTTAATTAAATAAACGATTTGTTGAGTGGGTCCTGAAGTTCGGTCACATTTAAAGAAACCGTATGGTACACTGAGCTTGGTATTGCAGCCTAAATTCAAAATAGTGGAGAGACAAGTTTAGCATGTAACGGTTCTTCTAGGTTTCTTTTAATTTTTATCAGAAATAATCTAGAGGCACTCTTTTGTTTGTGAACGTGTACCGGAAGTTCAGTTGGGGTCACAAAAGTGTGCATGTTCAGTAACGTTTGTTTGTGTTGTTAAGATGAAACAGTCTATATAGTTGCACTTAATAAGCCCTGACAGTGTTATCAGGTTTGTGTCATAAAAAAGGTTTATAATGTGATACAACCAGCAACTTAAACCACATGAGTAAATGTAATGTACAAAAAAAGTATAAAAAAATAACCTGGAAGAATTATGCAAACCAGGCGAATGTGCAGTTTGGTATATCTATATGTATATGTATTTGTATGTAAAAGATTCATACGGTAAAGATTACTCCTAGTAATCAAATTAACTGTTTTTTAGGGGTTGTTGGGAGTATCATGCATTGAAATTTCAAGACTGGACAATAATAATAAAGTTTTCTGGAATAATGTTAACTGTTTTAAGAACATAATAAAACACAAACACAAATGATTAAGAGATGAATTGTGTTGTCTTTTTCAGTTTCGAGAGATTGGACTCATCTGTGCCCAGTATTTTATCTATGAAAAGTGGCAGATCAATTACCATGCCAATTCACTTTAAGAATGGAGAATCTCTTTTTGACAAAAGGTAAATCAAACCACTTTTATGTTTTATTCTAGCCAAACATAGCTGTGATTGTTTGATCCTGTCCACTCTAGAACATGCTGAACCCATAGAAGGGTCAACTGGCATTTTCAAGGTTAATACACACCGTTGATTGGGATACAGCATATCATGCAAGCATGTGTTAAAACCACCCAACATTTTGAGCATAATGGCACAAGCTTAATTTTTTTGTTGTAAATCAAAGATTAATGAAATAGTTTAAACAAAATAGAACATCATAAGGTTTTTGAGTCTGAGTGGACCATGTTCTCCACCTCCATTGTCAACGCAGCCACTCGGAGCTATGGCCGTAAGGTCTCCGGTGCCTGTCGAGGCGGCAATCCCCGAACCCGGTGGTGGACACCGGAAGTAAGGGATGCCGTCAAGCTGAAGAAGGAGTCCTATCGGGCCTGGTTGGCTTGTGGGACTCCCGAGGCAGCTGACAGGTACCGACAGGCCAAGCGGACTGCAGCCCGGGTGGTTGGGGAGGCAAAAACTCGGGCCTGGGAGGAGTTCGGTGAGGCCATGGAGAAAGACTATCGGTCAGCCTCGAAGAGATTCTGGCAAACCGTCCGGCGCCTCAGGAGGGGGAAACAGTGCCCTACCAACGCTGTTTACAGTGGAGGGGGGCAGCTGTTGACCTCGACCGGGGATATCATCGGGCGGTGGAAGGAATACTTCGAGGATCTCCTCAATCCCGCCGTCACGTCTTCCACTGAGGAAGCAGAGGCAGAGGGCTCGGAGGCGGACTCGCCCATCACCCGGGCTGAAGTCACCGAGGCAGTCAAGAAACTCCTCGGTGGCAAGGCACCGGGGGTGGATGAGATCCGCCCTGAGTACCTCAAGTCTCTGGATGTTGTGGGGCTGTCTTGGATGACACGCCTCTGCAGCATTGCGTGGCGGTCGGGGACAGTGCCCTTGGACTGGCAGACCGGGGTGGTGGTCCCTCTTTTTAAGAAGGGGGACCGGAGGGTGTGCTCCAACTATCGGGGGATCACACTTCTCAGCCTCCCCGGGAAAGTCTATGCCAGGGTACTGGAGAGGAGAATCCGGCCGATAGTAGAACCTCGGATTCAGGAGGAACAGTGTGGTTTCCGTCCCGGTCGTGGAACACTGGACCAGCTCTATACCCTCTCCAGGGTGCTGGAGGGTTCATGGGAGTTTGCCCAACCAATCCACATGTGTTTTGTGGATTTGGAGAAGGCATTCGACTGTGTCCCTCGCGGCATCTTGTGGAGGGTGCTCCGGGAGTATGGGATTCGGGACCCTTTGCTAAGGGCCATCCGGTCCCTGTACGACCGGAGTAGGAGCTTGGTTCGCATTGCCGGCAGTAAGTCAGACTTGTTCCCGGTGCATGTTGGACTCCGGCAGGGCTGCCCTTTGTCGCCGGTTCTGTTCATAATTTTTATAAACAGAATTTCGAGGCGCAGCCAGGGGCCGGAGGGCGTCGGGTTTGGGGACCACACGATTTCATCTCTGCTCTTTGCGGATGATGTCATCGTGCTGGCCCCATCAGACCAGGACCTCCAGCATGCACTGGGACGGTTTGCAGCCGAGTGTGAAGCGGCTGGGATGAGAATCAGCACCTCCAAATCTGAGGCCATGGTTCTCAGTCGGAAAAGGGTGGCTTGCTCACTTCAGGTAGGTGGAGAGTTCCTGCCCCAAGTGGAGGAGTTCAAGTATCTGGGGGTCTTGTTCACGAGTGAGGGAAGGATGGAACGGGAGATTGACAGACGGATCAGGGCAGCTTCTGTAGTAATGCAGTCGCTGTACCGGTCTGTCGTGGTGAAGAAGGAGCTGAGCCGCAAGGCGAAGCTCTCGATTTACCGGTCAATCTACGTTCCTACTCTCACCTATGGTCATGAGCTGTGGGTCATGACCGAAAGGACAAGATCGCGGATACAGGCGGCCGAAATGAGCTTTCTCCGCAGGGTGGCCGGGCGATCCCTTAGAGATAGGGTGAGAAGCTCGGTCACTCGGGAGGAGCTCAGAGTAGATCCGCTGCTCCTCCACATCGAGAGGGGCCAGCTGAGGTGGCTCGGGCATCTTTTCCGGATGCCCCCTGGACGCCTTCCCGGGAAGGTATTCCGGGCATGTCCCACCGGGAGAAGACCCCGGGGAAGACCTAGGACACGCTGGAGGGACTATGTCTCCCGGCTGGCCTGGGAACGCCTCGGTGTCCCCCCGGAAGAGCTGGAGGAAGTGTCTAGGGAGAGGGAAGTCTGGGCAGCCCTGCTTAGACTGCTGCCCCCGCGACCCGGCCCCGGATAAGCGGAAGAAGATGGATGGATGGATGGAAAATAGAACAAACAGTATTCTGGAGCTATTGAGAGGTCTTTTTTCAGTGCTGGAGAGAGATCTGACTCATCTTTACCCAGTATGTTGTCCCTGAGGAGTGATAAATCAATGAACATGCCAATTCATCTAAAACGTGAAGAATCTCTACACCAAAGATAATTCAAACATTACAATATTTCACTGTGCTTCAGCATAAAGTTGTGATTGTTTAGGCACAGACAAAAAAATCTGTTTTAATCAACATAATGCCATATAAGAGTTTGTAAACATTGTCTGTGAAACCGGGCCTTGTTGTCTTTTGCAGTTCATACCAGAAAAAGGACTCAACTGCTCCCAAAGCTCTGGTCATCAAAGATGTATATAGCAGGAGTACTGAAACCAATCGATCCTACCAGAGGTATCTTTTCACAACAGATCCATTTTCTTACAGCTCTTACATAACGTGACTAAAAGCGCAGTTGCATTGTTACACAGGATGAAACAAGATATAGGGGCGGTTTCCCGGACAGGGTTTAAGATTAGTCTTAGTCTAAAGTTAATACTAGAGCTGTCCAAAATGTAGAGAGCTTGTACTGCCATATCTTAAAATATATCAGGGTCATTGTTTTGTTTCAAGATGCACACCAGTTCTTTCTTCGTTAGGCACTTTTGTAAAAACTACTTAAAGGTGCAGTTTGTAACTTTTTTGCAGTAAAATATCAAATAATCACGGAGATTAGACGGAGACAGAGACGGACCGTGACGGACCGTGTCTGGCAGTCGCCTGTCAATGGCGTCATATCCGCGCTATCAAAGATGCTAGATGGAAAGCCTGCCCCCTTCAGCGGAATACAGGAAAGGAGACTAGAGGCTGTTATATGATTGGCTGAAGTGCCTCACGTGATTCGTGCAAGCCGTTAAACTTTCTCCAGACCTTGCATTTCCCTAATAATCACAGTCTTATCCTCGGTTTAACATGCCGTAGAAAACATGACAACACAGTCTCGTCGACAAAGTGTCACATATATATTGTCATGTCTAAGTCGTTTTTGATCATCTGACTAAAATAGTAATACATTAATTTGATAAATTACATATAATTCATTGTCATGAAATAAAATCACTTCATAAAACGCAACATTTTTAAAACTTTATTACTTGACATCATCCATAAACGTGATTTCTCATTCACGTCTGATTGATTATTAGTGGCGTGGTTGAAGACGACAGTTCGCATAATTCCACGCTCCTTCACAAAACATCAAGCTATGCCGTTGATTTGAACAAATCTGTTTTGAATGTGATTTTGCAAACTGCACCTTTAAATGTCCTAATTAAACCAAGGCCTAGTCCTGCATGCAAAGGCCTGGAAACCACCCGTGACAGTTATGTTTTTGTTAGTAGAAAAAGTTATATGATTAATAAAATTTTCTATAAGGCCCAACATTGAAGTTCTAAAGTATCTAATTCTTTAAACCTTAAAATATATAGTGCTTATGTACGGAACACAACGATTTACTAACAGTAAAGCTTCTGTGGTTTTATTATTTGCTTTTAGACATGACCCACCATCATTTTTAGAAAACCTCCAAAGATTTAAATCACAAATGAAAATGAAGCACCAGCGTGTTTTTGAAGGATTAGACAAGCAGGAAATCCCAACACTGCTGAATGAGATCTACACAGAGCTCTACATCACAGAGAGTGAAAGTGGAGAGATCAGTAATGAACATGAGGTGAGACAGATAGAGACTCAATCCAGGAGAACAGCAACAGAGGACACACCAATCAAATGCAACGACATCTTTAAAGCTTTACCTGCACAAGACAAACCCATCAGACGTGTGCTGACAAAGGGAGTCGCTGGCATTGGAAAAACAGTCTCTGTGCAGAAGTTCATTCTGGACTGGGCTGAAGGGAAAGAGAATCAGGACGTCCACCTCATATTTCCACTTCCTTTTAGAGAGATCAACCTGATGAAGAACCAAACACTCAGTCTTTTAGATCTTCTTCATCTTTTCTTCCCAGAGACAAAAGAAATGGAAATCTCCAGCGGTGAATATAAAGTGTTGTTCATCTTTGATGGTTTGGATGAGTGTCGTGTGTCTCTGGATTTTCACAGCAGTGTGAGGTTGTGTGATGTCAGTGAATCAGCCTCAGTGGATGTGATCTTGACAAACCTCATTAAAGGGAATCTGCTTCCCTCTGCTCTCATCTGGATCACCTCCAGACCAGCAGCAGCTGATCTCATCCCCTCTGAGTGTGTTGATCGAGTCACAGAGGTACGAGGCTTCACTGACAAACAGAAGGAGGAATACTTCAGCAAGAGAATCAGTGATGAGAGTCTGAACAACAGAATCATCTCACACCTGAAGTCATCCAGGAGCCTCTACATCATGTGTCACATCCCAGTGTTCTGCTGGATTTCAGCCACTGTTCTAGAGAGAATGTTGAGTGAAGCAGAGAGTGAAGGAGAGATCCCCAAGACTCTCACTCAAATGTACACACACTTCCTGATCATTCAGACAAACATCAAACATCAGAAGGACTATGAGAAGAAAGTGAAGAATGATGAAGACATGATCTTCAAACTGGGCAAACTGGCTTTTGAGCAGCTTGTGAAAGGGAATCTGATCTTCTATGATGAGGACCTGAGAGAGTGTGGCATTGATGTAGCAGAAGCATCAGTGTACTCAGGATTGTGCACTCAGATCTTCAGAGAGGAGTTTGGCTTGTTTCGGGGGAAAGTTTACTGCTTTGTTCATCTGACCATTCAGGAACATCTCGCAGCTCTGTATGTGCACCTCTCCTTTACAAACAACAACACAAATGTGTTTGCGCAAGGAGAATCTCATGAATCTGAACTGTTTAGCGTACACAAGTGCGCAATTGATAAAGCCTTACAAAGCAACAACGGACATCTGGATCTTCTGCTTCGCTTTCTTATGGGATTTTCAGTACATTTGAATCACATCCTTTTTGGTGAAAACACACGAGACCCACAAGACCTTTTGGTGAAAAGAACACACGATTTCCAGGAAACAAGACAAACTATTGACTATCTCAAGGAGAAAGTCAGAAACACATCTTGTCCCAATGAATGTTTCATTCTCTTCCATTGTTTAAATGAACTGAATGACCATTCTTTAACAGATGACATCCAGAGTCATCTGACCTCTGGAACAGTAAACACACAACGCATGACCAATGAACTCTGGTTGGCCCTGGTGTATTTTTTAATGACGACCAATAAAAACTTTGATGAGTTTGATCTTCGTAAATATGGAAGATCAGACGGAATTCTTTGCTGGCTACATCCACTTGTCAATGTGTCTACAAAGGCCCAGTAAGAACGCTTTACTGTATATATTGTTGTTATAGCACATACACAACACTGAAATACAACATGAGAAAGAAATGCAATTGCTTACACAGTTCACTTATTCCGTTAGATTACAAGACTGTAACATCACAGTGAAGGGCTGCGCATCGCTGTCTTTTGTTCTTACATCATTGTCCAATTTGAGAGAGCTGGACCTGAGTGAAAACAACCTACAGGACTCAGGAGTGGAGATGCTCTGTGTCGGAGTAACAAGATCACGTCACACACCAACGGTGTAGGTTTCAGAAAAACAAATAAAGCTAAAATATGGAACGTTCATTTACAAATGAAACTTGTGATTTTAATGAAATGCTTCTCACTTCAGGATGCCAGAGGTTTTGCCCCCAATATGTGACTCAGATAGTGTTCATAAACAACATGACAAAGGTCCTGATTATTTTAAGCATGTAACTGCTGGATTACAGGACACAAAGTGCAGACTTGAATCTCTGAAGTAGGTGCAACATGTGTTTTGTACATATTCCTGCTATTAGCTTGAGTCCACACATGTATTTTTGTCTATTGGCTATAGGTTGAAGAACTGTGGAGTAACAGAAGAGGGATGTTATCAGCTCAGCAATGCTCTGAGTTTAAACCCAACACATTTAAAAGAGCTGGACTTGAGCGGGAATCATGTAGGAGACTCTGGAGTCAAACATCTCTGTGCTGTTCTGGAGAATACAAAGTGTGTGCTACATATACTGAAGTGAGTTCAATTCTATTGATATTACATGCTATTATAAAAGTGCACAATAATGAGTTCATTTGAAAGCATAACATTTACAAACTTACATTTTCTCTCAGGCTGAATAAATGTGGAATCACAGATGAAGGTTGTGCCGCTCTGGCTTCAGCTCTGAGCTCAAAGGCGTCCTGTTTGATAGAGCTTGATCTGAGTGTTAATGCTCTACAGGATTCAGGAGTGAAGATGATCTCTGCCGGACTGAAGAATCCTCACTGTAAACTAAAGATACTGAGGTAAAAGACCTAAAAAAAGTGTTTCTGATCAATTGATCTTCAAAAATGGTTTTGCTTGAAAATACACTGTTGTTTCTTCAGGTTGAAAAACTGCAGTGTTACTAAGGAAGATGTCGCCGCTCTGGCTGAAGCTCTGAACTCAAACCCCTCACACATGACAGAGCTCGACCTGCGGGAGAATCAACTTAAGGAATCAGACTTGAATCTTCTCGCCACCATACAGGATAAAGTCATTGTATAAACAGAGGAAACAGTATTAAAATAACAATCTAATTTTTGAAACATAACAAAGGTTTGGAAATACCAAGCTGCATCAAAGGTTACATTCACATTGAACTTGTTTTTGTTTAGTAAATGTGTATGTGGAATAATACAAAAACATAACCCATAAAATCAGTAGATCCTTCCTGAACACTTGAGGTGTGAAGCTTGTACTTTATCTAGCAGAACAATCCCCAAAAGTCTTCAGCAAAACTGGTGTCATCTTTGAAATGTACAGTAAGAAACAACAGTTGATAAAATCCTGTTAAATCTTTTACGCCTGTTGCAGCTCAACCGGCTGTGCATGTTGTCATCATCCCCTCATATTTTCTCTCATGTTTGCTTCAAGAAATCACTCCACAGGAGGCAAAATGAATACTTTTATCTTGAATGTATGAACACAATAGCACACTGTAATTTTTTAACATTTTATTTTAAGAACTAGATACAAAAGATCATAAATAGAGGTCATAAGTTAGATGCACCTAAAGAGAAAAAGCAGACTGTGTCAACTTGTTATTAAACATGCCGCTGATATACAATGTGATACTGTCAACATGGACAAGACTCTTGCTGTGATAATGACGTTCATTCTGTTAACATCTTTTGTGCGTGTGGAAAAAAAGAAAATATAAAGAAATCCAAAACTGTACATGGAAAAGCTGGTATTAAGTACATGATAAAAAAGTATTAAAAACCATTGCATGTATACAACATTATGTACAGTGTACGTCTTAAACAAGTTTCAAAACTTGCCATCATCAATCCATTCAGGCATTGGATTGAGTCATTTCTTTTGTTACCTCAAAAACATTATACACACAACATGAGTAACTTAAGACTAAATCTTACCTAGATTTATTTCCTCATTTCCGTGATTTTTCAAACAAATAAAACGAGACAATATTCCATCCAGCAATACCTCTGAAACGCTTCTCCATCTGGCCCTCATAAAACAAACGCACACGGTCCAAACGTGTTCGGTTAGTTTCAGTTGAAAAAGCTGAAAATCTCCCGAGGCAAACGATCCGTTGGAACATAATGTTCACGGGATCATTTCACTTCCACTGAGGGCAAACACTTCATACTCCTGTCAAACACACACCTTCACTTCCTCAGTGCTGGAACAAAAGCTTCGGAAACGTCTTCAAACACTTGAATTGTCTGCTGGTTCAGAAATCATCAAACGTCTCGAAGACAACCAGCAGAAAAAATCAACACAATTCATAAAAATACAGAGGTGCAGGAAAAAGTGCAGCTTGACTCGTTCATTTTTATCTTTATATTCCATTAAAGTGCAGAAGTGAAATATTCCTTCCCTCTTATAGTTCATGTTAACCAACATGATGTTTGCTTAACACCTCGTCCTGGATCACACAGGATCCTTCTTATCTTGCATTTGATGCAATTCAGACAATAAATCCTGAATAGCGGTCAAGATCTTTCTTTGATGTGCCGTGGATGTGATTCCCATGTTGGCCAGATCCCTAAAAAAGAAACCATTAATTTTCCTCACGATCAATGAAAATGTGTTATTGTAAGTATGTTTTGACACTCACTCCTGGTTTATTTGTATAACGCTTTCTAGACCGCAGTGTCCTGCTGCGCTGAAGTTGTCTCTGTATTGCTCTAATCCCATGACTTTCAACCACTCTTCAGCAGAACCCAATGAGGGGGCGGGGCTTCCAGAGGGGGCGTGGTGGAGCGTGGATGGATGGGGCCTGGGGATAAAAAGATTAGGCACATCACATTTACATTTATGCATTTGGCAGACGCTTTTATCCAAAGCGACTTACATTGCTTTATACTATACATTTTACATAGGTATTTCCGATCCCCTGGGATCAACCCACAACCTTGCGTTGTTAACGCAATGCTCTTACTACTGAGCTACAGGAAAGCTGTATCAAAACATTACCTTTTTACAATTACTACGGACTCACTTTGTCCAAACCTAAATAATCAGAGACTGAGAGTCTCGTTCACCATTTACTTGTATTGCATCTTTTTTCTGACAATGAAAGTGAATGGACTGAAGCTGAAACTTGAAATTAATTGAACATCTGGTAAAACTTTTTTTTTAAGCATTTATGTATAATGCATTATCATAGTAGTTTTAAAGCATTGTAATGCACCATTTAATGCATTTTAATGTCTTATAAATAATTGTTATTACAGTAAATTCATTATAACACTACACATTTTAAATTGGTTATAATTCTTTACAACTACATATAATGCATTACAACACACATTATGAAGAATTATAATGCATTTTACATAGATGCTTTAAGTAATGTGTTACCAAATATCCTTTCCAACTAATTCTTTAGGTTTCAAAAATGTGATTTTTAAATTCCATGCATTTATAGCTGTGGCCAAAAAATTTAAGTGAGATATCAGTTTTTCTGAATTTAATATTTATGGGTATGTGTTTAGGTAAAATGATAATTTTTATTACATACTGTGAACTACTGCTAACAATATTTCTCTCCAATTTAAAAAATACATTGTTTCTATTTGCATTTATTTGCAGAAAATGAAAAAAATTTAAATAACAGAAGAATACTCTGTATTTTTTAAGACCTCAAATACTGCAAAGAAAAATAGTTGATATTCACTGTGAAGAGTTACAACAGCAATATTTGTGCATGTATTTACAATAAGTTCAAAGTAGTTGTTTATGTGAAAACCTGGATTTTTAACACAGTTTTCATGTGTCTTGTCATAATTTCAGTATTTCACATTGCTGATGGATGACTTTATGTCTGAGGTTTGATTTTATTGATATTCAACAGACACTGGACTGGAATGACCACAATAAATCTAGAAATCCTGATGAAAAACCTTTTTGGAATGGTCTCTTTATTTATTTTTTCAATGGCTGTGTATACAGTCTGCTATATATAAGGAAAGTTTGTGTATACATACACGTTTAGTCATTCCAGACACATAATTTCAGGTTGTGGGCGGTCTCTATAAGTCTACCAAGTGTACATCTGTGTACCTGCTGGTGTCTCCTGCTATCCTCTTGAGTGTGGCTGGATTGCGTATGAGTTTGTCTAGCATGTTGACTATCTGGCTGAATTTGGGTCTGTCTGCCCGTTCCCTCATCCAGCACTCCAGCATGAGTTGATGTAACGCCAGCGGACACTCCATGGGCGGTGGCAACCGGTAACCTTCCTCTATCGCCTTTATCACCTAGGAAACAGAGAGGAAATGAGTTATGCCATTCAATTACTTTGTATAATTTGGCATGGTGCACAACGTTATGCAAGTGCTATTGTATGATTCCATGGTACCATGGTAACAAAAGATGAAAAGGTGTGACCTAAATAAATAAGACCTGGAATCTGACTGGTGGTACAGCGGCACTTACATCCTGATTGCTCATGTCCCAATATGGGCGTTCGCCGTATGACATCACTTCCCACATGACGACGGCGTAGCTCCACACGTCACTAGCCGAAGTGAACTTTCTGTATGTGATGGCTTCTGGAGCGGTCCAGCGAATGGGAATCTTTCCTCCCTGTGATGAACGGGTTTGTGTTATTAGCAATGCTTGCGATACGCTAACATATAAACATCATTTCACAACATCCTGTTTGTTTTCTGTATTTCACCGTTTTTTATTTTTATTTTTAATTGAGTGTACTATTAAGACAGAAATCCGAGCAATAGTGTCGACGCCTGAATGTTTCAGTCCATTAATGTGATAAGTTTGAGTTGAAAATAAAAAACGTCCACAGATGTGTTTCGTTTCAACATCCCATTCACTTGTTTACAGAGCTGCATAAAAGCAGCACGACACTCACAAGAATTGCTGTCGCACTGAACATCAACACAGCTGTGATGAATCAATGTATATAAATCAAAGTAAACACACTCTGGTGGTGTAAGCTCCTTCTGGTTCATCTTCAAGCACTCTGGACATCCCGAAGTCGGAGACCTTGCAAACCAGGTTGCTGTTCACCAGAATGTTCCGAGCCGCCAGGTCCCGATGAACGTAACTCATATCGGATAAATATTTCATACCGGACGCGACGCCCCTCAGCACCCCCACCAGCTGGATAACAGTGAAGCGGCCATCATTCTTCTGAAACAGAGAGACTTAGCGGTGACACGTCGCCCATCAAAGTGAATGAGTCATGATGCTTGGTCAATTAAAGGACCGGGAAAGCGGACAAATCTCTTTCTCCAAGTTTGAACTGCATCTCATGTACATGTGATCTGTATGAATCTGAAAGCTCTTACTCTGAGAAACATATCCAGCGAGCCGTTCTCCATGTACTCTGTGATGATCATAACAGGTTTGCCTGCAATTGGAGAGAGAGAGAGAGACTTCATAAGCTGCTGTTCATTTGACTGTCCTATGCTAAAAACACAACCCAACTTATTTAACTTTCCACTTTAATTTTCCTACCGACAGTATTTGAATGCCAAAGACGAACTGTGCCAATTAAACAATTATTCTTAATATTCATCACATGACGCGAAGCTTAATATACTAACCAGATGCAAACATCAGATTCAAGACCATGAAAATGTGTTATTCTAAAATCAGCACACACAAACTGTTACGTGTAACTTATTATTGTATTTTTTTTTCACTTATAGATGGCGTGGAGAGGGGATTCCCCATCACGTGATGGGTGATGTCATCAGGGATGCCGTATATATCTGCCCACGGCCCTAATGGCGTTCCTTTTGGCAGGATCACCGAGGAACCGCTCTTCGCTCGGTGGAGAGATTTACTTTTGTTCGTTTCATTTGTTGTTCATTTTATAGTTGCGTGAACTTTTTGTACGTTTCTTTGTTAGTACTTTTTGTTTTTTAAGCTACCCAACCTGTTACTATAATTTTTTTTTGCCTTTATTCGTTTAAATTTTACTTTAAATTGGTGTTTTGATTGTTTATGGTATTTATATTTTTTTCTTTTTTATTAAAAGACGGATTATTTGATATCAAGCTTCTGCGGTTTATTTATATGTCCCGCCATGATCAACAATTTTGGGGTGATTTTTAAAACGAGCTACTTGGTTCCGTGACACAAAAGCACAGTGCCTGTTTGATTGACAGTTCCCCTATAGAGGAAGTGCGGTCAAATAAGCTCATCCAGACTTATTGTCAGCCATCTTTGTCAGTGTGGCCTTTCTGATGACCTTGAGTCGAGTTTGACTGACAGTTCCTCTGAGGGGTCTGAGGAGCAGGTGACCTCTGACCCCTCCCATCACTGTCTGGATTTCCCAGTCCCGCCCCTTTCCGCCCACCCTATTAGAATGCTAATACAGTGTTTACTGACTGTGTCTAGATTTGCGTATTGTGTGTCATGCACGCATACCTTTGACAATGAACTCTATGATCTCATCACCAAAACATAAACATACACTTAACACATTGAAAATGATGCATCAATGAGAACAAACACATTATTTTGCAGTTGATATGAGACAGAACCGCTGTAGTAATATGTTCAACATCACATAGGAACACTGTTGAGAGATACTGAGAGGCCCAGATCCCACGCTGCTTTATTTACATATTTAGATTTAATTATTTCACATTTATATTATGCAAATGAAGCATTCAGCTCCATTAGCTCTGCGGTAACATAACACATGAGAAGAAAGACAGCTTTATAGTTTTAGGGGACATTTATGAGTTGAAATCAAATTAAACAACGTCAGTGCTGGATGATTTCCACCTGTTTGAAATACATAATACTCTCTTTTAATTCATTATGAAGTTATAAATCAATGTTTTTAACATCACCTGCTACTCAAAACTTTCTTTATGCGCCACAGAGTGAGCCGAATAAACTGCTTGAATCTGAATATATGCATTAAGACATATATAAAATCTATCACTAATTGTATTATTTCATTTTTTTATTCTTAAAACATTAACATTACAAAACAAAACATTTTGAATACATTTCTAAATTTTAAAGGAATATACTGTAAGAGAATGGTATAAGAAACGTTAAAAGAAGCGAAAGATTTTTTCTTTTTAAGGTAAAAAACAACAGCATACTTAAAGTTCATTTCAGCAAGTATACTCAAGTTCAAGCATTTTTTAAGAATCCTTTATGAGGTAAATATATCCAGTCGCTTTGGATAAAAGCGTATGCCAAATGAATAAATAAATAAATGTAAATAAATGAATATCAATGTGCTAGTTGTGTACTTGTAAGTTTACTTTTGATACCGTTTGAGAGTATATTGGCAGACGTTTTGGTTTATAAAAGCATCCTTTTAAGTGTACTTAAAATGTAACACAAGTAAACTTTGAGTGTACAACTAAAAGTATACGAAAATAAATAAGTACGCTACCCAATTGAAAAAACAACTACAAGCCATGTATACATAAAACACAAAAATTGGTTACAAGGAGAGGCGAAACATACTTTTGAAAGTGAATAATGTATCCAAAAATATGTAAATATATATATATATATATATATATATACTGTATATATTAAATAATAAAAATGTATTTTTAGATTAAAATAACTATACTAATAGCACAATTGAATAGATTTATTTTATGTAAGAGCATAACAACACTGTTTACTCAAACTATTTAAAAATAAAGCATAACAAAAATATGTGAAACACTTCTCTATGAACGGGGAATGTGACACCCTCTCGTTCTCACACACACAACAGCGGTGGAGGCGGCGGCGTCGTGCGCCTGTGGTCAGAGATATTAGGTGACACTCAAACCCCCCTCAAACACATTTAGGCCTGACGATGTGATTAATGACCCTGAGTCTGTTGTGCACTTTATCTCACATTAGCCCTCCGGTGCGGCCCACTCCATCTGGAGACCGCAACTGTGTGTGTGTGTGTGTGTGTGTGTATCAGAGAGCGACTCTGAAGTCTTTGTCAAGCCACATTCACCAAACAAACACACAAATAAGCACTGAGCAGGCATACATTACACACATCACCATTAGCATATCAAAAGTAACCACCAATGTTATACCACCAGCTTGAGTATTAAAGCTGCGTTCCATTAAAAGTCAAACAGTCGACATTATTAAAGATTGTCTACTGACATCCCTTCGCTGCCTGCGATATCCCACAATACTGTGCGTGATTTGGCAGTTTCGATTTGGTTTAAAAATCCGTTGGGTGGTCAGATTTCGTGGGAAATGTAAAGAAGATGTGTAAAGAAGTAAACTGCATTTTTATCTTTTAAACTAAAATTTTGATAGAGAAGCAACAATGACAGATAACGTAAATGAATATATAAATACACATTTGATCTGTTTTTTGAGCACATTTTTTTATTGCGATTCCCTTTCTGAAAATATTAATGTTTGCTTTCAGAAAATATTAATATTGTTCAACTCGTATGCCTAAGCAAATGTTCTACAAAGTTTAAATGATGCGTTACATTTCCTTAAAGAGTACATAACTAGTGATATTTAAGGTCCTACTTTGGTTTATGGAGTGTCCAACAACAAGTGTTTGTACAGAGAAGGTGTAAAAACATTATTATTTCATAATAATAGGCAGTTATTCTTACTTCTTGACTTACTCTCTCAAATAATTTGTTGCGCAAATTATCTAAACTGTCTAATCCCCTCCATTCCCCTAGCCTAGTCTGATGTGATTGGTCAGATGGTCTAGTCTGCTGTGATTGGTCTATCGCTCATGAGGCTCATGAGCTACAGTGTTTGGGGGAGAAGAGTGAAGTTTTCGCAGGGGGTTTGGGCAAAACGTGGGCGGGGACTATATGTAGTGACTTACATCCGTGGCGGTTTGCGAATTGGACTAGGGATGACTCGTTTGCGTGATTCAGAGTCGACTCCCTTTTTTCCAAGCCAATAATTTTGTTATTCATCCTCCTTCGGATTTACTTGGCAGACCTTCAAATACGGCAACGTTACACACGGCATGTGTCATTTTCATGATCTCGTGTTACGTATTCTTTAAAAGTAAACGTCCCTTATTAATACCCTGATTGTGTGACATCATGCTATTCCAGGTAGAATCTTGATAAAGTGGCATTTATTGCGCATATTAACAAACCTGAAAGGAACGCAGAATTACTACGATTTCTGACATTTAGGAAAGTCATTTTCGCTAGCCCTTAAAATCAACTCTGACTTACATTTGGTAACCACACCCTCCAGGTGAATGATGTTAGGATGATCAAACTGGCCGATGACGCTGGCCTCGCTCAGGAAGTCCAGCCTCTGCTGTTCGGTAAAACCCGCTTTCAGCGTCTTGATGGCCACACAGATCTCTCGTTTGCCTGGAAGCTTCAAACGGCCGCTACACACCTCACCAAACTCACCTGCAGACACAAGTTGAGGCGTTTACACCTCCTGTTCACCAACAACCATTCATGGTGATGACAAGATAACAGATTGTTAACTCACCGATGCCGATCACTTTCTCGATCTTGATGCAGGACGTATTGATCTCCTTAGCAAACTCTCGTATGGCCTGGTTGGGGTCTTCGTAGGTGAAGGGGTCCACATATATCCTGACTCCTAAAGACACATGAAAGACGTTCCAGTACGTTAAAGAGGAGGAAACCTTCCAGCAAATGAAGAAATGTGATATATCACGGGGTTGCTGGATTACCTGGCTGCAGGTGTTTCTCTTCGGCCTGTTTCGTTTTGCTGTATCTGCTCCTCCTAAGATACATCACAATAAATTTCACTATTCATTCATTCTCTATTGGTCTATTATCCTAAACACGTGATGCGTCCTCATCCGCACCTTTTGGTGAAGATAAAGGCGACGATGAAGATGAGCAGAAGCACAACGACACAGCTGGCCACCAACATCAGCAACACGGCGGAGCTCATGACCCCGACGACACGAGCTGCTACTGTAAAAAAGAAATATCACGTCACGCATTCAGGTAATGATTCTAAAAAAAAACGCTTCTATGTCGTTCCCAATTTAACGCACACATTTTGGCAACAACGGCAGACCCACCAGTGTTGGTGGTGAACTCGAAGGGAGCGCTGAACTCTCCGTATCCCGCCGCGGTGCGAGCGCGCACGTGAAACACGTATGAGGTCAGTGGGGTCAGATCTTTAATGTCTGCGTTCCTAGACATCGTCTTGACGATGCGATAACTCCTCTCATTCTGATCCTTAGATTTATAAATACAGACAGAGAGAGACAGAACGGATGGGCAGAGGAAGGTAAGAGGTCAAAGAACAGCCTGAGGGATGTCAGTGAGCTATTTTAACCTGAATAAAAACCTCACTTCCTGTTTATCCAAAGAAAGCGGCTGTACACAGGAAAACAGCTTTACTACATGTACTTATATTGTGTTTACAAAATAAATAAGTTTCACACACAGCACCGAGAGTTTAAACGGTAGAAGAAATTGTATTTGAGCAATGGTTATGATGCTTAATGTCAACTTTTTTGTTGTTTTATATCTTGACGGACCCAAATGACTTCCTTGGGTTACAACATAGAGGGGCCAGAAGAGGATAAAAGAAAGACTTTTCAATTTTCAATTTTGAAATGAGATAAAACGAACAAGATGTTTCCCATAATTCACCTTCTCGTAGTATTTGACTTCATACTCCAGTATGACTCCGTTGGGTTTCTCCGGCTCCTGCCAGAACAGAGTGAGCGTGTGCCGGGTTATGTCCTTACTCTCAACCGACATGACTGTTGAGGGGGCTGGAGAGAGACAGAGAGAGAGAAAGTTTCACATTTACTTCATTTTACTTCTGTCAGGTTTTGTCAGTCTCACTGTCTGTCTTTCATCCCATCATAGACAAACACAGCAAGAGAAAAGACGAATGAAAGGACACAGAGGACAAGTTCTTTTTCCCTCCCGAACGTTCCCCATTTCCTTTCGACTGTGGATTTGGACTTAAGACAGCTATTGTCTGTTCAGTTTTCTCCCCTGAAGCTGTTTTTGTTGAGGGTGAGAAAGTCAAACACACAGAATCAGACACAACAGAGATGAGCGCTGCCTTTTCAGCTTCTCTAAAGTTGCCGAGAACTGAAGAAGAAACAAAACGGAAAAGCGAGAAACCAGGAAATTTACTAAAAAACGTCAGCGGTCTGTGAAGGAGAAATAAAACGACAGGCTGGATCAGAGATTTTCATGACTCAAAATAGCTCTGCGTATTTCCACAGACTTCAAATCTCATCGCTGACAAACGTTCATGTGTTTACCTTGCGTAAATTAACCATGTGACTTTATATTTCACACATTATATTAAAACAATTTACATTAAAACTATGAAGAACTGTAAAAAACTATATATTCTATTTAAAAAATAAAAAAGTATTAAACGATTTACTATTCAAAGAGTTGTCCTTTAAAAACTGACATTTTCTCACAATTAGACTGAAAAATAAAGACATAAAATAACTAAACAGCTCCCAATACATGATTCGAGTACTTCCTAAACATTTAACAGACACGTTAATACCCCACAAGTCATTGCAGCAAATGTGTCCAGGTTGTATTATCTATAAGTTGCGTGTGAGTCTCATGCCTCCGTTAAACAATTGGAACCCCTGCCAGCTGTAACAGCAGCAGCTCGACGCGATCATCTCCCGCCCACAGATCCATCTTCCTCTGCCCGACCCGACAGAGTAAACATGATTTGGAAACGTCCCACGGGGGGCTCCTGAGACGACCCCCTCCAGCCAAAAACACAGGGGTCAGCGCCCCCCTTCACCCCCCGAAGGCACTCGTCTCTAACGCGCATCCATCATGCCGTCTGCTCTGACAGATATGGGGCCGTAATGGAGTTGTGGGTGTGTGTGTCTGGATGAGATAACGCAAAAAGGAAAGATGAGAATCTTCGCTCGTTTATCGTAAACAGGGGGATTCGGGGGCAAAACTGTTTTGGACGCGGCGTTCCACGGGGATCATTTATCAAAGCCAATAGTGCACGCTGGGATATGTGCACTTTGCGGTTTTGTGCGCGAGTGTTCGTGTGTGGTTTGTCCGTGTGTTTGTGTATTTGCGCCAGAACTGTGCATTACGAACAGTTGGCTTTGCAATCTCAACGCTTATACACACACTGGTATCTTTTGAGCGATATATATAAACACTACGTGATGTGTACGTGTCTCACTCCCTGACTTTAATCTTCGTGTATTTATACAACTGTCACTCAAAAACACTTATACAAAGAATTCCTAAAAAAAACCTAAAAAAATCTGCCATCATCTAGATGATTTTTTTAATAACGTATTTATTTAGAGTTTAGCTATTCTACCAAATTAGAAAGTCAAGTATAACATCACAAATAAAAATTTAACAAGCTGCAACCCAGCTAACCGTTTCTTCTGCTTATCGCTTGTGTTCTTCATTTAACGTTGAACTATCCCTTTGTATGACGAAGTATGCGAACTGCGCCCACGCACAATCACCTGGCACATATATAAATAGTACACATGTATGCAGGACCTCCGTCCTACAGCCAAAGGCATGTCAAAACAAGACAGTACCCTCCTCCCAAACTCAATCCCTCCAGGTGATTTACAAGCTTGGGTTGTCACAGAAAGTTCCGGATTTCAAGCAAACACTCCATTCCAACTGAAACCCAACACACCATCAAGAGCAAAGACCGCATATTACACATCCACCCGAAGGTGATTATGTGAGAGAAACTCAACCCGGTGAAAACGTTGCACAGAGAATTAGGTGAGAAAAACCACCCATCACACACACACACATGTATTTCAAATAGGGATGCACCGATATGTACATTTTGGCCAATAATTATTTTACATTGGAAGCCGATAACCGATATATTGGCCGATATACAGTAACTTAATATTTATATAAAATTCCTTAAGACTGAAACAAAAGGAAAAAGGTGGACAACTGCTTTTATTTAAAATGCATTCATCACGGAAAACAAGATAACCATTCGTCTTTCCCCCCTGAAAATCATGTACCAAGCCTACTTTACACCAGTTAACGGTTCTTTAACCTTCAAACTTTTCTGGTATATTTATAAAAGCATCTGCCAAATGCATAAATGTAAATGTCATGTAAATGTAATAGACAAATTATGTTTAACATTATAAAATGTTTTCTATAGCCACTTGTCTAACACGTCTCAAGACAGAAAGAATTCAGACAGCAGTCTGATTCACACAATATGCTTTTGTTCCTTATAATTACACATTCATAAATACTGTATCTACATACTGTACCTGATAATAGCAGTAAGTGAATGATCGCGACAGAAAGACAGTACTGTACTGTATTTAACTGTGAGCAGCGTGCAGATGAAGTAGTTTAACCAGAGGAAATTATTAAGATTTATCGGCTTCAATATATCGGCATACATTTTTATTATCGTCCGATACCATTAAAAATGTCCATATCGGCCGATACCGATATGGAAGATAATTTATTGTGCATCCCTATTTTAAATCAGTAAAAAGCACACTTCTTATTTGAACAAACCTTTAATGCTGAGATTGCACAACAGCAATTCTATAGATCATTGCAAATTTTCGTCCGATATTTTTGCATGTAAAAAAATAAATACAACCTCACGTATTTTCGTCCGTCATAAAAATATTTGGACTGGGTTCGATTTCCTGCGTTTTCCGCATCCAAGCACTTTGAGAGGCGTTTTTACAATTCAGTTACAAATACGAAATACGAAAAAACGCATACGATAATTTCGGACTATATAAAGACCTCAATGCACAAACTGTTTGCACCAAGCCTAATGAACCGATATGGATCTAGGTCATCTGCACAAACCTGCCACACACACAGAAACTCACCGGCCTGGTTGGTGGCCAGCGTGACGGACACGGCCTGCTCCGGGCCGGGGTTCTGTTTGGACACCCCGTTGACGGCCCAGATCTGAAAGGTGTAGTTGGTGTGCGCCTGCAGCTGGTGAACAGACACGCGCGTAGAGCGCAGACTCAGCCGCTGCGGTAAATAGCGCACGTCTTCCCCGCACGGCATGCATCTCTGCCCGTCTCGAGCACACCGCTTACACACCGCGTTGTAGGTGAGATCCTGACGGCCTCCTGTAGAGAGAGGAGGGCTCCATTCCAAGAGCACTGACGTCTCGTTGACATTAGATATGAGGCTGCGTGGAGCAGATGGAGGACCTGAGACACACAGAGGAGTATTTGTTAGCACGCTTTTTTAGAAGTCATTTTTTGTTGTGATAACCGTCTCCTTCAACAATGAATGCTGGAGAAGCAAGGGAGAGACGGATAAGGAGAAATAAGAAAAACAGAACAGAGAGAAGGACAAACAGCGTCTGTTTTGCAGACGGATCAATCAGCTCATCTGGATGGAGGAAAACAGACAGACAGATAGACAGACAGCTGGCACAGTGAGACGTACAGACAGCTGGCAGAGAGTGAGACTGATACGGTCTCATTGAAATTCATTTATTTGATGTGAGGAACATCTGCTGCATAAACAGATGTAAACGAAATAATCACATGCACATGCCTGACAAACTATGAGAGCTGTGCTGAAGTTTACTTTTTCATTTCTTTGTATTCAAATGTTTTTTTGTTTTACATTTTACAGTTACCTCACTGTGTCAATGTTTATAACAGTTTACATAAAACAAAATGGGTCATTTTTGTTTTGACTTTATTATTGAGGACGTTTACATGCACACTCTTACGCCGATTATGCTTAATAAACTGATAACAAGTAGGTCATGTAAACGCGTAAAAAGGTTTTCATTTATCGGGGAAAGGTCATAAACGGCTTAGCAAAAACCGATGGGAAGAGGTAGTTTTTTAGCCCATTACTCCGATATCGCACTGCACGTAAATGCCTTTGCAGGCTTTCTCTCTGTTTTGTTTATGTGTGCATGTCTGAAAGCGCAGTAATAAAAGTCCTAAATGGAAGTAATGGTAAAATGACACGGAATCATGTAGTTGATGTAGAAACGTCAAAATGAAGTACTATTGTTGCATATGCAGGTACTGCGGACATGAGAAGAGATGTAAAAATACAGCTTCTGACCGTTTTACTCCTGCATTTTTATGACTATACAGGCTATCGACGATGACGTCACTGCACGCGAGAAACCCGTAAATTCTCAAATTTCATTGCAAACGCGGTTTTCTGCGTAGCCTGTTTATTACTATGCATGTAAACACTTGAAAACAAGTCTTTTTAAGCTGATTTTGGACTTGAGAAAAAAAGACAATTCGTACAATACTTCTATAAACAGCTGCTTTATATTCAGAAAATGCCGTTAAGTTCATAAAAAATGTATTCCAATTTAATTCAGTGCATTGTTTGAGAAATGCAGACGGGTTGAATTCCTGATGACCGTCATTTATCACAAATCATTAATTATCAGACATGCACTGGGCTTCAATTCATCATCAGGAATAAGAGGCGGACCTGAGATCTGTCAACATCTGTGACGACACACGCTCAATCCATTGTACGCTTTCAAAATCAGCTCACACAATGAAACAGTGCCCATATGACACCAACTGATTTAAACTAGTGTGTGTTTTCCTTACGTGTGCAGGCCATTGACGCTGGGTCCGTCTCGGATCTGTAATATCCTTTGTCACAATCACAGGACGTGGCTCCTTCCTTCATGGAGTAACTGTTTAGTGGGCATCTACGACAGCCGTCGTCTGAAGACAGAGATCTGTAGTACCCGACCTTGCACACTAGGAAAAAGAAGAGATTTTGAAAGATTATATTGTGAAAAATAAAACACAGGATCAGTTATAACCCTTATAACCAAGTCTGTGCATCAAAACGGCTGCATCATAATGCTATTCAAATATTAAGAAATAAAAAAACTAGACTAAGATGGAACACTGAAATATAATAAAAAAACATAAACATGACAATTTATGACGAAAGGAAAAACAAGGACGAGAGAAAGACGTAGGGAGTAAAGCGAGTGAGAGAAACCAGAGATGAATGATCAATTCTGGGTATTTTTCCAGCCTGCAGTAGTTAAGATCCAGAGCTCTTTATTTCCCGTGTCCATGTTTTAGACACCTGTCTCATCCAAGTAAAATGTGTTTTGACATCACAAATAAAAAAATATTACTGTTCACCACTGCCTGAAAAATACGACTTTTCTACTTTCCTAATCCCTTATTTAATTTCAGACAAATTTTTCTAAATGGTACTAAACAGGAATAATAAGTACATTAAAGATAAATTAAAGATCATAGAGATAACATTAAGCATCATCAGCAAAAAATTGAACACTTGCAAGAGTAAACAGAATTTTAAGAGTTTTTACTGTGCTTTTGTGATAAACCATGACGTGAATTTTAAAATATTTTTGTACCGGAAGAAGTGCCTCGGATTCTCTTTTGCAGTATAAGAATAATAAACACATTTTCAGTACAATACAAACGTTACGACATATTGTACCAGATGATAGATTTTCTATAAAAGATTTACAGTATATATTATATCCCAAAATTGTCCAGGAAAATGCTTTAGGTTTAAAGGTTTAAGATCCTCAAATACAAACTATAAACGATGAAAATAGATACAGCTTCACACGCAGGTTAGGGTCTTAGATGTTCTGATAATCCTAAAGCAGAAGGGAACAGACCTTCCGACAGATTATCAGACAGCCCCCTAAACTTAATCTCTGCATTAAAGATTGATCCAGAGGTGCGAAATCAACAGAGAAAGAGAGAGAGCACAGGAAGAGTAAATCCTCCCTCCCTCGCTCTCTCTCTCTACCAGAATTAATCTCTAAACTGAACGATTCCCTTTTTTAAGAAAGAAAATGCTAGCACAGACATACAGACACACAATATGACACGGTCGTCTCAGATAAGCAGACAAAAAAAGGATCTTCTGGTATCCAACCCACATTCCAACATTCTATAATGCCTAAAAGCTGGATGTATCCGTCACATTTCTGAGCCCTGAAAGAGAGACTTTAATGTAACGTCTTTCCATTAGTGAGACGATGAAAGAAAGACCAGACATGAGGAGAGATGAACTACATCAGTGGGTGGCCGGGCGACTGGTCACTCTTCAAAATCCCTAAGCACACACACACACACTAACCACATGCTGGTACTCATATCATTACAAGAACTTTCCATTAACTTTATGTTTTTAATACTGAACACTATGATATTTTCTCTCAACTCCAACCCTCATTTTAACACTTTATTATAACATTACTGTATTTGGTATGTTTACAAAGATTCAATACATGAACAACTGGGTTGACCTCATAATGACTACATTTACATGCACCCTCATAATGCGATTATAGACCGTTTCAATTGATGCACGCACGCCTGACACCCAGTTAACCTCCGGTTTGTGTTAAGCTAGTGTCAAATAATAACTATTTATATTTTATTTAATTTAGGTTAATATTCAGTTGTATTCTTATTTTACGGCATAATAATTGTAATGATTTGTTGAATTTTGTTGTTTGTTTGTTTAATTTAATAAACAATTTGTTGAATGGGTCCTGTAGTTCGGACGAATTTAAAGCGGCCCCTGCAACGGTGTTTCATGCATTCTGACTTCTTTACATTGTTAAACATGCGGTCTTCTCTTGCTTTACATGGACAACTTGTCAAAAAAACGAGTTGGGCGTCTTACGTATTATTTCTGTGCTTGATACACCCCCCCAGTGTATCGAGTATGTATTTGTATGGTTTGTACCATACAAACTGTATGGTACATTGAAACTAGTGGTTGAGCTTGGTGTTGCAGTCAAAATTCTACTACTAAAATTTGCTACTTTCCACCTCCAAACTAAATCAACCCCCAAATCAGGGTATTCAGCCGCAAATTGGGTTTTACTAATATAATATTTAATTTTGTCATTTAAAACACCTCTCCCCTTTAAACTTTCAAACTGCGCGGCTTAAGAGATGCATGAAAAACACGTCGGACTTTAAAACTGCGCATCTCGCCCTAAATGGAGAGACACGTTTCACTTTAAAACTGCGCAACTTGTGCCGCGCGGCGAGTCACATGAAAGGAGAGAGACCTCTAAAAAGTTTGTCTTTAAAAGAAAGTAGACATGCTTGATGTTTATCTGCGCAGCTCGCAAGTGACTTATTGGTGATTATTGGAAAAAATCGCATTATTGTTGTGCATATAAACGTAGTTATTGTTACAAATGTCCTAATGTTTTCCTACATTGTGAAGAAATTTTCGCCACAAAATGCAAGTCAAACCACTATCAAGCAGCCAACACTGAATTTTCAAGATGGAAACACTCTACTCGAGTCTCTTGAACTCCTTTAAAAACAAATAAGTACATTATGAAATGACATGGAGGTGCGACGAATGGTGACAAAATTACAACCTTTGGGTTAACTATGCCTTTCAGAACAACAGAACCCAATGGGAAAAGCAGATTTGGATACAGCGTGTGTGATTACTGACAGTTTGCAGAGCACTTTTTAAAGACATCGAAATCAGTTTCTTCTCCTCAGGGCAAAGAAAGCCCTCTAACACACATGCACACTTAAAAGAAACATCAAATGACTTTGTGTCTCATGGTCTGGCGTCTGTTGTTCTACATGGTTTAGTCACTAATTAACAATTACCTCTGACCCTCACACACACACACACTTTAACACGCACATACACACAAGGACAGCGGGTCCATCACTGTGATTAATGACAAACATGTGGAGGACGGGCAGATCATATTGATTGATGACTCGCTCACCCCACATGTTGACCTTGACCCAACCCTGAGGGCCACAACACTCACTGATCCACTGACATTCTGCTTCACCTTAACAAACTCTATTGTCATTACAGAGGAAGTCGTCCATCTCCCTAAGTCCAAACATTTTTTACAAACGCTAGTAATAATATTACTCTAACAAAACCCACAAAACCCATCTCATTCAGCCGAGGAAGGCATCAGATACCCTGCTGAACACATGATGGGTTTGTTTGCTGGTCCCCAACACTAGATGCTGATGTCCTTACCAGGTTTCTTGAGTTCTGAAGGAAGAAATTACAAACGAAAATCTCCTTCAGTAAGTGTTTAATCCTAATGCCTAAGTTATAACTTTTTAGGGCAAATGAAATGCAAAATAAATGTTTAGGTTTTTAACCGACATGCTTTCATTGCGGATATCTCAATTTTGCTAAACATTACAGGTTAAAAATGACACTGAGATGAGCAATTACAATGTTTTATTGATTGAATGAACAAGGCCCTAAATTTATTCAACCTTAAGTTGACTTCAACGGAATACAACGACATCATTATCTCCATTGAATTATTGCTAAATATACTTTGTGAAATCACAATGTTGTCTTTGACAGAATTGTGCGGACGCATGAAATTTACTAAAGCAGATTTGGCAGGTTTTTGATGCAGGTCTTCCTGAAATGAATGCAACTCCATGCTCCCCTGAACACGTACACCAACTTCCTCCATTCAAAGAGAGGAACTTCCCCAAATTTACGGCAAGTTTATCTCCTAATCTCCTAGACCCTGTGGGCCACCGGGGGACTTAAAATCCATAAGCAATTAATAAACCAACAGGATTTTGATAGGAACTACCTGGCAAATGAAAGAATAGAGAGATTAGAGAGAGAAGCGAGTGTGTGTCTGGCAGGGTCAGCAGGTATTGTTCGATGTAAAGCGTTCCGGTCCTATTTTCTAATACAGGAAGTTTGGGTAGAGGAGGGTATGCAAATGAGTTCCACATCTACACACAAAGATTTGTTACACTTGTAGTACTGCGCACGGACTCGGGGTTCTGGTAAAGCCTATAAATACTAAAGTAACACAACTCTTGTATGAAACACGCACATACACCAGAGCTCGTCACGCAAAACACACAAAATATCATTAGCTTTGTATGAAAACAATAGACCCTTGTGAGATGTTCTGACCGCTGTAATGAAACACACCTGTATGTGTGTGTATTTTTAGTTTGTTTATCTAAACTGCTGGAAATGCTCGGACGTCAGGCTGTCTGGTGCTGCAACACCTACCATTGTGTGTGTTTGTGTGTGTGTAGTGCGTCTTTATGGGAACTGCGGGAACAGCAGGGAATTGGGTTTGTTTCGATTGATTTGTTGGGAAAACAAACACACAATCACCTTTTGCTAACACACACAATGAAGTGGTGCAACACGACAAACACGCCAGCGCTAACATGACAAACTTTCTTATTTTGACCTTTGACCCACAACTTTCCCCAGCCTTTATGACTGTGGTCATAAGTTAATAGTGTGTTTAGATTTCAACACCAACAGCAATCACATAGTTTGAATCACTAGGTAACACACACACGACGATATTGAATCACATATATTGAATCACAATGTGTTCGAGGACCCCAAGAGTCAGCTGCTGTTTTGGAACACCACCGACGTTTGCATTAAAATAATGCCTCCGTTTCATAACCTATACCAGTTGTTCTCAAATTGGGGGCCGTGACCCACTGGGGGGCCCCAAGATGGATCCAGGGGGCCACAGATTTTGTGGCATTTTATAAAAATTTATATTACATCGAAAAGACCACCAACCATAGGAATTGATGTTTTAGCATTGTATAACTAACTGAACATGCTTTTTGGAAAGTTTATTATTTAAAGTTTAGGATTATTAGTCTTTATTTGGGGGGCTACAAAGCGATGCACTCTACGCAAAGGGGGGCTTACAATGAAAAGATTTGAGAACCACTGACCCAGACAGCTCTCATCTCCTAAAATGCAGTCTTCAAAAAAACAAGAGAGACGCTCCTGATGCAACAAAGTGTTTCGGAAAGTGGGTGGGAACCCAAACCCCAATTCAGTCCTTTATAAGATTTCATTTCTTCAGGCAGCTCCTCGTGAATTCCTACGAAGCAGACAGCAGGTGAGCTCGCTAGATTTCGGAACAGAGCTAACGTTCCAGGTTGTTTGAGTATTCAAAATAATTTTACATCCTTCCTCTCACCACACAGTAAAACTGAGAAAAGACCACCTACACATCCTCCTACCTCCTAGTTTGACAAGCTTAAGACCGTAACTCAAAACATCGCAATCACGGCTTATTGTTACGGGAGAGCGACAGATCGGAGCGAGCGAGAGAGGGAGAGCGTCTGTCATAACATCAAAGAGGTTTTTAAAGGCACGTGAAGTGAATGATGAAATCAAAGCCCCGCTAAGAACCTCTTTCTCAAGACATCAGCTCCTTTTCATTCAGTCGGCGAGAGGAGGCCGCTGACCTTCCCCGTGCGCTGACAAATCTGCTTTTCTCTCCCATCATATCCATTATTCAAGCTGTCTCTCTCTCTTTTGTTGTCTTCTCTTCCTCTTTTTTGCACCTCGCCATGGAAAGTAAAAGACGGATTCACAGGCAGAAGGAAAGGAGAGGATAACAATACAGAGATTCCAGCGGGAACTTCAACATAGATGGTTTAAGCAAATACACCAAACCACATACGACTAAAAGTTTAAAGAGTTCTTTAAAATAAGCTGAATTTAACATTATATCAAATATATGTTTTTATATGACAATCTTGGAGACATTAGGAGAAGCCTGTTAAATCACACATTGAGTAACATGGGAAAGCAGACCTGTACTCTCCCTTTAAGAGCGCTGAATTAAGCTGAAAGCAGAGAGGGAACTTCAGGTTAGTCGAGGGCACACGTATCCTGTCATTCCCTTGTAAGACTTCCAGACAGTCCATTAAGTCTGGTTAATATTAGAGACTGTCAATGAACTGCGACATTACTGCGGCGCAGACCCTCGCATTTCTGTCACGCTTCTCTTAGAGGGAAATGTCTGCGTTGAGAGAGGCAGTGTGAGATAAAGAACTCGAGGAACTGAACGCCGGCCAGACCAGAAACAGCTCTCAACACCTCAGTAATGACTCAAACACACACAAGACTCTCTTTCTATCTCTCCGTTTCCTATAATGTCTTCGGCCTGTTGTGAACTGAACTGGGTTGGGTTGTTCAAAGCTCTTCAGGCAAACGTAATCTCTGAACTTGTGCTTTTAGGCTGGTGTTTGTGTTCGAATCATTACCATATCTTAAAATAAATTAAGATAGTTTTACACCGACCCATATTCGTCTCAAACATAAAAAATAGACAATGGAAGGAAATAAAAAAGTCATTGATGGAGAAGAGGTGATACAGATTTTTTACTAGCCTATCCTGAATTTCATCACAAATTCTGTTCGGCCACATCAGTTACACAAAATGTAGCAGCGACTAAAAAATATTTCCCTAAAGAATCCCTTGGAATAATAAAAAATATATAAAAAGAGCCAATCTCTGAAATAGTATAAACAGAACTGAAAAAGGGAAAAAAGTAAAATTAGTTACAATAAATAACAGAAGTGGAAAAATTAAGAGACCATTTCAAAATTATTTTCAGTTTGAGGTTAAATTATCATTTCTGATTCATTCTGTGAACTAACAATATTTCTCCCAAATTCCAAATAAAAATATTTATAATTTTTAATATTTATTTACAGAAACTGGAAAACCAGGTGATAATAGCTGAAAAGTTGCTCTGTATTTTTTTTATAAAAAATTCATATTCACTTTTAAGCAATACAACAGTTAAATGTCTACTAGGAGAAGTTTTAATAAATTTGTTTAATGTAATAACCTTGATTTTTATCACAGTTTTCAAGTTTCTTGTCATGCTGTTCGTCTTTCACATTGCTGTTGGATGACTTTATGTCACTGAAGTATGATTTTGTTAAAATTCAACATTCAACAGACTGGAATGACCACAATACATCTAGAAATGATGATTAAATGAACATTTGGAATGGTCTCTTGATTTTTTTCGCGACTGTATTTTACCTTGTAATCTTGTTGTATGTAATAGACTATTTTTGCTGTCGACTGTCATGTCTGAAACTCTCACATGACACTACAGTGGTTTATGTGCTTCACTGTGACAAGCTGCATAAATCACCCCAGAGAATCTTCTCTCCTGCCGTCCCATTCGGCTCATACAGACACCAGCAGAAATGAAGAGAACGCGGGTGAGATCACAGCTCCCGCGTCTCCATGGCGTCCCGTAGAACCCCGGCTGTCAGGAGTTTTGATGTCTTAATAAATTTCTCCTCTACAGCTGTCAAGTGATTGTCAGAGATGGATGGAGGAGTCAGTGACCCTTGACCTGCCCCAGACCCCTCTCTGGATCCCCCCTTAAACACCCGAAACTCTCACAGAAGCCCAACTGCAGACGTCTTTCAACACAACGCCGGCTCTGCTGAAGTCTATCGACTGCATTTACCAGAGCCATGGGATGGTTTCACATGCAGCGCAACTGCTTTCAAAAAGTCACAGCAATGTTTGTTACACGGTTGAACAAAATACGACTGAACTAAAAAATATACGATGTAAGTGAAGCTCACATGAATAAAGCTTACAACGGGACGATTGCCAGAATGTTGCTATATAAAGCCTGTTAAGAATTACTCATGCGTGCGCGTTTACTTTGGACAGTCTTGGATTATTTTTAATTTAAAAAAAAACAAGCGGGGCAACAAACGCCACATCAACCAAAAAAGTGCCGTACAAGTCCATAAAAAAACGTATCACCAATGATGCAATAATGTAGTGCAAAAGCTTAAAATAACATTAGTTTCTCTGTGTCGATTCTAGTCAACTGTTTTCATGCAAACTCGTAGGGTAGAAAAAAATCCATCAATCCTTTCTATTCATAGCTTTCAATTTTCAGAATAATAAATTAGATTCAACTTTCATCAATATTCATGAAGGCTCAACTAATAATCTTATAACAGTATAACACGCTTTCCTGAAAAGTCCATTAAAATTAAAGACATAAGCTTGTCGCACACGCACTCATGGAAACTTTAAACAGCTCAAGATGACTGCACTTGAGTGAAAAAGTAACCTCTGATCTGTGATTGACCTCTGAGGTCGTGAGGTCAAGGGTGGCGCTGGTTTCCTTCATCATCACTATGGAGACCATGCGAAGTGTTTGCGGTCCGTCTTCGGCTCAGACGTCTACAAATAGCAGCACATGCCCAAAATCCATCAGACTCAACTGAAGTTCTACTTTCTCCCCGCTCTGTCAACACGTCTGCGTAACGTGTATATTTATTACTGTCACGCCCTCTTATTTGACTTGATCTCCTGCGGAAAGAAATGTCACTTTCCGGCATAATTACTTTTTTCTCCTTCACAGATCCATTCATCATTCTCACGGCCCGCGTCCATTTTTAGATTCTTGATAACATGTCTCAACTCATACCATCTTAGACTCACACGCTGACATTCACATACAGTACACACACAACCTTGTGTAGCAGAAAGTTGTCCATTATAAAGTCCAGAGAACAATTCTCTCAATAAGAACAAACTAACAAAATAAGAAAATTTGGTATGAGGATAGCACTCATGTCCTCTTCCTGTTTAAATCATCATCTCTTGTCCCCATCATGGGCCATGTCTCATGGGAGGAGCTCTCACAAACACTGATAAACCAATCAGAACAACTCGGCCTTGCTTGTTATCACCTGATGACAGAATCTTGTTTGAGAGGGGAACAACACAGATATAAAGAACAAAGATAAATGGACGGATGGACGTTCAGCAGCGTTTGATTGATCGTGTGTGACTGTGACAGTCCTCTTACCCTGGCACTGCTCATTCCGTTCCTCGTATCCAGGATTACACAGGCAGTTCCCGATAGGCACCAGCCACTCTCCGTCTGGCCCGCAGTACATTTTAGGAACCTCCTGCTCTTCCGAATGATTCACGCAGGAGCCTCGTACCTCCACCAGGGACGACGTGTCCGCACCCGTCACTGTGTCCGGAAACTGCGCCAGGTTCCTCACGGCTAACGGACACTTCTTATAAAACACGCGGACGGAAACCAGCGCGATGCAGGCCCCAACATCCTGAAAGGCCAGATAGAAGCCTGCGCGGCTCAGAACGCCGACATCCCGAACCTCAGTGTTGAGCTTCATGATCCGATCACCGATATCCACCTGCGTGAAGCTCTCGTCCGCCGCCACCGTGTCGATCTTAGCAAAGCGGCTCTCATGCAAGAACCGATCGTTGTCGGAGTCGGACTCAAGGTAGTAGAGGTTAAAGGTCTCCTTGCATGTGCCGATGACCCCGGGCAAACTGTTGCAGTCACGCAAGGTGAATTTAATCTCGATGTAGACGCGCTGGGCCGGGCCGCGCAGTATCCAGTGAGTCCGGAGCCAATTGTTCTGACTGGCTTCCATTACGTTACACACCTGGTACGTTCTGATGGGGATGTTCTTCTCGTCCATGATGCTCACCTCCTCCCACTGCATGAGGAGATAAACGAAAAAACAACGTTAGAAATCGAACACGTATATCAAAACAGAATAGCTCTTCAAATTTACTGTTTATTTAAATCTGAAAATGTTTTCATTGACCTACGCTGTTCAAAATCTATATGACTTAAACAGTAAAACTTTTTTTTTTTAAGAAATACTATCCCATATGGTTATAATATTAATACATACATTAAATAAAAAAATTATATTCCTCACATGCCATCGAATAACGTAAAATATAGACCATTTCATCGGACGCGTGCTAGCCTGACGGTTAACTTTTGGGTTGCTTTTGGATAGTGTCTAATAATATAACTATTTCAATATTAGTTTGTATTATTAGTTAACTTAATAATAATTGCATTAAAAACATGATTTGTTGATTTTTTATGTATATTCATTTAATTTAATTAAATCAACAATTTGTTGAATTGTAGTTTGGTTGCATTTAAAGAAACCTTGTGGTGCATTGACATTTAGTGGTTGAGCTTGGTATCGCAGTCTAAATTCAAAATATTGGAGAAACAAGTTTAGCCAAGTAAGGCTTCTCGGTTTCTTTTGATTGTTATCAGAAATAATCTACAGACACTCTATTGTTTGTGAATGTGTACCGGAAGTTCAGTTGGGGTCACAAAAGTGCGCATGCGCAGTAACATTGAAACTGTTAGAATACACTGAAGAAAGAACATATGGTTATGGATTGACATGACAATGAGTAAATGATGACAGAATGTTCATTTTTTGCGTAAAACATAAATACTCCTTGAACGCTGGTGTACAACACAAAGCACAGGGACTTGACTCATCTGAGCAAAACAGAACCAGTGATCTAACCCAAGAACCATTAGGTCATCATCAGCGGGCTGAATTAAAATCCTTCGGAGCACAGCAGAGTAAGGGTGGACGTAAAACGTAACATCTGTTTCTCTCTTACAGCCTGAATTAACCTCAGAGAAACACCATTATCTGTCTTCTGCTGGCCTCAGATACAATAACAACACTAGACGGTTATAAATGTTTCACAGTCTGGCCTGATAAAAGATCCAAAACATTTCTCAGCTTCTGCTACATCAGTATTACAGCCGGTGACTGGACTCGTTGAGTTTATCATCTACTGTAATCAACAGAAACTGTAATACCATATCAACACATGCACATTTTTTATTGTTAAATCTGAACCTGGTGATACCTGAGTCTTACTGGAAAAACAATTGCGATACATAAGATGTGCAAAGACAAGCTTTCCTTGAACAGATGTCCGTCTGTGCAAGACTCAGCAATCACCACAATGCAAGTGTGTGTGCGATGCAACTGTATGATAAATTTTCAATTTATACAATTTCAACAATATTTACAAAGGAAATTTTTACACAATCCTTGAGCCACAGATGCAGTAATTTTAGTTTACAACTACAATGCAATTTTGAATGTTTGGCTTGTATATAAATGTTTTTTTTATGAATCAACATGTTTCTGGACACCAGCATTACCAGCAGCCACAGCTCCACACACACCCACCTGATGGCCCTTAACAATCTCATACTCAAACTAATTGAGCATTTGCGAGATAACAAGAATGACAGCAATCTGGCATCCGTCAGGGGCCGCGATTGTTTCCGCTCGGCTCGTCCCTTCAGCGGTGCAGCTACGGAGACCCAGAGGAGCGACACAGAGATAAGAACCCAGAGCTACAGATAGCAGGACACGAGTAGAAAGGAGCTAATTGGCCGTATTAAAGTCTGAATGCCCGCCCACCGCCTGTGCCAAAGGCCCGTCCATCACGCAGGAGATCACAGAGGGAGAGGAACTCTGGATTTCAATGAGAGTTGGATCGATGCTAAAAGAAGCCGAGCTGCAACGGTCCTCTAATGAAAGGGAATTCTGGGAAATGTATTGAACCGGTGATGTGGTCATTTAGACGCACCTGATCTAGAAATGTTAAACGGCTAATTGGCGATGGGAGGCTGAAAACAGCCGAGAGACCTCAGGAAGCATACATTATCGGACAGAACTCACTGACCCCCTCCATCTAAAATCTCTCTCACACACACATTCAAACAAACCTTTTCTCTGTCCCCGTGTTGCCAAGTCTCTCCCCCCTACCTCTTTTTATAAAAAGGGATAAAGTTTCCTAACAAAGGCCATTTTTGTCTACCTCCACTATTTGGGAAACTTGACACCCGTCACAGTAACCTAGCTTTCCGAATTTACATTAAAGAGAGGCAGAGAGCAGGGTGATATCATCAGCATTTGTAGCTGTATTATGTTTATTTTTATATGTTACGTGTGTCAGCATTTATATAGTAAATTATTTTTATAATTGTATCCAGGCACAACTTGAGAGATGCACAGCCTCAGGTGACCGATATCAATACTCACATAGATGGAGTCTTATTCTTAAAGGAAACTTTATTTGAGAAAGAGCTACTTATTTGCAACTGTTTTCATAAATGAATCCCAGATGGAACTTACAACAATGAACTTATACGGCAAGCTCATATTATCACAAATAATTCGCGAACATCTCATCCATGCGTGATAGGGTTTTTCATGTTATCTGTTCAGTGATGGTTCGATGTCCAAAAATACAAGCAAGTTCGTGGACTTCATTAAACACAATGCATGAGATCATGTTAAGGAGAGGCATGAAGAAAGGAGTATGAGATGGTCTTGACTCACCCCTCCTTCTGTCGGGCTGGCGACCCAGGCCAGTTCTCCTTGCACGGACCTGGAATCCAACAGCGTGACTGAAGGAGAAAAAGACAGAGAATGTAAACGAGATCTCATGAGCGTCTGGTTTTACCCATAGTGCAGTTTTCTTTACGAGCATTGTGCAAGAATGTTGTTAAAATTAATGGTAATTATTGATGGGTAATGATCAAAATACTGTAGGCTTATCGCATATAAACTTGAATAACCTTGCTGTTTTAGTAGTCGTAAATTTTGTACAGGCATTTTTTTTTACATTTGGAGACATTCACGAAAAATGTAATAAAATCGATGTTGACACTATGCATGACATCTATTTTGAAGACCCATTTAAAAAATATTAAATTCAGAAAATTGAGATACAGCATTTTAATATTCTATTTTATATTCCATTATATATATATATATATATATATATATATATACATATATACATATGTATCCTTTTGTATAATATATATATTTACATTTCAAAACCCCAAACTCTTAAAAACCAACAGTGTCTAAAAAGACAAAAACAAAAAGAGAGACTTTTAAAGTCAGATACATTTAAAGTTAAGACACCCAAATTATTTTACACTACATAAATGACGACATTTTAAGCATATATGACATTATACAAATCAGGCTGATAATAAAAGTGATAAATAAAACTCCCATTCCATTTTAAATGTCATGCCCATGAATGAAAAAAGGATGGGTCCTCGGTGCTGTCGTGTGTTCATACTGAATCTGAATTCTAACTGTATTCAAACAGTAGTTTGCATGAAAAATAATACACATATGTAAAATGTAAGTTTTATTCAGTTGGTTGAATTATTAGAGTTGAATGTATTTATGTTTCACTATAGATCAGTTTAGCTTCTGTTCATTGCACAAGAACGATGAAAGACTTCGCTAACTCTTTACATTAGGATCTCACTTAATAAGAATAAGCAATGCTATAAGTTTAACGTTTGAAGTGTAAATATATAAATATGTATACATATGTATGTATGTATATATACATATATATGTACATATGTATGTAAATATATATATACATACATATGTGTGTGTTTATATATGTATATACATATGTGTGTGTTTATATATACATATATATATGTATTTGTGTGTGTATATACATACATATATATCATAACACTCTTGTGTTATTTTAAGTTTTATATATATATATTTTCTCTCTCTCTCTGCCGTTATTAATGTTAATGTAGTTACAAAAACAGAACTTTTGTTATTGTTCTTGTCAGCTTTTGGGGTAATTTAAAAAAATAATGTTAACTGATTTTTTTTGGATTTTGTCTTTGATTTCAAAGTCACATTTAGTACATTTTAAAATCACCAAAAATTAAGAATAAATACTGTATAAGTAGTAGTCATGTTAACTAATATAGTTCACTAATGATAACCTTATTGTGTTGCCCAGTAAACCAGTAAAACTGCAGTTAACTCTGACTGAAAACTAACTTTATATTTAAGAGTGAACTGGGGAACATTTACTTAGAAAAACATCTCAGCGTTCCTCAGAGAACCGACATCGATCCCCTCACTGACGGACTGACACTGACATGATATATATACACTTACAGTTACGTTCACGTTGTAGCGTCACTTTAACTTTTCCGCTTTTCTAAAAGCCTCTTACCTTCGTTTAACGGATAATTCTTCGGAAAGGACAGACCTGCACAGATGCCCATGAAAAGCGAAGGGAGCGCGTAAATAATCGCGGCCATGAGCGCCATTCGTCCACAAACTTTCACGCCGTTATTCCTCGCGCTGCTCCGTGCGACTGACAGAGACGCGCACGAGAAGCAAGCTCAGCGAACGGTGCTGGAGGGGGCGTGTCATTGTGCAGTGACGTTGCAGTCAATCAAAACGCTACAGAAACGGCTAGCGTGAATAAAAACAATACCTTTAATAATAGATTAACCGTCGTCCGTATAAAATTATATGGCAAGATTTAAATCATTATTTAAATTTGATTGATCTTCGTCAAATTAATACATTATCGAAATGTTTTATCATTATTAGTCTTTATATTTATTATATAAATTTAGGCTGCTAGGCTACTTAAAATGTTTAAGAAGAGAAACTGTGTCATTAGTAGTATTGGCAGTAATATTAATAACAGAAAGATCTGTATAGTAGAACTGAACTGATCTTATTTCGCCATCTAGTGAACATTTAACGACACAACCGACCACTCGCGCGGACGCGCACGTACGCTCCATCAGTGGCCCGAGGCGCAAGTGCAGCGTGGCGAACCCTATTCTTTCACGTCTTTTGTTTTATTCAAGACAAACTTGCGGGATTTTTGTTTGGTGAAAGGACGCATTGTGAGAAGGCATCTGTTTGGACTCAGTACCTTCAAGGCAGGTCCGTCGGCTCTTATTATTCATCTCATTTTTTCGATTTGAAGCTCCTCTCGCTGTGAGGTGAATGTACTTATTGATTGAATTCCACCTGACACCTGCTTTCTCCATCCATACAGTCTCTCTCCCCGCTTTATACCCCCGGGTAATATGCTACAGGCAGATTTTTCATCTCCAACTGACTGAATCAAACCATTTCCATTTAAACCGAGAGTGCATTCTGCCCCTCATTGAGAGGGGTCACACTGTAAGTCTGGCATGTGTGGCGGAGGGCGAGGGGGTCTCTGGGGCACCTGAGACCATCTGTACCTTCCACCTCAGAATGATTATGAGTGTGTTACTTTGATTGACAGGGCACATGCACAAAATGTATGTTTACATTACATGCATTCTTATAATGAGGCCAATGTTTAAGCATTAATACGTTCTGTAGACTATATGCTCATGTTTTTAGTTGTTGTAACAGAAGTGTGAACCCACTGGATCAGTCACCCTCAACATCATCCATGCTTTGTGCAGAATAGGGCAATATGCTAACAAGAGAGATTCAGAGTGAACAGAATCCCTTTTTATTGAATTACCTCGAGCTAATGTGTGTATATGACAACACATACGATACCACATTTCTTTTTTTGGATAAAATGCTTTATTGTGTAAGGCAGTAAGCAGTCCTGATGTCAATAACAAGGTTGTCAACAAAGCAGATGTATTACAGTTTATGCATCTTTCATTCATTTTATTGAGCAAATATAAATCAAGCATATTAAGAAATTGTAATTGCCATGCATCTAAGACTCTTACAGGTTTTACAGGAGAACACATTCAGCTTTGTTTTCCTCACACTGATAAAATGGCAATCTGCGTGCTATTGTTCTCAATCTTTTTCTCACACTTGTCATGTCATCATGCTCCCAGACCTGTTTAAAAGCAAGGGCTTTAACTCCCTTGTAATTTTGCAACTTTGTTAGGCTGCTTTTAATTGTATAATCCCCATTTTCAGCAAGACATGTTTTTAAACAGGGTGAATTTAGGGTGAAATAAATCACACATCCATCTTTTACATTCATGATGTCTTTCAGATAATTCATCAGGCGATACTCTGAATGCTCTGTGTTTTTGCCTATCAGAGGTTTTGCAGCTATGAGGTTATTGCTCTTATAAACCTCATTATTCTCAATCGTTTTCTTCACGTCTTCAGTTATTAAGTCTTTACAAGAATAGTTGTCATCTGAACAATTCTCCTTCCCGACTCTTAAGGCTACAGTATATTGGGCGTATTTACCCAACCTGGAAACATAAAGCAGAGAGCAATTAAGTTTGTGTGCAATTCTGTTGTATTTCATACATTTATGCTTCAAGTAATATCTTTGTGAGTATGGGGTGCTTACTTGGCCTGAATGGCTTTAACAATGTTTGCAAGGGTTTTTGTGTTCACATGTTGATCAATTGAAATACAGGGATGAAGCAGGACGATCAAGACGAGGCTCCTCTGTGCCACAGTGAGAACCTATAGACCAAACACATGCAGAAAAACAGAAACAAGAAAACAAACGTAGAAGTTTAAGATATCCTGGCTATGAGAGCTGATTTTCTTTATATACTTAATGTATTCTGATCTCATTAAACGCTTCTTGTATTGGTGTTGCTCAATGAATGCATCTTACTGTCAGAATGGTTTTGTGGATGTTAAGTTAAAGAAATGCCTTATTTTTATATTAAATTACATGTATTGCATGAGGATTAACGTTTCCACAGTTCTCTGAATGTGAAACACTAAACAAGTTTGAAGAATAGTAATGTAAATTTTGAATGTAAAAATAAAGTAAAGTTAATTTGTTTTCATAAGTTACTTACCATTATGGTGTAGCAAAGTTCTTTGAAGATGTTTGAAGATGAGTTTTCTCTGAGATGATGAGAGACGGGGTTATTTATCCTGAGCCAAACCTACAGAAATCACGTGACTATATGACACAGCTCGCAACATTCTTGAAAAAAAGATGTTATTAATAAATTGCATTACTATGACAGCTATTCTCACATAGTTATTTTTATACTGCTGTGAATTTTTTGCCGTGTTGCAAAAATACAGTTCTGAATAATGTCGCAATCTAGATCAGAACAACTGTAAACATTTTCGCATTTCAAAAACAGAAAGACAATATTCTGTACAAGAAAACGAGGAAACATTTAGAGGAGCTTATCATCTATTTGTCACTTAGTTTGGCAGGTGTGAATGACCAGGCAGTTTTTAGGCAGTGGTTAGAGGAGTGTGAGTAGTGTGAGTAGTGTGAAGACACAAGAGCAAAAACTCATATACGCTACAGGTGCTATACGCTACAGGGCTTTAACTCACAACTTTTCACATGGGTTCTTAATAACTTTAAGAGTTTGAGTCAAAAGTCCAAACTGATGGTTAGCAAAAATATCCAACTCCTTTAATCACATTAGCCCCACAAAAAGAGTTTCAAATCTGAATTTTGCTTAACTAACATGAGTTTTATCATCAAAAAGCATATTTACTGCATCTCTCATGTATGAAACATCAGAAACTGAAACGTAAGCATTGCATTTCTCTTTGCCGGTGTATATATAATGCAATTGATTGTCTGATTTAAAGTTGTTGAACAAGAGCTTGACTCTCCATCCACAAACAGACAGTAGCTACCTGTAAATAGTTTCTAAAACAGTATTTAAAATATTTTCTAATATTAAATTATGCATATATAAAATAAAACGCTGTTGTACACGGAAATTTGGAATAATAATATAAAAGAGACATTGGACAGGGTAATATATAGTAGAATATACCTATTAACAGATTGTATGTGTAAGTGTGCAAATGGATAATGTTGTAAGTAGAGGTAGTGTTATATAAATATATAAATAAAATGTAGCTATAATAAGGGACAGTATAGGAGAAGTCAAAGTGGAATATTGCTCTTAAGGAGCAGTGATCTGTTTAGGAGGGAGATTTCCTGGCGGAAGATGCTGCTTCTGTGTCTGGAAGTCCTGGTGTTTGGTGCTCTGAAGCACCGGTCAGAGGGCAACAGTTCAAAAAGTTTGTGTGTGGTGTGTGGAGTCAAAGATGATTTTTCTTGACCGGTTTTTCAATCTGGAATCAAGTCCTGAAGTGTGGGCAGAGGTGCACCAATAATCTTCTCAGCACTACGAACTGTCCGTTGTAGTCTTCATGGGTCTGATATGGTGACCGAGCCACACCAAACAGTTATTGAAGTGCACAGAACAGATTCAATGACCGCTGAGTAGAACTGGGTCAGTAGCTCCTGTGTTATGATGAACGTCCTCAATTGATGGAGGAAGTATAAGCTCCGCCGGGCCTTCTTTACAATGGAGTCCAATTCAGGTCCTGAGAGATGGTTATACTGCCACTAACAGAAAAGGTATATTTATGTTACTCTAAAATTTAGCAAATCCGAATTAACCCCCCCCCCTTCAACTCTTATGATGTTATTAGCTCAAACTAGGTGAGATGTGACTCATCATGCTGGGTAACCAACAGTGCCAAAATATATACATATAAAGGTGCAAAACACACCTGCAATGTGCAAGCTTAAGTGGTTGACAAGTTGCAACACAAAGTGTTGGTGCTTAAAAACGATTTGTTATAGAAATATAGTGAAAGTTAAAAATGAACATACTGCAGTTTTTAGCGTGTTGATTAGCAAGCTAATGCATTAAATCTAGTTTAAAACACACCAGGAAGACCGTATTCCTCACATTTATAACATTTCATATTAACTTCATAACACCAATAAAGGGGCACTATCCTATCATTCTTATGAATTTCATCTGAAAGTTGTTTTTTCTCCAAGTATCTTTATGCCAGATGTTTTGAAACACAAAAACATTATAAACTTTAGGCAAGTTTTTCCAGTTTAAAAAGTCAGTTTTAATTTTTGCTCTCTACACTAATGCACTTATTGATCAGATAAATTAACAGTGTAAGAGTCGATGCTCTCCATTACACCTCTGGTGTCTGACAACTCCTGTGAGTGTCGAGTCTGAGGTGGCACACACGGCTCCTTTAATTGTTACATCTGAGAAAAGTGTCACACTTATTTTGTTATTTCCTTTAGTGCTTTTTTAAACATTTTTGTCTTATTTCATCATCTCTCAAGATATGTTTGAAGACAAGCACTTTGATGTTGCTATGTTCTCTCCAGGTTCGAAGGCCGTCAAAGATGTGACATTTATTAAAGCTTTCCTGTAGCTCAGTGGTAAGAGCAAGGTTGTGGGTTCGATCCCAGGGGATTGCAATTACCTATGTAAAATGTATTGGATAAAGCAATGTAAGTCGCTTTGGAAAAAAAGCGTCTGTCAAATGACTAAATGTAAATTTATCAAGGCAGAAATCAGCACATGGAGAGTTAAGAGTGTAGATGTTTTCCTAAGATTCAGAAGCGTTTGCATGGGTGTAGTGGGGTGTGATGGAGTGGGGATAAGCAGGAGATATTTTTGAACTCCTGCTGCTATGAGCTCTGTAGCTTCATAAACAGGGTCTTGTTCATTAGCAATGTCCATTCTCACAACTGCTGCAGTCTCATTGGTTAGAAAGTTGTCCCGGAATCCGTTTTGTCACTGTTCTACTCTCTGCACTTTCACATTGTTTTTACGGCACCTTGTGATATTCATTTAAGGTGTGAAACATTCATCATAGCAGCAGACATTAAAGATGTGAGATGACCTCTTGTGTGGAAAAGCTACTTAGCTTTCTAAGAACTGATCTTGACACGTTTCTTAGAGTTGGGCGGCTGGGACTCTGCCTTGCACTTTAAAAGTGTATCAACCATCTCACTTTATTCCTGTAGTCACATCAATGAACATTAGCTTTGATAACTTGATATTTATATTAAACTTCATACTTCTTTGTGACTTAACCGTCCTTATTGTCTGCTGAATTATTTGTTTTCAGATTCAGATTGGAATCTCAGATGTTTTGTCTTCTCTGTATGTAATGGTGATGTAATATAAACGCTGCTTGCATTGTAGTTCCTCTGCATGAGGCCAGATAAGATCATTTCATTCTTTCAGTGTTGTTACTCATTACGGCAGATATGAGCACAGGGAGAGTTAGTGGAGACCAGTGCAGCAGTTAAGGGTTAAGAAGGAGACACTCAAAGTGTATGAAGAAGGAGACACTCAAAGTGTATGAAGATGAGCAAACTTATGTGGTTCAAGAAAATAAGTTGTTTTAACGCTTCATAAAAGCTGTCAGGATCCTGAACTTCTTGACCTGCTATATCTGCAGTCTTTGCATTTTGTCTTTGCACTTGTCTTCTTGCATGCAGCATGTGCAATATTTGGCCAAAGTAGTCAAGTAGGGTGAAGAGCACGATAGTAGTCAAGTGTGTGTAGTAGGCCTACGTTTTACCATGCGACACTCTTAACCTAAATAAGTTGACTTTACTAGAAAATTGTGCAAATATCAGTTGCCTTCAATCTTATATTTCGGTAATTGTATAAGATATTTGTGACAGACAAATGCCAGGAACAGAACCCCAAATTGTTTTTTATTTGTTCATGCAGTATAGCAGTTCTAATCATATCGAGGTTGTGAAACTGTTATGGTTGACGTGTATGTATTTTGAAGAATACATTTTCTTGAGCAAACTACTTTCACTCTTTTTTCTGGTGTTCTTTAAAATCCTCTTTCAAAGGCCAATCCATTGTGTTGTTCTGATCAATAGTGGTGTTTCTTTCTCCTTTACAAGCATAACACTCCGTCTCATTCACAGAACGAAAGTGAGGCACACGTAATGCAACAAGATTAAATTTGCTCTGAAGATCTTTTTTCAATTCAAACTTCCTGAAATCCTTAAAGGCAAAAGCTTTAACTCCACTGTGTTTGCTCCAGCTATCAAGATCTGTGAGGATGCTATATGGGCCTTGCTCTTTGAGACACGTATCAACACACTGAGAGTTTAAGGTGTAGAAAATACTGCAGTCTTGTTTATTTTTGTTTAAGAGATTTGTCATGGGTGAGTTTTCAGGATGGTTCTGTAAAAGAGACTCAGAATGAATTTTTTTTTTGGATGTTTCCTGTTTTTATTCCCTGCTGCTATAAGCTGTCTACCCTGATAAAGTCCAGTGGACTCATCGGCAATGACATTTTTTACATTTTTTGCATCTTCCTGAGTCAGAATTCTTTTCTGTGAAGGATTAAAGCCGGCTTGACATTGAACCTTTGGTACGTTGATGGCTGCCGTGTACTGACGGGGGTGTCCATCATTAACTCTCTTATAGCTGAAAAGCATTAAGCACCCTCATATCAATTGAACATTATAGTAACATCAAGATTACAAATGATTAAATTACACATTACCGTTAATAAACTATTGGCAAATCTTTTTGTTTTTCTCATTGCATACTTACTTCAGCTCAGAGAAGTTTATAATCTTGGCGAGAGTTTTCATGTCCACGGCTTCATTCTCCACACTTTGTGTCCAATGAGGAAGCAGAAAGATCAGCAGAAGACCACTTAGACATACAATGAATTTCTGCAGAGACACAAAATATAACAAAAACACACACATGTCTGGTTAATTATCTCCATGGGTACAGTCCATAGGCGTAATGATTTTTATACTGTACAAACTGTATATTTTTTCCCCAACACCTAACCCAACCCCTAAACCTAAAGATCGTAGAAAACTTTTTGCATTTATAGATTTAATTTTTTTTCCTCTATACGATTTATATATACGCGTTTCTGCCCATCGGAACCAAAATTTTGTTCCCCACGGTTACATGAGTCCATGTGTTGGTGTGCATTCAGGTTTAAATCCCCAGCGAGATATAAATACAAGGCCTCATACACACGCTCGTTGATACATTTTTCTTCACAAAGACTTTTCATTAACTGTTTTTACTGAGTTATATTATTGATCATTTTGATTGTGGTCATATTTATTTTATAAGACAGCACTTCTTACAAAATAATACAAGAAACAACAGTTATAAAGAAATAATAATTATGAAATATTATTGAATGTGATTTACCATTGTATCTTTCGTCCTGAAACTATATGTTCAGAAATGATTTTTATATTTCAATTATATGTGACCTATTATCCGTGACGGTGAAATGCAAACTAACTTAAAGAATTGTCTTTTATTCTTGCAAGAAGGTCATCTGACATACAGAAGTTTCTGCAGAGAGAGGACAAGAGAAAGTAAAGGCTCACTGTATTTACACAAATTTCCATCCCACTCTCTTCAAAGATCTAGATCTAATGTTGATACACTAAGAGGAAGTGTTTATATTTATTGTATCCCTGACATGAATGGGTCTGTGTCACAATCGTCCATTTTGACTGTCTATGAAATACATGAGTGTTAAAATATTTGCTTGTGATAATACTTACCTGTGATGTTAAATAACTTTTGTTAAAACACATTTATTCAGGTACAGAATAACATATGTATGTTGATGTATAATCATAGAATATGTTACGATCATCAGAATCAGCTCGAGCTCCACCAGAGGGCACTACAGACATAACACAGACTTTCTGTTTTCACTACAGTTCCCATAATCCATTGCCCGGACTCATCAGCCATTATTGTTTTCACCTGCTTCTTGATATCATGTGTTAGTCTGTCTATTTATACCCACTCAGTTATTTCACTAACTCATTGCTAAATCTTGTTTGTGTAACTGCTGCATTTCTGAGCTTTTACCTTTGTTGGATTGCTGTGCTTTGACTCTGGATTGTTCTTTATTTTCTGTGAATCTCTGCTGTCTGCCCTGACCATTGCCTGTCATTTCGCCTGTGTATCAGCCGGCGCTGATTTTTGCCTGTTTTGTGGATTATGTTTATTAAAGCTGCGTATAGATCCTCAACCCCTTCGTGTCTCGGAGCAGTTTGTAACAGTTTACATACATGCATACATGCATACATGCATATATACACAGGGTTTGGTTAAGCCAATATTAACTCTTTAAGTAATAATTTGACGGATCATAAATCAAGCCTCTAGATTTGCTTCTGAAAGGCCATGTGACTCAAGCTCGCATCAGATGACAAATAGGATGCTATAACAACTTCCGTTCATGAATCAATCAGCAGCTTGTATTCCATGACGGGTATTTTGATGGGTGTCACATATTCGCAGGGGTGTCCATCACACTTAACTGAAAAACATTAAATGAAATTAAACAGGATAAGTACTGTTTAGAGGAATAGTTAAAATACAAGAAAATAAACATTTTACTCTCACACATACCCTCATTGAGGGGCATATAAGGACTTTTCCAAGGGTCGGCTGCGTCTAAATGTGGGCCGGAGCGTGAACAAACAGGACACGAGCATATTCGGGCCAGAATGCAATCGCAGACGCACAGAACAGACAGAAGGACGCTCTTGGCCCAGAAGTCCAGGGCCGTTTTTAAGTCCTAGTCCAGTTTTTCCAGAGTCAACAGTCTTTACAGTGTTTCCATGTTTCACAGAAGGAATATCAGGCTTGGAGCAATGTGACGGTTTGTTTTAATAACAAAATAATTTAGTTTGTGTGTGAAATGTTTCTGTTAATGACTGACTGATGATTTTACATTATTCACTCTGTGTTTTCATTGCTAAATTATTAAACTTGCTTATGCTAAAAAAAGTTTATAATGTGTGCAAGAGTATGAATGTCTGATTTGTTACCAAAACTTTGTGTCCAGTGAGGAAGCAAAAAGATCAGCAGAAGTCCATTCAGACACACAGTAAACTTGCAGTAATGCTTTATATTATGACCGTCACATTAAATGTACGCTGCACTTGGATACACTTCTCTGCCTGGATTATCACTCATTACAATAACCCGCAATGTACCGCAGAATTAATCAGAAATTACAGCGTAACTAATTTTAATAGTAATGTACCTGCCTATATTTAGGCAAAAGGAAAACAATATGCAGTTTTGGGAATAAAGCGGTAAAATCTTTTAAAACTACAGGGTAACTATTTTAAAATGATGTAGTATGCATGACCTACTATTGTACATTTTTCTTATAACAAATCATCCATAAATAAGATACTATGGGTACTTTAGTTATTACAGATACAGAATACACATAATGGATATTACAAAAAATATTTCCTGTGGAGTTGCCGATTTGATTATTTATCATTTTAATATATTTGCTACTTACGTGATGAAAGTGTATTGCATAAGGTTGATCTCATCTTAAATCAAATTATGAGATGATTAAAGAAAAGTCATCTCAGTGCATACATACTGTATAATTATATCATGAAAGCAAAGTGCAGCTAATATGTTTGGTCATCTTTTTATGGGCAAGTCAAACAAAAACATTGGACTCATTGATCACTGATCATTCTCACGTGTTTTAATAACATCTGTCTTTATAAACTTTGTTCTGTCATTGTGAAGTCTTGTTTGTGTCCCACTGCATTTCTGAGCGTTGTTTTATTGAATAACTTGTGTTTTGATTATTGGATTTGTTTATTCTTCTGGAACCTCTGCTGCCTGCCTCAACCCATGCTTGTGACCCCGTCTTTGGTTGTTTGCTGCCTGCCCTGGACATGTTGCCTGCTTTGTACCTGTTCCCTTTACAATAAAGCTGCATTTAGATCTTCAATCCCTGAGTCTCGGAGCAGTTTGTGAAAGTTACAGGTAAAGTATCACTTCTGCATGCCGTGAAATGAAGTGAAACTTTTTTAACCCCCTTTTTCCATGTAGTTACAGGGTACAATTTACAATAAATAAGCACAAATCGATATCCTTCACTCTGCAGCAATCATTGTGAAAACAACTTATTTTAAGCACATTTACTTTACTTCATTTAAATGAAATGTTCACTATTGTTAACTAGCAAGAAGGTACAGAGGCTGTGCTGAAGCTATAGTGAATAAATCTCGGCTTAAGGAAAATATGAATAGTTTATTTCTACCTAAGCTCCCATCTTCTTCATGGTGCTTGCTTGGAGGTTTATCATCACATCATCTAACACATAAGAAAAAAAATGCATGAGAAAACCTATTTTGACTTTTTTCAGTCTTGACTTTAAGCTATGTGACAAAAAACGACATGTAAACAATTTTAAGATTATTTTGGCTAGGGCTGGGTTCACCAAGACCATGAAATTACAGCTATTGCTTGCTGGGTATGCTCATGAAGAGATGATGCAATACTGCAAGTCCGATGTTGCGCTTCACTTTTTCATTGTCCTTCATTTTGACGGACAAGCTCGTAAAAAATCCATAAATAAAGATCCATAATCTATTTTCTCATCACTATGGTGCAAGGTGATGTAACATGCTTAGCATGTTTGTGATGTCATGGTGACATACATTGTCATGCCCTGTTGCTGGAGCCTCGGTTTCTCCACCTGAGGGCGCCATGCTATTCTCTGTTCTGTCTGTGTTTTTTAAGGACTCCAGTTCCCATCATGCTTTGTCTCCTTATCATGTATTGGTTTCACCTGTGTCATGTATTGGTTCACCTTTATGTGTTCTGTTCCGACTTTTATATTAAACACCATTTACTGCAAGAGGATCAGCTCCTTGTTTTCCATCTGCTATCCATGACATACATGTGTTTACTCTCTAAACTTACGGTGTTTCATTGCAACTGAACACCCAATAAAGCTAAAGTCGTTTACATATTTAATATTTCTGTTGTCAGACATAAAATAATAATTACAGATGAATATTTATGTTCATATGCCCAGTCAGTAACAAGAACAGGTGCTTGTAAAAGCTGTTTTGTAATCATTCATTCATTTCTTACAGGTAACTTAAAGCTGCAGTTTGGTCATGAACTGAGAAGTCATTTTTCCATTCACAGAAAGTGAAATAATTGGACACAAACTTGACAAAAAGGTGAATTACTGCCCTCATTTAGTTTACACAACGTCTGCTGCAAGTTCTTAGTTGTCAAGAATTTATTACAGAAGTGTGAACCCATAGAGTATGTCTTGTTTGTTTAAAGGAGATAGTCCACCCAAAAATGAAAATTTTCTAAACCTGAAGTGATTCCAAACCTGTTTAAATTTCTTTGTTCTGTTCAACACGAAGAAAATATTTGGATGAATCTTAGCAACTTAGATTTCTGGGGCACCATTGAAAACCATGGTTTGTATTATTGCATTATAAAATAAATGTATTTATTTTGTTCTGTTAAACACAAACATTTTGTTTTTGAGGAATTTAGGAAAACAAACTGTTCTGGTTCACATTTGACCACTTTAGAAACCTCAGTTACTAACAGTCAACAAAACAAAGACATTTATGAGGTTTGGAACTACATGAGTGTGAGTAATTCATGATAGTATCCCTTTGTGTTACTCCACCACAAAATGTAAATTATTTAATTTTAAAGCATTTCATGAACCATTTTAATGCAGTGACATTTATATCGATCTCTCGAGTTGCATGAGATATGACCTTTAATTATTTTATACTTCTGTTGGTTTAAACTTGGTTAGACACGTAGGTTACACATAAAGCGATGTCAATAAAAGTCGTAATTTCAGTGACAAGGACATCTTCAGTTCTAACACCGAATATGACGAGCTTCTTTATAACAAAAGCTCATGTTAAAATTGATTTCTTAATTCTTGACACCTTTAAAAGTAAAGGAGAGACAAAATTATTTCACACAATACATAGAATGCATCATTAAATGAGAAGATTTTTATTGAAAGTGTTTCATGTCTTTATTGAACTTTATACTTTTCATACACACTGTATAAAGCATCAGGTTGGCTCACCAAATTAATCAAGCAACCTAGACATTAAATTGATGTTTGGTTTTCAAACAGACAAACATTCTTCATTTATTTCTTCATTTGAATTTGGCTCTCCACAAAGGGTGCATGCATTGTTTCTGCAGCGGTAAAGTGGCACACGATCAGCAATCTTCTTCAGGTTTTCTTTCAGCTTCTCTTTGTTTTGTTCACCTTGGTCATGTGTCCATATATATGTGAAAACAAAGGCTTTAATTCCCTGATGTTTTTTTAATTTATCAATACCTTTTATAATGTTGTATCTTTTTCCATTAAGACAGGTGTTCACACAGGGAGAGTTAAGGGTGTAGAACACCACGCATGCATTCTTTCTCTTATTTAATAAATATGTCAAAGGTGAATTATTTTCATCGTTCAGAAGCAGATACTCTGAATGAGCTGGATGTGGTTGTGTTTGAACTCCTGCGGCGATGAGCTCTGTGCCTCTGTAGACTGGATCATTATCACGCATTATTACATTCCTTACAGTTTTATTTGGGTCACTTTTCAGGAAATTATCATCTGATGGTTGGAAATTCTGATCGCACTGATTAGCTGGGACATTGATGGCTGCTGCATACTGCCCTATATTTTGGTACCTAAAGAAAACATAAAAATACATTGTTAGACTCAAACAATTGGCATCTCTTTCAGTGTTAAAAACAATAACGGCCTTAAAGGTCAGATTTGACTGCACATGATGCATAACACCGTGTCCTAACCAAACGCAACGCCGCGCACGCGATAAAAGGTATCTAATGTAGAATACGGTTGCATCTCGATATGCCTTCTCGCTCCTCCGTCCTCCATCCTATGACCCGGAAACCAATCAAGCTCAGACATCTCAATTCTCTTATTGCACCGTCAGAAGGCGAGGAAAGGTATTTGACACTCCTTATATACATTTCTGACCACTTTTAGGCATATTTTTAACTTATTATATAGTAATGGATTATGACATCTGCATAAAGTATGTATTAAACTATTTTTTATATTTTCAATGTGCAATGTGTAGAGTCAAAATTAACAGAGGATGCTTTGAAATGACGCTAAATAGACTGGGATACGCCATTTCAATTGTTTTAATTCCACTGTCCTCGCGTCTTTTCCTTGCGCCCTTCCCTTGTCTCCTGAAGGGGTGGTGCGAATGTGCGAGGAAAGGAAACAAGGATGCACAATTAAGAATTGAGCACCCCAGGACGCATCCCTTTATGTGCACTCTTCAGCTGCAGCGTGAGATGGTGTGTTGACAGAAAAAAACTCTTCTGATTGGCTGTGTTTCATGATTGATTGGAGTTTAGGTTCCTCCCCACAGCAGGGCAGTGTTTGCTTGCTCGCCAGGAGACTGCGTCTATCTAATTATTTTTTTGTTTTTAGATATTATTAAGTAGAATGATCTTGCTTGTTCTATAAACACTATGCACTGTGCTGTGTTTTACCTTTCGGTGTTTTCTGTTTTACTTATTTACTCCTGTAAACCTGCTCTGGAACAATACACATTGTGAAAAGCGCTATATAAATAAACTTGAATTGAATTGATTGTCGCGTCGCATCCCGTCCCTTTTCACATTCTGTATGGACAAACAAATTGCTTATCGCTGGACAGCAGCCGCTGGAATCTCATCGTATCGCGGTTGGTTAGGATGCTTTGTAAGTGCCTAAATCAGAATGTTTTAGTTGAAAAAACAATTAGTTGCTTCATCATATTAACCTACTTTTTGTTCAAGAATTGTATAATGGAAGCCGGAAAGTCGCAAAAGGCCTGAGGAAGCAGACAGATCAGGAAGAATGTCTTTATATGATGTGCCTGCAATAGACAAAAAAAAGAGTAACAAAATAACAATAAATTACTCCTAATTTTATATGTAATAAAGTCTGATTTTGCAGAGTTGATACAGATGTTATAGCTAAACAGCAATTAAACTACCAACTTCAGCCTTTATTTAGTTACTTACCATAATAGGTGCTCTTAACCAAGTCAACAGTCCTTAGCAATGAGATAATTCGAGATCAAACTTCTCTGAGAAACTGTAACTGAGAGGAACTCCCTACTGTATTTATTCTGAACCAGCACCCCACATGTCATGTGACTGAATGACACATTGTAAGGATGGACTCACACAGATCTAAGTGTAGATGTTGTTTTAAGCAATCTAACAAAAACCTTTTTTAAATCTAGAAACCCGAATGATTGCCAATGATCTGGAATGTATGAATCTAGAATACCTTTTGCAGCATACTGCATGTTTACAGCATTTTCAGATTTTTTAGGGTGCGCACCTTTCAAAGCAGTGAAAGATTTATTTTTTATTTTGTTTTAAAATTATAAGTGTTTACATATAATAAGGGTTAGGTTCTTAACAGGAGGGCCGTGGTCCACATGCAGGCTTCAAGATGACAAATATTTTAAATTTAGAGGAAAAAGCAAGCAATTTCTTAGGATTTAGCCATTTCTATATTGAATAAACATTTTTAAGTTAATATTAAGTTTGTAGTTTTTGTAAGTGAGAGGGGGACTTGTGCATGGAGTTTTTTTAAATGGGGACCTGTGGGGTAAAGAGGTTGAAAACCCCTGTACTAAACAGTTCATTGTGAAATCAAAAATGCTTTTTGGCACCGCTGTGAAGAATGTTGTTCCTGTTTTATAAAAACTAAACTTCTTTAAATTTTTGTTCTAGAAATGTTTATTATTTGTACATAATGCTTTGACACATAACCAGTCGTCGAATTGTAAAAAAAATCAAGGGGATTGGGTGGTCAAACATTTGATTATTTACAGAAGATTGCACTATTGAAATGTACGTTATTATAATTAGTATATATTTTTTTAGTGGTGGGCATAGATTAATTTTTTTAATCTAGATTAAAATGGCTCATTTGAATTCTGCCGAAGGCATTCAGAATATGTGTGCTACCCAAATAATGACTAAAAGTAAGTCTTTGAGAACGGGTTTCTCAAGCCAAGGTGGCTCATTAGACCAGGGGCTCATCTCCTGTTTCCAAAATACATCACAAACTGCTTGAGAAAGCTGTTCTACTATGATCATTTGTGATGAAAATTAAATCCGCATTAGCTAAGGGATGCTTTGCGTTTAGGTGGTACTTGAGACTGGAAGAGCTCCTACAGTACATTTACATTTAGTCATTTAGCAGACGCTTTTATCCAAAGCGACTTACATAGAGTTAGGGAGCAACAAGCGATATGTCATACAGGAGGCATAATACATTAGGTGCCAAAACATTAGGTTTTTTAAACCAACTGTATGTAAACCAATTCCGTACAGTAAACCAATTCCCCATTGCACAAGGTGCGAACAACCTTAGTCTTGTCGAGGTTTCCATTGGGAAGCTTCTTAAAAATAAATTTTCCCTGAAGCAAACCCGGCGGCTTCATAGCTGCATCCATGTTAGCACGTCACGTTTGATGTGGTCATTTCACAGTAACGTTATGTTCTGTTCAGACCAAACGCGAATGGCGCGTCAAGCGCGAGTGATTTACATGTTAAGTCAATGCAAAGACGCGATAGACCTACTTGCTGCGCGAATCGCCGGAATGAAGCCCTGGTTATGAGATGATGAGGCGGCGCGAATGACGCGAATCACGCGAGTTGAAAAATCTCGTTCTCGCCCCATACAGTGCAATTAAGCTGGTATACATCCGCGCTAAAATATCAAGGTGAAAGTCATCATAGCTTGCATAGTATACACCCAGCTCCCAACCCAACTTTGAGAATAGATTAACGGCGACATATTTTTTAACGCGCCTTAAGAGTCTCACGATAAGAGTCTCACGTTAACGCAGCACGTTAACGCCGATAACGCCCCACCACTAATATTTTTTAATATTTTTTACCAGAAATTAAGCATATAATAGTTGAAAGTTTAGGTGAAATACAATGTTCTCTATTACAATATCTTGCTAATAACTGAAAATGTATTTTATAATAAATATGAATAGGATGGTGAGGAGGGATGATGCTTTTTGTCATTTTCATTTCCCCCCTCAAATCGAGCCCTGCACATAAATACAACTTTATGAAAGAAGGTTTAGATTTTTTTACAAACAAGGTTCATCATATTCTGATTCTAGAATAAAACATGATATTATCAACTAGTAGGCCTACTGATGTTTGCTGAAAAGCAAACGTTTCGCGTTTCGTGTTGCCAGCTTTGGGCGCAGCTGAACAGCAGCTGAGCTAACAGTACAGTATAGCAATTGCAAATTGCAAGTACAAGCAGTCGACTGTCTTCATGAAGTAAGCCCCTTCATTGTGATCACACTGTCGGGGTTTATTTCTGCTATAACAACCGGCTGCCTGTACATTATCACCTAAATATAAAACATGTTTACGAAAGCATACACTAATCTCTTACATGCTTACATTTTTCATTTTGATCCATTTAATTTAAATAATTGCAATACAAATTGGCTGTTTTACAAATAAATCCCTGATTAGATGCAGTACCATTAGTCTTAAGAATGTGTGTCTGCTTCTTTAAGAGCGTTTGACATTATATGACATCCTGTGAAGCATTCAGCCACATAGTCATGAGAGAGTTGACCTCTATTGACGTAAAACCTATTAGAAGTGTGATTAATACCTGTTGTTTTTATTTTTTCCTAAACACTATTTCTAACCAATATTTCTTGGTCAGAGTTGATTTGCTCATGACGTGCAGTTCTCAACCTCCTGCTTATTCCTGTCCTCACAAATTCAACTTCTTTTCAACTTCTTCAAATCTTTCAAGTTTTGGGAAATTTTTATTTCCCGGATTTTGACACTTATGTATCATTTACATTGACAGAATATGGATTTACTGTACATCACAACATATCATGTCAACCTACACTTACCTTAAACTTTGCATAAGATATAAAGAGGGACATATCTCACAATAGTCCTCAGTACATATTTTAAACATTCTAGTCCTCATATTGCATCGTCTCTCCTGACATGCTTAAAGACAAGTGGTTCGGCCTTCTTCCTGGATTTTGTTTCTGCAAACCATTGATACAACCCCCAACTCATGTTAAAAAAACTGCTGAAAGCTGACAGTCCTCACTCAGATGTAATATTATTAAACATTCTTCAGCTCTATTGTAAGATGAGTTACATTGACATGTTTATCATTTCTTGACAGTATACTGTACATTGTTGTGATTTCAGATGAACATTTATTGAAGCATATTCAATATGTTCACCAAAAGCTAAGACTGATCACTTGAAAGACGACTTTACCAGACATACGTTTGACAACAAAACTTTAATATCAAAAACAAATATAAACTTCATTAACTCTTATTAACAGGTGTTTCAAGGTGTTGACCAATATATTTTAAGATATTTTTAAGCCAGTGTAAATTGTGTGTTCCAGCAGTGGCAAAAATTAGCAAATGCAATTACTTGAACACAAACCTGACACATAACGTGAGCCTTCTCAATGCTCCCTTTAAACTGATGGACTTGTGACAACTAAAAACCAGAAAGTTCATAAAATCAGTTTTATGACTGATAGTTAACTGCTAGATGTAAAACTAACAAAGTTAGCTATCATACCCTATACATTTAACAGTTAACACTATGTGAAAAATAACATAGTTCCCCAGTTTACGATTAAGGCTTACTTGAGATATGTTTAGACACATATCCATGTCATAATCCACACCAACAAAAGACAGTAGTTCTTAGGTTCTTAGGTTACTGTGATGAAATGCGAGCATTTTTAATGATCGTTTCTGTTCAGTCTGCTCTTTATTGTGTTTTACCACAGCTGTCGTCAGTGTTTTTGTCGACAATCGCATGGGAATGTGTTAAAATATCAAATTTGAGACTGTATTCTGTCGATTGTGGCACTAAACAATTAACACAACAAGATGATATTTAAAACTCCTTATGTTGCCAAACCTGTGCTGGTTTGTATCGGCCGCATCCAGTTTTCCTTTTTGTTTTGCCTCCAGCTAGTGCCATTGTTGTTTCAATTTAAGGTACACATAGAGTTTTGCTACCCTCGCGTTGTGATTGGGTTGAGGGAGGGTTAATTTAGGTATAAGCGTTGGGGGAGGGCTTAGTCCTGTTTTGTATGGAGGTCGCAAAATCTGACAGGGATGCAGGGCATCTTTAAGCATATGCCAGTCATGCTCGCAAAATCGCCGTATTTCAGCCGAATTCACGGTACGCCAATGCCAATACATGATTGTTTCAATGGCTGTACACTAATCTTCTGCAAAGTAAAACAATCATCTTTAGGGAAAGAATTAATTCTGTTGTTCCATGCAGTAGCTCTAATAAACCTGAATTCCATGCCTCATTACCGATGCTTTACTATTTATCATTTATAAACTGAGTTTTTCTTGTGTTTGAACCGCCGAACATGTTACGCAAGAAGCTGGATGAGTACAATCATTCTACTTATGATTATTCTCTGTCACAACACGGTGACACTTCTGCACACAAGCCTGATATCGCTGGCAAGCACGGCCGCACTTCCTGTTCAACTAACGTCTGTTGAGCCGAATGTAAGCGTCTGGAGATTAGTAAATATATTTGGCGCTTCCAAAGGTGACTACTGGTTAACTAACATCTGTCTGTATCATCCAGCGGCATACGTTTTCTACATAGCGTGCCGTTCCCATTCATATCTTGCCCGAAAAAATACATGCAGCCATTACTTTTTAGTTAACAGAAACAGCAGTATGCATCAGTATATTCGGTGCTTAACAGCAAGATCTCCCTCGTCTCTCATCTACCATCCTAAACAAAACTGCCTCTTGGATTCATGACCCCAGCCGTCGATGTTAACTCTGGTATCATTAATTGTGTTTGACTCATACAGATACGCACAGCGATTTGAACATATAACAGCATTTCATTAAAAACGTTTGGGTGACTATCATGCTCACTTTCCGCATCTCTCTGCTCACGCATACAGCTAGGCATTATTCACACGCTGGCTATACTCCATCTTCAAGCACAGGTATCACCTACACAAGACTTCGTCACGATTGACGTAAACTCGTAATGGTCGTTTTAACCTTTGCAAATCAGACCTTAAGTGTTCAGTGAAGTTTCAGTGACATTTATAAGCACACAAACTTCACATCACCGCATACCTGCTTTTGGGCGGTCCCTGGCCAGAAAGCGAACAAGTCCCCAGATTTTCAGTATCAGGTTCTGGCTACACGAGTCTACATTCGATCACAACCAGAACTTCCATTTGCCCTTGCCCAAGGAGCCGACCTAAGCGTGAGACTGCCTCTGTTCTCGGCTCCGGCGGCCACCTGCCTACATGATGGCATCTGCCGCTCCGACGACATCCCACCAAACTCCCTGGCTCTGGACCTCAAGTCCTCAGCACCACTTAAACCTCCAGGCAGCTTCATTAAAGTGTACCTAAGCGGAAAATGCAAAATTTCACAAACTCATGTATGGATCACCCTCCCCAGCAATAGCCAGCTCTCAGACATTGATACTCATCAAAGGCATTGAAAGAGCACAGACCCCAGAAAATCAATCACCCTGGAGTCATTAACTAAATGCATCTACACTGCAAGGTGTTGAAGATTTTACAGCCAAAATAATCCCTTATATGCATGTGACGGGAAGTAGTGAACGGCGTACGGTTCCTTTAAGGGGGCGGGGGAAGTAAATGATCCGGTGTATTTAGTCTCGCGGTAGTAGACAGGCTATCGTTTGTTCTCGTTTCTGCGAGCGCACGCGGCAGTTGTTCTCCCCTGGATTGGCGATTGGAAGAGCTGTAGGTGACTTCTGTTTGAGAACGTGAGTGTGGGATTTGCATACTTTTTAAGTAATTTTATAAAACATTTTTTTTAATGCAATATAGGCGTACATAAGTGTGAGGGGGCAATGTAATGTGTTGTGATAGGACTCTTTGTACGTTGAGGAGATTTGGGGTCTCTTGGAGATGCCGTGTGCGACGGTCATCTCTTTTATTAAAGGCGTGGCCTCTACAAGTCCAGTGGTCTTAATTATATAAATTAAGGTATGGTGTATGTATATATATTTATGATATTTTGGGAATGATTACGTAACTGGGAGAGAGAAAGTCATGTATTAATGACCTTAACCAACATTTAAGGGGTGATTATGGTGGTTTTATATTTATAGTGAGGTGGTTGGCTTTCATAGCCCAGCAACACAAAGTCTTCCCCCCTTCACGAGGCAGCTCGTCTTCTGGCTGTTACAACGTTTCTCCTCTCTATGAAGTGACTGGCTCTAACAGTTCATTCAATTAGATTCTCAAGAGGTATAAGCATTTAATGTTAATGGTTACAAAGATATTGTTGTGATGTATGCATGAACATTTTAAATATGGAATGTTGTTTATTTGCAGACTCTGGATAGATTGTCGTATCCGAGAGCCACTGTTTTCTTTCCCACTTTATTTTTACTGTTTTTGTTTTGTTAGTTTCTTTATTTTCTTTATCAGTCCTATGAGGTAGAACCATACTGACCAGCGTATAGTCACATTGCGGGGATTATACAAAGTATAATATTTTTATATTTCTTTTTCCACGTACAGAAGTTTTCTTTGCTTAGGTGGTTGAGTTTCTCATTTGGTTGATTTTTTTCCTTTGATTGCATTTGAGTTTGCTTGGTTTTGTCGTGTTTATATTAGTTCTTCTGTACCGTGGTTATTGGATGTATTTATTTTACTTTTGGTCCCTTATATATGTTGACTGTTGGTGTAACCTCTAGTGAACTACAGTCGTGTTTATTGCCTCTTAAATGTTAGACCTTTTTCTATTTATAATAAATTGCGAAGATTTAAATGCTTCAAGTTTGTGTTTTGTGACTCTTGGTTCATTGAATTGAACAACCTGTGTGCTTAGATTATTCAGGTTCTCCTTCCTGTCAAATTGGAGTGGCGTAGTCTGCCAGTAGCCTTACTTCCGGAGATTAGCCGAAAGCTTTTGGTTACATGCATACACTTATTCTACTATTACATATTTGAATAATTCTATGCAATGTAGTTTTCTATGGCTGCACGTATGGAGGATGGGAGAGAAATGCTTACTCGCATGAGAGAGAGAGTATCAAACCAGGATGCGAAAGAATAGGCCTATTACAGTAATGGTACTATATAGAGTAGGCTGTAAGAGAATAGAACCCTTCTGTCACGAAATGGAAGTGATAGAGAAGAACCCAAATGCAGGCAGCGGTACGGGGTAACAAAAGAATTTAATAAACACAAAACAAAAACCCACAATGGGGTAAAATACAGGGGATAAACAAAGACAGCCAAAACAGGAACGAAAAACTCACGTAGGGTAACAAACTGTAACAAAAACTCTAAGGAACAGAGTGCTGGAGCAGAAACGCTGGGACACAGCGTATGGATAAATCCTGGGTGCAGCAGTTCAGACGAGCAAAGTTACAAGAAACAAACAAGCCCATGACAGAGAATACCAGGGCATTAAATAGGGAGACGAACAAAGGATAATTACAATAGGCAGGTGTGGGTAATAAAACACTCAAGGGAAGCTAACGAGGAGACGAGAGGGGCGGGGCCATAGACGAGACACGAGAAGGCGCATGACAGCAAATATCTAAGCCATGCCATGTCCTTCTCACACAAAACATTAGACTTAGTCATGACTCCGCTGCAAGAATAAGAATAAACATGACATGATAGCGGAATCATGACACCTTCTTTCTACTTCAACCCAAAACTCCACACAGTCATCTGAGACCCTTCAATTTTAGATACCAAACCGATCTTCTATTACGCTCCGCCGCAGCAGACACCAGCCCAGCCACTTCCCCAAGCCCATGCTCTGCCGCAGCAGACACTTACCCAAGCCCATGCTCTGCCGAGCAGACATCCCCTCCTCCTCCACCACTTCCCTCATTTCTACACTCCACCGCTCAGTAAGCACCAATTCAACAGGACTTTTCTCAGCTTCCATTTGAAATCAACATGGCGGCAGGCTGAATCAGGTCTATACTGCTCCAAAGTGCAATACTGCTCTACCAAGCACTGGCATTTTTCAGACTTCTGACAGTCTTGTGCACTTACGTATTGTCATTTGAATGAATGAATGAATCAATGAATGAATGAATGAGGCATTTATATAGCGCTTTATTGTGTATTGCTGTACACCCAAAGAGGTTTACAATCATATGAGGGGGGTCTCTCCTCACCCACCACCATTGTGCAGCATCCACTTGGATGATTTGACGGCAGCCACAGTACAACGGCGGCAGTGCACTCACCACACACCAGCTATCAGTGGAGAGGAGAGAGAGAGATAGAGCCAATTCAGAGGGTGGAGAATATTAGAAGGCCATGATTGACAAGGGCCATTGGAAGGAATCTGGCCAGGACACCGGGGATACACCCCTACTCTATACGAGAAGTGCCATGGGATTTTTAATGGTCACAGGGAGTCAGGACCTCGGTTTAATGTCCCATCCGAAAGTCATACACTTTCAAAATGAATAAACAACATTAAAACTGTTATTTTTAAATGATTACTCTATATATTTTACATTTGGGATACAGACACTTTTTTCCAAAGCGACTTGCAGTGCATTCAATCTAAACATTTACAAACTGTTAATTCATAGATTCTATATATTTAACACTGTTTCTAAGGGCAATTAAACTCTTGACATGTGCATAATATAATGCTCTACCAAATAAACTACAGGAATATGTACTAACAGGTTCATTAAAGAATCAAAAATTGTTCTTCTATGGCATTGCGGTTTTAAAAATTGTTAAAAAAACAAATTATCTTAACAATTGGACTCATTTTAAAGATATTTCTTCTACAACCACAATTCATTAATTCATTTTTGTACTCAATTATTTACATTTATTCATTTGACAGACGCGTTTATCCAAAGCTATTTACAAGTAATAGAGCATGTGACATTTTTTCATTCTTTATTTTATTTCTTTATATCTTTTGTTTAAGTGCAAAATAAACATTTTATCAACAACAAGTATTGATGCTTGCTGCATTGCATATTTAAAGTAAAAATTTGACCTAATTCAAGAGACCATCCATAAACACGTTTCTGTAGAACGCAGAACTGTCTCATTAAACAAGGTTTAGATTTCCAATATTTTGCTTAAAACTGCTCTTATAAAAGGAATCATTTTCAGCTCATGTTCAGTGAAAACAAAATTTACTTAGAAAGTAAAAATATTTTTTATTTTACGCTTTTCCAGTTTATAATCTCAATGCTCTTGTAGGGCAGTTAGCATCTTCTTAGCTGAACCCAGATTGTTCTTGTGGATGGGGTTCAAAACAATCAGTACCCCCCCCCCTTCTATGACTTCACAGTATGACCAAGCTAACAAATGTCCTTGTTTAATCATTTGCTATGTTTAATATGTTCTTTTTAAAAAAATACTGGCTCATGTGATTTGAAAGTCTTTTAGTTTTCAATTTATTCAAATTTAAAAAACTTCCCAACTTTTCCGTAATTCGGGTTGTAAAATGTACATTAACTTTACTGTTTAAATGTCTAATAAAGTAAACAGAAACAAAAGGATGATTTCAAAAGGTCTCCTGAGAAAACCAAACAAACAAGCATTTTATCTGAAGATCAAATTATTTAGGATTACTTGCACATTTTGTTGCAATGAAGTTGTGATAAACACCACAAAACTTGACAGAAAAAAATTGAGTTAACAAAGCTTCCAACGTGTGATGTACAAACTAGACAAATATAATATGAAAACATTTGTGCAGTTATCAAAATGTTAACTTATAAAAAAAGACTTATGACACAAAATGTGCTATGACAGACAGGAGCCTCTGTTATTTCTTTGTGCATTTGTCCACTTTTATTAAATTCATGAAAGTCTCAATTCAGGCCAAACTTCTGTTCAGAAGGGGTAGAAATGCATTTTACAAATTCTACATTAAGGGACACACTTGACTTCTTGACGTTTTACATTATAATGCTATGGACCTGGTTTTCAAAAAAGACCCGAGCACTTTTTTTAACGTCAACATCGCTCTCTGCAGCTCAGAGCGTCTTTTGAGGTTAAAAAAAATTACATTTTTCAAAATAAAATCGGCGTATGTCAAGAACCTTTTTCACAGCTAACTGATGACAGAGACCTGTTGTTTTCATAACAACATACGAGGAACGTGATTGGTCGAGAAGGCTTAAGCTCTAAGACATAAAATGGTGGCCATTACGCCCGTTGGAGCATGGTTTCATAAAAATGTTTGTGGAATTTTCACTTTCAATAACTTTTGATTGGATTTCTAGCGAGAAATTAGGATTGTAGTTTTGCTGCCTATGGAATCTGTCTCTCTGAGGTTCCTTCGTGCAAAGATGTTACCTCTGAGCATCGTCGGCCGCTATTTGTAACCACACTTTTTTTTACTAAAAAATAACACATGTCGACTTTTACTTGTTAAAAAAGAAGTCAAGTGTGAACACAAAATTAGTTTACCTAATATGATGTCTGTCGTAGATTATTGTACTGACTAGGAGATGTTTCCGAGCTCTTCAGAGATGATGTGTTTGCTCTGTTAAGAGATTGTGGTGATTGGGAGGAGAAAATGGATCACATTTCTTCTGCTCGTGGACCAGTCGTTATGGAAAAAACTAGGGAGATAACATACTTTTAATCTGTGTTTGGTAAACTGTTTAAAATGTGCAAATATTTGTTTTTACAGTTATAATTTGCTAATTACTATAATAAACCAATTAACTTTCTATATTGGAGGAACAACATGAGAAAAGAGTATTTGTTGCAGTCCATCAACAGATTCTACCCTATCAAAGTGGACATAAAGCATATTAAAATTTTTATTTAAAAAGTTCCAGGCTTAAATTGTAAAAAGCTTAAATTGAACATTTATGGACTATTATATATAATGACCTTTGCATTTCTAATTCAGTGCTGAACCAAATGCAATAAACAAGGGGGGCTCAAGATGACACATATTTTAAATAAAGATATTTTTTATGATTTGCCCATTTCTATGTTGAATAACATTTTTAAGTAAGTATTAAGCTCTAAAAAAATGTGAAATTTTGTCTCTGGGAGGGGGCCTTGGAGTATTTGTAAATACAATGGGAGCTCTTGCAGTAAAAAGGTTGAGAAACCCTGTTCTAAACAGTTAATTGTGAAATAAATTAATCTACGGCACCGCTCTGAAGAATGATGTTCCTGTTTTAATAAACTAAACTTCTTACAAGAAAAACTGTTCTAGAAATGTTTATTATTTGTGTAATAAAAGCTTTACGATAATATGCATTTTAAAATGTATGCTTTAATAAATATAAATGGGATGGTATGGTATGGTATGAGAATGATATGGGAAGGAAAACATGACAAAGTCAACTGTTTAACAATAAAGTGGATAAATGGTGAGATTTTAGAGATGCTCACTACTTAACTTTGGTGACTTCTGCTGTTTTAAATGAAAACTTGTCACATAATGTAAGATGTGAAGATAATGTGCATTCAACTAACATGCCACACAGATGGCATACAGTTTAGCATTCTATAGAGTTTATTGAAGCATACTTAGTGAATGTTTTCTCTTGATAAATTTTGTTAAGACTTGTATGTTGACTTTATATCTGATGTAAAGCAATCATTTTTAGCAGAGTCTAGTCACATCTGTAACGAAAGAGCAGGCGAGGCAGCGGATCCACGTCCAGTTAAGATACTTTAATAAAAAGACAAAGTAAAAAATAATCCAAGAAACAAGGAATTTAAATAATCCAAAACCCACTGGGAAAAATACCAAACACACAACAAGGGAAACAGTGGTTTAAATACACAGAAACTAACAAGATAACAAGACACACCTGGAGGAACTAATTAACACTAAAAACTACAAAGGACTACAAAGCGTGGAACAGGACAGGAAGTAACAGAAACACGGGGTAAACACGGACTGGGACTGGGATTACAAACAGTTCAAATAGATGACCCTACATTACTGACATGTTTAGGCAGGCTTTTATGTATAATTCTGATGTCTATATGTTGCTTATACTGCACTGGCCTTTATTGTTTAATGTTTGTTGTTGTATTGGCTTTGCCGTGTGTCTTTAAAGGTCCTTCGAAACATTTGTTTCTAAATTGAGCTGTTATACGCCTTATTAAACCAGTTTACAGTGTAAAGAACACAATAGTGTAGCACAAAAATCTTAGTGAAGTTTCTCAAAACTTTGACGACATGATACACTGAAGTCAAAATGTTGGACGGAAATGCTTTATAAATCGCAAATGATCTTGAAAATTGACCACAGCTCAATGTTTGTGATCTCTTTGTTAATGCCCCCTTATTAATATCATGATCATATAAAATTGTTCAAATTTAATGTCCTGTGCTTGAAAATGACGAGCTCGAATAAAAATAACTTTAGTGAGCTTGAAATCCAGGTCCTGTTGGCGGAGGTAGAGGTTTGTGTGGGGACACTTTTTGGAAGCCTGTCCAGTGGGATTTCAAACAAAACAAAGTATGTGGCATGGACGTGTGTAGCGCAGGGTGTGAACGAGGTAGGGGGGCAGCAAAGGTCCCTTAAAGACGTAAGATAAATGGTCTGACTTTAAATTGAACTCCAAATAGAGCGTGTTGCATGTCACAGAAGCAATGTGCAGGCCACGGTAGGAGGAAGTCAATCATGTTTACAAAATAATAATAATTCTTTTTTTAGAGCATTTCACAACACAACCCGCACTAAAGGTTAACATGTGGTCAGGGGCGGCGTATTCGCATTGCAAGTAAAAAAAAACTTCCCCAGAAGTCAGTTAAAGCATCTGGGATGTCCTCATGTAAAAATGTTTATATGCCAAGTACATAAGGTGCATGGTGAGTTAGAATGAAAACAGAATCATTATAAATCATTATAAATCATTAATAATAATCCCTGAAACACTGTGTAAAACACTTTGATTGCTTGGTGACATTAAGGGTTTGAGTCAAGGTCCAATGTGTTGGTTAGTCAAAATTTTCCAACTCCTTTAACAACATTAGCCCCACAAGAAGATTATATGAAGTGTTTCAAATCTGAATATTGCTTAACTAATATTAGTTTTATCATCAAAAGCATATTTACTGCATCTCTCATGTATGAACCATCAGAAACTGAAACGTAAGCATTGCATTTCTATTTGCCGGTTTATATATAATGCAATTGATTGTCTGATTTAACGTTGTTGAACAAGAGCTTGACTCTCCATCCACAAACAGACAGTAGCTACCTGTAAATAGTTTCTAAAACTACAACTACTTTACAACTTATTACTTTTCAAACCAAAGGAAAGACTGATTAGTGTATGAACATAATTTATAGTGTGCAGAATCATGCACAAGACTGCTATTAACAGAAACGTTGATTGATGTTACACTTAAAAGTTGCAAAACAAGACGACGCTTAGAAAGATAAACACATTTATTACGAGCGAATCCCAACATACCCATCCCTGTTAATTATTTTAGGGGCGGTTTCCCAAACAACAATTATCTTAAACCAGGACTAGGCCTTAGCTAAATTAGCATATTTAAATTGTGTTAAAAACATGCTTTACAAAAAAAATTACTATTGTGCATCTTGAGACAAAACAATTGCACATATATATTTTTTGATATGCCAGTATAAATTGTATTCGTTGAAGACGTCTCTAACATTTCATGTTAGTCGGGACCAGGCTTAAACCCTGTCCGGGAAACCGCCCCCTACTGTTATTAGCTCAAACGGTTGTGTTCTAACTCATGATGCTGGGTAACCAACGGTGCCAAAAAAAAATACAAAAAGATGCAAAACAGGGTGCAAGTTTAAGTGGTTGACAAGTTGCAACATAAAGCATGGTGCTTAAAAATATTTATTAAAGAAATACAGTGAAAATAAAAAATGTTCACCCTCATATTTCTTACATTTTAATACAACTCCATAACACCGATAAACAGGCACTATCCTATTCATCTTATGAATTTCATCTGAATTTACTCTAATATTTTTTTTGAATTTACTAATTTTTTTTCTCCAAGTATCCATGCAGGATATTTTGAATCACAAAAACATTATTTTCTTTGTGCAAATTTTTCCAGCATTTCAAAATATTGTTCCCATTGCTTATGCACACAAGCAGGGTTGTAAAAGACAACCATATAGCTTCTTCATCTTGATTTACTCATTTTATATTTGTCATCAAGTGGACAAAACAAAGTATCAAAATGGTCTATTTTATCAAAAAACTGTAAATGTAACGAATTGACAAAACTAAACCTTATATTCTTTAAGTTAAAGATGAGGGAAGGTTTTTAAAACGTTTAAACATCAACACCAGGGGGCACTGCTTGAGTCACTGCTGGAGTCCCTAACTTAAAAAATATCTACACAGTCATCTTTATAAACATTTTTTTTTAATTGTTACATTTGATAAAAGTGTCACTTTTGGCTTAACTACAAATGTAAACCTCAAAGTGAAATAACCTCCTCTAAATATTGCTATAAACTCGATTTTTTTATAGCATTTAATAACGTATTTCACCACACAAGCTGAATAAGTATTTGAGACTCATTAAATCTCATTAGTAAAACTGATGTGAACAGTGATGATGATCCAGAATTGTTTAGAGCTAGAGTAAAGCAGTTTTCCTTTCATTGTCATGATGATAGTGAAAAAAATTAGGCTTATATAAAGTCTAAACCCAGCAAATAAATACATTATGATTGGTGCAGTGATGCCTCATCTGGGTATAGAAAGGATAATCATGATGGAAGCTGCACCTTTATTAGCACATATCAAACAGGGTCCATGTTTACCAAAGCGAGGACTAATCACAGAAAAGATGTAAATCCTTCTATTTTGCATTTTTTCCCTTTTAATTTAAATAATTGCAATACAATCTGGACGTTTTACAAATAAATCCCTGATACGTCTTGAGAATGTGTGTCTGCTTCTTTAAGAGTTGGTGCTCTGTTTCATTATATGACATCCTGTCCTCATAGACCTGAGAGAGATAACCTCTTGTGTGGTTATTAAACCTACACTGGAATTTTGATAAACCACTCAAATTCAAATATATAAACTAATCTTGACACTTTTTCTAAGCATTTTTTCTTGGTCAGAGTTTTTGCTGATGACATGCAGTTCTCTGTCAGGATCCTGCCTTCTTAGCAGTTAATTCTCTTGTTTTGGCTGACGGGATCATGACAGCCCCATTTCTTGTGTTTTATTTTGGAAGCCATGTGCTCTCCCGTCCTGCATCTTAGCCCCGCCCATTCATTATCCCAATATACATTTTACATTTAGTCATAAAGCACACGTTTTTATCCAAAGCGACTTACAAGTTGGGTAAACAATGGAAGCAATTGGCTCAACATTAGGACAACAAAAAGCATAAGAGCAATATAAACATGTCTCACAAAGCCTACTACAGTGAACAGAGCTAAGTTTAGTTTATCCAAGTTTAAGCAAGCATGCTGTTTTATTCTTTTTTATTACCAGTTCCCGCCCTTCACCTTTTGCCATAAGTTAAGTTGAGTTCATTTTAAGTTGTTATTTTCCCCCTCAAGAGATTTTGAGTTATGTTTTGTCTATGATCAATAAACTTCAACCTTGATATTTGTATTCAACCTCTAATTCCTTTTGTCAAATATTAATCTTCCAGGATATCATAATGTTCTCCTGAATTTTACCAAATCGTTGAAGAAATCTAATTTAAAATCAGATTTTTATTAGGGATTTTGGTATTTACAGAATACTTCCTTGGTCCCAAAATGGATAATTGGCAGAATATGGATTTACTGTATATCATACAAATCATGTCAATTTTATACATAAACAAGGTAAACAAAACTTATAATTGTAATAACAAATTCTGTTTGCACACTAGTTTGTCCGTGTGAAGCCAAATAAGAAATTGACCAAAACGCATTCAATTAAACAGTAATTACAAACAGACTTGGGCTGTACAGCTTGATTTACTACAGATAATACTTGTGTTTTAAGATCATGGAAATGCACAAAGGCAAATGCAACTCAACAATATGGAATTTGTTTCGTGTCTGGCTTGTATAGTAAAAAAAGACTTGAAATATAAAAGGAAAATAACAGGAATCATAAATTGCTACAAAGAGGTTTTTCAATTTACAACAACGACTAAGTCAGTAATTGTTTATGAGACAACGAAAATCAATTTCACCATTTTGATATTTACAGTCAAAACACTCATTGTCATTCCTACAGCGATAGAGAGGGACATAATTTGTTATTTGGTTTAGAGCATCTTTTAAACACTGAAGATTTTTTTCATCATCTCTCCAGACATGTTTAAAAAAAAAAGCGCTTTAATGCTAATATGTTTACTCCAGGTTCGAAGGCCGTCAAAGATGGGATATCTACGGAAACAGAACTCAGCACATGGAGAGTTAAGGGTGTAGAGAATAGTGCAGCTGTTGCTCCTAAGATTCAGAAGCTTTTGCATTGGTGTAGTGGGGTGTAATGAAGTGGGCTCAACCAGGAGATATTCAGAGTGTAAGGAGTATCCATCCATTCTTTGAACTCCTGCTGCTATGAGCTCTGTACCTTCATAAACAGGGTCTACGTTATTAGAAATATTCATTCTCACAACTCTTGCATTCTCATTGGGTAGAAAGTTGTCTTCCTGGAATCCATTTCGACACTGTTCTTCACGTACATTGATGGCTACAGCATATTGAAGTTCATTTCCATTTCTATCAATTCTCTTATAGCTGAAAGACATTAAATTGCACTTTTAGGGTCAGAACAGATGATCAAGTACATTTACAAATTTACATTTACTTCTTTATAAACTTACTTCTGCTCAATGAAGGTGATAATACGAGCAAGAGTATGACTGTCGATCTGTCCATCAACACTCTTCAGTGTCGAGTGATGCAGCAGAAAGAGCAACAGGACGCCACTCACAGATACTGTGAACTAGAATCACAAAATACAACACAAACACACATAAACATGAGAAACAAGACACTGCATGTTGACTGCATGTCAGAATTGAAGTGATTCAACAAAATAGTCCAAAAAGGTCTTTTTACCAATTAATGACAAAACCTTCTTCAGTAAAGAGTGCTCTGCTAAATAAATAAATCAATAATCTGTGTTGAGTTATAGTTGTGAATGAGACTTACCATGGTGTGTGTGTCAGAGATGAGTTGTGTGTGAATCTTCAAAGAAGTTGTGATCAATGAAACAGATCAAGTAAAGTATTGTGTGTAATGATCGTGAAGTATTTATACTGGATTTGATCCGCCTTCTTCCTGGATTTAGTTTGCTGCAAATCATTTCTGCAACCCCCAAAACTGCTGAAGTCTCCCAGTCATCAGTCAGATTTAATAATAATAAACTCTCTTTAGTTATATTGAGAGTTAACTTACATTGACATGTTTATAACTTCTTAAAACTATACATTGTTGTCATTATCTATTCAGGTGGGACTTCAGATGTACCCTTATTAAAACATAGTGAATACTGATCACTCAAAAATGACTTTCGCAAAGTCACTAAAACACGTTTTTGTACGCAAGATATTAAAACATACAAAAAAGGTTATTTATCCAACCAAAAATAATTGAAATATCCAGACAAAAGGGATTGAAATATCCAGACAAAAGGGATTATATGATATATTATGTTTTGGAACCTCTAAGAGAGCTGTGTGTTTTAAGACAGATTTTGTCTCTGCACTTTGACATTGTTGTTCACGACACCCTGTGCTATTTATTTAAGGTGTAAAAAGACATCATAGCAACAGACATAAAGATGTGAGATGAACTCTTGTGTGGAAAAAGCTACTCAGCTACTCTCCAACTAATGTGATCCAATGTTCAAGTAGTGACAAAATTATTTTATTTTGTTTCAAAATTAAAAAGTGTTTACATATAATTAGCATTAAATCAGAATATCAATGGTGCATGGGATTTATCACTATTATCCTTTTGAGTAATCCTTTTTCTACAGAATGAGTGTTTAAAATGTTTCTTCTGTATATCAACATTTTTGTTCAGTTTTGATTTAACGCTAAATCAAATAGGAACCTGTATGTTCATCTGGAAAGTGTTTTTACACCGGTGTTAAATCTCCCAACATATTTTTGCTGTGCAGATACAGAAACAAAAACCTATTTAAGTACAAATACGTAACTTGTGTTCAGTTGAAAAGTAAATGTTAAAAGTCTCCTAATGTCTATTTTTGTATTTTGTTGTTTATGTTGTATAATTTATAGTCTATTGTGTCACACCCAACTGCATCGCTGCAAGCTTTCCGCCTTGTACACTTGTACAAATTTAAGCTTTTGTTTTGTTATTTTCGTGTTTCTTAATAATTAAAATGACCTGACAGATGTAGTCAAATACGGAGGAGTTGGGGATGGATTTTAGCATGGCATGATCAGTCAGCTGATGAGGAGCTAAGAAAGGGAACTAAAATAGAATAAAAGCTGTGTCTCGTTCCTCCGGAGGTTGCATTCGTTGGCTGCATGTGTTGCTTTAATGTTAACAGTGATTTTTAAATGTTTAAAACAGCAGGACATTCATTTTTTTCATTTGTTGAACTCAGTTGAACTTTGTTGGCATTGTTTGAGGCTGACTTTTAATCTCTTCAATTCACCTAGAAGTCAATTTTATTCGTTTGACCCATGGGAAAGGGCAATGTGTTGTGAACGTTATGCTTTCTGTTTCTTTTTCTTGGAATATGTCATACAAAGGACGTCTCATTTAATTCTAAGTTTAGGACCCTCCGTATCTTTAGAGGATGCGACCTCCGGAGGACACGAGGAGGCAGCCTTCCGAAACGAGACACAGCTGCAGTCTAGTAAGCTACGTGTTGAATGACTACTGGTTGATCAACACACACATAAGGAGAATCTTGACAGACTATCATATTTAAAATCGCGATCACGCTCATAGATTTGAAAGCGAGAATCTTCATTCCAGATACCAGAACTAATCTTTAAAAACAGCATTTATGTTGGAAACTGTATGTAAGTTCTGATAGGATTAAAACAGGTTTTTATGAGACAGGGCAAAGTGGGTATCATTTGTGAGTATAGGCGGTGTACTGACGGTTAGGTTTAGGATGACAACCGTGTTTCCTACTAGTCACAAGGTTTCATTATTGGATGGTCACCAAATTCAGTGTAACACTGGCTTAGTGCTCAATGGCTTTGACTCTGGAACGGTCGATCAACCCTGACCTCATGGACAGGTGCAATTTACTGCATGCACAAGATGCTTCCACTGAGAGAAGTGCAGAGCTACCTTTATGTGAAAACATAAAAACATACTTTAAAGTTTTTTCACAGCAGGAAATGTTATGAAAAGTGTCTTATATGAGCTTGCACTCGTTTGGTGCCGTGATGCGAGATCCAAGGGGAGTGGCAGTCCAGTTTGACACGTTGTAAGCACTTAGTTTTTACTTTGATTACTAATCATTTTGTTTTGAGATTGTAGAAGAAAAAAGATTAATACCGATGTTTCCTGCATTGTAAAACTTTGACTTGACTCACAGACAATCTATAAACATTGCTGGTTAAAATATGGTTAAAATAAATCTTCCCAGAGCTTTTGCGGCAATATTCTAAATGTCATAATCGGGGTTAGTGGGATGATATGCTATTTGTGTTATTTAGGGATGAATATTTTCTCCACCGACTAATAAACTTTTGACAACATTTTTGATCTTTAATATTAGATCTTTACAACTTAAATGTTCTTTTAGCAAAATTATGCTCAAAATATTTGCTCATCTTTATTTCTAACAAATCATACATAAACAATAAAACGATACTATGACAAACTTGTTTATATTTAACGTATATGTCATGATACTCGGGGTGAGAAACATGGACAGAGGACCCAGGCACAGACAGCGGGTAAGTTAACATAAAACCATAAATGACTCAAACAATGAAACAGCACAGAACAGAAAACACAAGGGCATTATAAAGGTAACTAAATCAGGAGAGGGCAGATGTGGGGCATGAAATCATAATAAGCAATTACAAGGAAACAAGAGGGCAGGAACAATGACAAGACCGGAGAGAGAGTATGGCAACCCATAAGTGTCAAAAATGTGTCTCTCCTCATAAAACACGAGGTTATGTCATGATTCTGCCTCATCATGTAATGGTTTCTTGGTCTTATGGGACAGAATCCCGACACTATAGTTTTAATTATACAAACGAATAAGATTGATATTGCATAATATAAGCTTTACAGCACAAAAGAAAATAGTTTTTACTTTATAAATAAACAATATCTTGGTGTTCTGACACCTTATGTTAAGTCACATGTGAAAAATCTGGGCGTGGTGTTGGATAGTCCGCTAAAGCATAATAGGCAGGTTAATTAAGTTGTTAAGTTAAGCTTTTACCAGCTGTGAACCAAAAGTAATACATCACCTCAAGGCCTCGATTATTGCAACTGCAATAAGCTGTATTTGATTAGTTGTATAGCCTATAGCAGTGGTTCTCAACTCTGGCCGGCGTGATCCACTTTCCTGCCGAGTTTAGCACCAACACTGATAAAACTCCTGAAGAGGATAATCAGTGACTTCAGGAACAGACGCGTTCAACTTGATGCTGGCCTGCGCAGATTGTTTGCCATATCGCATTAATGTACCGCAATCTGCACTTGAATCTCTTTTGCGGTATTTAAATGTCATACGATGATAGATTTGTGCAACCATTGGGCTATAGTCTGTGAGTGGTATTTATCTGTTGGCTAAATGTCCATTGTGAAATAAGCTAGCCAGCTACAGACTAGTGTTAGCCTACATTTAATCAGTGCAGGGAAACATTTAGCACTATAATAACCCTGGTGTGGAAATTCTATTTTACATGTCCTCTTCATTTTCTTGTTGGCATATATGTGCAGCCATTTTCATTGTTTTAAGAGGATGATGTAAATTTTTAAGTTTGTTCGTTTTTCTTTTTTTTAATCTTTCAATAATAATTATAATAATAATTAATAATAATTTTGTTAAGAGAATTTTCCTTTTTGTCAAATTTTACAATAAAAATACATTGAGACTGTAAAAGATAGCATTCAGCACTTTATCTTGTGGTTGTTTTTAATCTTGCATCAAATAATGAACTGAATACTAGACTTGCATGTACGAATCACCATTAGTAAATATTTTGCTAGTACTAATATTGAACTACAAGAATCAAGACAGTTGCAAGCCTTTAATTAGAGTTATGTAAAGCTTTTGATGGGACAGGGAGGTCCAAGGGATGTGGTGTGTAATCAGCTGCGCATAGGGTGCCCAGTTTGATTTTTTGTCATGGGGCCCAAAATTCCTGGCGGCGCCCCTGCCAACAGGTATTGTCCTTTCTTTGCATTCATGTCATAGATACGTCTGAATGGTGAATATAACTACCATCTTTCTTTAATGCCGTCATAAAAGACGCCTTGTAAATATCTTATAAAAGCAATAAAAAAAATATTCAAACTGTGGATATAGAGCTCCAAGGCCAGCCCAAGAGGCCATATGACCGCAGGTAAAGCAACCAATCATGTTTCGTTTTTGGGCCGTGTCATGTTTGGATGCGTGTTAATATCCCCACAGTAACAGACCGGTGTACATTCATGAAAGTGTCACAAGTTAACAGCAACAACAACGATTATAAGTTTATTCCATGAATTCTTATAACAACCCTTGTGAACACGACCGCTTACTTGGATCAGGCGGCTTCATGTTGTTTCCAGGTGGACCGCTTAAAAACTTTAAATTCCTTTAAAATTCAACCAATCAGATGATGACTTTGAACGTGCTGAAGTGTTTACAGAATATCTCACCAGGGGTGTCCCGTTTGTTTATTTATCATGGATCTCTCATAATATTTGAGACCTACGATCGACGTGATCTTTTGTTTGGGATCACTGGTCTCAAATGATGACAGGTACGGTCATGTATCATTAAACACATACAACTATAGGCTATACAAACTATACACAAAAACTTACATCCGGAAAAATAAGTCACTAAATCTGGATAAAATCATCCTGTGCGAATGCGTCACATGAAATACTGATGTGGGGAGGTCATTTATAATCACAGGTGGTCTTCAGATAATATTTATGCCGTGTGAAAACTGTGAATGGTGCTTATGTGTAACCTAACGTTGGAACAAATTCACAGAAGCCTCCAACTACACAAACTGCTATCCAATCAAAGCAGTCAGCTTTTAATAACCGAGCGTTTGTAGAGCTGGTCTCAAAATAGAAAATAGCCTATAACTTATTTAATTTGATGTTTTTGAATGTAAAAAACATGCGAACGTCATAAGTAGACCACATACAACAGTATAATACAATAAACAAGCCCATTCTAATAAACACTAAACTGTCAAATTATTCTTGAATCCCAATAAGAGGTATTCGAAACAGTGTTTTGAATTGATCTCACCAGTTTCTAAAGCTCTATTCGCATGGGATTAGTATTATCTGGGGACCTTGTGTGATTTAATAAATTACCTTCCCACGTCTGTATTTCATGTGGCGCATTTGCACGGGATAAGTGAGCTTGTGATTTTACTCAAATTTACTGACTTTTTCCCGGATGTGATGGCAAGCCTTTGCGTATAATTTAGCCTATTGTTGTATGATGTTTAATGACATATGACTGTACCTGTCAGCATTTGAGACCCGCGATCACCATGCTCTTCTGTCCGGTTCGCAATCACGGGTCTAAAAGCTGACAATGTTACTATAATAAATACATAAACGGAGACTCCCGGTCAAAACAACAGTTTTGACAATTTATGGAAATGACCCAGGAACCAAATTAAAAGTGAAACACTTCAAAACAGCCTTCATTATTCGCAAACGGTGGTTTAAAAACGCAAATCACGGAGATGTCGATTAGCATGGTACTAACATTATCACAGGACCTCGTTGTTCGTCAAAATATTGTAGGTAATTTGTGGGAAAAATTTTACTTTACAAACTATAGACATGGCCGATTCGCACGGGATCAAGATCACAGACAATCTCTGCAATTATTACAAATGACTAGATAATTTCAAGAAATGTGTTTAACCAATCGAGAAAAAATGTGAACAGAGTTGAGCAGCTGTAACTCTGTCTTGTACTTCTCCTGTGTAAAATCTTCAAGGGTGGTTCCCATAGAAGGCTTGAGACTAGTCTTTGACTAAAATAAATGATAGCTGTCTTATCTGAAATCAGCTTGCACTGACATTCTTCATACATCATTGTCGTTGTTTTGTCTTAAAATGCACAATTAATGTTTTTTGTCTAGCAAGATAGGCGGGGGAACTTTACGTGTAGTCCCAACCCTGTCATTAAGCGGAAATAAGGTTTGATGATAAAAACGACATGCGAAAGCGACGGGCATGTTGGGTCCTGTTAGTGCTGGGCAGGCATGTGGTGTGTAGCGTCTCGGGACTGTGAGTCCTTGTGTATGCCTGTTGTTAAGCAAAGGTAATCTTGGCCCTTTAATGTTTTTATTTGCGTGTTTGCGTAATGCAGTCATGTATATTTTATGGATGGTTTTAGACTTGGATAGCTCAGGACTATCAGGGTTCCGTGTATCTGGTTTGGATGACCTGGCCCCCTCATAGGTGTTTGGTCCAGGCAATTGATGTTGGGGGGGGGGTTACTGTTTGTAAAGGTATGTTTTGGGGGTTTGGTTTGGTTTGTTTTATTTTCGTTTTGATGGGTTTTGTTTAATTGGTTTAAAAGTATTTAGATTTGATGTGCTCAGAAGTGTGGTACTGACGCTTTGGACGGCCGGGTATTTCACTGGCTGTACCAAGTAAAATGTATGTTTTGCTTTTGTTTTGGTTATGTATGTGAATGAGACTGTTACTTATAATACTATTTATTCTTGTAGGATGGACAAGGATGGTTCGATGCAAGTAGCTGTTCTCTTATGTTTTTTTTTAGTGAATGTAAAACTAAGACTGCTAACGGTGGAATGTATATTTTCCCTAGCCATTTATGTGTTGACTTGTGTAGTGGTGTTTGTGTTGGAATTGTGGCTAGGGTTTATCATTTTTTTCTTTGTTTATTGTTTCTGTTATTCTTTGTGGTTAACCATGTTAACATCTTGGTTTCCCATTTTTTATACCGTGTACCGGAGCCTAGGGGGTTGATCTTTCACGTTGTTGCTGGCGACGAGCTGGGCAGAGATTAACAGAGCACCGGCAGGGGATGTGTACCTAATAGTGTGATGTATTGAGTAGAAACTAATATTATCTAATAGTGTGGTCAGGTGCTGATAGATTTGAGTTTGTCGTGAGCGTTGGGAGTGCAGTGAAGCTACCACCCTGTTCTGTTTGTGTCCTGGCGGTTCAACCTCGGTGCTGCTGCCCCACTTTGGCCGATGGTGCTCAGGTTTATTAGTTTAAATGATCTGTTATTTATTTATTTGTGATCAATAAAGAACTATGTACTTTTCTAAAATCTATTTGTAGTTGCAGTGAGTTTATTTGTTCTTTGGTTTATTTTTTTGTGGCCCACCTTGTTGGTGCTACATTTGCAAGGCACACTTGAAAAATACTTATATAAACATGTTTAACTCAGGACTAAACAAATTTACAATTCACTGAACTTCCACTTTGATCTGACATTGATGTTCAATTTGCTTCTTTTATAAAGCCTTTATTATCATCATGTCTGTTAAATATTTAGGATTTAAATAAAAATGAAATGGAGTTTTTGAATGTGGTCTCATTCTTACACTTTATATAATATAAAAATGTTGTTAGGTATCTGATGCGTAAAATTAACAGTTTTGCTATAAAGTACTGAAAATCTGTGAAGATCATGGCCTGCAACTTTACAACCAATTATTCCTAAAACAATGGCAGAGCCTATTTCTTATCAAGAAATGCATTTTAATACATACATTAATACATTTATCATTTGTGTAGATCAGTGGTTGAAAAACAATCTTTGTCTGGAATTCCACATTGGATACATGTGTTTCCGACTGTCGGGCCACACCTGTAAAGTGGCACATAATCAGCTATTTTCATTAGTTCATCTTTTAGAATTGCATTGCCTTTGTCATTTACATATATATGAGTAAAAACAAAAGCTTTAATCCCTGTATGTTCTTTCAATTTCTGAAGACCTGATATAATATTTTCATTTTTGAGACAGCCATCAATGCAGGGAGAGAGTAATGTGTAGAAAATCACACAACCGTCCTTTCTGTTTTTCAACAAGGAATCCAAGGCTGATGATACTCCATTATGGGCCATCAGCAGAAGCTCTGAATGTTTATCTGCAGTAGTACCTACTGCGATAAGCTCTTTACCGTTATAGATGAAATCGTTATCCTTCCCTATCTTTGATTTTACTTCTTCCCCTTTGTAATCTTTGAGAAAGGATGACTCATCATAACCTTCCTTACATTGCTCCTTTGGGACATTGATGGCTAGTGCAAACTGCCCACCTTTTTCATAACTGAAATAAAAAATTATGTTAGTGAAGATAAATCAAAAATTTACGACAGAAATGTCTTTAAGAGTGGAAGTATGTTTACTTTACATTTGTTCATATTAAAGGGATAAAAATGAAAATTCTGTTCTTCATTTACTAAACTCCGAGTTGTTCCGAATCTGAATAAATTACTTTGTTCTGATGAACACACAGATAGATATTTGGAAGAATGCTTACAAACAGACAGATCTCGCCCCCTTTAACTCCTTTAGTAGGAACAATTACTTTATCATTTTCTTGCTGGACACAAAAGGAGTCATTTTGTAGAATGTAGGACAGCAAACAGTTCTGAGGCACTTTTGTCAACAATTGTATTTTTTCCTACTATGGAGTCAATGGGGGGCAAAATCTGTCTGGTTATGACCATTCTTCTGTATATCTTCTTTCTCTGTGATCATTAGAACAAGGACATTTTAACAGATTTTGAACAACCCGAAGGTGAGTAAATGATGACAGAATTGTAATTTTTGGGTGAAGTATCCCTCTACGTTGATGCAAACATTGAAAAGCAGCTCAAATAAATGTATTAATCTTAAGTGATTCTATAATCTCTTCAACAAGGTAACAAATGATGTGATCATAGTGACATGTTTTGACATTAATTCAACTCATCAAAAAAAGGGATTTCAATATTTGTATAGGTTACAGCAACTTATCACTTATTCACAGATTTAATATCGGAAGTTGAAATCCATTATACTTTTTCATAGTGAATGCTGAGAAGTGGTATAAAATATGTAAACATTGGTGGAGATAAAGTTTTACATATGGGGTGGCCAGGGGGTGGCCAAGGCTACTTCAGGGGGTCCACAGACCATGACAGAAAATGTTTGTGTGTAACCCTGACCTGCCATCGAATCATAAATAAATCCTATGATTGCTTATTAGAGGTACAAGTGATAATTTACTTCCCAGAGTTTGTCACAAATGTTACATATGTATACAAAACAATTGCACAACGTAATAGGAAAAATGGAATTCTACATAAATTATAAAATATAAATAATGAAAATATTGAAAACATAGTTAAACCCTGATAACTTATTTAATTTAAACAGAAACAAAGCAGCATCAGAGGTGTCTTTAAACTGATGTGGATCAGTGCAGCACATACAGTGTCTGATAAAACATATAGTACTCATTCCATAGGACTGCAAGATTAAAACTAATTCTTTGATGCCGATTATTTCCCATGATGTTGAAATCTTGATGATTACTTTCAGATATTAGAATACATTAACACTTTTTATGCTACAAAACCAGCTAGAAGCATGTATGAATTATTTTATTGCTATATTGATTCTCTAAGGAACATAAAAATCTGTTTTTCACACAATAAATTAACAGAAAACAAAGAGCATCCAACATCACTAAAACACTCAATGGCTTTAGGTAATACAGTAAAGCGTCTGAAAACTCTAATGAATCTCTTTCTTACACCGTATGGTATCTGTAGGCGGTTTTAAATTACGGTCTTTGTAAGCTTGGAGCATTTCTTTAGCTTCTTTTCTATCTTTCCTTAGTCTTTCAAAATAAATATTTGATTTTGCGCTATACAATCCATCGCACAAAAACTTTTTTCTGTTCAAAACAAAGTAAAGATGCTGACTCGCTTGACTTTCGTGCGCGGTGACTTCACGTACAAGCACTGCCGCCAAACGTCAAAATAAATGCTTTGTTCAACGAGAGGTGAAATCAGATGTCAATCAACATAAGTAGCGAATCAAATTTTAGTGTGGCAATTTGATGTCAGGGGTGTTCAGTGCAACCTTGGACCCCCCTCTGGCTCCACCACTATGTATACTTGCCTGTAGTGAATAAATTTTTGAATCTTATAAAGAGTTGTTATGTCCACAGTATCATCAGCCATGTAGCCAGGAAGCAGAGAGATCAGAAGAATGAGCATCAGCACAGTGCACCCCTAACAGACCATAAATGCAAAATTATAAATAGTTCCAATTTATCAGCAAAACAGCCAAGTAAATAAGTGAAAGAAATACAGACCAGTATGATACTCCAACAATGAATATAAAAACCTTTGAATTTACCAAGGATTAAACAAATGCAGATGTTCCATGATATACAAAATATTGCATGAATGTGTAGTCAGCAAATAAGAAGGGTCTTATATAGAAGCACCACTATTTGTGAAACCAGAAAACAATTGTTCTGAATGTTATCATTGGAAAACTGAACTAGTATGTAATTTCAAATTGAGAAATATTCAATTTCAAGTTCAATTTGAACACTTATAATTTTAGTAAGTGTCCAAATTGTCACTTTTGTGCAATTGCAGGGAGGCCGTTTTGTAGGAAACCCATCGTGAGTACAACTCGCAGCATCAGCATAGAATGGTCTACTGTTACTGTTGCTTGTTCTTATGGGGTTGTGAGATCGCGCCCCATAGTGTGGAAATAATGTAATATTATAAAGAGTTCTAATGCATTTTATTGTCTTTTGTCGCATCGTGCCGCGCCCGGTGTACACAGTCTTTAATTGATGAAATAACATTGAGGTATTAAAAATTGAATTGAACAAAATTGATTTCAGAAGTTAAATATATTCATATGGGAATAAGGCCTCAAATCTGTTTACATTATAAACTTTTGCAATGGACAAAACTATGTTTCCTCTCTAGGTACTTTTGTCACTATTAGTAACAGTGTTGTTTTGGGGAATTACTCGCAATAGAAAAAAATGTTACTTGTCAGTTGCTGAACTGGCCAGTAAAATTTGCAAATTGGTGCTTAGAGTAGTATCAATAGTTTTTCACATCAGCATTTATTATTATTGATGTGTAGATGGTTTAACTCCATCCATCCATCCATTTTCTACCGCTTATCCGAACTACCTCGGGTCACGGGGAGCCTGCGCCTATCTCAGGAGTCATCGGGCATCAAGGCAGGATACACCCTGGATGGAGTGCCAACCCATCGCAGGGCACACACACTCACTCATTCACTCACACACTCACACACTCACACCCTACGGACAATTTTTCCAGAGATGCCAATCAACCTACCATGCATGTCTTTGGACCAGGGGAGGAAACCGGAGTACCCGGAGGAAACCCCCGAGGCACGGGGAGAACATGCAAACTCCACACACACAGGTCAGAAGCGGGAATCGAACCCCCAACCCTGGAAGTGTGAGGCGAACGTGCTAACCACTAAGCCACCGTGCCCCCCATGGTTTAACTCAAAAGTAAGAAATTAGTTTTGAAAGTCATTACTATGTGTTTTTGACAGAAATGTCAGCTGTAGCTGAGAAACACAGCAGTTATGATATTTACACGTAAAATTATTCATTACTTAGACAATCAGCAAATAGATAATGAGGTGATAGATCAAAACATTCAAAGAAGTTTTACAAATGTAGTCCCAATATGGGTATAACACCACTGAATGTTGTTTCTGGAAGACAAAAAATAATAATAACCTTTCCTCAACATCAGAATACAATCGGGTCACAATAAGAATATGAAGAATAAACATCCACAAAGAGATTAACAGGCAGACGGAGAGCTGTTACCTACCATGATGCTTGTTGTAGACTGTCTAGAGAAGATGTGATGTGGAAAGTTGGGTCCTATTCAGACAGTGGTGATTGGGAGAAGGAAATTAATCATATTTATTCTGCCTTTATGCAAAAATGAAGGCGCGGTTCAGTGAAATAGTTCAACATTTGCAAATAATTTGATTGATACAACAGAAGTAACTTGCAAATTATGCAAAACGGATTAGATTACTTCAATCTTTTCAGTCTAAACCAATTAACTTTCTATATTGTAGGAATATCATTAGCAAAGACTATTTGATTCTGTCCATCAACAGATTCAACACTATCAAAGTGGATATAAAATGTATATTAAAACAGTCATCTATAGGTTTATAAAGCTTATGAACGCTTCAGCTCACATTTACTTCTGACTTGGTTTACTTCTGACATGACTTCTCTGCATGGTTGCCATACTGGGATGTATACAGTAACTAGCAATTCCTAACTGTTCAAAATCAAATTATTTGCAAATGTTAAACAGTTCACCAAACCGCATAAAAGATTAAAAGTACTCTATCAATCCTATTTGCATAAGAGCTGGCCCACAAGAAGAATAAATGTGATATACAACTTTGATAGTAGAATGAAACGTTTTATTATCAAGTAGCCTACTGATGTGTGCTGCAGTGCATATTTAAAGTAAGTGCACAAATAGAGAGGCAATCTTGGACCAAGTTAAAAAAACAGACAAAAGGAACCAAGAAAGTCAAAAGTCTTAAGTGGTTAAAAATATATATCATTTACATTTATGCATTTGGCAGACTCTTTCATCCAAACCGACTTACATTGGTTTATTCTATACATTTTACATAGGTATTTGCAATCCCCTGGAATCGAACCCACAACCTTGCTTTGTTAACGCTATGCTCTTACCACTGAGCTACAGGAAAGCCTACATCAAAGCCAAATATATTGGTAGTAGATGTGACGAGAAGCTCCTTAGTCCTGACAAAAAAGTGAGTTGCAATTCCAATAAAAGAAAAAAATTCTTGATTAAAGAAAACTTTCTGCTACAGCCAAACTTACAAATATCTGAATCTGTATATATGATATATATATACAGCGAGGACAATAAGTATTTGAACACCCTGCTATTTTGCATGTTCTCCCACTTAGAAATCATGGAGGGGTCTGAAATTGTCATCGTAGGTGCATGTCCACTGTGAGAGACATAATCTAAAAAAAATCCAGAAATCACAATGTATGATTTTTTAACTATTTATTTGTATGATACAGCTGCAAATAAGTATTTAAACACCTGAGAAAATCAATGTTAATATTTGGTACAGTAGCCTTTGTTTGCAATTACAGAGGTCAAACGTTTCCTGTAGTTCTTCACCAGGTTTGCACACACTGCAGGAGGGATTTTGGCCCACTCCTCCACACAGATCTTCTCTAGATCAGTCAGGTTTCTAGCCTGTCGCTGAGAAACACGGAGTTTGAGCTCCCTCCAAAGATTCTCTATTGGGTTTAGGTCTGGAGACTGGCTAGGCCACGCCAGAACCTTGATATGCTTCTTACAGAGCCACTCCTTGGTTATCCTGGCTGTGTGCTTCGGGTCATTGTCATGTTGGAAGACCCAGCCTCGACCCATCTTCAATGCTCTAACTGAGGGAAGGAGGTTGTTCCCCAAAATCTCGCAATACATGGCCCCGGTCATCCTCTCCTTAATACAGTGCAGTCGCCCTGTCCCATGTGCAGAAAAACACCCCCAAAGCATGATGCTACCACCCCCATGCTTCACAGTAGGGATGGTGTTCTTGGGATGGTACTCATCATTCTTCTTCCTCCAAACACGTTTAGTGGAATTATGACCAAAAGGTTATATTTTGGTCTCATCTGACCACATGACTTTCTCCCATGACTCCTCTGGATCATCCAAATGGTCATTGGCAAACTTAAGACGGGCCTGGACATGTGCTGGTTTAAGCAGGGGAACCTTCCGGGCCATGCATGATTTCAAACCATTACGTCTAACTGTATTACCAACAGTAACCTTGGAAACGGTGGTCCCAGCTCTTTTCAGGTCATTGACCAGCTCCTCCTGTGTAGTTCTGGGCTGATTTCTCACCTTTCTGAGGATCATTGAGACCCCACGAGGTGAGATCTTGCATGGAGCCCCAGTCCGAGGGAGATTGACAGTCATGTTTAGCTTCTTCCATTTTCTAATGATTGCTCCAACAGTGGACCTTTTTTCACCAAGCTGCTAGGGCAAATCTGAAGAGGGGCATCAAAAAGGCCAAGCACTGCTACAAGTTGAAGCTAGAGGAGCATTTTACCAATTCTGACCCTCGACGCATGTGGCAGGGCATCCAGGCCATTAGTGACTATAAACCCAACCACTCCATCCCCATAACCACAGATGCTGCCTTTCTGAACGAGCTTAATGACTTTTATGCACGCTTTGAGAGAGACAATAAGGAACCCGCCACCAGGCTCACACCTTCCACCGACCACCCAATCATCACACTAAATTCCACAGATGTTTTCACTGCACTAAGCCGGATAAACGCGCGCAAGGCTGCTGGCCCTGATGGCATCCCTGGTCGCGTACTCAGGGCATGTGCGGAGCAGCTCGCTGGGGTCTTCACGGACATCTTCAACCTGTCCCTGGCCCAAGCAGTGGTTCCAGCATGTTTCAAATCCACCTCCATTGTGCCCATTCCAAAACATTCCAGCCCGACATGCCTGAACGACTACCGCCCTGTAGCACTCACACCCATTGTTATGAAGTGCTTTGAGCGGCTGGTCCTGTCACACCTAAAAGACTCTTTACCATCCACACTGGACCCATACCAATTTGCCTACCGTAGCAATAGGAGCACAGATGATGCAGTGTCCATGGCGCTGCACTCCGTGCTCACACATCTGGACAATAAGGACACTTATGCACGCATGCTGTTTGTAGACTTCAGCTCTGCATTCAATACCGTAATCCCTTCCAAGCTAATCATCAAACTTGGAAACCTAGGCATTAACAATTCAACCTGCAACTGGATTATGGATTTCCTGACGAACAGGCCTCAGCTTGTTAGGTTAGGCAACATCTGCTCCACCACAACCACCCTCAACACTGGTGTACCACAGGGCTGCGTACTGAGCCCCTTTCTCTACTCCCTTTTCACACTCGACTGCAGGCCTGTGAATGGATCTAACTCCCTCATCAAGTTTGCAGACGATACAACAGTGATTGGTCTCATCAGCAACAACGATGAGACTGCTTACAGGGAGGAGGTACGGCACCTGGCCACATGGTGCTCAGACAACAACCTGGTCCTTAACACCTCCAAGACAAAGGAGATCATCGTGGACTTCAGGAAGGCGAAAGGAGGCACACACGACCCCATCCACATTAACGGGACGGCTGTTGAACGCGTTCCCAGTTTTAAGTTCCTGGGGACCCACATTTCGGAGGACCTGTCCTGGACCACCAACACCTCATGCCTGGTCAAGAAGGCTCACCAGCGTCTCTTCTTTCTGAGGACACTGAAGAAGAACCAACTGTCTTCAACTATCCTGGTGAACTTCTATCGCTGCACGATAGAGAGCATCCTGACCAACTGTGTCACAGTCTGGTACGGGAACTGTTCTGTTGCTGAGCGCAAGGCACTGCAGCGGGTGGTGAAAACAGCCCAGCGCATCACAGGGACTACACTCTCTTCCATTGAGGACATCCAGAAGAAACGCTGTCTGCGTCGAGCTCGCAGCATTCTCAAGGACTCCTCTCACCCTGCTCATAGACTGTTTACTCTCCTGCCTTCCGGTAGGCGCTTCAGGTGCCTCCGGACAAGAACCAGCAGACTAGGAAACAGTTTTTTTCCCAGAGCTGTTTCATTATTGAACTCTGCTCCCCACTGATTTCACTACCTCTCATAACTTTAACTTAATGCTGCTATTACAATGTTTACATTGCACCACAGGGCTGCCATGCATGAGTGAACTGTACACACCAGTACTTCATGTATCTGCTCTACCGGACTGTTTACACACACACAGCATCATTTGCACTCTATACTGCTCACTTGCACACCAGGAATATTACACTGAATGCTCATTTGCACTAATGGACTACTTTCATAACTGCATTACCTCATCAACTGCACTGTAACCTTAATAACTGCATTAACTCATCTAATGCACTGTAACTTCAATAACTGCACTAACTCACCTACTGCACTGTAACTCATCTATTGCATTATTGCACCTATCGCATAACTAACTGCATTTACTCATCTATTGCACTATAGCTTCAATAACTGCACTAACTCATCTACTGCACTGTAACTGTATATCTGCATCTACTCATGTATTGCACCGTACCTTTAATAACCACATTAACTCATCTACTGCACTGTAACTTTAATAGCAAATGTCTGTAACTAATGCACACTCAAGTCACTTGCACTATTGTATAGTCTATATTGTTATCTGTTCATAACCTCCTGTACATTAATGTTCACAGTATATAGCCTTCTGTATATATTGTTCATAGTACATACCGATTGTCATATTTTCATAGTACATGCCCATCGTAAATTATTTTCCTAATATTGTATTCTGTATTTATTCACACTGTATATCTGCACTTGCTAAGTGCACTTCTGGTTAGACCTAAACTACATTTCGTTACACTGTACTTGTATATGTGTAATGACAATAAAGTTGAATCTAATCTAATCTAATCTAATCTAATTTCCCCGTAGCCCTTTCCAGCCTTGTGGAGGTGTACAATTTTGTCTCTAGTGTCTTTGGACAGCTCTTTGGTCTTGGCCATGTTAGTAGTTGGATTCTTACTGATGGTATGGGGTGGACAGGTGTCCTCATGCAGCTAACGACCTCAAACAGATGTATCTAATTTAGGATAATAAATGGAGTGGAGGTGGACATTTTAAAGGCAGACTAATAGGTCTTTGAGGGTCAGAATTCTAGCTGCTAGACAGGTGTTCAAATACTTATTTGCAGCTGTATCATACAAATAAATAGTTAAAAAATCATACATTGTGATTTCTGGATTTTTTTTAGATTATGTCTCTCACAGTGGACATGCACCTACGATGACAATTTCAGAGCCCTCCATGATTTCTAAGTGGGAGAACATGCAAAATAACAGGGTGTTCAAATACTTATTTTCCTCACTGTATATATATATATATATATATATATATATATGAATATATGAACTGTCTTTGACAGCTGTTCCTTTTTCTTGAAATGATGCCTGTTTTACATTCATCCAAATGTGAGGATAAAGGAATGGGTTTCATTTTGAGGTTTTATCAAGCAGCAAACCAAAACTATTTGCCACACTCAGATTATGTGGGCACAAAAATGTATAGGCTACGTGGGCATAATTCTGTCTTGCAGAATGATCGTAGATATATCAATGTTATATTCCTGTGAAACCACTACTTTTATTACACACACACTTATCAAACTTTTCCCTTGTAGTCTTGTCGAAGTACCACATGTGTTACAAGTCACTACAAATTATTACATATGTGACCAGAGATTTCCCCCAACGAACGGCAAAAAACATTTTGTTTTAAATCGGAATAGTTTTAAACTTAAAAAAGTCCAAGTCCTTAGCCACATTTGTACCACAATAGCTCCAAAAGGAAATCATTTTAAATGTGTTCAGTGTTTTAAATCGGAATATTGTAATTGTTTAAATAACACAAGTTAAGTATCAACAACAGAAGAATATTTACTGTATCTCTCATGGCTATATGGCATAAGATACTGAACGTAAACATTCCCCTTTTGCTGGTTTACAAGTTGTCAAGCTCCATGTCCGTCTGTACATTCGGTTTCATACCAATTAAGCTCTTTGCGACTGTTATGTTTTGAGCCTAAACTAACTCAGATAGACATAAATATATGCCTTTACGTTGCACAATGCTTAATTTCTGGAAAAAAACAATATGTAAATTAATCATTAAAATTGATTAAACAATTTAACTACGTGACATTAACATATAAAAGCAGTACTAAAATGTTCAGAAAAACATGCCAGTTATTGCACAAGGCTCCGTTTTCTTTATGTAATTTATGTAATATGGATTTATGTAATTACGACAACAGCATTTGAGATAAAGGTATAAAACCAACTGTAATGTATTCAGAGCATTATTATCTCTGATGCACAAAGCTTGTCTTTCTGATTATTAAACAGATTTTTTTATATATGGTATACTGATTCCTTTTTATATACGTTTAACATACTTTACCTATTTAAATCCATTAAACTCTGAGACAGTTTCAGGTAAAGGTATCAAACCAACTGTAATGTATTAAGAGCTTGTGTCTTAAAGACTTGTGTCTTAAAGACTTGTGTCTGAAAGGAGGCTATTACATTTTTTGTCCAGTGCCAGCAGGTGAGGAAAAAATCTCTGCTCTTCCGGACAGTGAGACTGTGTAGAGAGCTTTTGGTCGGAGGTCATTCGGCTGTACTCTCTGTCCACTGCCCCAGCAGACGCAGACACTCGGAGTGCTCTGCATTTTCTGTTATCCTTTCGTTTTGTTCTGTTTCCTGCTTATAATTAATTATGTTTTTTGCACTATCCTGCATCTGGGTCCTTCTGTCCCGTGACAGAACATACCCACACAGACCAAAAGAAAAGACAGGATTAAATAGGAAAAGGGTAACGAGGAACAGGTGCGGGCTGAAAGGGTGCGAGGTGCTGCAATTAGCTAATAGAAATAAAGAAACGGGCATGGAGCCTGACAGTATGTGTAAAGGTACTGTTAGCATAAATTTTGTTTTACACTATTCTAGTCATAATTGTTCTAGTCACTGTTTCATAGAAGCACACTTAAGTTAGTTTAAGCATTAAAACTTTCTGTAGCCTATATGCTCATGTTCATAACCCTCATCTTCGGCTGCCATGAGTATGTTTCTGTATCTTCATGAGTTTACATCATCTATGCTTTGTGCAGAATATGGCAATATACTAACAAGAGAGATTCAGAGTGAACAGAATTCCTTTTTATTGAATTACCTAGAGCTAATGTGTGTATGTGATAACACGTACGATACCACATCTCTTTTTTTGGATAAAATGTTTTATTTGGTTAGGCAGTCCTGATGTCATAAACAAGTGTAGGATCTGGCCTGACCAAAGGTGAACATTTGTGGTCGTAAAATACCACAACCTCTCAATAGGGGTCTAACCGACGCCAGCAAGTCTGACCCAACTGCCCTCTTTTAACACATCCACCATTTGGTCAGGATTGATTCTAACACACAACCTTAGACTTCACAGGAGTCCCAACAACGAGGATGGAGTCCTTGACACTAACATGGACTCCAGATGTGTTAACAGGAATGAGGGCAAATGGTCAGCCAAGTCTTGAAAGTCTCCCTCTTTGTTCTACAAAAGAATAGTTTAAAACAGGTTTAAACCTACATCTCCATATTGTATCTTCGTCCCCATGTTATTTGGCCTCGCCTATAACCTCAAAAGCATGTGTGTTCAGTTGTATTCTGCTTATATTTTCATTCTTGTACAAACTTCAGGTCAATGTACTTATAATCCTGGCATGTTTTATATCTAAATGTTTCTCTCTTCATTCCTTGAAAGATTATGTATAGCACAGAAATGCGTTGTTTACAATACTCCTTTTATGTAATTCTAAGAGTTTTACAGCACCAAACTCCTAAGTGATCGTACATGCAAATGAGCTAATAAGCGGAACAAAGAAACTTGATCTCGCCTCCAAAATCAGCTCATCACATTGGGTCGCTCAGCTTGGAGGGCGTGCAACCCCCCAAGCTTAAAACACCCGTACACGGAGCAATCGATGCTCATCTCGTGTCCTCGCGCTCCTGCCCAGCACGTCATCGAGACCTGTCTCTCCCCTTGGAGACAGTTCATCCGGCAGTTTACATCGGCTAACTTCGTCCTACCTTCGTCAGCCAATCCGGCTCCAAGAAAGAAGTAGACGGACTCACCCGCTTGCTTTGAAACCATCAGGACTCATAGAACCTTTTCAACGCGCACAGAACTTGTCCCAGCACACTCAGTGAACCAATGCAAGTATCCAACTATATCCTAAATAGCTGCGTTTAAGCTGAAACCCCTTTTTACAAGAAGATTATCCTCGATGGTTCATGCAGATGTGAATAGCTGTTTGTTAAACTGCCACTCTTTACTTTGTCTATTTCTTACCTCCCTTTACTGCATTTATGTTTCATGTTTTGTTTGTTAGCATTTCTTATTTTGTTAGTCAGTCGGTTTGTTTTCCCTTTAGTGTAGTCATTAAACCCGCATTTGTTATCTACAATTGAACTGTTGCTGTGTCTCTTTATCACATAATAACGTCACTTAAACTGCTTGATTTCATTATAATATCTGGAGCGGTACTGTACTATGCTACAGTAAGATTGTTATGTTTCCAAGGCCAGGAAAGTAATATTTCTTAGATTTGATATACGATCTGCTGATCACTCGCTGGACGAGTGAATCTAGTTTTGTCGCTATTATTAGGTCTGCTGAATCCGATAAAAGGTGTATAAGATAGGAATAGTTAATCATCATTAATTATCCGTATTTTACTGTGATCAAACTCATTGTTTCCCCGAAATACACTACACAAGGTTGATAACAAAGCCATTACAGTTTATGCATCTTTCATTCATTTTACGAAGCAAATGTAAATCAAGCATGTAAGGAAATTGTAATTGTCACGCATCTAAGACTCTTACAGGTCATTCAGGAGAACATATTCAGCTTTCTTTTCCTCACACTGATAACATGGCAATCTGTGTGCTATTGATCTCAATCTTTCTTTCAGACTTGTCATGTCATCATGCATCCAGACCTGTTTAAAAGCCAGGGCTTTAACTCCCTTGTAATTTTGCAACTTTGTTAAGCTACTTTAAATTGTATATTTCCCATTTTCTGCTAGACATGTTTTAAACAGGGTGAATTTAAGGTGAAATAAATCACACATCCATCTTTTACATTCATGATGTCTTTAAGATAATTCATCAGGCGATACTTTGAATGCTCTGTCGTGTTTTCACCTTTCAGAGCTTTCGCAGCTATGATGTTCTTGCTCTTGTAAACCTTATTATTCTCAATCGTATTCTTCACGTCATCTATTTTTAAGTCTTGACCAGAATAGCTGGAATCTGAACATTTCTCCTTCCTGACTCTAAAGGCTACAGTGTATTGGGCGGATTTACCCAACCTAGAAACATAAAGCAGAGAGCATTTAAGTTTGTGTGCAATTCTGTTGTATTTCATACATTTTTGTTTAAAGAAATATCTTTGTAAGTGTATGGGGTGCTTACTTGGCCTCAAAGGTTTTTACAATATTTGCAAGGGTTTGTGGGTTCACATTTTGCGCATTTACAATACAGGGATGAAGCAGGACGATCAAGACGAGGCTCCTCTGTGCCACAGTGAGAACCTATAGACCAGCACATGCAGAAAAACATAAACAAGAAACAAACGTAGAAGTAAAGTAAAGGTTTATCGATGTTACACTTAAAAGTTACAAAACAAGACGACGTTTAGAAAGAGTAACACATGCTAGTTAGTCTGGGACTTAAACCCTGTCCGGGAAACCACCCCATAATAGCTCAAAGTAGCTGGGATTTGACTCATAACACTGGAAACCAACAGTTTGCTATGTGTAAAATGTGTCTTATTTTGATTACGCTTTGTACGGCACTTTTGTTGAGGACATTATTGATAATTGATTTATATTTATAGACACAACACTAGCCAGCAGTCCTAGCTTCCTAATACTGTACCCGTGTTTACATAGATTCTCATTATGCAGTTAATCCCAAATACTCAACAACGTCAAGAGTCTTGATTACAACAATAATCATTTGATTAACTTAAGCTTCAATATTCTAATAAGTAAGGACTGACGCGACCTACCAAATAGTTTCAGGGAGTTTTTAAGGACACACTGCAAAGCCAATAAAACAATAAACATTAAACAATAAAGGTCAGTGCTGTCTAAGCAACAAAGAGACATCAGTATTACATAAAAGCCTGCCTGTCAGTGTAATGTATGGTAATCTATTTGAAATGTTTGTAAATGACACTATACAGTAAGAGTCATATATATGCACGTTTGGCTGAAGCAGAAAGCTTTCTTTAAATAGGACCATGTTTTCTTATCATTGGAATTGAAACTTACTGTAGTAGAGTAGGCGGGGCGAGACCGTGGTTCGAGTCCGGTGAGTAATTGTGGATTAGCGCCAGCTGTGCGCACACCGGGCTCGAATCTCGTAGGAGATGGGGAGCATAAAAGGAACGAGCGACCGGACCGTCGAAGAGAGAGGACCGGGCCCGAACGTGTGTTTGTATATGTATTTATGTTTTACTGTTTGGTTGTTTGCCGGCGGTCGTCCGTGAGGGGCCGCCGGCCATTATATTACTTTATTAAATGTTTATTTTATTGTCTTCCGGTTCTCGCCTCCTTCCTTCCCTTATATGAGATATGTTACATTGGTGCCGAAACCCGGGAGGAAGGAGAGACATGCTGTCGGAGAGTCCTCGCCGCCGAGTGGCCTCGCGGTGCCGGAGAGTTCGGGCAGCGCGGACGAAGGGCGTCCGCCAGTGGCTGCCCGAAGCGGTGGCTCTGGGGAACGGAAGTGCACAGTGCGGCCACCGTCAAATCTTCGGTGGGACGGCGACCTTTGCTGCCGCGCCCCTGGGTCGAGGTGGGGTGGCTGTCGTCCAAGCGGGAGCAGGGGAGTGACCGCCGTCCGCCAGAGGCCGGAGCCTGCGTCCGTCCGCCCGAGGGGGAGGAGCAGGGGTCCGGGAGTGCCAAGAATGGCCACCGCCTGCCAGAGGCCGGAGCCTGCGTCCGTCCGCCCAAGGGGGAGGAGCAGGGGACGGGGAACTCGCCCGACTCCCAGATAAAGGAGGAGCCACCGCCGGCCGCCAGGGGGCGGACGGTCGAGCCGTCCACCGAAGCCCCAGGGCCACCGCAAGGCACCCCGAAGGAGAGTACTCGCCTGGTTGAGGAACGAGCGGCAGCATGTCAGTGAACCGGACTTTTTTTTTTTTTTTTCTCTCTCCCCTCTCTCTTTCCGGTCGCTCCGAGGGCTCCCGTCTCCGTTGTCTCGTCGCTGCATACCCCCCACCCCACCCCCCCCGAGGGAGGGGGAGGGAGCTTGCACAGTCGCGGGGGTACCCCCCGGCCTGTGAGGGGTGATGGGGGTATGTAGTAGAGTAGGCGGGGCGAGACCGTGGTTCGAATCCGGTGAGTAATTGTGGATTAGCGCCAGCTGTGCGCACACCGGGCTCGAATCTCGTAGGAGATGGGGAGCATAAAAGGAACGAGCGACCGGACCGTCGAAGAGAGAGGACCGGGCCCGAACTTGTGTTTGTATATGTATTTATGTTTTACTGTTTGGTTGTTTGCCGGCGGTCGTCCGTGAGGGGCCACCGGCCATTATATTACTTTATTAAATGTTTATTTTATTGTCTTCCGGTTCTCGCCTCCTTCCTTCCCTTTTATTGAAGTATGTTACACTTACCTTTTGTCAGGACTCAGGGGCTTCTCAACACATCCAATTAAGACTTTTAAAAATCTATATAAAGTCCCTGACAAAAGTCTTGTCGCTTATCTATTTTGTAGAAACACCTGCTATTAACCTGACTTTTAATTAATCAATTGGTGTTAGAAATAGCTCATACGAAATGCTAAAACCCTCCCAAATGACCTTTAATGCACTGAAATAAATCAGTTTCACTGAAAAAAGATTGATCATTTAATCAAGACAGAAAGGTCAAATTCTGGCAAGACAAAAGTTTTGTCGCCTATACAGTAATTTAACTAATTTACTGCAAATACAAAAATATGTCAGCAAATTAAGTAGTGGTGCTCTGAGATCCAAATTTAATTTCTTGTATGACTTCCATGAGCTTGAAGGACTGTATCCATGCGGTTTGGCAAGGATTCATACAATTTATTGATAAAGTCATCAGGAATAGCAAAGAAAGCAGTCTTGCATGCCTCCCAGAGTTCATCGATATTCTTTGGTTTCGCCTTCCATGCTTCCTCTTTCATCCTACCCCATATATGCTCAATGATGTTCATGTCTGGTGACTGGGCTGGCCAATCCTGGAGCATCTTGATCTTCTTCGCCTTGAGGAACTTTGATGTGGAGATGGAAGTATGTGCTGGAGCACCATCTTGCTGCAGAATTTAGCCTCTTATGGTTTGGATTATAAGAGGTAGCTAAGATTTCTTGGTATTTTAGACTATTGATGTTGCCTTCCACTCTGCAGATCTGTCGCACACCCCCATACTGTATGTAACCCCAGACCATGATTTTTCCGCCTCCAAACTTCACTGTTTTCTGAGTGAATCTTGGATCCATGCAGGCTCCAGTAGGTCTCCTCCAATATTTGCGGCGACTGTGGTGTAATTCAACAGAAGATTCATCTTTTGCCACTTTTCCAGCGTCCATCGTTTTAGCAGGCTGTGGACCTTGGCAAATGCCACACGGTTTTTCAATTGTCTTTTGTTTAGTGCTGGCTTCTGGGCACTGATTAGACCATGGAGGTCATTTCGAGACAGAATCCGACAAACTGTTCTGGTTGCACAGGGACTTCAGGTGACCAGGTCTCGTGGAGCTCTGCTGCAGTGGAAAATGGGCTGGCCTTGGATTTTTGAGCCAACAAACGGTCCCATCGAGCAGTTGTCTTGAGGGGTCTGCCGGACCTGGGCTTGTCAAAAACGTCTCCAGTCTCTTCAAATCTTTTTATCCTCTGTACTTGACGCTGAGACACATTGAAGGTGTCTGCCACATCAGCAGTGAATCTGGTCTTCAGCCTCTTGATTATCAAAACTTTTGTCTCAGGGTGAATCTCAGGCATGTTTGCAGAGGTCTAGTTGCATTTGATGTGAAAATCTAGTGTACTGGGGTTCTATTTATACTAGTGGTGTGCCGTTATCGGCGTTAACGTGCTGCGTTAACGTGAGACTCTTAACGGGGGATAAAAAAAATGTCGGCGTTAATCTATTCTCAAAGTTGGGTTGGGAGCTGGGTCTATACTACGCAAGCTATGATAACTTTCACCTTGATATTTTAGCGCGGATGTATACATAGCTTAATTGCACTGTAGGGGGCGAGAACGAGATTTTTTAACTCGCGTCATTCGCGTCATTCGGGCCGCCTCATCATCTCATAACCAGGGCTTCATTCGCGCGATTCGCGCAGCAAGAAGGTCTATCGCAGGGTTCCTCAATTAGTTTTCACCATTTAATAAAGTAATTTAACAGCCGGCGGCCCCTCACGGCCGACGCCGGCGAACAACAAAACAGTAAAACATAAATACAAATATATAAAACAAATTTAACACATGTTCGGGCCCGTACCTCTCTCCTCGACGGTCCGGTCGCTCTTCCTTTTATATGCTCCCTATCTCCTACGTGATTCGAGCCCGGTGTGCGCACAGCTGGCGCTAATTCACAATTACTCACCGGACTCGAACCACGGTCTCGCCCCACCTACTCTACTACAGCCACCAACTATAATTTGATAACTACAATGTTTGTTCTGCTATTATTATTGTTGTTATTATTATTTATTTTACTGTTGTTTACTTGTTAAAAAAATCACAATATAACTTTTTTTATTAGTTCTATTTTCATAGTTTTGATAAAAATATAACATTATATTTCATAAACATTACCCGGTCCTCTCGCATATGGTGTTTCTCGCAATGCTGTTGCAAATGTGGAAAGTGTAGCTTTCTTCCTTGAAGATCCCGTTCAAAAAGAGTCAGTTTTAAACGGAAAGCTTCAACAGCTTCGTGCATGTCTGCAATACTGTGGTTCTTGCCTTGCAATTGCAAATTAAGCTGATTTAGATGAGACATGATATCGCACAAAAAACTTGGGTATCCCATCTCTGTGCTATCGTTCAAAAACCTCAAAAAATTCTCTGCTTTCTGACTTTGGATGTTACTTAAAAATGAACATAGTATATTTTGTAATGTTTACCAGCCTTGTCACAGTATCGATCGTCTCATTAATTTTTCCAGACAATTTGGCGCACAACACCGATTTATGCAGTGAAATGCCACGACTGTCGGGATGACAGAATTATCAGGCATTTGTGATGTCCAACCTTCGAGGGAGCCCCTTCAGTAACGACAGACTAAACTTTGCTCAAATGCGATTCATTCTTTTTAAAGAACTACGTTAGTTCGTTAAAAAGTATTTCTACGGTTGTGCGCCCATGCATCGGCAGCAAACAAAGCAGCGGAAATCCTTCCCATCAAAAAATCTGACAAACACCGACAGCTGTTGAATGTCGGTTCAGTCGCAAGACGAGTCTATTGCAAGTGATATGGCTTCTGCTTTCTATATGTCGGATAACAGATTAGACAGGCACTCACCCGCCAATGCCTCCACCCTTCTTGTTACCGTGTCATCAGATAATGGAACCTGCTGTATTAGGTCCGTTACCATTTTCTTTGTTTTGGCGTCGTGATTTTGAAGTTCATCCACCATGTCAATTGCACATGTTTTGGCTTTTGCTAGTTTCCAAGCCACACGTAAGGATGCTACGTAATGGTGCATAATAAACACGTTGGCTTTGCATTGGGGTGGTCAGGCAAAACTGATCAGTCCTTTCGCTTTTGAATCTTCTGTTTTCTGTGTCTACCTTTCTCTTTTTACACTCGCCATGATTTCGCCGTCACCCCTTTTCACTAACTGTGAATGAAGCTGCATCATTTGCATTTTCGCGCCAGCATTGTGATTGGCTGATAGAGTACTGCGAAAGCTATGTGAGATCAGAATGCAATGTGTGCTTTGTAGCCGCTCTCGTGCGGTGATGTCATGCCGACCCTAATGAAACTGAACACACTTTTATTGCTTCAAGTGGGCCAAAAAAAATGTATTTGCGGACCGGATGTGGCCCGCGGGCCGCCTATTGAGGAACCCTGGTCTATCGAGTCTTTGCATTGACTTAACATGCAAATCACTCGCGCTTGACGCGCCATTCGCGTTTGGTCTGAACACAACATAACGTTACTGTGAAATGACCACATCAAACGTGACGTGCTAACATGGATGCAGCTATGAAGCCGCCGGGTTTGCTTCAGGGAAAATTTATTTTTAAGAAGCTTCCCAATGGAAACCTCGACAAGACTAAGGTTGTTTGCACCTTGTGCAATGCGGAATTGGTTTACTGTACGGAATTGGTTTGCATACAGTTGGTTTTAATAAAAAAAAAACGTTCTCTCAACTGGTCTAGCTTTAGTTGAAATCAGTAACTTTGTATTGGCACCTAATGTATTATGGCTCCTGTATGACACATCGCTTGTTGCTCTTTAACTCTTTGTAAGTCGCTTTGGATAAAAGCGTCTGCTAAATGACTAAATGTAAATGTAAATGTACTGTAGGAGCTCTTCCAGTCTCAAGTACCACCTAAACGCAAAGCATCCCTTAGCTAATGCGGAAGTAAACACAAGTTCATCTTATTGAACATAATTTAATTTTCCTCACAAATTATCATAGTAGAACAGCTTTCTCAAGCAGTTTGTGATGTATTTTGGAAACAGGAGATGAGCCCCTGGTCTAATGCGCCACCTGGCTTGAGAAACGCGTTCTCAAAGACTTACTTTTAGTCATTATCTGGGTAGCACTGATATTCTGAATGTGTTCGGCAGAATTCAAATGAGCCATTTTAATCCAGATTAATCTAGATTAATTCCAAGATTACAGTGAGATTAATCTAGATTAAAAAAAATAATCTATGCCCACCACTAATTTTTACACACCTGAGACCAAATTGATCCATTATTAGTTACAGGTGAAGCTCATATGACAAGGCGACAACACTTATGTCTTTGCAAATCTCAATGGCCTGTACCAAGCTGTGAATATTACAGTACTTTTTGACAGTTTCGTTTTGCACTGAAACATTATTACAAAAGATGTTGGGATTAAAATGAGCCATTTCTTTTAGAAAAATCTTGATTAGAAATATATTTCAGCGGCACTTCAGGTAAATATATACACAAGCGACAAGACTTTTGTCATGGACTGTATATTGACGTGGTTCATTAAGTTTTTTTACTTGGAGCAAGATGGTCCCTCCCTATTTGGGCCCTTTTTACAATGCAAATACATTAAAGAAACATGTGTGTGTACTACTGAGCATTAACATGTGTTTCATCAGACATGTGATCAGCCCAGGACAAAAAAGAATTAAGACTGCATTCACCCTCGCCCAACCCCAATCCCTCCAAAATAGTCTTTAATGTTACTAATTAAATGTTACATGATTAAAACTTTTTGCCAAAAATTTATGTTTTTCACTTAGCCACACAAAACCAAACTATTATAATCACTAAATTATGACTGGCAATTTTGGATATATCAGTTCAAATGTTTATCAGTTTAACAGTCACCTAAACAATATTGAATAAAATAGGTTGATGCTTTGTATAAATATCTTATGCTCATGTCAAATAAGATGGTATTAACAAATTGTACCCCTTGAATAGTTCATATTACGCATACTTTACATTTATTGTAATCAGCAATAATTCATCAAACGATTGAACACAAAATGTAAAGAACACAGCGCTCTCAAGAGACTACCACACACAGCCACTAGATGACGCATTACGTCATTCGTACAGCGTTTGTCCAAATTAATCCGCATGTTATGACTAGAAAGGGGACGGCGCAAGATGGCGTCCTGCTAAATTTACATTTATCGGGCACCGCTGACAAATCTAATTTTAACAGCCAAACTACACTACGTACGATCTTGTTGAGTGTTTATGTTTACATAAATACTTCATAGTGCCCCTCGATAACTTAAAAATGAAATCTGCTGCAGACAAAAGGAAGGAAAAAGAGATGTCGCGTGTTTCACGTGTATCCGATAATGGGAGCTTTCACAGCTATTCGTCTCCCGGTGAAATCCTCTTATCTACCCCGCTTCCAGAGAGCCCAGGTAAGCCCCCATCAAAGAAAGGCAAAGCAGAAGACGATGTCGTGGTTTCAGCTCTCTCACAGCTCATAAATAGTCGCTCGGATGCCCTGGAGAAAATGGTGGGTGACAACGCGCTTAAAATTGAAGGGCTAAAAAAGACGGTGGACTTTGTATGTGCCGAGTTGAATGGTATTAAGGGGAAAGTCGGCCACATCGAAGATAGACTAAATACTGAAGAAAAAAAGATGGAGCTCTGCGAAATGAGAATTGCAGACATGGAAAGATATTCTTGCCGCTGGAACCTGCGCTTGCATGGAGTACCCGAAAAGGAAAATGAAAATGCCAGAACCGAATCTATCCGCATCTGTACGGCCGTTTTTCCAGAGGAGAGCAAATCTCTTCCAGATAAGATCGACTCTGTCCACCGCATAGGGAAGAGGCTTCTGAATACTTCAAGGCCGCGCGCAATCATCATTCAGTTCTCCTCACGTGTGATGAGAGATGGCGTGTGGAGAGCTGCGAAATCGTCTGAGTTCCTGCGGGCGAACGGTCTCCGTTTTACTGAGGATCTCACTGCTTTTGATCGAGAAAGGAGGCAGTTGCTGTGTCCGGTTTTTGAAAAGACCCGCAAGGAGGGGAAAAGGGCGCATTTTGTCGGACACCGTGCATTCATTTAAGGCTCTGAAATTAACCCTGTGACTATTGATGGCTGTAAGCGTGCCTGACATTGCCTTGTCGTCAGCTGCTCATGTGTTTCCAACCTCAGTAAGCTCGGTTATTTGCTGTTCATTGTTCAAAGAGTTCTTTTTGTATGTCTATTTCTATTATTTCTCTCAATGCCAGGGGTCTTAGAGACATTACTAAACGGAAGGCTTTGTTTCTGTATGCCAAATCGTTCAAGACTGATTTTAGTTTTTTTCAAGAGTCCCACTCTGTTGCCAGCGATACTGCTTTTTGGAAAAATCACTGGTACAATGATGTTTGGATGGCTCATGGTTCAGAACATTCGGCTGGTGTTCTGACTTTGAAAAACCTCTTTGCGGGGGACGTTCTGCACTACTTTAGCGACCCGAATGGACATTTTCTGCTGATGGTCATCTGTTTAAATAATACTGCGGTAATACTAATTAACATCTATGGGTATAATAGTTCTCGTGAGAATGATCTACTGATTGATGCGATAGAAGGGAAAATTCTGCTGTGGCTTAATGCATACCCGAATGCTTTAGTTTTCATTGGTGGGGACTTTAATATTTTACCTGACAATAATCTCGATAGACTGCCACCTAAACAATCTACCTCTGCTAATTCTAAATTAAAAATATTAATGGATAAATTTGATATTATTGATATTTGGAGGGAAAAGTTTCCGAATATTAAATCCTATACTTGGAGTAATAAAAATTGTTCTAGACAGTCCCGAATAGACTACTGGCTTGTTTCACAATCTGTTAGGGATTGTAATGTCTCTGTTAGCATTATCCCTTCACCCATGACTGATCATAAAGCAACTCTTATCCAATCCCCTCTATCATCAGTTATTTCTTCTTCAAGACCTAGAGCCTCTTATTGGAAACTTAACTCCTCTTTGCTTAAGCATGATCAATTAAGGAAAGATGTTTTATTTTTGATTGAATATTACTGGATCAAAGCACAAAAGGAGAATAAATACGGTCTCAATTGGGAACTTCTTAAACATGAAATTGGCAAGTGTGCTAGGAATTTTGGCAGCCTTCTAGCTAAACGTAAAAGACTTGAAGAGGAGAATGTCATTTCTAATATAATGTCTCTCTCTGGGAAAATGCAGGATGGTTTGTCAGAAACTGAATTGGCGGAATTTATTGATCTGCAAACTCAGTTAGACTCAGTTTATAAGAATAAGGCAGAGGGTGCTTTTATTCGCTCTAGAAGAAGATGGCTAGAGCAAGGAGAACAAAGTACAGCATATTTCTTCAGAATGGAAAAAAATAACTTTAGAAATTTAACTATTAACTCTTTAAATTTAAACGGCACAGTTACTTCTGATCTTAAGGAAATCGGCACATTTTGCAAGCTTCTATTCAAATCTTTATAACTCTAAATATTGCAAAGACTCAGCTTTGTCATTTTTCCAGTCTTTGAAAGATATTAGGACACTATCTAATGAAGATAAAAACACCTGCGATAGTGATATATCCATCAATGAAATAATTGAGTCTATTGAAGCTCTTAAGGACAATAAGTCTCCGGGCACAGATGGGCTGACAGCCGAATTGTTTAAACGTTTTGCTGTTGAGTTAGCACCTTTCCTGCTTGAAACTTATTTGGAGAGTATTGCATCTGAGACACCTCCGCCTACTTTTTCTCAGGGATTACATACTTTAATACCTAACCCTAAGAAAGACATTCTTTTGATTGATAATTGCCGTCCAATCTGTCTATTAAACTGTGATTATAAAATATTAGCTTTGTTACTGGCCAAAAGACTTAAACGGGTTCTGGGCTCAATAATAGATGAAACTCAGTCAGGCTTCATCCCAAAAAGGCATATTGCTAACAATATACGCATTGTCTTAGATTTGTTGGACTATGATGAACTAATTAGAGATGAAAGTTTTATTCTTTTTTTAGATTTTTATAAAGCCCTTGATTCTCTTGAACATGAATTTATTTTACAATCCCTATATAAATTTGGTTTTGGTGATTTCTTTTGCAAAACTGTCCGAACGTTATACAAAAATGGAAACTGCTCAATTAATCTGAAAGCTGGTACTTCTCCAAGATTGAATGTGTTTAGAGGGGTGCGCCAGGGTTGCCCGGTATCACCTTATCTGTTCTTGATGGCTGCTCAACTCCTTACTACTTCCCTGTTGAATAGTCAATTGCAAGGGATTAATATAGCAGATAAACACAATATTATAACTCAATTAGCTGATGATACCACACTCTTTTTAAAAACGACTTACAGATCCCCAGTGCTCTTGATCTTATTAATGTGTTCTCAAAAGCTTCTGGCCTATCTTTGAATTTAGATAAATGTGAACTCCTTCCCTTAAAGTCTTGTTCTGCTCTATTCCTGCATAATATTCCTGTTAAGACTCAAGTGAATTATTTGGGTATTACGATTTGTAAACATCCAGTAATTACTAAAGCTAAGGAAAAGTTAAATTCCTGGCTCCAAAGAGACTTGTCTTTACGAGGAAGAGCTCTCCTCGCCAAAGCGGAGGGTGTTTCTAGATTGACCTACCCTGCTCTTTCTTTACATGTGAATAAGACTATTTGTGTAGAGGTTGATAGAATGCTTTTTGATTTTTTATGGAAACATAAGAGACATTACATAAAAAAATCTGTTGTCATAAATAGCTTTGAACGGGGCGGTTTTAACTTTCTTGATTTTGCTTCTCTGAACAATACGTTTAAGATCAATTGGTTGAGGCAGTTCTTGAATGATTCTGATTCCATATGGAATGCTATTCCAAAGTATATTTTTTCTAAAGTTGGAAGTCTCCCCTTTCTATTAGTGTGCAATTATAATATCTCTAAATTGCCCGTTAAATTGTCAGATTTCCACAGGCAGGTGCTTCTGGCCCTTGATTTATAAACATAATTTTAGTCCCCACAGGTATTTTATTTGGAATAACCATGATATCCGATATAAAAAAAACATTTTTCTTTCAGATTGGTTTAATAATAATATTATTTTGGTTTCTCAACTTGTAAATTCAAATGGTCAATTGTTTTCTTATTCTGAATTCTTAACGAAATATGGTATTCCTGTCACCCCACGAGACTTTGCCATAGTGATGGATGCCATCCCTAGTGGAGCTATTGCACTTTTAAAAAACTCAGCTGATTCTTTACTCTCTTCTACCTCCTGGATGCATCCATGCGAGACTGCAATAGGGAAGATCTGATTTTTATCCTGTCCCTCTTCTAGAAATAGACAGATTAGACAACTTTTTCAGAGTGATATTATAACCGTCCCTTCTATAATATCATATTGGAGTAATTGCTTTGATGATATTCCTTGGAAGAAAGTGTGGTGTCTATCCAATAAATACTTAATCACTAATAAGGTTAAAGAGGTATCATTCAAGTTGTTGCATCGATTTTACCCAGTCAATGTCTTTATCCAAAAAATGTTTCCTGAGTTGGATCCCCTTTGCTCCTTTTGTGGTGTGGAAGACGAGTCTGTACCTCATCTTTTTTGGGACTGTATTCATGTAGCTACTTTTTGGGAGAAATTTTGTCTGTTTGTACGTGCTTCTTTATTAGTCAACTTTTCCTTAATGTTTAAGGATGTCTTATTTGGATTTTATAATTCTGACAAAAATCTAAAAGACAAGTATCCATCCATCCATCCATTTTCTACCGCTTATCCGAACTACCTCGGGTCACGGGGAGCCTGCGCCTATCTCAGGAGTCATCGGGCATCAAGGCAGGGTACACCCTGGATGGAGTGCCAACCCATCGCAGGGCACACACACTCACTCATGCACTCACACCCTACGGACAATTTTTCCAGAGATGCCAATCAACCTACCATGCATGTCTTTGGACCAGGGGAGGAAACCGGAGTACCCGGAGGAAACCCCCGAGGCACGGGGAGAACATGCAAACTCCACACACACAGGTCAGAAGCGGGAATCGAACCCCCAACTCTGGAGGTGTGAGGCAAACGTGCTAACCACTAAGCCACCGTGCCCCCATGATCGTAACATATGCTCTGAATACATATTAACATACATATGTTATTCTCTACCTGAATAAATGTGTTTATTATTATTTATTATCACAAGCAAATTCACAAACCTACATAATTTAACACTCATATATTTCGTAGACAGTCAAAATGTCAAATATATGTACTGTACGATATGTGTGTGTTTGTGTTATATTTTGTGTCTCTGCAGAAGTTCATTGTGTCTCTGAGTGGTCTTCTGCTGATCTTTCTGCTTCCTCATTGGACACAAAGTATGGAGAATGAAGCCGTGGACATTCAAACTCTCGCCAAGATTATAAACTTCTTTGAGCTGAAGTAAGTATGCAATGAGGAAAACAAAAAGATTTGCCAATAGTTTATTAATGGTAATGTGTAATTGAATCATTAGTTATCTTGATGTAACTATAATTTTCAATTGATATGAGGATGCTTAATGTTTTCCAGCTATAAGAGACTTGATGCTGATGGACACCCCCGTCAGTAAGCGACAGCCATCAACGTACCAAAGGTTCAATGTCAAGCCGGCTTTGATCCTTCAGAGAACAACTTTCTGACTCAGGAAGCAAAAAATGTAAGAAATGTCATTGGCGATGAGTCCAAGGCACTTTACGAGGGTAAACAGCTTGTAGCAGCAGGAAATAAAAACAGGAAACATCCAAAAAAAACCGAAATAATACAAATTCATTCTGAGTCTCTTTTACTGAACCCTCCTAAAAACCCTCCTGAAAACTCACCCATGACAAATCTCTTAAACAGAAATAAACAAAACTGCAGTATTTTCTACACATTAAACTCTCCGTGTGTTGATACTTGTCTCAATGAGCAAAACCCATATAGCATCCTCAAAGCTCTAGATAACTGGAGAAAATACAGTGGAATTAAAGCTTTTGTTTTTAAGGAGTTCTGGAAGTTTGACACAGAAAAAGATCTTCAGAGCAAATTTAAGTTCATAGAGGAGAAGGAAACACCCCTATTGATCAGAACTGTCTCCCACCAAAAACAAACTGACCATGAGTTATCTAGATGCATTAAATACATTGACGATGGTACTTAAATGTCATGTTGATGCCTAGATCAGTAATATGAAAAGTAATATAAAACCACATCATTTTCCAGAGATGGGAACAAGTCACATATGGTCAAGTCCAAGCAAGTCTCAAGTCTTAACCATCAAGTCTCGAGTCAAGTCTCGAGTCACAGTTTAGACGAATCAAGCAAGTCAAGTCAATTCAAGGGTTCACCCTAAGCAAGTCAAGTCGAGTCCTGATAAGTGTCAAGTCAAGTCAAGTCAAGTCAAGGGTTCACCCTAAGCAAGTCAAGTCGAGTCCTGATAAGTGTCAAGTCAAGTCAAGTCGCAATGCTAAAATAAACAAAGGTTAATTTTTTAGATTCATGTTTATTTTTGCACAGAAAAGATGAACTTATATACATACATTATGTATCTTATTCACATTGCTTTCTTAGAATTATATGCATATCTGTGCAACATTAATATCTGAAAATAAAAGTGTTGCTTACACAAAAGAAATCCAGTCTGAAATGTATAATACAATCTAATTCAATTTAATTGAAACATCTACACAGAAATGGAAATACTTGTATCTGACAGAATGCATTTATACAGGCTATGAAGCTTATAAACTAAGAATTGTGACTGAAAACTTGATTATTGTATGTTTTAAGTATATGATGCTGTAATACTTGTTCTGTCCATTAAAGTGCACAAATAGGCCTATAGGGAATTTACATGTAGTTATGGGAATCCCGGATCATTTTATTGACTTTGATATTGAATCTTGTTTATCAAAATGAACGGATCTTTTTCATTTCGGTAGAATATAAATTAAATGTATGTTAATATAACCCAGTGATGAAGTTATGATGCTTAATCGTCATCTCTGCGGTGGAATACGTAATATATATATACGTAATATATAATCTGGGAATATTTGTTTTCTATTTGAACTGGTTTCATTATTTTACAGCACAAAACGTTTTGTTGTTATTGTGAGTATAAAAAAAATGCAAACAGTTAACAGATTCAAACTATGAAATTATCCTCGTCAGTATGACCGAAAAGTTTTTAAAGAGTTTTTTAAGTGCAAGTGATCTCACCGGCGCGTCCATGTCAGCCGGTCACGCAGTATATAAGCGAGCTGCTATTCAGCTTCCACACGCAGTCCACACAAACACTTGAACATGCGCACATTTAATATAGACATTAGCCTACATGTAATACAGAGAATCCCTTCAGTATTTTAAGATGATTTTAATGTTTTAAGAACATAAAAATCTGGGCTACGGATTCCCCAATTCATCTACTCATGAGACGTAGGCCTATTAGTGATGATCGATGATCACATTTCCAATAATAAAAAAACAACCAATGCAAAATTATGACGAACAGAAACGATTAATTCTTTACATTAGTAATCGTTTTATTACACTGACTATAAAGCAATTACTTTCTTACCTTGCGTTGTTGTTCTAGTAATGTCGGATGAAATTCAACGTTATGGTTGTCGTGTCAGAAATCCTTGCGTTGCATACTCTGCATCTGGCAAATCTTTTTTTATTTTCACGGTCCAGTTCAAAGTCCTTGTAGCCAAACGTGACTATCTGTGGAGCTCGACTGTTGTCTGCCATTGTAACGGCCACAACTGTTTCAAGCCTCCAGGCGCGAGAGCAGTTTCCTCTCTATCGTAACTGCTCTACCGTAATTGGCCGTTACCTTGTTTGGCGCGGTTTGAGTTGAGCAGCGGTAAAGGCACAGGCGCTGTAGTGCTGCTGAGTCACAATAATTATTTTAGCTAATTTCATTACTTTACAAAGTTCAAGTCATTGTCGAGTCTTCCATTTAAAGTCAAGTCAAGTCTCAAGTCACTTGCTCTCAAGTCAAAGTCAAGTCAAGTAATTTTCTTACTTCAATCAAGCAAGTCGCAAGTCCTGAAAATTGTGACTCGAGTCAGACTCGAGTCAAGTCATGTGACTCGAGTCCCCCACCTCTGTCATTTTCATTGCATTGAATAAGGATGTAAAAACAATGCACACAGTGCAAAACCTATGAGCCTACTAAAGACCTATGTTAAAAAATGACTTTTGTATTAGGCTATTTAATGTACCTGATATAAAAAATAACCTTCAGCGTGATGTTTTGTGTGCACTGCTTATTACGTTTTTTCATTTTGACATGAAAGAGAAAGTGGTCCGAATTCATTGAAAGCATTTTTAACTGTTTGCAACCAACGCACAAAACCACTGCTGGATCTCATTTAATGGATTATCAACACTTTTAGGACATTTATTGTGTGTAATGTTGTTGTCACACTACACACAAGTCACTGGTCAAGATGTTCACACACACAGGGTTTTTATCACCACTGGCAAATTCACAGGTATAAACCACTTGGAATACATTTCGTCTTCTGCCGAACAGATGTTTGGCCTGAATTGAGGCTTTCATGAATTTAATGTAAGTAAGTGAACAAACACTCAAACTGAAATGTCTGGTGCTTCAGTGTATTATTTTGTGTCATGAGTCAATTTTTTTAAGTTAATATTTGTACCACTTTCATTGGTAATAAATTTTTATAGTTCGCTCATCACTGTTTGGAAGCTATCTTAACACAATAGTTTTGTGGTGTTTATCGCAACTACTTTGCAACTGAATGCATAAGTAATCCTAAATAATGGCATGCTTTCTTGTTTAGTGTTCCTCATAAGCAGACCTTTTGAAATTATCCTTTTTTTGTTTTGTTTTTAATTTTATACAGTATAGATACTGTAAAAGTTACGACATTTGATTAACTAAAGCATCAACTCTCTAATAAGTATGAATGATGCGATTAATCGTATTGATTTCCAAATAAATGTGCGATTCAGGAGAAGTTAATTTGTTCAATCAAGTTCTATCGATTGACAGCAGATATCTTGATATAAGCAATGAATGCTTATAAGACACATTTATTCAAGTAACATGCATTCAAAGCCTATGGCAAATTCATGGTATTGTGTTACACTTAATCACTTTGAGTTTCCAATGAATGAAACCCATGATATTGTTAGTGCTACTGAGTAGACACATCAAGAACCTGCGGATAAGATAAGGCTAAACTAAAGAGCCCCAAAAATAATCTCTCAAATGCTAGGATGACAGGCTCTCAATATAGCATCAAGCATATAGTGTTCTGATCTTCCTGCTTCATCTCTGTACTCTAAAAGCAGAAAATGAAAACAAAAACACACAAACCCTTTCCTCAAGAAATTGTGTTCTTCAAAATGCACAAACGTTTCCAGTAGCTCAGTGGTAAGAGCATTGCGTTAACAACGCAAGGTTGTGGGTTCGATCCCAGGGGATTGCAAATACCTATGTTAAAATGTATTGGATAAAGCAATGTAAGTCGCTTTGGATAAAAGTGTCTGCCAAATGCCTAAATGTAAATGTACACGTAAACCGTAACAGTGACAATGCTTTCACAACCCCTGTAGATCAGAAATGCTATACTGCATGTCCAAATAAAAACCTACATTGGGTTCTGTTCCCTCCATCTGTCTGCCACAAAAGTCTTGTAAAGTCAAATATAAGATTGAAAGCAACAGATTTTTGCACTATTTTCTAGTAAAGTCAACTAATTCAGGTTCAGTGTGTCGCATAGTAAAATGTAGAGCTACTACACACACTTGACTACTAATTTGCTCTTCACACAACTTGACTACTTTGGCCAAGTGTTGCACATGCGTCATTCAAGAAGACAAGTGAACAAATGCAAAGACTGCAGATCTAGCAGGTCGAGAAGTTGAGGATCCTGAAAGCTTTTAAGAAGTGTTAAAATAACTTTTTGTTCAACCACAAAAGTGTGCTCTTTCTTCATACACTTTGAGTGTCTCCTTCTTAACCCTATACTGATAAACACTCACCACACTTATGCAAAACCTCTTCAACAAAAAAAATTCACATGCATGCCATGAGCGTTTTACACTATCAAAGTTCAAGGCAGAGTCACAGCTGCTACAGTATAATTCTATAATTCCTTGTGTCTGGATGTTTTAATTATTTTTGTTTGGTCAAAAAATAATAACTTATTTGGTATTTAAACAGGGGGCACGGTGGCTTAGTGGTTAGCACGTTCGCCTCACACCTCCAGGGTTGGGGGTTCGATTCCCGCTTCTGACCTGTGTGTGTGGAGTTTGCATGTTCTCCCCGTGCCTCGGGGGTTTCCTCCGGGTACTCCAGTTTCCTCCCCCTTGTCCAAAGACATGTTGATTGGCATCTCTGGAAAAATTGTCCGTAGGGTGTGAGTGTGTGAGTGAATGAGTGAGTGTGTGTGCCCTGCGATGGGTTGGCACTCCATCCAGGGTGTATCCTGCCTTGATGCCCGATGACTCCTGAGATAGGCGCAGGCTCCCCGTGACCCGAGGTAGTTCGGATAAGCGGTAGAAAATGGATGGATGGATGGTATTTAAACATTTTTCAGTAAGAGGTTATAAAGTTTTTGCTTCTGGCATCGCATTTAGGTAATACCTAAAGAGTCGCATTAACTTTAAGATCTTGTTTATTACCTATAACGCCCTGCATGGTTTAGCTCTGCGGTATTTGAGTGAACTTCTCTTGTATTACAGTCCTTCATGTGCATTACGCTCTCAGGCATTCTTTCAGTTGGTAAAACCTAGAATTTCAAAATCAAGTGCAGGTGGTAGATCCTTTTCTTATCTAGCGCCTAAACTTCGAAATATTCTTCCCTGCACTGTCCTGGAGGCAGACACACTCTGTCAGTTTAAATCTAGACTAAAGACGCATATTTTAATCATGCATACACTACACTTCCATAATGTAAATGCTCTGATGTTTAGGCTGCACTAGTTAGATCAACCGGAACCAGGAACACATCCAACAACAACTGATGTACTTGTTGCATCAAAGAGTGCAGAACAGTATTCTACTCTCAGCCAGTCTTGTCTCATTGTTCCACGTTACCACAGCGAGCAGGACACAGTTCATGTACAGACCTGATGGTAGAAGAGAGAATCGGAAGCGGTGACCCGAAAAGAGCTGAGATGATTTACATTTACATTTAGGCATTTGGCAGACGCTTAAAAGCGACTTACATTGCTTTATCCTATACATTTTACATAGGTATTTGCAATTCCCTGGGACCGAACCCACAACCTTGCGTTGTTAACGCAATGCTCTTACCACTGAGCTACTGGAAATGATAGAGCTGGATAAAGGACGTGACGACTTCGCACGATTTCACTACAAAATTGAAAATGCTATTGATTATTAATGATTTTATTTATATTTATTTAGCCTTGTTGTGCAAGCAATGTCAAGCTTGTGCAGAGGCAGCAGTTTTACATAATATATATTGCACATAGGAATTTATAATCCGTTTAAAATTTGACATGTGTTTCTCTCTCCTTTATCTTTAATGTGTGCTTTCACTGTGTGTGTGTGTCCGTCCGTGTGTGCATGTGTGTGTGTGTGTGTGTGTGTGCGCGTGCTTGTCTGATGTAATTTTGGTAAAGTCATCTTTGAGTGATCAGTATTCAGTATGTTTTAATAAGGGTACATCTGAAGTTCCATCTGAGTAGATAATTCAAATATATAGCTTAAGAATGTTTATTATTATTACATCTGACTGAGTGAGGACTGGCAGACTTCAACAGTTTTGGGGGTTGGATAAATGATTTGCAGCAAACAAAATCCAGGAAGAAGGCGGATCAAATCTAGTATAAATACTTCACGATCATTACACACAATACTTTACTTGATCTGTTTCATTGATCACAACTTCTGTGAAGATTCACACACAACTCATCTCTGAAACACACCATGGTAAGTCTCATTCACAACTATAACTCAACACAGATTATTGATTTATTGATTGATTTAGGAGAGTATAGTACCACTCTTAAAGAATGGAGAATGTTTTGTCATTAAAGACCATTTTGGACTATTTTGTCGAATCGCATCAATTCTGACATGCACAAAGCACATGCAGTGCCTTATTACTCTTGTTAATTTGTGTTGTGATTCTAGTTCACAGTATCTGTGAGTGGCGTCCTGTTGCTCTTTCTGCTGCATCACTCGACACTGAAGAGTGTTGATGGACAGATCGACAGTAATACTCTTGCTCGTATTATCACCTTCTTTGAGGAGAAGTAAGTTTATAAAGAAGTAAAATATCAGTGATTTGTAAATGGACTTGATCCTCTCTTCTTGCCCTAAAAGTGCAATTTAATGTCTTTCAGCTATAAGAGAATTGATAGAAATGGAAATGAACTTCAATATGCTGTAGCCATCAATGTACTGGAAGAACAGTGTCGAAATGGATTCCAGCAAGACAACTTTCTACCCAATGAGAATGCAAGAGTTGTGAGAATGAATATTTCTAATAACGTAGACCCTGTTTATGAAGGTACAGAGCTCATAGCAGCAGGAGTTCAAAGAATGGATGGATACTCCTTACACTCTGAATATCTCCTGGTTGAGCCCACTTCATTACACCCCACTACACCAATGCAAAAGCTTCTGAATCTTAGGAGCAACAGCTGCACTATTCTCTACACCCTTAACTCTCCATGTGCTGAGTTCTGTCTCCGTAGATATCCCATCTTTGACGGCCTTCGAACCTGGAGTAAACATATTAGCATTAAAGCACTTGTCTTCAAACATGTCTGGAGAGATGATGAAAAAAATCTAAGCTGTTTAAAAAAAGCACTAAATGAAATTACGAAATATGTCCCTCTCTATCGCTGTAGGAATGACAATGAGTGTTATGACTGTAAAGATCAAGATGGTGAAATTGATTTTCGTTGTCTCATAAACAATTACTGAATTAGTCGTTGTTGTCATTAAAAACCAATATTAATTATTTTCACAGAACTCTTTTTTTAGTATACAAGCCACAGATAAACAAATTTCATATAGTTGAGTTGCTTTTCATCTCCATGATCTTAAAGCACAAGTATTATCTGAAGTTAATGCGTTTTGGTTAATATATCTTATTTGGATTCACACGGACAAACTAGTGTGCAAACAGAATTTGATATAACAATTATAATTTTTATTTACCATGATTATGTTGAAAATTGACATGGTATGTATGATATACAGTAAATCCATATTCTGCCAATTATCCATTCTGGGGCCATGGCAGTAAATGCCAAAATCCATATAAAAATATCTGACATCACATAAAAAAATCTGATTTAAAATGTTATTTTCAACGATTTGGGAAAATTCAGGAGACCAGTATGATATCCTGAAAGATTTATATTTGACAAAATGAAATATGTTATTAAATGTTATTAAAAAGCAAGTTTATACCAGCATTTGCAGAGGGTTATTTCATGTTTAGGGTTACATTTCTGAGTTAAAAACACTGGTAAGTGTGACACTTTTCGCAAATGTAACAATTAAAAGATTAAGTTTGATAAAGTTGATTGTGTAGATATTTTTTTAGTGAGGGACTCCAAGATGTTTTGCAAGTAGTGGCCCCTGGTGATAATGTTTAAAAGCCTTTTTTGCTTTTATGATCTTTACACATTGTGCATTTATTTTATGTAAAATGCTTGAATTTATTTACTTAATACTTTATATACTTATACTCAAATGTCAGCCATAGCAGGGGTGAAGACAGTTTTAAAAACTTTTAAAAACCTGGTTGCAAGAAACCTCAGTAAATAAAACTCATTAACAATACTGTTACAATTAGAACTAAGGGGTTTCTTGCAACCGGGCCCTTACCTTTATCTTTAACTTAAAGAATATAAGATTTTGTTTTATCATTTTGTTATGGTTATTCGTACAATAAACGATGTTTATCGAGCACAGGACAATAGACACAAGGATCATTTAAAGGGTAACAAACAAATGATAATGGACAAGGACCAGATGTAGGGGATGAAACACTGATGGGAAAGCCAACGAGACGAAAAGGGCGGAAAACAGAGACGAGTCTCGGAGAGAGAGTGGGAGGATCCCTAAGGCCCAACCTCTCTCTCCACAAAGAACCTTAGACCTTATGTCATGGCACCGCCCCGAGACCAAGAATAGACAAGACAAGATGGCGGAACCATTACAGTGTTTTGTCCTCTTGATGACAAATGTAAAATGGGCAAATCAAGATAGGTAGCCTATATGGTTTTCTATTACAAACGAAGTGCATTAGTGGTGAGGACAATGTTTTGAATGGCCTATCAAACTGGAGAAATTTGCATAAAGAAAATTATGTTTTTGTGTTTCAAACCATCTGGCATATGGATACTTCACCTTGAAATTATAAGGTTCTATCTAGTAGTTTTGAGATATTGAGCTTTTTCATTATCAAGCAACACAAACAATTTACTTACAACTTTTGTTAAATATAATAATGTGTAAAAAAGGTACTTTACATGATTTTTATGACACTTATTTCATATTTTAGGATGCTTTTCCATGTTCAACTTAGACATAAAAAGTTGTATCGATGTTTTTTTCGCAGAAGGTTGGACCGATCAAATAACTCTTTTGAGATGAGTATGGCTGAAAATGTCCAGTATCTATATGGTATAAATGTCTAAAAAAAGGTCTCCTGATAAGAAAACTAAATAAACATGCATTTATCTGATGATAAAATGACAACATTGTCATAATTTAGTATAACTTGCACATTTTGTTGCAAAGAAGTTGTGATAAACACCACTAAACTTGAATATTGAGAAAATTTTGATTTAAAAATATTGAGTTTACCAAGCTTCCAACGTGTGATGTAGGAAACTAGACAAATATAAAATGAAAATGTGAGAACAATAACTTTTCAGTGCATTTCTGGCAAGAAACTAGGATTGTCGTTTTGCCGCCTATGAAGCCTGTCTCTCTGAGCTGCCTTCGTGCAAAGATGCTGCCTCTGAGCATCGCTGGCTGCTATTTGCAACCACAACACTTTTTGTTCCTAAAAAAGCGCATATGTCAAAAAAAGAAGTCAAGTGTGAACACAAAATTAGTTTACCTACTGTGATGTCTGTCGTAGATTATTGGAATGACTAGGAGATGTTTCCGAGATCTTCGGAGATGATGTGTTTGCTCTGTTAAGAGATTATGGTGATTTAATATGGTGAGGAGAAAATGGATCACATTTATTCTTCTCGTGGACCAGTCGTTATGGAAAAAACTAGATAGATAACATACTTTTAATCTGTGTTTAGTAAACTGTTTAAAATTTGCAAATATTTGTTTTTAGAGTTATAATTTGCATATTACTATAATAAACCAAGTAACTTTCTATATTGGAAGAACATCATGAGAAAAGAGTATTTGTTGCAGTCCATCAACAGATTCTACCCTATCAAAGTGGACATAAAGCATATTAAAAATGTTATTTAAAAAGTTCCAGGCTTAAATTGTAAAAAGCTTAAATTGAACATTTATGGACTATTATAGATAATGACCTTTGCATTTCTAATTCATGCTGAACCAAATGCAATACACAAAGGGGGCTCAAGATGACACATATTTTAAATAAAGTTATTTTTTATGATTTGCCCATTTCTATGTTGAATAAACATTTTTAAATTAGTATTAAGATCTAAAAAAATTTGAAATTTTGTGGTTGGGAGGGGGCCTTGAAGTATTTGTAAATACAATGGGAGCTCTTGCAGTAAAAATGTTGAGAAACCCTGTTCTAAACAGTTAATTGTGAAATAAATAAATCTACGGCACCACTGTGAAGAACGATGTTCCTGTTTTAATAAAATAAACTTCTTACGAGAAAAACTGTTCTATAAATGTTTATTTCTTGTGTAATAAAAGATTTTACAAAAGATATGCATTTTAAAATGTATGTTTTAATAAATATAAATGGGATGGTATGGTATGAGAATGATATGGGAAGCCAATGGATAAATGGTAAAAAAAAGTGGATAAAAGGTAAGATTTTAGAAATGCTCACTACTTAACTTTGGTGACTTCTGCTGTATTCAATGCAAACTTGTCACATAATGTTATATGTGAAGCATAATGTGCATTCAACTTAACATGCCTACAACACAGATAGCATACCGTTTAGTATTCTATATATCTTATTGAAGCATACTTAGTGAATGTTTTTCTTGCTAACTTTTGTTTAGACTTGTATGTTGACTTTATATCTGATGTAAAGCAATCGTTTTTAGCAGAGTGCAGTCACATCTGTAACGAAAGGGCAGGCGAAGCAGCGGATCCACGTCCAGTTAAGCTATTTTAATAAAAAGACAAAGTAAAAATAATCTTAGAAACAAGGAATTTAAATAATCCATAAACCACTGGGGAAAATACCAAACATACAACAACTCACACTAGACAATGTAAACAGTGGTTTAAATACACAAAAACTAACAAGATCACAAGACACAACTGGAGGAACTAATTAACACTAAAAACTACAAAGGACTACAAAACATGGCTCAGAACAGGAAGTAACAGAAACACAGGGGAAACACTGATTGGGATTGGGATAACAAACACTTCAAATAGATTACCCTACATTACTGACATGTTTAGGCAGGCTTTTATGTATAATTCTGATGTCTATTTGTTGCTTATATTACACTGACCTTTATTGTTTAATGTTTGTTGTTTTATTGGCTTTGCAGTGTGTCTTTAAAGGTCCTTCGAAACATTTGTTTCTCAATTGTGCCGTTATATGCCTTATGAAACCAGTTTAGACTGCAAAGAACACAATAGTGTAGCAAAAAATCTTAGTGAAGTTACTCAAAACTTTGACGACATGATACACTGAAGACACAATGTTGGACGGAAATGCTTTATAAATCGCAAATGATCTTGAAAATTGACCACAGCTCAATGTTTCTGATCTCTGCCCCTTATTAATATCATGACCTTATAAAATTGCTCAAATTTAATGCCCTATGCTTGAAAATGAGCTTGAATAAAAATAACTTTAGTGAGCTTGAAATCCATGTCCTGCTGGCGGAGGAAGAGGTTTGTGTGGGGACACTTTTTGGAAGCTTGTCCAGTGGGATTTCAAACAAAACAAAGTCTGTGGCATGGCAGTGTGTAGCGCAGGTTGTGAACGAGGTAGGGGGGCAGCAAAGGTCCCTTAAAGACGTAAGATAAATGGTCTGACTTTAAATTGAATTCCAAAAAGCCTGTTGCATGTCACAGAAGCAATGTGCAAGCCACGGGAGGAGGAAGTCAATCATGTTTACAAAATAATAATACTTCTTTTTTTTTTAGAGCATTTCACAACACAACCCGCACCAAAGGTTAACATGTGGTCAGGGGCGGCGTAATCGCATTGCAAGTATGGTAAAAAAACTTCCCCAGAAGTCAGCTAAAGCATCTGGGATGTCCTCATGTAAAAATGTTTATATGCCAAGTACATAAGGTGCATGGTGACTTAGAATGAAAACAGAATCATTATGAATCATTATAAATCATTTATAATAATCACTGCAACACTGTAAAACACTTTTCCTGTTTGATTGCTTTGTGACTTAAAGGGTTTGAGTCAAAAGTCCAATGTGTTGGCTAGCCAAAAACATCCAACTCCTTCAAACTTATTAGCTCCAGAGGAAGATTATGTGAAGTGTTTACCAACATAAGTTATATCATCAGCAAACGCATTTACTGCTTCTCTCATGTATGAACCATCAGAAACGAAAACCTAAGCATTGCATTTCTCTTTGCCCGTTTATATATAATGCAATTGATTGTCTGATTTAAAGTTGTTGAACAAGAGCTTGAGTCTACATCCACAAACAGACAGTAACTACCTGTAAATAGTTTCTAAAACAGTTTTATTTAAAATAGTTTCTAATATAAGATGATTTTTCAAACTATGTTAAAAGGCTATTAACAGAAAAGGTTTATTGATTTTACACTTAAAAGTTGCAAAACAAGACGACGTTTAGAAAGATAAACACATTTATTACGAGCAAATCCCAACATACCCATCCCTGTTAATTCTTTTAGGTGCAGTTTCCCAAACAAGGATTAGTTTAAACCAAGACTAAGCCTTAGTTAGATTAGCATGTAAATTGTGTTTAAAAACATACTTTACAGAAAACATTACTGGCCTGCATCTTGACACAAAACAATTTGCACTTATATATTGTAAAATATGCCCGTGTAAATTATTTTGTTGAAGACGTGTGAACGGGTGAGATCTGACTCATCATGCTGGGTAACAAACGTTGCCAAAAAAAAGAATACAAAAGCTGCAATGTGAAAGTTTAAGAGGTTGACAAGTTGCAACATAAAGCATGGTGCTTAAAAAATATGTATTAAAGAAATACAGTGAAAATAAATCAACTCCATAACACAGATAAAGAGGCACTTTCCTATTCATCTCATGAATTTCATCTGAATTTTTTTTTTGAAGTATCCATGCAGGATGTTTTGAATCACAAAAACATTATTTTCCTTATGCACATTTTTCCAGCCATTCAAAATATTGTTCTCACACTTATGCACACAAGCAGTGTTGTAAAAGACAACCATAGAGCTATCTTGATTTGCCCATGTTATATTTGTCATCAAGTGGACAAAACACAGTATCAAAATTGTTTATTGTACCAATAACTGTAACCATAACAAAATGACCAAACAAAATCTTATATTCTTTAAGTTAAAGATGAAGGGAAGGTTTTTAAAACTGCCTTCAGATCTGCTATGCCTGACATTTGAAAAATAAACACATTCAAGTATTTTACATCAAAGAATCGCACAATGTGTAAAAAAAGGCTTTTAAACATCAACACCAGGGGGCACTGCTTGCAAAAAGTGAGTCCCTCACTTTAAAAATATCACAGTCAACTTTATCAAATTAAATCTTTTAATTGTTACATTTGAGAAAAGTGTCACACATGTCACAGCGTTTTTAACTAACAAATGTAGTGTAATAACCCCCTGCAAATGTTGCTATAAGCTAGATTTTTTAATAACATTTAATAACATATTTCACCACACAAGCCAAATAAACATTTGAGAGTTCATTTATAACAGAAAGAATGTTTACTCATTAAATCTCATTAGTAAAACTGATGTGAACAGTGATGATGATGCAGAAATGTTTAGAGCTAGAGTATAGCGTTTTTTTCTTTGAGCGTCATGATGATAGAGATCAAATGAGCCTTATATAAAGTCTAAACCCAGTAAAGAATTTCATTATGATTTGTGCAGTGATGCCTCATCTGGGTATAGAAAGGAAATCATGACAGAAGGACAGTTATTTCTCTTGTTTTGACTGACGGGATCATGACAGCCCCAGTTCTTGTGTTTAGTTTTGGTAGCCATGTGCTCTCCCGCCCCCTTGTTTCCTAATTCATTATCCCATTATACATTTAGTCATTTAGCAGATTTTTTTATGTAATGTGATTTACAAGTTGGGTAAACAATGGAAGCAATTGGCTCAACATTAGGACAACAAAAAGCATAAGTGCAATAAAAACATGTCTCACAAAGACACATGTGTACAGAGATAAGTTTAGTTCTAAGTTTAAGCAAGCATGCTTTTTTTCTTTTATACGTTAACCCCTTTCACCTGTTGCCCTTAAGTTAAGTTGAGTTAATTTTAAGTTGTTATTTTCCCCTTCAAGCGATTTTGAGTTATTTTGTCTATAATCAATGAACTTCAGCCTTGATATTTCTATTCAACTTCTTATTCCTTTTGTCAAATATTAATCTTCCAGGATATCATAATGGTCTCCTGAATTTTTCCAATTGGTTGAAAAATATAAAATCAGATTTTTTAAATGGGATTTTGGTATTTACAGAATGCTGCCATGGGCCAGAATGGATAATTGGCAGAATATGGATTTTCTGTATATCATACATACCATGTAAATTTTGTCTGTGTGAAGCCAAATAAGATATTGACCAAAACGCATTCAAATAAACAGCAATTACAGACAGACTTGGGCTGTACAGCTTGATTTGCTGCATATAATACCTGTGTTTAAAGATCATTGAAAATGCACAAGGGAAAAAGCAACTCAACTGTATGGAATTTGTTTATCTGCGGCTTGTATAATAAAAAAAGAGTTCTGGGAAAATAACAGGAAACATATATTGCTATAAAGAGGTTTTCTATTTACAACAGCCATTATTTCAGTGATTGTTTATTAGACAACGAAAATCAATTTCACCATTTGGATCTTTACATTCATAGCACATTGTCATTCCTACAGCGATAGAGAGGGACATCATTTGTTTTATTTCCTTTAGTGCTTCTATTAAACACTGAAGAATTACGCAAGCAGAGTACTAATATAAAAAACACATTCCAATGCTTCTGGTACTATACGTTTGCAAACTTTTAATTAATTATTTAACAATTTACTAGGAGTAATATTCAATTTTATTAAGGTTATTCAAACGAGACCGCAATAGGTCCGTAAACCTCTGAAACGAACTGCTGATTGAGTTATATTTGCAAACAACAAACCCCTCCAAACATATAAATGATCAGATAAATTAACGGTGTAAGAGTCGATGCTTTCCATTACACCTCTGGTGTCTGACAACTCCTGTGAGTGTCGAGTCTGAGGTGGCACACACGGCTCCTTTAATTGTTACATCTGAGAAGAGTGTCACACTTGCCAGTGTTTTAAATCACAAATTTAACCCTACACTTGAAATAGCCCCCCTGCAAATGTTGCTACAAACTTGACTGTTAATAACATTTAATAACATATTTCTCAGAAAAAAATGAATAAAAATGAATCCAATTTACTACAGATAACACTTGTGTTTTAAGATATTTGAAAAGGCACAAGGGCAAAAGCAGCTCAACTACTTTGTATATGGAATTTGTTTGCTTATGGCTTGAGACAATGAAGATCAATTTCACCATGTGGATCATAACAGTCATGACACTCAGTGTCATTCCTACAGTGATAGAGAGGGACTTATTTTGTTATTTCCTTTAGTGCTTTTTTAAACATTTTTGTCTTATTTCATCATCTCTCCAGACATGTTTGAAGACAAGCACTTTAATGTTGCTATGTTCTCTCCAGGTTCGAAGGCCGTCAAAGATGTGACATTTATTAAAGCTTTCCTGTAGCTCAGTGGTAAGAGCAAGGTTGTGGGTTCGATCCCAGGGGATTGCAATTACCTATGTAAAATGTATTGGATAAAGCAATGTAAGTCGCTTTGGAAAAAAAGCGTCTGCCAAATGCCTAAATGTAAATTTATCAAGGCAGAAATCAGCACATGGAGAGTTAAGAGTGTAGATGTTTTCCTAAGATTCAGAAGCGTTTGCATGGGTGTAGTGGGGTGTGATGGAGTGGGGATAAGCAGGAGATATTTTTGAACTCCTGCTGCTATGAGCTCTGTAGCTTCATAAACAGGGTCTTGTTCATTAGCAATGTCCATTCTCACAACTGCTGCAGTCTCATTGGTTAGAAAGTTGTCCCGGAATCCGTTTTGTCACTGTTCTACTCTCTGCACTTTCACATTGTTTTTACGGCACCTTGTGATATTCATTTAAGGTGTGAAACATTCATCATAGCAGCAGACATTAAAGATGTGAGATGACCTCTTGTGTGGAAAAGCTACTTAGCTTTCTAAGAACTGATCTTGACACGTTTCTTAGAGTTGGGCGGCTGGGACTCTGCCTTGCACTTTAAAAGTGTATCAATCATCTCACTTTATTCCTGTAGTCACATCAATGAACATTAGCTTTGATAACTTGATATTTATATTAAACTTCATACTTCTTTGTGACTTAATCGTCCATATTGTCTGCTGAATTATTTGTTTTCAGATTCAGATTGGAATCTCAGATGTTTTGTCTTCTCTGTATGTAATGGTGATGTAATATAAACGCTGCTTGCATTGTAGTTCCTCTGCATGAGGCCAGATAAGATCTTTTTATTCTTTAAGTGTTGTTACTCATTACGGCAGATATGAGCACAGGGAGAGTTAGTGGAGACCAGTGCAGCAGTTAAGGGTTAAGAAGGAGACACTCAAAGTGTATGAAGATGAGCAAACTTATGTGGTTCAAGAAAATAAGTTGTTTTAACGCTTCATAAAAGCTGTCAGGATCCTGAACTTCTTGACCTGCTTTATCTGCAGTCTTTGCATTTTGTCTTTGCACTTGTCTTCTTGCATGCAGCATGTGCAATATTTGGCCAAAGTAGTCAAGTAGGGTGAAGAGCACGATAGTAGTCAAGTGTGTGTAGTAGGCCTACGTTTTACCATGCGACACTCTTAACCTAAATAAGTTGACTTTACAAGAAAATTGTGCAAATATCAGTTGCCTTCAATCTTATATTTCGGTAACTGTATAAGATATTTGTGACAGACAAATTCCGGGAACAGAACCCCAAATTGTTTTTTATTTGTTCATGCAGTATAGCAGTTCTAATCATATCGAGGTTGTGAAACTGTTATGGTGTCATGGTTCTGCCTATCTTGTCTGGCTACTTCTTGGTCTTGAGGCAGAACCAGAACAGAATTCCCTGTTTTATGTGGGGAGAGATATTTTTGACCCTTGTGACCTTCCATACTCTCCCCGAGTCTCGTCTGTGTTTCCCGCCATTTCGTGTCATTAGCCTCCCCTTAGTGTTTCATCTGTTTCACCTGTCCCCAATTAATTATCCAGTGTTTGTCTCCCTATAAGAACCCTCTTGTTTCATTGTCTTGTGCGGTTCATTGTATGACCATGTGCTTGTTCATTGCGTGCTTTATGTCCTTGATCATGTCTGCTTGTTCATTGAATGTTTGATTCTTGTTGTCAGTTTATGCTATTCGTTGTTCCTGTCCTAGTAAGTGTCAGTCTAGTGTTTTTTGTATCAAGTGTTTGTTTTCCTAGTTCTACAGTTAGTCAGTGTTAGTTGTTAAAGTTTATTTATCAAGTCTTGTTTTCCCCCATCGTGGGTTTTTGTTTTGCCTGTTTGTTTAGTCTTGTGTTTATTGTTAATAAATCCGTGTTCGACCCCTTTACCACCTTGTCTGCCTGCACTTGGGTTCTCCTGCTCTGTCTCCCCGAGACATTCATGACAGAATGAACCGCCAAAATAGAACCCAGCAGGCAGCAGTCATGACCACTGACCGTTGGTCGTGCACCTCCAACCCTGTGTGGTGGGAGGCCATCGCCTCCCAGTCACACGCTGGAGGAGGTCCTTTTCCGGCCCAGTGCAGTAGACCTCTGCGGGTGTATGCTCAGGAGGTTGAGGCCAGCAGGGCATCTGTCCCCGAGGTGCTGGTGAGTGCCTACCTCATGGCCGGGATGGACAACCCACCATCTTTTTCTGAGCGAGAGGAGTTGGTTTATCAGCCGTTCCCACAGTTGGTAGAGCGGCTGCAGCTTCGAGAGCAGCTCGATAAGGGCTGCTCTCCCAGTTGTCAGCCAACCTCCTCTCGTTCTGGGTGGGGGTCCATTCCGGAAGGCCTTGTGGTGGGTGCCCTCACCTTGGGGAGAGCCACACCGTTCTCCTCCTCACCTCCTGTAGCCACTGCATCCACCAGGTCTAGTCGCAAGCGGGCCCAAAAGAAGGTCCGGAGGGCGGCTCGAGCCCTGGGGAGTCCTGTTGTCCCGCCGAGTCCTGTGGTCCCGCCGAGTCCTGTGGTCCCGCCGAGTCCTGTGGTCCCGCCGAGTCCTGTGGTCCCGCCGAGTCCTGTGGTCCCGCCGAGTCCTGTGGTCCCGCCGAGTCCTGTGGTCCCGCCGAGTCCTGTGGTCCCGCCGAGTCCTGTGGTCCCGCCGAGTCCTGTGGTCCCGCCGAGTCCTGTGGTCCCGCCGAGTCCTGTGGTCCCGCCGAGTCCTGTGGTCCCGCCGAGTCCTGTGGTCCCGCCGAGTCCTGTGGTCCCGCCGAGTCCTGTGGTCCCGCCGAGTCCTGTGGTCCCGCCGAGTCCTGTGGTCCCGCCGAGTCCTGTGGTCCCGCCGAGTCCTGTGGTCCCGCCGAGTCCTGTGGTCCCGCCGAGTCCTGTGGTCCCGCCGAGTCCTGTGGTCCCGCCGAGTCCTGTGGTCCCGCCGAGTCCTGTGGTCCCGCCGAGTCCTGTGGTCCCGCCGAGTCCTGTGGTCCCGCCGAGTCCTGTGGTCCCGCCGAGTCCTGTGGTCCCGCCGAGTCCTGTGGTCCCGCCGAGTCCTGTGGTCCCGCCGAGTCCTGTGGTCCCGCCGAGTCCTGTGGTCCCGCCGAGTCCTGCCAAGGTCCCGAGTCCTGCCAAGGTCCCGAGTCCTGCCAAGGTCCCGAGTCCTGCCAAGGTCCCGAGTCCTGCCAAGGTCCCGAGTCCTGCCAAGGTCCCGAGTCCTGCCAAGGTCCCGAGTCCTGCCAAGGTCCCGAGTCCTGCCAAGGTCCCGAGTCCTGCCAAGGTCCCGAGTCCTGCCAAGGTCCCGAGTCCTGCCAAGGTCCCGAGTCCTGCCAAGGTCCCGAGTCCTGCCAAGGTCCCGAGTCCTGCCAAGGTCCCGAGTCCTGCCAAGGTCCCGAGTCCTGCCAAGGTCCCGAGTCCTGCCAAGGTCCCGAGTCCTGCCAAGGTCCCGAGTCCTGCCAAGGTCCCGAGTCCTGCCAAGGTCCCGAGTCCTGCCAAGGTCCCGAGTCCTGCCAAGGTCCCGAGTCCTGCCAAGGTCCCGAGTCCTGCCAAGGTCCCTAGTCCGGTGGTGTCAAAACCCAATAATTTTTTGGGGGGGCGCCGTGGGGATGTGACGGTCCAAGCGGCCAACCCGGCCGCGGATTCACCCCTGCAACCGGCATCAAGCCCGGTCCAGCGACCGGCACCAAGCCCGGTCCAGCAACCGGCACCAAGCCCGGTCCAGCAACCGGCACCAAGCCCGGTCCAGCAACCGGCACCAAGCCCGGTCCAGCAACCGGCCGTCCAGTCGGAGTCCCGCCCTGCCTCTTGCCCGGCATTCCAGCCGGGGCCCAAGCCAACAGTCCTGTTGGGGACAAGAACTTTGCCCCACAGGACTGCCTTTGTCAAGCCCCCTGGGGCTCCGTGCTCCGGCGCGTCCCCCAGGGCTAGGATTCCCCCTCCCAGCCCTACCCCTTTTGGACTTCCTTTGTCTTGTCTGCCCCCACCCCCCCTCCCTTGTCTGTTGTTTTTGTTGTCCCACCCCAACCCGTGGGTAATTTTGTCTTGTATGCCCCTGATAATGTTCACCTTGTCTGTTTGGTTTTTGTCTGTTTCCCAGTCGGTCTTGTCTTGTTCTTAGTCTGCCCTGTCCTGTGAGTCTCCTTGAGGAGCGTCAGGATGTCGCTCCTTAAGGCGGGGGTTCTGTCATGGTTCTGCCTATCTTGTCTGGCTAATTCTTGGTCTTGAGGCAGAACCAGAACAGAATTCCCTGTTTTATGTGGGGAGAGATATTTTTGACCCTTGTGACCTTCCATACTCTCCCCGAGTCTCGTCTGTGTTTCCCGCCATTTCGTGTCATTAGCCTCCCCTTAGTGTTTCATCTGTTTCACCTGTCCCCAATTAATTATCCAGTGTTTGTCTCCCTATAAGAACCCTCTTGTTTCATTGTCTTGTGCGGTTCATTGTATGACCATGTGCTTGTTCATTGCGTGCTTTATGTCCTTGATCATGTCTGCTTGTTCATTGAATGTTTGATTCTTGTTGTCAGTTTATGCTATTCGTTGTTCCTGTCCTAGTAAGTGTCAGTCTAGTGTTTTTTGTATCAAGTGTTTGTTTTCCTAGTTCTACAGTTAGTCAGTGTTAGTTGTTAAAGTTTATTTATCAAGTCTTGTTTTCCCCCATCGTGGGTTTTTGTTTTGCCTGTTTGTTTAGTCTTGTGTTTATTGTTAATAAATCCGTGTTCGACCCCTTTACCACCTTGTCTGCCTGCACTTGGGTTCTCCTGCTCTGTCTCCCCGAGACATTCATGACATATGGTTGACGTGTATGTATTTTGAAGAATACATTTTCTTGAGCAAACTACTTTCACTCTTTTTTCTGGTGTTCTTTAAAATCCTCTTTCAAAAGCCAATCCATTGTGTTTTTCTGATCAATAGGGGTGTTTCTTTCTCCTTTACAAGCATAACACTCCGTCTCATTCACAGAACGAAAGAGAGGCACACGTGATGCAACAAGATTAAATTTGCTCTGAAGATCTTTTTTCAATTCAAACTTCCTGAACTCCTTAAAGGCAAAAGCTTTAATTCCACTGTGTTTGCTCCAGCTATCAAGATATGGGCCTTGCTCTTTGAGACACGTATCAACACACTGAGAGTTTAAGGTGTAGAAAATACTGCAGTCTTGATTATTTTTGTTTAAGAGATTTGTCATGGGTGAGTTTTCAGGATGGTTCAGTAAAAGAGACTCAGAATTAATTTTTTTTTTGGATGTTTCCTGTTTTTATTCCCTGCTGCTATAAGCTGTCTACCCTGATAAAGTCCAGTGGACTCATCAGCAATGACATTTTTTACATTTTTTGCATCTTCCTGAGTCAGAATTTTTTTCTGTGAAGGATTAAAGCCGGCTTGACATTGAACCTTTAGTACGTTGATGGCTGCCGTGTACTGACGGGGGTGTCCATCATTAACTCTCTTATAGCTGAAAAGCATTAAGCACCCTCATATCAATTGAAAATTATAGTTACATCAAGATTACTAATGATTCAATTACACATTACCGTTAATAAACTATTGGCAAATCTTTTTGTTTTTCTCATTGCATACTTACTTCTGCTCAAAGAAGTTTATAATCTTGGCGAGAGTTTTCATGTCCACGGCTTCATTCTCCACACTTTGTGTCCAATGAGGAAGCAGAGAAATCAGCAGAAGACCACTTAGACATACAATGAATTTCTGCAGAGACACAAAATATAACACAGACACACACATGTCTGGTTTATTATCTCCGAGGGGACAGTCCATAGGCGTAATGATTTTTATACTGTACAAAATGTATATTTTATCCCCAACACCAAACCCAACCCCTAAACCTAAAGATCGTAGAAAACTTTTTGCATTTATAGATTTTTTTTTTTCCTCTATACGATTTATATATACGCGTTTCTGCCCATCGGAACCAAAATTTTGGTCCCCACGGTTACATGAGTCCATGTGTTGGTGTGCATTCAGGTTTAAATCCCCAGCGAGATATAAATACAAGGCCACATACACACGCTCGTTGATACATTTTTCTTCACAAAGACTTTTCATTAACTGTTTTTACTGAGTTATATTATTGATCATTTTGATTGTGGTGTTATTTATTTTATAAGACAGCACTTCTTACAAAATAATACAAGAAACAACAGTTATAAAGAAATAATAATTATGAAATATTATTGAATGTGATTTACCATTGTATCTTTCGTCCTGAAACTATATGTTCAGAAATGATTTTTATATTTCAATTATATTTTACCTATTATAGGTGACGGTGAAATGCAAACTAACTTAAAGAATTGTCTTTTATTCTTGCAAGAAGGTCATCTGACATACAGAAGTTTCTGCAGAGAGAGGACAAGAGAAAGTAAAGGCTCACTGTATTTATACCCTGCTCTGAGATGTCACACCTAAAGCAAAAGTCCATAAAAGGAAGAAAGCAAACATATATTCAGTAAATTTCCATCATCCACCAGTACAAACCACTTCTCTTATGCATAGAAAAATAAAGGTAAATAGAAATGATAATCCCAAAAAATGTTTTAAGGCGACTGTGGTCAACCCGTGGTGCCCCGACATGTTGTGCAACAGCCTTTTATGTGACCGGAGTTTGATTCCCAGCTTGTGGTCCTTCAAGCTCCTGTTCCCCTGATTTCCTGTCTCTCTATCGATCTAATAATAAAAATGTTTAAAAAAGAAACAACAAAATAAATTAATGAATTGATATATCAAATTTCCATCCCACTCTCTTCAAAGATCTAGATCTAATGTTGATACACTAAGAGGAAATGTTTAGATTTATTGTATCCCTGACAGGAAGGGGTCTGTGTCACAATCGTACATATTTTTGTCATTTAAACAGGATGTTTTCCCCATTTTGACTGTCTATGAAATACATGAGTGTTAAAATATTTGCTTGTGATAATACTTACCTGTGATGTTAAATAACTTTTGTTAAAACACATTTATTCAGGTACAGAATAACATATGTATGTTGATGTATAATCAGAGAATATGTTACGATCATCAGAATCAGCTCGAGCTCCACCAGAGGGCACTACAGACATTACACAGACTTTCTGTTTTCACTACAGTTCCCATAATCCATTGCCCGGACTCATCAGCCATTATTGTTTTCACCTGTTTCCTGATATCATGTGTTAGTCTGTCTATTTATACCCACTCAGTTATTTCACTCAATCATTGCTAAATCTTGTTTGTGTTACTGCTGCATTTCTGAGCTTTTACCTTTGTTGGATTGCTGTGCTTTGACTCTGGCTTGTTCTTTATTTTCTGTGAATCTCTGCTGTCTGCCCTGACCATTGCCTGTCATTTCGCCTGTGTATCAGCCGGCGCTGATTTTTGCCTGTTTTGTGGATTATTTTTATTAAAGCTGCGTATAGATCCTCAACCCCTTCGTGTCTCGGAGCAGTTTGTAACAGTTTACATACAAACATACATACATACATACATACATACATACATGCATACATACATGCATATATACACAGGGTTTGGTTAAGCCAATATTAACTCTTTAAGTAATAATTTGACGGATCATAAATCAAGCCTCTAGATTTGCTTCTGAAAGGCCATGTGACTCAAGCTCGCATCAGATGACAAATAGGATGCTATAACAACTTCCGTTCATGAATCAATCAGCAGCTTGTATTCCATGACGGGTATTTTGATGGGTGTCACATTTTCGCAGGGGTGTCCATCACACTTAACTGAAAAACATTAAATGAAATTAAACAGGATAAGTACTGTTTAGAGGAATAGTTAAAATACAAGAAAATAAACATTTTACTCTCACACATACCCTCATTGAGGGGCATATAAGGACTTTTCCAAGGGTCGGCTGCGTCTAAATGTGGGCCGGAACGTGAACAAACTGGACACAAGCATATTTGGGCCAGAATGCAATCGCAGACGCACAGAACAGACAGAAGGACGCTCTTGGCCAAGAAGTCCAGGGCCGTTTTTAAGTCCTAGTCCAGTTTTTCCAGAGTCAACAGTCTTTACAGTGTTTCCATGTTTCACAGAAGGAATATCAGGCTTGGAGCAATGTGACGGTTTGTTTTAATAACAAAATAATTTAGTTTGTGTGTGAAATGTTTCTGTTAATGACTGACTGATGATTTTACATTATTCACTCTGTGTTTTCATTGCTAAATTATTAAACTTGCTTATGCTAAAAAAAAGTTTATAATGTGTGCAAGAGTATTAATGTCTGATTTGTTACCAAAACTTTGTGTCCAATGAGGAAGCAAAAAGATCAGCAGAAGTCCATTCAGACACACAGTAAACTTGCAGTAATGCTTTATATTATGACCGTCACATTAAATGCACGCTGCACTTGGATCCACTTCTCTGCCTGGATTATCACTCATTACAATGACCCGCAATGTACCGCAGAATTAAACAGAAATTACAGCGTAACTAATTGTAATAGTAATGTACCTGCCTATATTTAGGCAAAAGGAAAACAATATGCAGTTTTGGGAATAAAGCGGTAAAATCTTTTAAAACTAAAGGGTAACTATTTTAAAATGATGTAGTATGCATGACCTACTATTGTACATTTTTCTTATAACAAATCATCCATAAATAAGCTACTATGGGTACTTTAATTATTACAGATACAGAATACACATAATGGATATTACAAAAAATATTTCCTGTGGAGTTGCTGATTTGATTATTTATAATTTTAATATATTTGCTACTAACGTGATGAAAGTGTATTGCATAAGGTTGATCTCATCTTAAATCAAATTATAAGATGATTAAAGAAAAATCATCTCAGTGCATACATACTGTATAATTATATCATGAAAGCAAAGTGCAGCTAATATGTTTGGTCATCTTTTTAAGGGCAAGTCAAACAAAAACATTGGACTCATTGATCACTGATCATTCTCACCTGTTTTAATAACATCTGTCTTTATAAACTTTGTTCTGTCATTGTGAAGTCTTGTTTGTGTCCCACTGCATTTCTGAGCGTTGTTTTATTGAATAACTTGTGTTTTGATTATTGGATTTGTTTATTCTTCTGGAACCTCTGCTGCCTGCCTCAACCCACGCTTGTGACCCCGTCTTTGGTTGTTTGCTGCCTGCCCTGGACATGTTGCCTGCTTTGTACCTGTTCCCTTTACAATAAAGCTGCATTTAGATCTTCAATCCCTGAGTCTCGGAGCAGTTTGTGAAAGTTACAGGTAAAGTATCACTTCTGCATGCCGTGAAATGAAGTGAAACTTTTTTAACCCCCTTTTTCCATGTAGTTACAGGGTACAATTTACAATAAATAAGCACAAATCGATATCCTTCACTCTGCAGCAATCATTGTGAAAACAACTTATTTTAAGCACATTTACTTTACTTCATTTAAATGAAATGTTCACTATTGTTAACTAGCAAGAAGGTACAGAGGCTGTGCTGAAGCTATAGTGAATAAGTCTCGGCTTAAGGAAAATATGAATAGTTTATTTCTACCTAAGCTCCCATCTTCTTCATGGTGCTTGCTTGGAGGTTTATCATCACATCATCTAACACATAAGAAAAAAAATGCATGAGAAAACCTATTTTGACTTTTTTCAGTCTTGACTTTAAGCTATGTGACAAAAAACGACATGTAAACAATTTTAAGATTATTTTGAATAGGGCTGGGTTAACCAAGACCATGAAATTACAGCTATTGCTTGCTGGGTATGCTCATGAAGAGATGATGCAATACTGCAAGTCCGATGTTGCGCTTCACTTTTTCATTGTCCTTCATTTTGACGGACAAGCTCGTAAAAAATCCATCATAATCTATTTTCTCATCACTATGGTGCAAGGTGATGTAACATGCTTAGCATGTTTGTGATGTCATGGTGACATACATTGTCATGCCCTGTTGCTGGAGCCTCGGTTTCGCCACCTGAGGGCGCCATGCTATTCTCTGTTCTGTCTGTGTTTTTTAAGGACTCCAGTTCCCATCATGCTTTGTCTCCTTATCATGTATTGGTTTCACCTGTGTCATGTATTGGTTCACCTTTATGTGTTCTGTTCCGACTTTTATATTAAACACCATTTACAGCAAGAGGATCAGCTCCTTGTTTTCCATCTGCTATCCATGACATACATGTGTTTACTCTCTAAACTTACGGTGTTTCATTGCAACTGAACACCCAATAAAGCTAAAGTCGTTTTACATATTTAATATTTCTGTTGTCAGACATAAAATAATAATTACAGATGAATATTTATGTTCATATGCCCAGTCAGTAACAAGGACAGGTGCTTGTAAAAGCTGTTTTGTAATCATTCATTCATTTCTTACAGGTAACTTAAAGCTGCAGTTTGGTCATGAACTGAGAAGTCATTTTTCCATTCACAGAAAGTGAAATAATTGGACACAAACTTGACAAAAAGGTGAATTACAAACTGCCCTCATTTAGTTTACACAACGTCTGCTGCAAGTTCTTAGTTGTCAAGAACTTATTACAGAAGTGTGAACCCATAGAGTATGTCTTGTTTGTTTAAAGGAGATAGTCCACCCAAAAATGAAAATTTTCTAAACCTGAAGTGATTCCAAACCTGTTTAAATTTCTTTGTTCTGTTCAACACGAAGAAAATATTTGGATGAATCTTAGCAACTTAGATTTCTGGGGCACCATTGAAAACCATGGTTTGTATTATTGCATTATAAAATAATTGTATTTATTTTGTTCTGTTAAACACAAACATTTTGTTTTTGAGGAATTTAGGAAAACAAACTGTTCTGGTTCACATTTGACCACTTTAGAAACCTCAGTTACTAACGGTCAACAAAACAAAGACATTTATGAGGTTTGGAACTACATGATGGTGAGTAATTCATGATAGTATCCCTTTGTGTTACTCCACCACAAAATGTAAATTATTTAATTTTAAAGCATTTCATGAACCATTTTAATGCAGTGACATTTATATCGATCTCTCGAGTTGCATGAGATATGACCTTTAATTATTTTATACTTCTGTTGGTTTAAACTTGGTTAGACACGTAGGTTACACATAAAGCGATGTCAATAAAAGTCGTAATTTCAGTGACAAGGACATCTTCAGTTCTAACACCGAATACGAGCTTCTTTATAACAAAAGCTCATGTTAAAATTGATTTCTTAATTCTTGACACCTTTAAAAGTAAAGGAGAGACAAAATTATTTCACACAATACATAGAATGCATTATTAAATGAGAAGATTTTTATTGAAAGTGTTTCATGTCTTTATTTAACTTTATACTTTTCACACACACTGTATAAAGCATCAGGTTGGCTCACCAAATTAATCAAGCAACCTAGACATTAAATTAATGTTTGGTTTTCACACCGACAAACATTCTTCTTTTATTCCTTCATTTGAATTTGGCCGTCCACAAAGGGTGCATGCATTGTTTCTGCAGCGGTAAAGTGGCACACGATCAGCAATCTTCTTCAGGTTTTCTTTCAGCTTCTCTTTGTTTTGTTCACCTTGGTCATGTTTCCATATATTTTTGAAAACAAAGGCTTTAATTCCCTGATAGTTTTTTAATTTATCAATACCTGGTATAATGTTGTGTCTTCCTGTAAGACAGGTGTTCACACAGGGAGAGTTAAGGGTGTAGAACACCACGCATGCATCCTTTTTCTTATTTAATAAATATGTCAAAGGTGAATTATTTACAGGGTTTAGAAGCAGATACTCTGAATGAGCTGGATTTGGTTCTTTTTGAACTCCTGCGGCGATGAGCTCTGTGCCTCTGTAGACTGGATCTTTATCACGCGTAATTACATTCCTTACATTTTTACTTGGGTCACTTTCACTTGGGTCACTTTCACTTGGGTCACTTGTCAGGAAATTATTATTTGATGGTTGGAAATTCTGATCGCACTGATTAGCTGGGACATTGATGGCTGCTGCATACTGCCCTATATCTTGGTACCTAAAGAAAACATAAAAATACATTGTTAGACTCAAACAATTGGCATCTCTTTCAATGTTAAAAACAATAACGGCCTTAAAGGTCAGATGTGACTGCATATGATGCCTAACACCGTGTCCTAACCAAACGCAACGCCACGCACACGATAAAATTTATCTAATTTAGAATACGGTTGCATCTCGATATGCCTTCTCACTCCTCCGTCCTCCATCCTATGACCCGGAAACCAATCAAGCTCAGACATCTCAATTCTCTTATTGCACCGTCAGAAGGCGAGGAAAGGTATTTGACACTCCTTTTATACATTTCTGACCATTTTTAGGCATGTTTTTAACTTATTATATAGTAATGGGGATTATGACATCTGCATAAAGTATGTATTAAACTATTTTTTATATTTTCAATGTGCAATGTGTAGAGTCAAAATTAATAGACGACGCTTTGAAATTACGCTAAATAGACTGGGATACGCCATTTCAATTGTTTTAATTCCTCTGTCCTCGCTTCTTTTCCTTGCGCCCTTCCCTTGTCTCCTGAAGGGGTGGTGCGAATGTGCGAGGAAAGGAAACAAGGATGCAAAATTAAGAATTGAGCACTCCAGGACGCATCCCTTTATGTGCACTCTTCAGCTGCAGCTTGAGATGGTGTGTTGACAGAAAAAAACTCTTCTGATTGGCTGTGTTTCATGATTGATTGGAGTTTAGGTTCCTCGCCACAGCAAGGCAGTGTTTGCTTGCTCGCCAGGAGACTGCGTCTATCTAAATATTTTTTTGTTTATTAGATATTATTAAGTAGAATTATAAACACTATGCACTGTGTTTTACCTTTCTGTGTTTTTCTGTTTTTCTTATTTGCTCCTGTAAACCTGCTCTGGAACAATACACATTGTGAAAAGCGGCATATAAATAAACTCAAATTGATTGTCGCGTCCCGTCCCTTTTCACATTCTGTATGGACAAACAAATTGCTTATCGCTGGACAGCCCATTCGCACCAATTACGTATAAATAACACACACTGGGCATATAATATAAATTGCGATTTTGCGTGCATAAATACGCCTTTTTTTTGCGTGCATATGAAACGCCAATTAGCGTGTTTGCATATTAAACAGCAATTTGTCTCATTACCCTGTCCCCAAACTCAAACCCTTAACCTAATGTTAGCGTCCGTGCATATTATAACCTCTACCTTAACCCAAACCCCAAACCTAACAATATTATTAAGAATTATTTTAGTGTTTCCTCTTCATGTACGTTTTAAAATGGCTGCTCTCCACCCAGGTACAAGCAAACATCGGCGTAACATATGCACGAAAATGCAATAGCGTGTTATTTAAACGCAATTAGGTGCGACCAGGTTGCAGCCGCTGGAATCTCATCGTATCGCGTTTGGTTAGGATGCTTTGTAAGTGCCTAAATCAGAATGTTTTTAGTTGAAATAACAACTAGTTTCTTCATCATATTAACCTACCTTGTGTTCAAGAATTGTATAATGGAAGCCGGAAAGTCGCAAAAGGCCAGAGGAAGCAGACAGATCAGGAAGAATGTCTTTATATGATGTGCCTGCAATAGACAAAAAAAAAGAGTAACAAAAGAACAATAAATTACTTTATGTAATAAAATCTGATTTTGCAGAGTTGATACAGCTGGTAGGCCTACAGCTAAACAGCAATTAAACTACCAACTTCAGCCTTTATTTAGTTACTTACCATAATAGGTGCTCTTAACAAAGTCAACAGTCCTTAGAAATGAGATAAGTCGAGATCAAACTTCTCTTAGAAACTGTAACTGTGAAAGGGACTGCCTACTGTATTTATCCTGAACCAGCATCCCACATGAGTCATGTGACTGAATGACACATTGTAAGGATGGACTCACTCAGATCTAAGTGTAGATGTTGCTTTAAACAATCTAACAATCACCTTTTTTTAAATCTAGAAACCCGAATGATCGCCAATAATCTAGAATGTATGAATCTATAATACTTTTTGCAGCATACAGCATGTTTATAGCATTTTCTGATTTTTTAGGGTGCGCACCTTTCAAAGCAGTGAAAGATTTATTTTTTATTTTGTTTTAAAATTTAAAAGTGTTTACATATAATAAGGGTTAAATCAGTATACCCTTGGTGCATGGGATGTATCACCATTATACATTTAAGAAATATTTTTTTTAACACTTTAACATTAACCACTTAGTGTTTATACTGTTTAATAAAAAAAATTCACGCTTGCATGCATGCGTGTTTGTTTGGAACTTGGCGGGTCCGGAACGAATTCCCTCCCAGTCCGAATCCGGACCGGAGTCCTGACTTTGGGAAGGGCTGGTCTAAAGTAAAGACAGTAGAGGCAGCTATTTTCTTCCACACATTTACAAATAATTTGATTCACTGTAAAAAATAATTGTTGGTTTTAGTTGTTTCAACTGATTTTTACATTTTTACAGTACTACACCAAATCTTAAATAATTTAAGTGTGTTGCAATTAAACTGTTTAACTAGAAGTTACATCAGGGCTTACAGTGTATGCACGCTGTTATATATATATGTCATAAGCGCAGTTTGATTTAAACCCTTTACGGCGTCTTATATTGGACACTGTCGAGTGTCTGAAAGCGCTTACCAGCCTGTCATATATCAATATCTAAGTGCTTACTAAATTTAATCATTTAAATATTTTTACGTTTGTATTTTCAGTCAACAGATAAAATTAAAGATTTTCTAAGTGGCATTCACGTGGAAATTTTAATTGTAAGTGAGGAGCTACGCGAAGACGTCTTTTCAAAGGCAATAAATTAAGTCTCGCCAATTCTTGAAGAATGTCAGGTTCTTACTGATATCTTGAATGTCCCTAAGGCTTTTGGTCTCCCGAAAAGTTTACTTTATGCTGTGAACATTGACTACCCAAAACACATCAAGTAAGAAGCCTTTGAGGCTATGCAAAAAACACATAATCAACATTGGAGGAAGCAGCTGGTCTTCATGTGTGCATGGTCTTTGCACAACAAGTTGCTTCCTAAAAAGTAACTTTTTCAAGAGAAGCTTCAGGGTTTTGATTTTGAGTTTGATTGCATAAGTGTTGTTTTATATTTAAAGTCAAGTAATGTATTACTTATTATTTTCACTTGACATTTATAGTGAATTGTTTGTTTGTTGCAAAAAATATAAAAATGTTTATGGGAAAATGTTGTGCCTATCAAGTTAACGTAAAAATGTTTGTCATCTTAACAAACAAAGAGGTCCAGGGTGAATTTCTGAGCCCTTTCCTCACTCTGGATGTATACAGTTCTTGGAGGGTAGGCAGGGGAGCACCAATGAAAATGAAATTTGTACAAATTGTTAACTTAAAAAAAAGACAGGATCATCTGATATTCCCTTGAGAATTTGTTCACATTTATTAAAACGAAAATTCACAAAAGTCTTTATTCAGGCCAAACTTCGGTTCGGAAGAGGTAGAAATGCATTTTACAAAATCAAAATTAAGGGCGTGGTCACACTTGACTTCTTGATGTTTTACATTATAATCCTATGAGTAAATCTTTTTTTCAAAAAAGACCTTTTCACAACTCACCGATGACAGAGATCTGTTGTTTCCATAACAACATACGAGGAACGTGATTGGTCGAGAAGGCTTCAAATCGAAAAAATAAAATGGTGGCCGTAATGCACGTTGGAGCATGCTTTTGTATACAGTTTAGTTACATTTTCACTTTCAATAACTTTTGAGTGCATTTCTGGCAAGAAATTCGTATTGTAGTTTGCTGCCTATGAAGTCTGTCTCTCTGAGCTGCCTTTGTGCAAAGAAGCTGCCTCTGAGCATCGTCGGATGCTATTTGCAACCACAACACTCTTTTTTACAAAAAAAGCACATATGTCAACATTTACTTGTTAAAAAAGAAGTCAAGTGTGTACACAAAATTAGTTTACCTACAATGATGTCTGTCGTAGATTATTGGAATGACTAGGAGATGTTTCCAAGCTCTTCAGAGATGATGTGTTTGCTCTGTTAAGAGATTGTGGTGTTTGGGAGGAGAACATGGATCACATTTCTTCTGCTCGTGGACCAGCCGTTATGGAAAAAAGATAGATAACATACTTTTAATCTTTAATGCCATATGGTAAACTGTTTAACATTTGCAAAACATATTCTTTAACAGTTCTAATTTGCAAATTACTATAATAAACCAATGAACTTTCTATGTTGGAACATTATGAGCAAAGACTCTTTGTTGCAACAGATTCAACACTATTAGAGTGTATGTAGAGCATATTAAAACTGTTATTTAAAAAGTTCCAGGCTTAAAAAAGCGTACATTATACATTTATGCATTTTGCAAACATTCAAAGCAACTTTCACAGTACATTTAATACAGATAATGACCTTTGCATGGCTAATTCAGTGCGGAAGCAAATGCAATATGCAAGAATATGTACTAAAGCAGTGGTTCTTAACAGGACGGCCGTGGTCCACAAGCAGGCTTCAAGATGACAAATATTTAAATTTAGAGGAAAAAGCAAGCAATTTCTTAGGATTTAGCCATTTCTATACGGAATAAACATTTTTAAGTTCATATTAAGTTTGTAGTTTTTGTAGGTGAGAGGGGAACTTGTGCATGGAGTATCTTTAAATGGGGACCTGTGGGGTACAGAGGTTGAAAACCCCTGTGCTAAACAGTTCATTGTGAAATCAAAAATCCTTTTTGGCACCGCTGTGAAGAATGTTGTTCCTGTTTTATACATATTTTACCGAGCAGATTTTGTCTTTTAATTGTTGTTTAAATTCTTATATTAAAGTCTTTACCAACAAATTCAGTGTTCAAATGAAGTACAGTCGAGGCCAAAAGTTTTGAGAATTACATAAATATTCGTTTTCAAAAAGTTTGCGGCTAAACTGCTTTTAGATCTTTGTTTCAGTTGTTTCTGTGATTTACTGAAATATAATTACAAGCACTTCATACGTTTCAAAGGCTTTTATTGACAATTACGTGACATTTATGCAAATAGTCAGTATTTGCAGTGTTGGCCCTTCTTTTTCAGGACCTCTGCAATTCGACTGGGCATGCTCTCAATCAACTTCTGGGCCAAATCCTGACTGATAGCAACCCATTCTTTCATATTAACTTCTTGGAGTTTGTCAGAATTAGTGGCTTTTTGCTTGTCCACCCGCCTCTTGGGGATTGACCACAAGTTCTCAATGGGATTAAGATCTGGGGAGTTTCCAGGCCATGGACCCGAAATTTCAACATTCTGGTCCCCGAGCCACTTAGTTATCACTTTTGCCTTATGGCACGGTGCTCCATCGTGCTGGAAAAGGCATTGTTCTTCACCAAACTGTTGTTGGATTGTTGGAAGAAGTTGCTGTTGGAGGGTGTTTTGGTACCATTCTTTATTCATGGCTGTGTTTTTGGGCAGAATTGTGAGTGAGCCCACTCCCTTGAATGAGAAGCAACCCCACACATGAATGGTGTTAGGATGCTTTACTGTTGGCATGACACAGGACTGATGGTAGCGCTCACCTTTTCTTCTCCGGACAAGCCTTTTTCCAGATGCCCCAAACAATCGTAAAGGGGCTTCATCTGAGAATATGACTTAACCCCAGTCCTCAGCAGTCCATTCACTATACTTTCTGCAGAAGATCAATCTGTCCCTGATGTTTTTTTTGGAGAGAAGTGGCTTCTTTGCTGCCCTTCTTGACACCAGGCCATCTTCCAAAAGTCTTCGCCTCACTGTGGCACTCAGATCCCGCAGCTGAATCCTCTTTAGGAGACGATCCTGGCGCTTGCTGGACTTTCTTGGATGCCCTGAAGCCTTCTATACAAGAATTGAACCTCTTTCCTTGGAGTTCTTGATGAACCTATAAATTGTTGATTTAGGTGCAATCTTAGTAGCCACAATATCATTGCCTGTGAAGCCATTTTTATGCACCGCAATTATGGCTGCACACGTTTCTTTGCAGGTCCCCATGGTTAACAATGGAAGAACAATGATTTCAAGCATCACCCTCCTTTTAACATGTCAAGTCTGCCATTCTAACCCAATCAGCCTGACATAATGATCTCCAGCCTTGTGCTTGTCAACATTCTCACCTGAGTTAACAAGATGATTACTGAAATGATCTCAGCAGGTCCTTTAATGACAGCAATGAAATGCAGTGGAAAAGTATTTTTGGGATTATGTTAATTTTCATGGCAAAGAAGGACTATGGAATTCATTTGATCACTCTTCATAACATTCTGGAGTATATACAAATTGCTATTATAGAAACTTAAGCAGCAACTTTTCCAATTTCCAATATTTATGTAATTCTCAAAACTTTTGGCCACGACTGTACAGCAATATAAAAGATGTCTAATGTCAGTATATAATTTTCCCATTAGATTTCCCATCAAATTATCCCCACAGCCTTTGGAATAACCTAGGAAGGAGAACTTCTAAAGGAGTAAATGATGTATGTTAATCAAACGGTTAGTGATATAAATAGTAAATTTACACTTGTTCAGAAATGCAAGAAACTCTTTAAATGTTACATATTATTAAAAAAAACTGATTACAATTGAATACAGAGTACCCGTAGATATTAACGTTGCATGAACAAAACGAGTGATTTTAGTGTAGTTGGGAATTTGGATAATCTGAAATTAAAAATCAAATGAGAATTAGTGGTTAATATTGTTTGATTGTGTTTATTGAATATTTTAAATACAAAAATGTTGTGGTGTAAATATGGTAAAATTCTTGCTTTTGGTCTATCACCCACATGTGGCCCATATACTTTAAGTCCTTTACTGAACTCAGCCAAACCAAAAGGACATATAAGGTCCACATATGGACCCCATCATTCTTTATTATATGGCTCACTTCTGCCTTTTGGCTAACACATGCCACAGCTTTGGTTGAATTGTGGCTAAGAGTATGTGGGCCAGATCTGGGCCTGGAAACACTTTCTTCACAAATTGGTGACTGGTTGATGTTTACGGCATTTCATGTTGCCAGCTTTGGGAGCAGCTAAACAGCAGCTGAGCTAACTGTACCACAGTACAGTATAATTGCAAATTGCAAGTACAAGCAGGCGGCTGTAATCATGAAAGATTCTCTTCATTGTGATCACACTGTCAGGGTTTATTTCTGCTATAAAAACAGGCTGCCTGTACATTATCACCTAAATATAAAACATGTTTACGAAAGCGTACACTAATCTCTTACATGCTTACATTTTGCATTTTTATCCATTTAATTTAAATAATTGCAATACAAATTGGCTGTTTTACAAATAAATCCCTGATTAGATGCAGTACCTTTAGTCTTAAGAATGTGTGTCTGCTTCTTTATGAGTTTGTGCCTCTGCTCTTTGACATTATATGACATCCTGTAGAGCATACAGCCTCATGGACATGAGAGAGTTGACCTCTATTGAGGTAAAACATATTAGAAGTGTGATTTGCTCATGACGTGCAGTTCTCAACCTCCTGCTTATTCCTGTCCTCACAAATTCAACTTCTATTCAACTTCTTCAAATCTTTCAAGTTGTGGGAAATTTTAATTTCCCAGATTTTGACACTTATGTATCATTTACATTGACAGAATATGGATTAACTGTACATCATACATATCATGTTAACCTACACTTACCTTAAACTTAGCATAAGACATAAAGAGGAACATATCTCACATTAGTCCTCAGTACATATTTTAAACATTCTATTCCTCATATTGCATCGTCTCTCCAGACATGTTTAAAGACAAGTGGTTCGGCCTTCTTCCTGGATTTTGTTTCTGCAAACCATTGATACAACCCGCAACTCATGTTAAAAAAACTGCTGAAAGCTTACAAGTCCTCACTCAGATGTTATATTATTAAACATTCTTAAGCTCTATTGTAAGTTAAGTTACATTGACATGTTTAGCATTTCTTGAAAGTATACTGTACAATGTTGTGATTTCAGATGATCATCTATTGAAGCATATTGAATATGTTCACCAAAAGCTAACACTGATCACTTGAAAGACGTCTTTACCAGACATACGTTTGACAACAAACTTTAATATCAAAAACAAATATAAACTTCATTAACTCTTATTAACAGGTGTTTCAAGGTGTTGACCAATATATTTTAAGATATGCCAGTGTAAATTGTTTTCGTTTAAGATGCCTCTAACAATTTCTGTTAGTTTGGGACGTAAGCACTGTCCGGGAAATTACCCCATAATGTTATTAGCTCAAACGAGGCGAGATCTGACTCATCATGCTGGGTAACCAACAGTTTGCTGTGTGTGAAATGTGTTTTATTTTGATCTCGCTTTGTACGACACTTTGGTGAACAATTGTTGTTTTAAAAAAATGCTCTATAAACAAACTTTGATTTGATATTTGAGAAAATAAAAAGGTAAAAAACAGGGACGCAATGTGCAAGTTTAAGTGTCTGACAAGTTGCAACACAAAGCATGATCCTTAAAAAATAATTATTAAAGAAATACAGTGAAAATTAAAGATGAACGTACTGCAGTTATGTTAGCTTGTTGATTAGCAAGCTAAAGCTTTTAAAACACATCAGGAAGACAGTGCCCATTCCTCACATTTATAACATTTTATATCAACTCCATAACACAGATAAAGTGGCACTATTCTATTCATTTTATAAATTTCATCTGAAAGTTTATTTTCTCCAAGTCATCGCTTTAGAATTAGAAGGCTCTATCTGACATTTTATTCTTTGACAATTCATTTATATTATGCCATGTTTGTTTTTTAAATGAGTTTATTTTGGGACTTTTTTAAGAAAACAAAAAGGTTCTATCTACAAAATTGAATTTGGTGCAACACAATTTGGTGCTATAGGCGCCATTCCCGTAAACGTTCCCGTAAACGTTGTTATGCGTTGTTTGTGTGGATCTTAGCTGGAGGCAGAAAGATCCCTCTGACCACATTACTAATGCTATGGACGGGAGCAGCACGTTTAGTTTGCTTGCTTTTTGAGAACAACTCTGAAAAAATCTGATTAAACTTTAACATCAGTAATGTCACTCGCTGTCTAGGACCACGATTGTTGACTCTAAGCCAAGGAATCTGGCCGACCTGCACGCCCTCACTAAATGGATCCAGAGATGAAATGACATGATTATCTCCAGTTAAGTGGCCTGACATCTACACCCACTAGATAGAGAAACCAAGTTTTTATAGTAAAGATTGAACTGAGAGCATATACATATATAGATGGCTGCTTGTTCCAACAGTCGCAAAAATTAGCAAATGCAATTACTTGAACACAAACCTGACACATAACGTGAGCCTTCTCAATGCTCCCTTTAAACTGATGGACTTGTGACAACTAAAAACCAGAAAGTTTATCAAATCAGTTTTATGACTGATAGTTAACTGCTAGATGTATAACTTACAAAGTTAGCTATCATACCCTATACATTCAACAGTTAACACTGTTGAAAAATGTGAAAAATAACATTGTTCCCCAGTTCATGATTAAGGCATACTTGAGATATTTTTAGACACATATTCAAATCATAATCCACACCAACAAAAGACAGTAGTTCTTAGGTTCTTAGGTTACTGTGATGAAACACGAGCATGTTTAATGATCGTTTCTGTTCAGTCCGCTCTTTATTGTGTTTTACTACAGCTGTCGTCAGTGTTTTTGTTGACATTGGCAGGGGAATGTGTTAAAATATCAAATTTGAGACTATATTCTGTCGATTGTGGCACTAAACAATTAACACAACAAGATGATATTTTAAACTCCTTATGTATAGCCAAACCTGTGCTGGTTTGTATCGGCCGCATCCAGTTTTCCTTTTTGTTTTGCCTCCAGCTAGTGCCCTTGTTGTTTTAATTTAAGGTAAACATAGAATTTTGCTACTCTCGCGTTGTGATTGGGTTGAGGAAGGGGTAATTTAGGTATAAGCGTTGGGGAGGGCTTAGTCTTGTTTTGTATGGAGGTCGCAAAATCTGACAGGGATGCAGGGCATCTGTAAGCATATGCTAGTCATGCTCACAAGATCGCTGTAATTCTACCGAATTCACGGTACGCCAATGCCAATACATGAATGTCTCAATGGCTGTACACTCATCTTCTGCAAAGTGAAACAATCATCTTGGGGGAAACAATTCATTCTGTTGTTCCATGGAGTAGCTCTAATAAACCTGAATTCCATGCCTCATTACCGATACTTTACTATTTATCATTTATAAACTGAGTTTTTCTTGTGTTTGAACCGCCGAACACGATGTTACGCAAGAAGCTGGGTGAGTACAATCATTCTACTTGAGAAATACATTTAGCTTATCCTCTGTCACAACGCGGTGACACTGCTGCACTCAACCTGATATCGCTGGCCAGCACGGGCGCACTTCCTGTTCAACTAACATCAGTTGAGCCGAATGTAAGCTTCTGGAGATTAGTAAATATATTTGGCGCTTCCAAAAGTGACTACTGGTTAACTAAAAAAGATTTTAGTTTGCGAATCAATGAAACTCTGTTACTTGGTGTTTCTTTTAGTACTGATGATCTGTCATTGTTCTTACTTTAAGGGAAGTGGGGAATGTGTCGCCATCTTTATTTTCCTGTATTCATTTTTCCCTCTGTTTCGAGCTTAGGAAGTTAGGTTAATTGATTGTCTTTTGTTTCTTTTATTTGTTAAGACGTTTAGGTTATTTAGTTGGGTATTTACAAAAGTAGTGGTTTTGTTTGCCCCAAAAAAATACACGCAGCCGTTACTTTTTAGTTAACAGAAACAGTGGTATGCATCAGTATATTCGACCGGTGCTGAACAGCAAAATCTTCCTCGTCTCTCGTCTGCCAACCCAAACAGAACTGCCTCTTGGATTCATGACCCCACTCTGGTATCATTAATTGTGTTCGACTCATACAGATGCGCACAGGGATTTGAAGATATAACAGCATTTCATTAAAAACGTTTGGGTGACTGTATCATGCTCACTTTCCGCATCACTCTGCTCACACATACAGCTAGGCATTATGCACACGCTGGCTATACTCCATCTGCAAGCACAGGTATCACCTACACACCTTTGACTTTGTCACGATTAACGTGAACTCGTAATGGTCGTTTTAATCTTTGCAAATCAGACCTTAAGTGTTCACTGAAGTTTCAGTGACATTTATAAGCTCACAAACTTCACATCACCGCATACCCGCTCTTGGGTGGTCCCTGGCCAGAAAGCGAACAAATCCCCAGATTTCCAGTATCAGGTTCTGGCTACACGAGACTACATTTGATCACAACCAGGACTTCCATTTGCCCTTGCACAAAGGAGCCGACCTGAGCGTGAGACTACCTCTGTTCTCGGCTCCGGCGGCCACCTCCGTACACGATGGCATCTGCCGCTCCTATGACATCCCACCAAAGGCCCTGCTCTGGCCCTTAGCTCCTCAGCACCACTTAAAACCTCCAGGCGGCTTCATTAAAGGGTACCTAAGCGAAAATACTAAATTTCACAAACTTATGTGTGGCTCACCCTCCCCAGCAATAGCCAGCTCTCAGACATTGATACTCATCAAAGGCATTGAAAGAGCCCAGACCCCAGAAAATCAATCACCCTGGAGTCATTAACTAAATGCATCTGTATTGCAAGGTGTTGATGATTTTAAAGCCACAATAATCCCTTATATGTATAAACTTATTCTACTTTTATGTATTTGAATATTTCTATGCAATGTAGTTTTCTATGGCTGCACGTATGGAGGATGGAAGAGAGAGAGTATCAAACCAGGATGCGAAAGAATAGGCCTATTAGAGTAATGGTACTATATAGAGTAGGCTGTAAGAGAATAGAACCCTTCTTCCTACTTCAACCCAAAACTCCACACAAACATCTGAGACCCTTCGATTTTACATCAAAACGATCTTCTATTAAGCTCTGCCGCAGCAGACACCAGCCCAACCACTCCCCCAAGCCCATGCTCTCCTGCAGCAGACATCCCCTCCTCCTCCACCACTTCCCTCATTTCTACACTCCACCGCTCAGTAAGCACCAATTCAACAGGACTTTTCTCAGCTTCCTTTTGAAATCAACATGGCGGCAGGCTGAATCAGGTCAATACTGCTCTACCAAGCACTGGCATTTTTCAGACTTCTGTCAGTCTTGTGCACTTACATATTGTCATATGAATGAATGAATGAATGAGACATCTATATAGCGCTTTATTATGTATTGCTGTACACCCAAAGAGGTTTACAATCATATGAGGGGGGTCTCTTGGATGCATCCACTTGGATGATTCTACGGCAGCAACAGTTCAACGGCGGCAGTGCACTCACCACACACCAGGTATCAGTGGAGAGAGAGAGATAGAGCCAATTCAGAGGGTGAGGAATATTAGAAGGCCATGATTGACAAGGGCCATTGGAAGGAATCTGGCCAGGACACCGGGGTTACACCCCTACTCTATACGAGAAGTGCCACAGGATTTTTAATGACCACAGGGAGTCAGGACCTCGGTTTAACGTCCCAACCGAAAGTCACACACTTTCAAAATGAATGAATAATATTAAAACTGTTATTTTAAAATGATTACTTTATATATTTTACATTTGGCATACAGACACTTTTTTCCAAAGCGACTTGCATTAAATCTAAACATTTACAAACTGTTAAATCATAGATTCAATATATTTAACACTGTTTCATAGGGTAATTAAACTCATGACTTTTGCATAATATAATGCTCTATCAAATAAACTACAGGAATATGCTCTGACAGGTTCATTGAGGAACCAAAAATTGTTCTTCTATTGGTATTGCGGTTTCAAAAATGTTTCAGAATAAAAATAAATTGTCTTAAAAATTGGATTCATTTTAAAGACATTTTTTCTACAACCACAATTCATTAATTCATTTTTTGTACTCATTCATTTTCATTTATTCATTTGACAGACGCGTTTATTCAAAGCTATTTACAAGTAATAGAGCATGTGACATTTTTTCATTCTTTATTTTATTTCTTTATATCTTTTGTTTTGTTTACTAAAAAAGAACACATGTCCAATTTTACTTGTTAAAATAGAAGACAAGTGTGAACACAAAATTAGTTTACCTACTATGATGTCTGTCGTAGATTATTGAAATGACTAGGAGATGTTTCCGAGATCTTCGGAGATGATGTGTTTGCTCTGTTGAGAGATTGTGGTGATTGGGAGGAGAAAATGGATCACATTTCTTCTGCTCGTGGACCAGTCGTTATGGAAAAAACTAGATAGATAACATACTTTTAATCTGTGTTTGGTAAACTGTTTAAAATGTGCAAATATTTGTTTTTACAGTTATAATTTGCAAATTACTATAATAAACCAAGTAACTTTCTATATTGGAGGAACAACATGAGAAAAGAGTATTTGTTGCAGTCCATCAACAGATTCTACCCTATCAAAGTGGACATAAAGCATATTAAAAATGTTATTTAAAAAGTTCCAGGCTTAAATAGTAAAGAGCTTAAATTGAACATTTATGGACTATTATAGATAATGACCTTTGCATTTCTAATTCATTACTGAACCAAATGCAATACACAAGGGGGGCTCAAGATGACACATATTTTAAATAAAGATATTTTTTATGATTTGGCCATTTCTATGTTGAATAAATATTTTTAAATTAGTATTAAGATCTAAAAAAATGTGAAATTTTGTCGGTGGGAGGGGGCCTTGGAGTATTTGTAAATACAATGGGAGCTCTTGCAGTAAAAAGGTTGAGAAACCCTGTTCTAAACAGTTAATTGTGAAATAAATAAATCTACGGCACCACTGTGAAGAACGATGTTCCTGTTTTAATAAACTAAACTTCTTACGAGAAAAAACTGTTCTATAAATGTTTATTTCTTGTGTAATAAAAGATTTTACAAAAGATATGCAATTTAAAATGTATGTTTTAATAAATATAAATGGGATGGTATTGTATGGTATGAGAATGATATGGGAAGCCAATGGATAAATGGTAAAAAAAAAGTGGATAAAAGGTAAGATTTTAGAAATGCTCACTACTTAACTTTGGTGAATTCTGCTGTTTTAAATGAAAACTTGTCACATAATGTAAGATGTGAAGCATAATGTGCATTCAACTTAACATGCCTAAAAAGTTTAGTATTCTATATCTTATCGAAGCATACTTAGTGAATGTTTTTCTTGCTAACTTTTGTTTAGACTTGTATGTTGACTTTATATCTGATGTAAAGCAATCGTTTTTAGCAGAGTCTGGTCACATCTGTAACGAAAGGGCAGGCGAAGCAGCGGATCCATGTGCAGTTAAGCTATTTTAATAAAAAGACAAAGTAAAAATAATCTAAGAAACAAGGAATTTAAATAATCCAAAACCCACTGGGAAAAATACCAAACATACAACAACTCACACTAGACAAGGGAAACAGTGGTTTAAATACACAGATACTAACAAGATCACAAGACACACCTGGAGGAACTAATTAACACTAAAAACTACAAAGGACTACAAAACATGGCTCAGAAGAGGAAGTAACAGAAACACAGGGGAAACACTGACTGGGACTGGGATTGGGATTACAAACAGTTCAAATAGATTATCCTACATTACTGACATGTTTAGGCAGGCTTTTATGTATAATTCTGATGTCTATTTGTTGCTTATATTGCACTGGCCTTTATTGTTTAATGTTTGTTGTTTTATTGGCTTTGCAGTGTGTCTTTAAAGGTCCTTCGAAACATTTGTTTCTCAATTGTGCCGTTATATGCCTTATTAAACCAGTTTGGTGGTGTAGCACAAAAATCTTAGTGAAGTTACTCAAAACTTTGACGACATGATACACTGAAGACACAATGTTGGACGGAAATGCATTATAAATCGCAAATGATCTTGAAAATTGACCACAGCTCAATGTTTCTGATCTCTGCCCCTTATTAATATCATGACCTTATAAAATTGCGCAAATTTAATGTCCTATGCTTGAAAATGAGCTCGAATAAAAATAACTTTAGTGAGCTTGAAATCCAGGTCCTGCTGGCGGAGGAAGAGGTTTGTGTGGGGACACTTTTTGGAAGCTTGTCCAGTGGGATTTCAAACAAAACAAAGTCTGTGGCATGGCAGTGTGTAGTGCAGATTGTGAACGAGGTAGGGGGGCAGCAAAGGTCCCTTAAAGACGAAAGATAAATGGTCTGACTTTAAATTGAATTCCAAAAAGCCTTTTGCAAGTTACAGAAGCAATGTGCAGGCCACGGGAGGAGGAAGTGAATCATGTTTACAAAATGCTCATACTTCTTTTTTTTTTAGAGAATTTCACAACACAACCCGCACCAAAGGTTAACATGTGGTCAGGGGCGGCGTATTCGCATTGCAAGTATGGTAAAAAAAACTTCCCCAGAAGTCAGCTAAAGCATCTGGGATGTCCTCATGTAAAAATTGTATATGCCAAGTACATAAGGTGCATGGTGAGTTAGAATGAAAACAGAATCATTATAAATCATTATAAATCATTTATAATAATCCCAGCAACACTGTGTAAAACACTTAGAATTTTCCTGTTTGATTGCTTGGTGACTTAAAGGGTTTGAGTCAAAAGTCCAATGTGTTGGCTAGCCAAAAACGTCCAACTCCTTCAAACTTATTAGCTCCAGAGGAAGAATATGTGAAGTGTTTTAAATCTGAATATTGCTTTACCAACTTAAGTTATATCATCAGCTAACGCATTTACTGCTTCTCTCATGTATGAACCATCAGAAACGAAAACCTAAGCATTGCATTTCTCTTTGCCGGTTTATATATAATGCAATTGATTGTCTGATTTAACGTTGTTGAACAAGAGCTTGAGTCTCCATCCACAAACAGACAGTAGCTACCTGTAAATAGTTTCTAAAACAGTATCTAATAGTTTCTAATATAAGATGATTTTTCAAACTATGTTAAAAGGCTGTTAACAGAAAAGTTTTATTGATTTTACACTTAAAAGTTGCAAAACAAGACGACGTTTAGAAAGATAAACACATTTATTACAAGCAAATCCCAACATACCCATCCCTGTTAATTCTTTTAGGGGCGGTTTCCCGAACAAGGTTTAGTTTAAACCAAGACTAGGCCTTAATAAGATTAGCATGTAAATTGTGTTTAAAAACATACTTTACAAAAAACATTACTGGCGTGCATCTTGAGACAAAACAATTTGCACTTATTTATTGTAAAATATGCCCGTGTAAATTACTTTTGTTGAAGACGTGTGAACAGGTGAGATCTGACTCATCATGCTGGGTAACAAATGTTGCCAAAAAAAAAGAATAAAAAAGCTGCAATGTGAAAGTTTAAGAGGTTGACAAGTTGCAACATAAAGCATTGTGCTTAAAAAAAATATTTATTAAAGAAATACAGTCAAAATAAAAAATAACATGCTGCAGTTTTATTCGCTTGTTGATTAGCAAGCTAAAGAATTAAATTCATTTTAAAACACACCTGGAAGACCGTGCCCATTCCTCACATTTATAACATTTCACATCAACTCCATAACACAGATAAAGAGGCTATATTCTATATATCTTATGAATTTCATCTGAAATGTTTTTTTTTTCTCCAAGTATCCATGCAGGATGCTTTGAATCACAAAAACATTATTTTCTTTATGCACCTTTTTCCAGCCATTCAAATTATTGATCTCACACTTATGCACACAAGCAGTGTTGTAAAAGAAAACCATAGAGCTATCTTGATTTGCCCAAGTTATATTTGTTATCAAGTGGACAAAACACAGTAACAAAGTTGTTTATTGTACCAATAACTTTAACCATAACAAAATGACCAAACAAAATCTTATATTCTTTAAGTTAAAGATGAAGGGAAGGTTTCTAAAACTGCCTTCAGATCTGCTATGCCTGACATTTGAAAAATAAATACATTCAAGTATTTTACATCAAAGAATCGCACAATGTGTAAAAAAAAAAGAATGACATCATAAAAGTTAAAAAACAGGCTTTTAAACATCAACACCAGGGGGCACTGCTTGCAAAAAAATGTGGAGTCCCTAACTTTAAAAATATCACAGTCAACTTTATCAAATTAAATCTTTTAATTGTTATATTTGAGAAAAGTGTTGTACTTGCCAGCGTTTTTAACTAACAAATGTAGCCTAAATAACCCCCTGCAAATGTTGCTATAAGCTAGATTTTTTAATAACATTTAATAACATATTTCACCACACAAGCCAAATAAACATTTGAGAGTTCATTTATAACAGAAAAGAATGTTTACTCATTAAATCTCATTAGTAAAACTGATGTGAACAGTGATGATGATGCAGAAATGTTTAGTGCTAGAGTATAGCATTTTTTTCTTTGAGCGTCATGATGATAGAGATCAAATGAGCCTTATATAAAGTCTAAACCCAGTAAAGAATTTCATTATGATTTGTGCAGTGATGCCTCATCTGGGTATAGAAAGGAAATCATGACAGAAGGACAGTTATTTCTCTTGTTTTGACTGACGGGATCATGACAGCCCCAGTTCTTGTGTTTTGTTTAGGTAGCCATGTGCTCTCCCGCCCCCTTGTTTCCTAATTCATCATCCCATTATAAATTTAATCATTTAGCAGATGTTTTTATCCAATGCGACTTACAAGTTGGGTAAACAATGGAAGCAATTGGCTCAACATTAAGACAACAAAAAGCATAAGTGCAATAAAAACATGTCTCACAAAGACTACAGAGCTTGCTTTAGTTTATCTAAGTTTAAGCAAGCATGCTTTTTTATTATTTTTATTATAAGTTCACCCCCTTCAGCTGTTGCCCTTAAGTTAAGTTGAGTTCATTTTAAGTTGTTATTTGCCCCTCAAGGGATTTTGAGTTATTTTGTCTATGATCAATAAACTTCTACCTTGATATTTCTATTCAACTTCTTATTCCTTTTGTCAAATATAAATCTTCCAGGATATCATAATGGTCTCCTGAATTTGACCAAATCGTGGATTTTTGTATTTACAGAATACTGCCTTGGTCCCAGAATGGATAATTAGCAGAATATAGATTTTCTGTATATCATACATACCATGTAAATTTTATACAAAAACAATGTCAATAAAATTATAATTGTGATAAAAAATTCTGTTTGCACACTTATTTGTCCGTGTGAAGCCTAATAAGATATTGACCAATACACATTCAAATAAACAGCAATTACAGACAGACTCGGGCTGTACAGCTTGATTTACTACAGATAATACTTGTGCTTTAAGATCATGGAGAGGTACAAGGGAAAAAGCAAATCAACTATTTGGAATTTGTTTATCTGCGGCTTGTATTATAAAAAAAGAGTTCTGTGAAAATAACAGGAAACATAGCGACTAATTCAGTAATTGTTTATGAGACAACGAAAATCAATTTCACCATCTTGATCTTTACAGTCATAACACTCATTGTCATTCCTACAGCGATAGAGAGGGACATAATTTGTTATTTCCTTTAGTGCATTTTTTAAACAGTGTGGATTTTTTTCATCATCTCTCCAGACATGTTTGAAGACAAGTGCTTTAATGCTAATATGATTACTCCAGATACGAAGGCAGAAGTCAGCATGTGGAGAGTTAAGGGTGTAGAGAATAGTGCAGCTGTTGCTCCTAAGATTCAGAATCGTTTGCATGGGTGTAATGGAGTGGGGATAAGCAGAAGATATTCAGAGTGTTAGGAGTATCCTAATGGCTGTCTTAAATCAAAATGGTGCTTCTACTAAATACTGAGCAAAGAGTCTGAATACTTAGGACCATGTGGTATTACAGTTTTTCTTTTCTAATAAATCTGCAAAAATGTCAACAATTCTGTGTTTTTCTGTCAATATGGGGTGCTGTGTGTACATTAATGAGGAAAAAATGAACTTAAATGATTTTAGCAAATGGCTGCATTATAACAAAGAGTGAAAAAATGTAAGGGGTTCTGAATACATTATCTACTCAGATGGGACTTCAGATGTACCCTTATTAAAACATACTGAATACTGATCACTCAAAGATGACTTTACCAAAAAGACATAAAAATACAACATTCAATAAGTAAAAACTTTATATCCTCTTACAGAAAAAGTAAATTATTGTTCTTTGACCAAACAAAATAATTAAAATATCCAGACACAAGGGATTATGGGATATATTATGTTTTAAGAGAGATTTTGTCTCTGCACTTTGACATTGTTGTTCACGACACCCTGTGCTATTTATTTAAGGTGTGAAACAGACATCATAGCCACAGACATAAAGATGTGAGATCACCTCTTGTGTGGAAACAGCTACTCAGCTACTTTCTAAATAATCTTGACACTTTTTTTTATGTTTCTTAGAGTTGAGCGGCTGGAACTCTGCATGGATACTTTGATTGTGTAAAATGCTCAAAGCATGCATGTGAATTCTCAACCATCTATGCACTTTATTCATGTTCTCACACCACTGAACATTAGCTTTGATAACTTGATATTTATATTAAACTTCATCCTTCTTCGTGACTTAATCGTCCTTATTGTCTGCTGAATTATTTGTTTTCAGATTCTGATTGGAATGACAGATTTTGTACGTGATCTCGGATGTTTTGTCTTCTCTGTGTATAATGGTGATGTAATATAAAAGTTGCTTGCATTGTATTTCCCCTACATGAGTCCAGATAAGATCTTTTCATTGTTTCTGTGTTTTCTTCACAGATTTCTGTGAAGGGCACCGTTTTTTTACTCATTACGCCGGAAAACCGATCTTCATTAAACATTGACATCTTAATTTTATTTGTTTTTGTTGTATTTAGCAATTCTAACAGTTTACAGTGAGGCACCTACTGTTACTCATTCTTCATACACTTTGAGTGTCTCCTTCTTAACCCTATACTGCTAAACACTCACATCTCTCATGCAAAACCTCTTGAATAAAAAAGATAACAGCTGCACTGGTCTCCACTCACTCTCCAGTATCACGTGAAGTTTATTAGACTTAAACATGTCGATAGATTGGTATGAATCAAGATCCTGAACTTCGCGACCTGCTACTTCTGCAGTCTTTGCATTCTGTCTTCTTGCATGTAGCATCTGCAATATTTGGCCAAAGCAGTCAAGTAGTGTGAAGAGGACATTAGTTTTAGTTAGTATGTGTAATAGGCCTAGATTTCACTATGCAACACTCTGAACCTGATCTAGTTGACTTCACTAAAAAAATAGTTAACAACTATTTAGTTTCCCATTACTTTGTTATCTTTGTCCAAGCATACAAAGCATCAAAATATTCAGTCGCAAAGACCTATGGGTTTTCCTTGATAGAACAATGCTTCTTGTTGAATTCTTGTTGAACTCCTGAATGAATAAATGAGGGACGAGATCCGATATGTCTAGAGAGAAGACATTTTACTTACGCAATTGGCATGATGGATTGCTGGGCTCAAAATTGAGACCATATTAGTCGCTATATTGTACATGTGTGACCTCAAAATATATTTGGGAGCATTCGTGCGAGTGCATATTTTGTTGTGGTGCGACCTGCGTGCTGCTGTGATCTAAAGTGACTGCTGAACTCTAATAAAACTCTGAGAAAACTAATAACACCTGTAACCCGGATGCTGCAAATTATTTTGAGAGGGACAGTTTAATATTACCAAAAATGTATTATATTTTCATTTATTATATGATCAAACCCCACTTTGTCTCTCAACACAACGCCTCGTTCCCTCCATCAGGGAACGTGGGTTTCAGTCATAACCGAGACGTTTAACATGTTTACTAAAGCTAACACATCACCTGAAAGATGAAAATGCTTCTGTTTTGCATTTTAATTGACATAATTACAATACAAATTCAGTTTATTGCAAATAACTTGCTGATATTTGCTTTATCTACATGCTGCACCAGTAGTGTCGAGAATATGTGTCTGCTTCTTTAAGAGTTTGTGCCTCTGATCTTTGACATCCTGAATCATCCTCCAAGATATAAGAGAGACTTGACCTCAAAAGTTACTGGAAACTTCAGATACTCATTCTTCTTCTAACTTATCTTGACACTTTTTAACATATGTTTTTTAGAGCTGGTCAAGGTTTATTTGCTTATGATATGTTTGTAAGTTCTCAACCTCCTATGCACTTTATTCCTATTCTCACTTTACAGAATTTCAACCTTGATATTTATGTTAAACTTCTTTCTCCTTTGGTCAAACCCTACCATGATGGTCTCCTAAATTACCCCTACAGTTGTGTTCAAAATTATTCAACCCCCAATGCTGTAAATGGTTTTAGGGAATTTAGTGTACATTTGTAATTGTATTCAGAATGAAATCCTACAAGGACTTCTTAAAGAACCATATGCAACTAAAATGACATCAATTAGTTTTGTAATACAGTAGTAAATATTTCTTTTGTGAATTCTTCATTGACATAATTATTCAACCCCTTAAAGACTACCACTCTGAAGAACAGAGGTTCAATGAAGTGTTTTCAATCAGGTATTGAAAACACCTGTGGATATCAGGGAGCAGCAATAAAGCCTAATAAGCACCAATTAGGCAGCTTTAAAATGACTGTGATACTCAGCTCCTTCTAGACATTTACTGGTGTGGTTACAAACATGGTGAGGTCAAGAGAATGGTCCAGGAAGACAAGAGAACAGGTGATTACTCTTCACAGGAAGGGCAATGGCTATAAGAAGATTGCAAAGATGTTAAACATACCAAGAGACACCATAGGAAGCATCATTTGCAAATTCAAGGCAAAGGGCACTGTTGAAACGCTACCTGGTCGTGGCAGAAAGAAGATGCTGACTTCGACTGCTGTGCGCTACCTGAAGCGTAGAGTGGAGAAAAGTCCCCGTGTGACTGCTGAGGAACTGAGAAAAGATTGGTCAGATGTGGGTACTGAAGTTTCTGCTCAGACAATACGGCGCACCCTGCGTAATGAAGGCCTCCATGCCAGAACTCCCAGGCGCACCCCCTTGCTGTCCCCAAAGAATAAGAAGAGTCGACTGCAGTATGCCAAAAGTCATGTGGACAAACCACAGAAGTTTTGGGACAGTGTTCTGTGGATTGATGAAACAAAATTAGAACTGTTCGGGCCCATGGATCAACGCTATGTTTGGAGGAGGAAGAACAAGGCCTATGAAGAAAAGAACACCTTGTCTACTGTGAAGCATGGCGGGGGGTCAATCATGCTTTGGGGCTGTTTTGCTTCTGCAGGTACTGGGAAGCTTCAGCGTGTGCAAGGTACCATGAATTCTCTTCAGTACCAGGAGATATTGGATGACAATGTGATGCAGTCCGTCACAAACCTGAGGCTTGGAAGACGTTGGACCTTTCAACAGGACAATGATCTCAAGCATAACTCCAAGTCCACTAGAGCATGGTTGCAGATTAAAGGCTGGAACATTTTGAAGTGGCCATCGCAGTCACCAGACTTAAATCCGATTGAGAACCTCTGGTGGGACTTAAAGAAAGCAGTTGCAGTGCGCAAGCCTAAGAATGTGACTGAACTGGAGGCTTTTGCCCATGATGAATGGGCGAAGATACCCGTAGATCGCTGCAAGACACTTGTGTCAAGCTATGCTTCATGTTTAAAAGCTGTTATAACTGTAAAAGGATGTTGTACTAAGTACTAAGATTGAATGTCACTTGGGGGTTGAATAAAACTGATAATGATGTGAGCTCAGAAAAGACATTTGTGGTTATTTCATTATAAATGTTATGTTATATTTGTCTGACCTACACGTGCCTCTTTGATTTAATTGTAAGCAGGATGTCTGAATGATCATAATCAATGTCAAACCGACCAAAACAATCAATTTCAGTGGGGGTTGAATAATTTTGAACACAACTGTACTTCGCCCAAAACCTTTCAAGATAAAATTAAAATCCCAGATTTTTTACGTGGTCTCCGATTTTTTTGACTCTGCTGCATGGTACTTGAATTTTGGCTTATAATACTACCATTGTCCCAGAATGGATCATTTTCATTGACAGAATGGTTTTACAGTATATCATTCATATGTTAACAAACAAACAAATTGTTTACATATGGTTAATAAAAATGTTGTAAATGTTACAACAAATGCTGTTTGCATATACCAGTTCATCCACATGAAGCCAAAGAAGAGCAGAACATTAATTTTTTCCTTTATCTTGCATTCATATAAACAGCAAATATAAACTGAAATTGGCTGTATGGTTTGATTGTACAGTTGTCTCTTAAATCCACTAGAGGGCACTCCCCTCATCACCCGGACTGTCATTGCACACTACACTTCCCATAACCCATTGCCCGGACTCACTGAACATTGATCATTCTCACCTGTGTGTAATTATCTTATTACCTCTGTCCTTATAAGCCTGGTTTGTACTCACACTCATTGCAAAGTCTTGTTTTTGTGTTTCACTGAATTTCTGAGCATTCTAGTCTAGTGGATTACCTGTGTTTGACCTTGGACTGTACTGCTGTTTTTGATGAACCTTTGCTGCCTGCCTCGAACATTGCCTGTGACCTCGTTTCTACCTGTTTTTTGCCTGCCCTGACCAGGCAGAGTGTTTTTGCTTCCTCCAATGATTATCAAAAGAACCTCCTGAAACTTTACTGCTAACAAAAAATCTGTTTTTAAATGTTCTCTCACAACATCCAAACTATTTCTGATTTGATTTTAAGTGTAATCCAAAACACAGAAAGAAACTTAGTGTTCGAAAGGAACCTGAAGTTTAACATAATCTGAATGCTCTTGTAGGGCAGTGAGCAGCTTCTTTGCTGAATCTAGTTAGTTCCCGGACAGGTCCAGTTCTCTGAGGTGGGCGGGGTTTAGTCTAAGAGCTGAAGCCACAGCAGCACCGCCCCCTTCTGTGACATCACTTTATGACAACCTGCAGAGAGATTAGGAACAAAATCTAGAACTGTCCGTTAAATAAAGTATATATGAACAAAACAAATTAATTTCTTTTCTCATAAAATGAATTTAATGAATCCTTAATAATCAAGCCTAAGTATCTCTGTGCCACTGTTGTGTGTGTGTGTATCTTGGCCTCTAAGCCTTAAGCCTCTTGGCCTCTAAGTTTGATAATACCGACTGGATGAAACTTTAGAAAACAAAAAATCCTTGTGTTCATACAAAATAGTTCGCATTTGCAAATAAGGCAAACAACTCAACTCTTGAAGGCTGGATCATTATATTGATTGTGATCAGTTTGTGTATGATGTATTGTTGCTTTAGTCTCTTGTCTGCAGTGCATCTTCTCTGATTGGGAGTCGGTCACTATGGACCCCTTTTATTGTCATAATGCTCGTCTGATAATCAAAGACATGTTTACAAAATGCTCATACTTCATTTTTTAGAGCATTTCTCAACAACATCCCCACCAAAGGTTTATATGTGGTCAGGGGCGTGGTATGGGCATTTCTAATAAAGTACAACTACGGTAAATAACCTTCCCCAGAAGTCAGTTGAAGCATCTGGGATGTCCTCATGTAAAAATGTTCATAGTTCAAGTAAATAAAGCGTTTTTTGTTATGGTGAGTTAGAGTGAAAACAGTGTGAGTCTTTGCATCGTCTTCATTTATAGCATAAAAAATGTGCGTGTTCATGAATGTTGGATTGTAGTCATCACATCTTCAGACAGAAGCTCAAAGTTTGCCAAAAAGATTTATTCAATTTGCTTTGAATACACTATTTGTTAAAGCGCCAAGCAAGCATATTGTAAGTCTTAAAATATAGCATTTTTCCAACTTTAAAGTGGGCAAAGTAAGACAGATATAAAGCAATGCCTCAGCCAGTAGTTAATATATTTTACTGTTTAACACAGAGATCACTAATGGGAAGATTATTTCTCCCACCACAGGAGAAACACTCAGTGTCACTCTTACAGCGATAGAGAGGAACATAGTTTGCAATCCTCTGCAGTGCACTTCGTAATGTATCTTCCGATCCTTCACCTCTGAAGATGTGTTTAAAGACAAGCGCTTTAATACTGTTATGTGCAGCCCAGGTTCCAATGTTGTGAAGGATGTTATTTGGGCTTTTCACATTAAGGCAGATTTTAGAACATGGAGAGTTGAGGCTGAAGAGAATAGTACAGCTGTTGTCTCTTCTATTCAGAAGGTTTTTCATGGGTGTTACGGGAATTTCTACAGTAGGGTTAAGCAGGAGACGCTCAGAGTGAATAAAGCTAGTTTTACTAATTTTCTGAACTCCTGCTGCTATGAGCTCTGTACCTTTATAAACAGGGTATGTATTATTAGTAATGTCTCTTTTCACATCTGTTGGATTCTCATTAGTAAGAAAGTTGTCCTCTAAAGGCTTGAATCCAGCTTCACACTGATCAGTCGGTACGTTGATGGCTACGGCATATTGAAGTTCCTGATTATTATTATATATCTTATACCTGAAAAACATTAAATAACAGTTTTTAGAGCAAAAAGAAATTGTTTACAAATCGCTGATATTTTATTTCTTTTGTTTTTCATCTATGCAAACTGATGGGCTGTATTACACCAAAACTAACTTCTGCTCAATGAAGGTGATGACACGAGCAAGAGTATTACTGTCGATCTTTCCATCAACACTCTTCAGTGTCGAGTGATGCAGCAGAAAGAGCAACAGGACGCCACTCACAGATACTGTTAACTAGAATCACAAAATACATCACAAACACACATAAACATGAGTAACAAAGCATGTGCTGTGTATGTCGGGATTGATGCGATTCAACAAAACAGAGCAAAAAAGGTACTTATTAGTTAATGACAAAACATTAAAAAGTGCTTCTACTCTGCTAAATAAAAACTAAAGATTTAAAGATGTTGCTTTAAATTAGTGAGTGTGACTTACCATGGTGTCTTAACTTGTATGTGACTCTCCACAGAGGCAGTGAGTAAAGTAGATGAAGTGAAGTATTGTGAAAGTGTATTGTACGTGAAGTAATTTATACTGGTTTTGATCAGCCTTCTTCCTGGATTTATTTGCTGAACAATGTTGATCCAACCCCCAACACACACAAAATGATAGAGCAGAGGCCAAGTCCATATAGGGAAGTCATGCCAGTCGGCGGCCATCTTTTCAACATGCCTCTGGGCAGTTATTATGTTAATCAAATAAGACGTAAATGGGAATACTGGTATTTCTACAATTGCCAGAATAAAACGACATATTTAAAAACAACATTTAGAACTGATGTTAACTGTAGCATAACTTTTGTATACTATGATCAAATTGCACCTAAAAACATTATTTTTCATGTTGGTTTAGATACGATGCATTTGCAAAGCTTCGTTAGGGCGGCCATGTTGAGCTTTGCGTTCCAATGGCAGTGACGCATCTTGTTAATAATAAAATCTTTGGCAGAGTTCACTAATGCTTTTTTTTTAATATTTTTTACTTGCACGTAGACATGCATAGGCTGGGAAAATAAACTCAGATGTAATGTTATAGAAGATTTATTGACTGGCACCTTCATTATATTGACAGGCTCCATGTTTTCCAAAGCTAATACTTATCAAAGACGATTTACAACAAAACAATTTCAATAATACTAGAACAAGGTCAAACTCTTCTTCCTCTTATGAAAACTGTGTAAACATAAATATTAAAACAATCAAGCACAATGGATTATAGGTTTGTTTTGAGAATTCTAAGAGGAAAAAAACAGGAAACATAAGTCTATTGACATTTTGAGTAATGCTCCACTGGAACAAATTGATGGTTTAAATAATGACATTATGGTTTACAGTGCAGCGTGACATCATTACTTTTACATGTATGCATTTGGCAGATGCTTTTATCCAAAGCGACTTACTGGTGAACTATACATTTGTATAGTATAAAAATGAGTAGATCTATACATCATGCAATTAGTGTTATAAAAATAGATGGCTTAGATGCAGTAATAATAGTCTCAAGAATGTGTGTCTGCAGATTTTTAATAGGGTCTCAGATGTTTTGACTCAACACTAGTGTAAATGGGGGATTTTGACACTAACTGCCAATGTCCCAGACATTTACAGATTTATATCATTCATTATCATGTATAGCCTACATATGGGCTAAGGCATACTTGTTCCCTGCATGAAGCCAAAGAAGATCTTTGGACCAAGTACATTATTTCTTTCTTTATTTTGTTTAATTAAGCAGCAATTAAAAGACTGACTTATAGGCTGTATGGCTTGATCGAATACAGATGTGTTTTAATATATTTGCAAAGGGAAAAAAACTTCAACAATTGATCGTGAACTAACCATCCTTGCACAATTATAAATTTGCTTACACAAAAATCTACCAGTTTGTAAGAATAACAGAAAACATCTGTTGCTTTAAAGAGTTTCAAACGATTTTGAACAGTTGCTTAATAAATAAAAAAAGTTGAGCTTTATGGATGACCATGTTTGATTATGAAGCATGCAAGAGAAACATGCGTTTGTGAGAAAGCGCTCATCAATGGGAGATACATTTTTTTTTCTAAAAAGTTCTCTTATAGAAGGAGTAATTTTCGGCTCATGTTCAGTAAAGACAAAATGAACGGAGAAAGTAAAAAGTGCAAAAAAAATATTTATTATTCATCAGTTATAGTGCTGGTGTGAAGACACATAAAGGCCTGTTAGCAATTCAAGAAAGCTTTCGATTAAAGTTAAACTTGCATGACTATCTGATTCTTACTGTAGATAATCTCTGTTTAACAGTTCTTCCTCTTCTGTCTCAACTCTCTTTTGTAATGAAGCGCTTTGTGACAAGTTGTGCAAGACTTTAAAAGACTCTCTCGAAGACAAATATCCATACCTAACAATCTAACCGTTTTGTAAGAATAACAGGAAACATGTGTTGCGTTAATGAGTTTCAAACGATTCACAGCACTTGCTAATTAAATAAAAAAAGGTGAGCTTTACAAATGACCCTTTTATTATGAAGCATACGAGAGAAATATCAGTTTGTAAGACAGCACTCATCAATGGTAGATAAATGTTTGGTCCTTCACAGCATAAAACCCATTCTCACATCTGTATTCTCATTAGTAGGGAAGTTGGAATCCAGCTTCACACTGAACAGTTCCTACAGTGATGGCATCAACATATTCACATTCGTTTCCGTTTTCAACTTTCTGAATCAGAGTTTCAGAGCAAGAATCGAAGATGACTGACAGAGAACACACACGGATAACCGCAAGATTGACCTCCTGGAAGAACTTTCTCTGTTTTATTTCTAATGATGTGCTCTAGCATCATGCAAACCTAATTCTAAGTGCTGTAGAGTCTAGTCCCATCGGTCACTCTTTATTTTACAGTACCTGTGGTACAGTGTTATTATACATTTAAGTAATGATAATTAACTACATGTACTAACTATAGGGTTAGGATTAGGGTGTAGTGACATGTAATTTTTCATAATATATAGTAAATACGTGTAACATGTGTGTGGCAAGGGGGGCGTGGTTTAGCAAGGTCTGCGGCGAGAGGGCGTGTCGGGAGAATGACGGTGAGTAAGCAGATCAACGCTATAGTGAAATCACCTGCTTCTCGTTCTAGTAATTGGCGAGGAGACGCATTTAAGGCCCGAAGGAGGAATAGAGAAGAGAGAGAGAAACCAGGCTGGGAAAGTACGTGTCGGGACTCGGGAAAAGACAGGACGTCTAGGAGTATCCAGACAGCAGAAAGAAGTCGTCACAACCAAAGATTATGTGTATGAGTGAGCGGGTCTACAACCCGGAAGTATTGTAGTAAATAAAAGATTCTTACGCTTTCCCAGCCACGCCGACCCCGCCTCCTTTCTTCCTTAAACTACGAACTTGTTACAATGTGTAACAAGGCCAACGCAAAATAAAGTGTTACCGACGCATCTAATTGAATGAATCCACGTTTTCTTTAGTTCTCGGTGCTTTGGAATTTAGTAAAATTATGTATTTTTTGTTTTGATGGCGGAACGACCGGCATCCCGGCACAAATCACTGCAGTGTGTGATGCGGCGCTCTGGACTCTTATCCCTCAGCCTCCTTTTTAAATCAAAATGTTGGCAGGCTGAATAATGTCTATACTGCTCCAAAGTGTGGTGTCTACAAAGCTCTGGCATTTTTCTTGTGCACTTACGTATTGTCATACACTTTCAAAATGAAAAAAACATCACAACTGTTATTTAAAATGATTACTTTATATATTTTACATTTGGCATGCAGACACTTTTTCCAAAGTTACTCAATCTAAACATATACAAACTATTAATTCATAGATTCAATATATTTTATTTAGTTATTAGTTTCTTAGGGCAATTAAACTCATGACATTTGCATAATATAATGCTCTACCAAATAAACTACAGGAATATGTTCTGACAGGTTCATTGAGGAACCAAAAATGGTTGTTCTCTGATATTGCGGTTTCAAAAATGTTATAAAAACAAATTATCTTAACAATTGGATTCATTTTTAACACATTTCTTATACAACCACTTTTCTTTAAAGACATTTCATCAATATTGTTGTCGTTTATAAACAAAATATATGATGGTATATACCACTTTATATACATGCTTTAATCACTCATTCATTTTATTTATTTTGTTCTCATTCATTTACATTTATTCATTGGGCAAACACGTTTATCCAAAGCGACTTACAAGTAGGAGAGCATGTGACATTTCGTCATTCTTTATTATATTTATAAAGTCTTTTGTTAAAGTGAAAAATAAAAAAATTATCATCAAAAGGTATTGATGCTTGCTGCATTGCATATTTAAAGTCAAAATTTCACCTAACTTAAGACACCATCCATAAACACGTTTCTATAGAATACAGAACTGTCCCATTTAACAAGGTGATGTATATATTTTGACAATAGTTTTAGATTTCCAATATTTTGCTAAAAAGGTCTCTTATAGGAATAATTTTCGGCTCATGTTCAGTAAAGACAAAATGAACGGAGAAAGTGAAAAGTGCACAAAAGTTTTAATCTGTAATAAAATATGAGGACTGGTGTGAAGACACATAAAGGCCTGTTATCAATTCAAGAAAGCTTTCGATTACAGTTAAACTTGCATGACTATCTGATTCTTACTGTAGATAATCTCTGTTTAACAGTTCTTCCTCTTCTGTCTCGACTCTCTTTTGTAATGAAGCGCTTTGTGACAAGTTGTGCAAGACTTTAAAAGACTCTCTCTAAGAAAAATATCTATACATTAATCCAAATATGAGGATGTAGGAATGGGTCTCAAAGCAAAACTATTTCCAAGGTTATGTGGGGACATAAACTCATGAAACTGTCATGCAGAATTGTCATGTAAATTGTAGGAGAAACTTTAATGCTGAACTCATTCATTTCATCAATTTACTTATAAGAATGTTTGACTACAAATAAGGAATAATCCACGGCCGTGCATTAAAGGATTTTAATGCACGACGTGGAGGTCAAGAACTACTCAACGTTAAGCCTCTGCAAAGTGAATTAAAATTGCACGGCTAGTCGTGGATTATCACGCTTATACCATGGTCATTTGCCAAGTTAAAGCTGTTATTGACGTTTACAGTATCATTTTGTTCAGACTGGTTCAAATGACAGCTATTTTCCTCAGTTAATTTCAAATGTTGATCAAACTGACTGGAACTACCGGTTTTAACTGGTTTTAATGCACACCTTCCAGCCAATCAAACAGACCATGGTGTAATTATTTTGTATTTCTTTGTAGTTAAACGCATCTCTCAGCCCTTCATTCATTCATCAATCTATCTTCAGTTTTTCCAGTTTATAATCTGAATTCTCTTGTAGGGCAGTGAGCAGCTTCTTTGCTGAACCCAGTTTGTTCCCGGAAAGGTCCAGTTCTCTGAGGTGGGCCGGGTTTAAACTGAGAGCTAAAGCCACATCAGCACCGCCCCCTTCTGTGACATCACAGTATGACAACCTGCAGAGAAATCAGGTGTAGAGCAAATTTTTTGCACATATTGAGAAAACAACGTTTTGTTTTCTTTAAAATGAATTTAATGAGTCATAAATAACCAACATTTAATGTAAAGAGACAGTGTGCATAAAAGATAACATGCATTACAACTAGCATAAATGACTTTTATTACATGGAATCAATCATGGCTGCCAGGTTGTGAGGTTATTTCTATCATAAGAGGAAAAAGTGTAACTTTAAAATAGTTTTGAGGTTATTTATTGTATGTACTATTTTTGGACCCAAAAGCTCTCACCGTGGTGTGTAACTCTAAAGGCAATACGGGTTTATCATCTCTCAATAAATATATTTCTGTTTTCTTGTTCACTCACCTCAGTTTCTCTAGTTTACACTGTGGCTCCTTCAGTAAATCAGAGATCATCTTCACTCCTGAGTTTTGTATCTTGTTTCTGTTCAGACGGAGTTCAGTCAGATGAAGAGAGTTTGATCTCAGAGCTGAACACAGACCTCTACAGCCATGTTCTGTGACACCACAGTCCTCTAAACTGCAGACAGGGGGCGACAGAGAGCCAAATAAGGCACATTTTAAAACCTAACCCTGCTTTCAACCCCTTTAAAGGTGCATTGAAATTCTTTACTCCTTAACAGACTTTAACACCTAAAGAAATGAACAGTCATTTTTAAATGTAATTTAAATGGAGCAGGTCAACCGATGTGGGCGCATATTTAGATCGTGACCAACCGAATTCGTAATCCACCTGTTATCAAACTTGTTGAATTAACTATAAGTACCTTAGAGTTTTCAGTTTACAGGAATGACTCTTCAGTCCATCACATAGAAAACGCAAGCCTGAATCCATCAAGTTATTTTTACTCAAGTCCAGATCCACGAGAGAGGAGTTTCTGCTCAGAGCTTCAGCCAAAGATTTACAGCTCTCTGCTTTAAGACCACAGCTCACCAGTCTGTGAAAAAAATCACCCAACCTGTCTTTAATATTTAAATGTTTTAAAACAGTACACCGAAGCTACTATGAGAGATGAGTACAAACATTAATTTCTGTAGTGCACAGTTTGGCTTCTTCAGTATTTGTGATAATGTTTTCACTCCTGCATCTCCAGTTTGATTGAAGGTCAGGTCAAGCTCCATCAGGTGGGAAGGATTTGAGTCAAGAGCCTTTGATAAAGATGAACAATCTCCAGCAGTTAAACCACACTCAGATAATCTGTGTTAGAAAAAGATGGAAGTGTATTAAAAACGTCACACATATAAATCTAATGAACGTTAAAAACCAAGTTAACAAATTATTGAAACAATCGATCTTACTCTAGTGTCTCAAGTTTACAGTGCAACTGCAGCAACCCTTCCGAAAGAATCTTCATTCCAGGACCACTGAGTGTATTTCCACTGAGTTTCAGCTGTTTGAGAGAGGAGGACTTTGAGCCGAGAGCTGACCTCAGTGCCTGAAAACCTTTGGAGCGGAGATTGCAGTGTCTGAGTCTGAACAAAGACAACAAAGTGAATTTCAGGCAACACTTTCACCTAAAACTGAGCCAGCCCTAAAAACGGATAGTTGACAAATAAAATGGTATGACAGTAAAAAATTAGAAAACGAATTATTACACGGTCTGTCCAAAAAAAAGACACATTAATATTTTGTTGGACCACCTTGCCTTTAGCTTTAGCACGCATTCGTTAGATATTGTTTCGATAAGCTTCTGCAATGTCCAGAATGTCCATTTTCATATTTTCTTTGCCAATATCTTGTATTGATGATGGGAAAATCAGTCTTCTCCAGCACGTCCAAAATATTCTCAATGGAGTTAAAGTGTGGACTCTATGGTGGCCAATCCATGTGTGAAAATAAGTCTCATGCCTGAACCACTCTTTCACAATTTGAGCCCGACCAATCCAGGCAATGTCATTTTGGAATAGTCCCGTGCCATCACGGAAGAAAGAACCCATAGATGGAATAACCTCATTCAGTATATTCAGATAGTCAGCTGACCTCATTCTTCGGGCACATAACGTTACTGAACCTAGACCTCCAATCCAATGGGAGGCTCTTACCTATTTGCTGAGTTTAATTCAGATGGTGACTTTTTTGGGGATGTGCTGTGCACTGTATGTTATAGTATTTACATTTATAATAAAAAATACTAATAGAGAGATTTAACTTGATTGTACATTTCATCTTTAACTAAGTCAACCCAAAGAACACAACTGCGGTTTATTTGTCAACTACCCAAGTATGTTTATTTCGAGAAGTGGTCTTAATTGTAACACAACAACTCTATTGTATTCTCAAAATCAGTTTTTGAGCAAATACTGAATCTACTAACTCAGCTGTTTTGGCTTCCATGACAACAGGTAACATCTTCTCCAGACATTCGTCTGCATCGTTCTGACTGTATTTCCTGAGGTCAAACACATCCAGTGTGTTTTCAGACGACAGAAGGACAAACACAAGAGCCGCCCACTGCGAAGCAGACAGCTTGGTTTTCGCAAGTTTTCTGCTTTTTTGGAAACTTTGTATTTCCTCTACTAAAGAAAAGTCGTTGAGTTCGTTTAGGCAGTGAAACAGGCTGATATATTTTTCTGAGGGGAGTTTCATCCTGATTCGAATCTTTATGTAGTCTGTGGTTTCTGTCACACTAGCGGTAGGAACAGGTGATGTCTGTGGTAGTATGTGATGCAGAAGAGCCTGGTTTGAATCAAGTGAGAGACCCAAGAGGAAGCGGAGGAAAAGATCGAAATGTCCTTTCTTGCTTTGCAACATCTTGTCCACAGCGGTCTTGTGTAACTCAGAAATGGTAGAACATTTGAACAAGGTTGTAATTTTGGATGTTTTCCAGTGATAAAGAATGCCGGTGTCTCCACGACGGAAAGATGTGTGCACATAAAGAGCTGCGAGATGTTCTTGTATGGTCAGATGAACAAAGCAGTAAACTTTCCCATGATACAAGCCAAGCTCCTCTCTGAAGATCTGAGTGCACAATCCTGAGTACACTGATGCTTCTGCTACATCAATGCCACACTCTCTCAGGTCCTCATCATAGAAGATCAGGTTCTCTTTCACAAGTTGCTCAAAAGCCAGTTTGCCCAGTTTGAAGATCATGTCTTCATCATTCTTAACTTTCTTCTCATAGTCCTTCTGATGTTTGATGTTTGTCTGAATGATCAGGAAGTGTGTGTACATTTGAGTGAGAGTCTTGGGGATCTCTCCTTCACTCTCTGCTTCACTCAACATTCTCTCTAGAACAGTGGCTGAAATCCAGCAGAACACTGGGATGTGACACATGATGTAGAGGCTCCTGGATGACTTCAGGTGTGAGAAGATTCTGTTGTTCAGACTCTCATCACTGATTCTCTTGCTGAAGTATTCCTCCTTCTGTTTGTCAGTGAAGCCTCGTACCTCTGTGACTCGATCAACACACTCAGAGGGGATGAGATCAGCTGCTGCTGGTCTGGAGGTGATCCAGATGAGAGCAGAGGGAAGCAGATTCCCCTTCATGAGGTTTGTCAAGATCACGTCCACTGAGGCTGATTCACTGACATCACACAACCTCACACTGCTGTGAAAATCCAGAGACACACGACACTCATCCAAACCATCAAAGATGAACAACACTTTATATTCACCGCTGGAGATTTCCATTTCTTTTGTCTCTGGGAAGAAAAGATGAAGAAGATGTAAAAGACTGAGTGTTTGGTTCTTCATCAGGTTGATCTCTCTGAAAGGAAGTGGAAATATGAGGTGGACGTCCTGATTCTCTTTCCCTTCAGCCCAGTCCAGAATGAACTTCTGCACAGAGACTGTTTTTCCAATGCCAGCGACTCCCTTTGTCAGCACACGTCTGATGGGTTTGTCTTGTGCAGGTAAAGCTTTAAAGATGTCGTTGCATTTGATTGGTGTGTCCTCTGTTGCTGTTCTCCTGGATTGTGTCTCAATCTGTCTCACCTCATGTTCATTACTGATCTCTCCACTTTCACTCTCTGTGATGTAGAGCTCTGTGTAGATCTCATTCAGCAGTGTTGGGTTTCTCTGCTGTGATGTTCCCTCATACAAACACTCAAACTTCTTCCTCAGATGTGATTTGAAGACCTCATTACACATTTGCCCCTGTAGAATCTCGGTGTCCTTATCTCCAACCCCTACTTGCTCCAACCTGTAAAATATTAATGATAATGTTCTTTAGTATTATTATGATCAGTTACTACGAGTGTGATTTAGCTGCTTTGAATGGATCTCACTGGACTGAGTTTTATGTTCTAAAGAATCAGCAAATACAGACATCTATAGTCACAGCAACACCTAGTGGTCAAATGTTATACATCAACAGTATTAAACAAAATGTTTAACTTATAAAAATAAATAAATACAAATTATACATTGATATAACAAATTAATCCAAATAAGGTGCAGCAGGGATCAAAAACTCATCTCATCTGAAACATGTTCAATGGCTCTTACACTGGTTCTGGTGGATGTTCTCCCTCGAATTTCAACGGTGGATCCATAGAACGGTTACTCTTCATGGACAAACAGCTGGGAACTGGTGAGAGTGAACCATTTCCCCCCGGCAGGACTGAACTGAGATCAGAGAAACACAGTAAAACAGAGTTAACACAACTGTACTGGTGTAGGCTACATTTAAAAATCTGTTGCAACAAGCTCACAACAGTGTTGCTTTTGCCTAGGGTGGAGTTATAATTAGGGATGCTCATTTTGGTTAATTTCCCTAACTGAGAACAAACGCTCGTCACCTGAGCATTAACCGTTAACTGATAAGATTTTAATATTAAATTGGAATGAAATAAAAAATCATGCTGCATCTCATTTCGAAGGCTGCGTCCTCCGGAGGTCGCGTTTGTCCATCGCATACGCCTTCGCATGCAACATCTGGAGGACGCAGACTTCGAAATGGGAGACAGCTCAGTGTCCTCATCTTCAGCCTCTAGTTGGTCCAACGTGTCAAGTGTTAATGATAATGTTGGATTAATGAGAAGTTACTATGAGTGTGATTAAGCTGCTCTGAATGGATCTCACTGTGTGAGTTTTATGATCTCATGAGCTTCCCAATCAGCAAATGCACACATCTAGAGTGACAGCAACACCTAGTGGTCAAATTTTACACATCAACAGAATAAAAAAAATCTTAACTTAACTTCACAACTCAACTCAACAACTTAACTTAACTTAACTTAACTTAACTTAACTTAACTTAACTTAACTTAACTTAACTTAACTTAACTTAACTTAAATAAACTTTAAATAAATATAAAATGTATACTGAAATTATAAATTAATCCAAATAAGGTGCAGCAGGGATCAAAAACTCATCTCATCTGAAACATGTTCAATGGCTCTTACACTGGTTCTGGTGGATGTTCTCCCTCAAATTTCAACGGTGGATCCATAGAACGGTTACTCTTCATGGAAAAACAGCTAGGAAAACATTAAAACGGAGTTAACACAGCTGTACTGGTTTAGGCTACATTGAAAAATCTATTGCAAAAAGCTCACAACAATGCCTTTTACCAGGGGTATAATATATGTGAACAATTGGCAGAACCTCTTCTAAATGAACACAGTCTTAACATATACATATAAAGGAAATTCAAATGTACAAATCATTAAACCACTTAATGTTTTAAATCTAAAGGAATACATAATGTGGTCTTATAGCTTAGAAAATGATGTTGTCGTGTTGCATAAAGGTGTTTCGCCCTCATCTGCTGCCAACGTGTTAAGATCACATGATCAGCAGAATAAAGCAGTCAAAGCACCTCTGGTATTTATAAAATGGCATCGAAAATCAGAAACTTGGTTTTGTGTGATGCTGTATTATAGTAGATAGAAATTTGAGAAAACACTGTATGATAACAAAACTAAAATCTAATTTAATGTTTTGTTTTTTTCAGGGTATCCTAAAGGTGGCCCAGCCTTTAAAACAAAAATGCTAGAAAGTCTTAGCCAATGACACACCCAAAAACTAAAAGGATGTGCATTATTTTTCCAGAAAAGAGGGCCAGAAAATTGTGTCACCTGTGTGTACTGTTTCTATCTTTATCCCGGAGGTTTGGTGGAGCATCCGCAGACAAATTGCTCTTCATGGATACACAGCTGGATCCAGGAGCGTCTCTTCGCATTGACTGAATACAACTTTAAAAAAAATCCTTGAGGTTAAAATCTGGTGTTCATGTCACAAAAAGGACAAAATTTGTAAATAGGCAAACTACTCACTTCTTGGAGCCATGATCATTATGATCACTATGATCAGTTGTGTTCACTGATGTCACAGGATCAGTTTGTGTATGATGTGTTGTTGCTTTAGTCTCTTGTATGGAGTGCATCTTCTCTGAATGGGAGTCTTGTATATTGGGGGTCACAACGGACCCCTTTGTATTCATGGTGCTCCTCTGATAAACAAAGATATGTTTACAAAATGCTCAGTAGCCTACAATTTTTAGTTTAGTGCATTGTAAAATACAACACAACACAACACAACTCACCCCGCCCTACCAAAGGTTATCATAAGATTAAATTGTGCGTATACATAAATATTAAATATTTAACCAAGTGTACATGGTGGCATTGTACGAAAACTCTACGTAACAGTTAGCTAGCAGGATCTAAACATTATCCTTCATTACGACCATGATGTGTGTGAATAAAATGTGCAAAAACGATGTGCATCCGACAACGTTCGTCTGAAAGTCTGAAGACAAAACGCAACACGGTAATCATCGGGGCTTTAAATCTATTTAAAGATGTTTAAACTCTCAAGCACCTTACTCACGTGTCCCTAATCCCTGAAGGGACAGAAATATTCACATTTCATTCTTGTTTTTGTGTTCGTGAAGCGACTTGAGTTTCGTTTCGTTTCCTGAGTTTGACTCCGCCCACAGCTACACGTCACGAGGCACCTTCACTTCAGTCACGTTTTGAGAATGTGTTTCTGCTTAGATGCTTTTGTAATATTTTGTGTAAAAATCGCGAAACGTCAGTCATTTGAAACCCTGAGTTACGGAGAGATATGTGTTGTGTCGTTTAATTGTTATTCCCTGTGTTAACTTCTTAATGTTGCCCTCAATGCCCCTGAGCAACCAAGCTCGCGCGAGACGAATTGCGTCCCCTCCGTTAACCAGCGGCGGCTCAAGGTGAGTTTGTGATCCCAAAATAAACATATTTTAATAATTTATATAATATATAATATTTCAATTTTAATATAATCTATCCATGCATCCTACGTTTCTTGTGGACTTTTCAATGTTGGACCGTCCTTAATCGATTTACGGGTCACATTAAGGGACAAACGGTGTACATCAAAGTGATATTGAAATGCCTTCAACCTAACGTTACTGTAATATAGCCTTGCTAGCAGTAACCAAACGTTGCTTTATTATATTGTTCATTCAACTCATGTTTTCCAAACACTTTGATATCAAATCAACCTACCACAAGTGCACAAGATAATAATGTTGCAATAAATGACAATTTCCACAACAGAAATAAAGCGCAGATACAGTTGAAGTAAAGTTGAATATTGTTTGATAATACACTGCTTCTTGTGTTCCCGTGTTAGAGGTATTGGTCTCCATTTCAGGGCCGTGAACAGTATATTTTTTTATGAATTTATGCTTCGTTATAATAATAATATATGCTGTGGTTAATATTAAATAAAATTGGCTGATATGAGTTAACTTAGCGGCCTTTGAATATGAGACAAAATCTGATATGTCCTTATATAGACCACTAAGCAAGATGGTCCAGAAGCCATGGGCGAAACTAGTTGGTTGTATTTTGTTCAAACAGTCCTGTAGTGTTAAAAGTAGTTTGATTTAGTGCTAAACAAACTGGATTTCTCAATGTAATGTTTGTTCAGTTAATACAAAAAATCACAAAAAAAAAACGATGAATATTTATTCACATAAAATTATACACTGCCATTAAATCAGACAAAGACATAAAGAGAATGTGAGTCAGTGATTAGTTGTCAGGCAAATTAACTACAACTCATTCCTTATTGTTGTTTCTGGTGGGAGACAGTTCTCATCAATGGCGGTGTTTTGTTCTCCTTTACAAGCGTAGCACACGGTGTCGCTCACACAACGATAGAGAGGCACACGAAATGCGATGAGCTTAAATCTGCTCTGCAGATCTTTTTTTGTGTCACGGAAATAGAAGTTCTTGAAAACAAACGCTTTAATTCCACTGAGTCTTCTCCAATCAAGAGCTTTGAGAATGTTGTATGGGCCTTTCTCATCCAGACATGTGCCAAAACACGGAGAGTTAAAGGTGTAGAAAATACTGCAGTTTTGATTATTTCTGTGAAACAGGTCTTTCATGAGTGAGGTGTCAAGAGGGTATAATAAGAGACGTTCAGAATGTTTAGTATACTTTTTGTTCTTCTTTTTCTTCTTTTCAGTTCCTGCCGCTATAAGCTGATGACCCTTGTAAATAGGGTGGGACCCATCAGCAATTGCGTTTTTCACCTTAATTGCATCTTCCTGTGTCAGAAAGTTATTGTTTGAAGGATAAAAGCCCTTCAGACATTGAGCTTTTGGTACGTTGATCGCTGTGGCGTACTGATGGGGTTGTCCATTAGCATCAATTCTGTTATAGCTGGAAAACAGGATCGGACAATTATTAAAAGAGTAAAGAAAACAAAATAGTTTGTATTGTTGTTGCTGGTGTTGATGAAAGAGATGTGTCTTTAATCATCTGGTTGAAATGAAGTGATGGGAGTCATAGTAGTGATGGGAAAAGCCATGTTTGCGAATGACCGATCCTAGGGAAGACAGTAGTGGTCGAAGCACAGAGCAGTAACATAAAGTAGTAATGTATTTATAGTGAAATACATAATTTCTATAGAATGAAAAGTATGCTTTTCAGGCACTGGTGGTCTCTACTCTTTATCCACTTTCCTTTAATACGAAAAAAAAACATTCTTTACATTGCTACGATCCTTTTGTGTTTCTCAGAAGCAAGAAAATCAGGCTTGGAAGAATGTGATGATTGTTTAAACGATGGAAGAATTTTAAGTTTTGTTTCCCAACCTGTTTACTTTAAGATGATAGTTAAATCCTAATGGTGAAATCATGTTTCTGTTAATGAACTTATTCTTTTGCATTATTGAGGCAAATCCATACTCACTTCTGCTCAAAGAAGTTTATAATGCGGGCAAGAGTATGAAGGTCCACTGACTCTCCCGAACTTTGTATCCAACGAGGAAGCAGAAACATCAGCAGAAGACCACTCAGATACAGAGTAAAATTCTACAGACACACAACACACACACATTTCTATACTTGTCATCACAGTAACTTTTCCATTTTTTTGATTAGTTAATATAACATTGATGTTTTCTATTTGATTCAATTATTCATATCATTAAAGTTTCATCAACAGAAATTCTGAGTAAATCATTCTAAAACGTGACTTACCATGTTATCTGTTGTCCTGAAACTGATGATGTGCGACTCTCCTCACAGACCTATAGTATAGTAATCTTGAAAGTCTGGAATGGTGAGGTACAGTATACGTGTCAGCTGTACATTACATGTTTTGTAAGCTGTACATTACATGTTTTGTCATGCAAAACAATCATTCTGCATTTACGCAGAAGGTGTCTCTCATGTCTGTCCTGCTCTAATAATAGTGTCCAAAGGTTCTTTGCTTGTCATAGTATTCATTTATATTTATAAAACGTTCAGTTCTGGTGCTTGATTCTAATTGGTTGAGCCGAGTTCTTAGTCGTTATAAAATACTCAGATTCATAACTGCTTACTGCATTACATAGCCTAAATATTACTTTACTTTTTTTTATGAAACCTTGCTACGCATATGGAATGACCGTTTTATAAAAGCAATAAACCCAGCAAAGTTATGGATTACAAGTGCATTTTATAACTATTAAGGGGGCTTTAGGCACGACACGAAACACCCCACCTCTCATAAAATGCACTGTAACCCACTGCTTCTTGGGGCTTATTGCTTTATTACTGCTGTGATTTAATGAGTGTTGAGATTTAATTGAATCAGATACAGAATGACACGTCATATATGTTGATGTATACAGAGTAAACAAGGTTTGTAGAATGATATTAACCTTTAACTAATGATTTGTCCGAGGCTGTATAGTAAAAAAAGTATTGTCTGAAAACAGGTTTTTATTCTTCTGCAGAACACAAAAGAAGATATAAAAAAATGTTGGTCCCCATTGACTTCAAAACAAATGCAAGTCAATGGGGATCAATGGTGTTCTCTTACCAACATTCCTCTTGTGTGTGTTGTGCAGAAGAGAGAAAGAATGTACATACATATATATATTATGACAGAATTTTTATTTTTTAGTTGAATGATTACTTTAACTGTGCACAAAACCGTAACGTAACCAAAAATGAGAATATAATTAACAAGTGCTTCATTAAAACTAAATGTGAACAATTGAGTGCTTTTGCTTTCACGTGTTAGATATTTAAATCATGCACAGTATATTTTGTTCATCACGCTTTGTTATATTAACAGTTGTCTACTTAGAAATTCAAAAAAGGTACAATAAATCTGACAAAAAAAGTGCACTGTTTCCCCCATTACCACTCAGACAAGTACTGTTTAGAGTTTGAATATAAAGTTTGGGGAAAAAACAATTCTTTCATTTGTTGCATACCCTAAAACCATTTGAAAACTATATATATATCGTTTTTCTATATACTATATATATATATAGTTTTTCTATTTCTATGAAAAAACTGTGTTTTAAGTCATTTAGCAGATGATTTTATCCTAAGCAATTTTTTTTTTGAAGGAATAGAAAAGAGTAAAGAAGAGAATTTGTTTGTATTATTGTGTCAGGTGTTGACGGAAGAGATGTTTCTTTAATCGTCTGGTTGAAATATAAAGGTACATCTGCAAAGCAGTGATGGGAATAGCCATGTTTCCTAATGACCAATCCTAGGGAAGCCATGGATATAGGGACAAGTGTAATGGTCCAAGCACAGACTACAATAGTAACATAAATGATGTGTTTATAGTTATACAAAAATTATGTTTGTCAAACACTGGTCTCAATGCACTTTCTTTTTTTAAAGAAAACATTCTTTAAATTGCTTCGATCCTTTTGTGTTTCACAGAAGCAAGAAAATCAGTCTTGGAACAATGTGATGATGACATGTTTAAATGATGGCAGAATTTTAAGTTTTGTTTCCCAACCTGCTTACTTTAAGATGATAGTTAAATCCTAATGGTGAAATCATGTTTACGTTAAGGACATTATTGACTCCCTTTTTGTTCTCATTGCCAAGTTATTTTTTTGTAATCCATATCAATAAAGGTTCATCAACAGAAATTCTGGGTAATTTATTATTCTAAAACGGGACTTACCATGTTATCTGTTGTCCTGAAACTGATGATGTGCGACTCTCCTCACAGACTTTACAGTAATGTTGAAAGTCTGGAATGGTGAGGTACAAGTAGACGTGTCAGCTGAACATTACAAGTTTTGTCATGCAAAACAATCATTCTGCATTTACGCAGAAGGTGTCTGTCATGTCCAAAAGTGCTTTACTTGTCATAGTATTTTTTTATGTTTATAAATGTTTAGTTCTGGTGCTTGATTCTGATTGGTTGAGCCGAGCCTGCTGACCGCATTACATAGCCTAAATATAACTTTATTTACTTAATTTTACGAAACCTTGCACGCATATGGAATAACAGTTTTATAAAAAGCAATAAGCCCCATGAAGTTATGTGGTACAAGTGCATTTTATTACAGCTGGGGGGGGTTTAGCCACGACACGAAACACCCTTAGCTGTTATAAAATGCACTCTATCCCATTGCTTTATTACCGCTGTGATTTAATGAGTGTTGAGATTTAATTGAATCAGAGACAGAATGATGTGTCATATGTTGATGTATACAGAGTAAACAAGGTTTGATAGGCTGATATTAACCTTTAAAGATTTGTCTGTGGCTGTGGAGTAAAAAATAGGACTGTCTGAAAACAGGTTTTAATTCCACTTTCTTTCTTCTGCAGAACACAAAAGAAGATAATTTGAAAAATGTTGGTCCCAATTGACTTCAAAACTAATGCAAGTCAATAGCGACCAACACTGTTCTGTTACCAACATTCGTTTTGTGTTGTGTTGTGCAGAAGAAAGAAAATCATACAGGTTTGAAATGACAAGATGGTGAGTAAATAATGACAGAATTTTAATTTTTTAGGTAACTTAGTACTTTAACTGTGCATAAAACCGTTATGTAGCCATAAATGAGAATTTCCATAACAGGTCCTTCATTAGAAATAAATGTGAACAATTGTGTGCTTTTTGCTTTCCGTGTTAGATATTTATATCAAGGAAAGTATATTTTATTCATTACGCTTTGTTGCAACACACTTGTCTGCTCAGAAATTCAATAAAGGTACAATTAATTGTACAAAAATGTGCACGCTTTCCCCAATGACCACTTTTGTCTTATGGATAAATGAACTATAACTCTTGTTTTGTTGTTGGTGGAAGACAGTTCCAATCAATGGTGTTTTTTTCCAGAAAAACATTCTTAACATTGTATCTCTGTTTCACTGAAGCAGGAATATAAGGCTTGGAACAGTGTGACAGTTTGTTGAAATGTTGAATGTAGATTTTTGTGTGAACTGTTTCCTTTAAGATTAAATCACATTTCTGTTGATGACTGATGCTTGTACATTATTCACTCTCTATCTGTTCCTTTTGTAACATTATAAAATAGTTTATAATGCGGGCAAGAGCCTGAATGTCCAAAACACACACGTTTGACGTTATCAAAAATGTTCCCAGGCAACGAACAACATCAAAATTTCATGAGCAAATATTTTATTTAATAATGTGCAATGTTAACTAACGTCATGCTCATATTGCTATAAAAGGATTTACAGGAAAAACTGTAAAAGTTTTACTATAAATTACTGTAAAACCGCAACTGAAATGTATGACTTTTTGCAGATCCATAGCAACCTACTGTAGGTTCTACAGTAAGGATTTGTTCATTTTACATTAATAATACTGTAAAACGACAGAAATTTGTTACAGTAGAGCACCTAGAAGATCTGTCTGTCGCCATTGACATATTTTTGTCAAGCAGGAAGGTTTCCTTTTTTTTGATTGGCTATGCGTGTTGAAGTATGTGGATTTGTTTTAATACTAAACATTTTTACCTTTAATATTTAAAAACCCTTGTTCTAAAACACATTAATTCAGGTGCAGAATGACATGTTATGCTGGTTGGTGAATATTCACTGATGACCCATTATTAACCCATAGGTAATAATCAGGCAGTTCACAACAATCAACATTAATTCACAAAAAACTTTCTTCATGTGACCATTTTTAATTCAGGTACATTGAATGATGCAAAACGTCTTCAGTACAAAGTGATTTCAAGAAGATGTGAGTGAGGGAGATTTTTTTGTTTATTGCACATCTCCGAATGAGAATCAACACAATGAAAATAATTTTGTTTCTTCGAGCTAAGCATAAACACATTTTCCCCATTAGCACTTTTCATTTTGCGGCAAATAAACTAGAGTTCACTGTGGTGTCTTATGATTGGTGGCGGTGGCGGGAGACAGTTCTCATCAATGGGGGTGTTTCCTCCTCCGTTACAAGCGTAGCACTCGGTCTCGCTCACACAACGATAGAGAGGCACACGTGATGCGATGAGCTGAAATTTGCTTTTAAGACCATTTCTTGTGTCATGCTTCCAGAACTGCCTGAAAACAAAAGCTTTAATTCCACCGTGGTTGCTCCACTTATCAAGAGCTTCCAGAATGTTGTATGGACCTTGCTCATCCAGACACGTGCCGAGACACGGAGAGTTAAAGGTGTAGAAAATACTGCAGTCTTGATTATTTGTGTTTAACAGGTTTGTCATGAGTGAGTTGTCAGGAGGGTTCAGTAAAAGATACTCAGAATGAATATTGTACTTTCCAGTACGTATAGTTCCGGCTGCTATAAGCTGTTGACCCTGGTACACTGGGTAGGACGCATAAGCAAGAGCATTTTTCACATTATTTTCATTTTCATCAGTGAGGAAGTTGTTCTGATTAAAGCCGGCTTGACATTGAGCCTTTGGTACGTTGATGGCTGTCGCATATTGAAGGGGGCGACCATTAACAACTGTCTTATATCTGGAAAACATTAAGCAAACTTTAGCAGACACTTAAAAGAGACTCATTGACTGATTTCTGTTTGTTTATTTCATTGCACACTTACTTCAGCTCAAAGAAGTTTATAATGCGGCCAAGAGTTTGAATGTCCACGTCATCATCTCCCACACTTTGTGTCCAATGAGGAAGCAGAAAGATAAGCAGAAGACCACTTAGAGACATAGTGAACTTCTGCAGAGACACAAAATAACTCACACACAAACACACAGTGATACACATATAATTGCAGAGATTTTTTCATTTATAATATTGATATCATTAGACGACACAACTGATACAAGTTACAACAATAATCATTATGTGTACATATTCTTGAATATGACTTACCATTGTATCTATTGTCCTGAAACTGTATGTTCGGAGATGGCGTGCGTCTCTCTTCACAGATCTAGTAATGTTGACAGTCAGGAGGTGTGTGTATTTATACTGTCAGTGAAAGGGAGGGCCTGTGTCGCAATCATAAAGTAAATATTTTTGTCATAAGCAGGAAGTTTACCTCATATTTGAGTGGCTATAAATACATACATGGAAATATTAGGGTAAAACTAAAAAGGTGATTTTGCTCAGTCATAGTATTTCTACTTGCGTTTATTTAAAATCTTCGTTCTAAACTATTGAACGACACATGCATGTTGGTGTATATTCTGTGTGCATCTGTATGACAACAAGTCTATGTAAACTCATAGGACCACAATGGCAGTTTTCAGCGTTCCCCAAATACGATCCCCTAGAGCGTTTCCTAAACAAGGTCCAATATTAACCTTAAAGTAATAATTAGACAGAAAAATGAACATACTACTATGTTAACTACTGTTTAGGTCACACAAAAAGGACACTTTAAATTACATACGCTCATCTCTTGACACGTTTTTACAGAGTAAACATTCTTAAAATTCTTTTTTCGTTTCACAGAAGCAGGAATATCAGGCTAGGAACAATGTGACGGTTTGTTGAAATAACAGATTTTTGTGTGAACTGTTTCCTTTAAGATAAAATCACATTTCTGTTGATGATTTCCTGACTGATGCTTGTACATTATTCTCTCTCAATCTGTTCTTATTGTAACATTATTAAACATACTTAATAGCTTATAATCCAACACACACACATTTGATGTTATCAATAAAATGTTCCCCGGCAACGGACTACATCAAAATTTCATGAGCAAATATTTTTTTTAAAAATGTGCAATTTTACCTAACGTCATGCTCAAAATTGCTGTAAAAGGATTCACAGGGAAAACTGTAAACGTTTACTGTCAATTACTGTTAAACCACCACTAAAATGTATGACTGTTTGCAGATCTATAGCAACCTAATGTAAGTTCTACAGTAAGGGTTTGTTCATTTTGCACTAATAGTACTGTAAAAACGACAGAAATGTGTTACAGGTATATGGGATGAATTTCGACTCAAAATGATTAACAAATGCACGCACAGTCATCCGTGAACGTGATACACGTTACATTTGTATTTTACGATTCACAAACAAATGCCTTATGATTTGATTCTGTGAACTTTAGATTTGAATAAACACGAAGCGATTTGTACAAATAGAGGCAGATTTGTGATTGCAATGTTTTATTTTGTGTTCATGTATATTGATTTTGCGCATACCAATGAGAAGTTGTGCATTTGTGTATCCTGCAACGCGCGTGCATACATCCTGTTCGGTTCATTTGGATTTTGAGACTTTCTTTACGCGGTTTTCGACATTACACCAACATGTACAAACAACTATCGATGAATAAACCGACTCTCATGTGTTATTATCTAAATACAAATATCTTTCATTTCGTATCGGCAAAATTCGTAATTAAATGAATCTGCACTGGTTTGTACGAACAGAGATATATTTGTGAATAAGGATGTTCTCTCTCGTATTCATTCATCTTAATGTGTGCATGTCAATAAGAATGTGCGCGTTTGTGGATCCTGTGACGCGCGTGCATACATCCTGTTCGGTTCATTTGGATTTTGAGACTTTCTTTACGCGGTTTCGCATCGGACAATCCACACACACGCAACTGCAGATCCATGCGCAACCGTGCAAAAAATAACAACTACCACTAGATGGCAGTCTTACGGAAACCATACAAGTTGGAGGAAGAAACTGCTGTTGTACAGTCAATCCGGAGGATACTGCGAAGTAAGTAAAACTAATTTAATTTACAAAAAATATAGTGGAACAACTGTAGTAACCATTGTGTGCTTTGATTTATACGATTGGTATCACAACTGCAGCTAACTTAACGTTTATAAAAACTATGTTAATTTGTTACTTTATTCGAATCGAGGGGAATCGCAGCATATAAAGAATAAAAAAATCATGGCGGGACAACCACCACCAACTGGTCCTACGGTAAGTGAAGTACATCTATTGTTCCATGTTTATTTAAAAGTAGAATTATTTTGTTGCTATTGATAGAAACAGTAACCACTAACGTTATTTTAAATACAGGCCGCAACTCTTCTTAGCATGCAAACTTATATTAAACTCTTTTGATTAATGTAGTGACTATGGTACACTTACTTGCAGAATCAAGTTATATTTTAAGTAAGAGTAATTTTTGGTATAAACAATGTTTATTATTCCAAATCCATGGTTTATTACAAAAATCATAGCTAAACCCAGTGACTGTAGCAAAACCAATTTTATTCACTTTAAAAGGAAATATTCTTTCATTTATAGAATGTTGTAGAGAGTATGGCTCAGGCTCTAGTAACAGCCATCTCTAGGGAGTTGTCATCTGGTCGCAACACCCCTGTTTCTACACCAGCTAGGCCTCCATGTGGCCTCCTTAACAACAGTACCCCCTCCTGCAACAGTACTGTCCAAACTTCCAACACCATCACTGATACTTCTACCAGAGTGAACGAGGCTTTAAAGAGGTACAACATTTAATTTATATTATAATACCAGTAAAAGCAGTACCTAAAAGCACAACCATGAGTCCAGTTGCCAAAAGACAGATGCTAAATTAAGACCGTCTTAACAACTGAGGCCTGTTTCAGAACCCTGAAATGAGGGAAAATCTGGGTTTTCCATTTCAGAATGAAAGATATAGCAAACCAAAGAATGTGGGTAAAGTTAAGCCTGTTTTTATAAGAGAGGTAACTTAGAGTCGGTAACCATAGTAACTTACTCCATGAACCTAACCTGGTTGGGAGCAAGTTTTCTTCGGTAAACCCAGAGTTTCTTTCGATCTCTTCCCCCTTTTAAAGCACGAGTTTTGTTTTTATTCATTTATTAAATACATTCTTTTTTGCACACATTTTTAATCACAAAGAGACGATCTGAACCAGCTGTTCTGAAACCAAAAACTCAAAGTTTCTCATCACAGAGTAAATCAACTCAGAGTTTACGTTTTAATTTAGAGTATGTTAAACTTCCTTATTGAAATGGGCCTCTGGTATATTTTTTAACAAAGTGTTTTAGCACTAAAACTAGCTCCTAAATCTGTGAAATGTTGGAGTAGTGAAGAGGACTTCTAAGTCACAAAGACCAACTCGCAACAATCTTAAAATGACAGCAGTCTGTCCTGAAACATGAACATTTTAGAATGATTTCATGACAATAAGCTAAACGATAACTACTACTAATATCTGCTAGTTGTTTATGAGATGCAGACAGGCAGGATGCTTACAACAAGCAGAACATATACTTTATTACTAATATAAAGTAATATTATTACTACCAATATTATTACTACTACTAATATCTGCTAGTTGTTTATGAGATGCAGACAGGCAGGATGCTTACAACAAGCAGAACATATATTTTATATGTACCTAATTTAAACTTTATAGAATTAATCTACCTATATTTCACTACTGGTTGTAATTCTATATAACTGTGTATGTGACAAATAAAAATCGTGAATCTTGAACTTAAAGTGACCAAATCATTTAAAATGATACAACAACTAAGTGTGATTTCAACCATTAATTTCACTAGGATTTCAATCTTTGACATATCCTTATTAAGTTGATATTAAAGATAATAAGGATAAATTCTATACATTATGAATGGTTTTGACTTTATGTAGAAAACAGGAACTAAAAAAAGACGACTTCAGCTTTATTTTCACAAACTCACTCAAATTTCTACTTTGTTTTATGTGTCTTGCTTGTTTTTAGGCAGTTTCCAAATATGTTCAAATCCAAAACTGAAGCGAAGAAAGGCAAAGGTCGATTCGCCCGGACAGTCCCTATCAAACATACAGACCTTACAGTTTGCGTCTTACCAGCACCCACAACTGTAACCCCAAAAGCTACTGCTGAACTGGAGCTGAGTCAGGCAGGGCTTGGAAAAAAAGTTGTGTCTGTTTCAGAGGACTGCAAACATGAAGATGTGTGTGATATAATACTGCTGTTTATATAGATATTTTGTGAGAAAGCCTATTTGTTATTTTATATTTCTATACATTTCTAGATAGTCACAATTATGGAGGAAGAATTCTCCAAACTCCACCAAATTCAAGGCAGGTGGATGCTCTACAAAGCAACTGGTAAAACTGATTGTTGATTATCATTTGTTGAAGAGTTAAGTTGTGTACTGTTCAGATTAGTTGCTTGAGATATACCATTAATTATCTACTTACAAATTCTGTTGTAGGAGGAAGTGGCCAAAGACAATTATCTTTAATCTCAATGGAATCTGAGGGTTACTCTGGCCGGCAACTTCGATCTGTCTCAAACAGTGGCAAAAATGTAATTTTTCTGGTGCCTCTTCAAGAGGAATTGGATACCCAGCCTCTTCCCTACAATTCAGCTGAATATGCAAAGATGCCAAAGGTGCCCTGTGTCACCTGTAACACTACCCTGCCTCTGCAATTGTTGGCACTACATGCTGAGGAGTGCAAACTGAATTCAAATGTAAGTTGTGTATACTTTTTGTATTGCATTGCCACAAAGTGTGTGTGTGTGTAATATAACTTTAGAAGCAACTTTTTGATGTAATAGAGCTTTTTATATGTATATATATATATATATATATATATATATATATATATACAAATTGCTAAACAGGCAGAGCACACAATATACTTAACAGTTGAATTTCATAATAAATCAAATTTAACAGAATAAAGTGTTTCTCATATGTGCTTCAACCAGTATTTACAAAACAATGTCAGAGAGATGTAGATTTTGCCAGTTGTTGATTAATACCAGCTGTGAATACTACAACGGGCTTAAGAAGTCACGTAACAGGAAAACAAGGTACAGTGTCCCAATGTGAAGTAAGCCAGTGTTCTTACCAGTGCCCAAACCCATGCACATAATATACTTATTCACCACCTCGAAAGCTGAGGAGCTAATCAAGACAGGTTCTAAGTGATGTTACTTCATGAAAGTTACATTGATACTTTTTTTACCTTAATATTCTTATTGTGTGTAGGAACTGTTTTATAAAAGCAGTAAGGTACTTGTAGCTCATGTAGCTTAGTTGGATTTGACTTTAAAATATAATTAAAATGCAACTGCTAAGAACGAGGGTGTTGTACGGTACAACACAAAGCCTGCAATAATAGCTGGTTTATTTATGATGAAGCACTGCATCTCGTATTAATTACAGTTGCATGGCGGATTATGTTCTTTTGAACAGTTTTTGCTTTCTGGTTTTAATTTAGTTTTAAATCAAAATACATTACAGCTAGAAAGATTTACATACAGCCATTTCAAAATTACAGGAGAAGACTGATGTGGTCATTGTGGAGGACGAAAATGAGGATTGCAACATAGAGGAAAAGGTTGCAAACACTCCTGACAGAGAAGTATCTGAAGACATTCTTGGAGTAATGCATATTCCTCAAATCTAATGTTATTTTATGTAAATCAACACTTACTGTCCCACTTATATTTTATTTATATTTATCATCTGTTAATTACAGATGTGCCCTATATGCCAAAACGAGTTGCCATTGTCAATTCTACCTTATCATGGAAGCTTATGTGCTGAGAGGTATAATCTTGTTTTTTGAAAGTACAATAAGTGTGTTTAAGTACAATAATAATATATGCCGTTTATTTTAGTTTTGTCAGAGATTTATGACTTATTGCCATTATTCAAAGTGTTTGTAAAGTAAATGTATTGTCTTGATTTCAGATCATTCCGTAATGACACATTGTTGGAAGATTACTTAGACCAACCAGGGCCATCATCTATGTCTCATACATCTCAGCTCAGCTCAGCTCATCTTCAGAACCATCAACAGAAGGTGAATTATGTGTGTAAATTTTTTATGTTATTTTTTGTGTGTAATAATAGGTTATGTTTTGTGATAATAGGTCACATGGAATTTTAATATGGTAATTACTTGGTAATTGATCGATTAAACAATAAAACTTAAACATTCTTTTTAACACAAATAATCACAGATATTGAAGATTTTTTTTTTCAGTTTACCGTACCAACTCACTGTGTGTAAAAAAAAATATATATTTCCTATTAGTTTGGAAAACTGTGGAAAACCCTCAGGAGGCTATCAGACTCTTCTTTGAGCGACTGCGTGAAGGAGGTAAAAGGCACCCATCACTTCTGTTGTCACTAGATGCTAGAGACACTGATGAAGAGAGGGACAGATCCCTCATTTCATTCTACAAACAAAGACGTGAAAAGGACCAGTGGGCCGCCCCTCTTCGCTGTCATATTCAAGGTAATTTAACAAAACCAATAGATTGTGATTCAAAAAAAACATTTTAAGGAATTTTAGCCTTCTCATTTAACCACATCTATATTTGTATTATTTCTTTACCGAGTGTACTTTTAAATAGAACACTAGTGAAATTACTGGAAACAGAAATGAATTGTGCTGATTGTTGGTGGTGGTGTTTGTTTCCTAATTTTTGTGGATACTTTGTATTTTTGTAGGGGATGCTGCAATTGGCATTGGTGTGACTAGACACATCCTGTCAACAACAATTGCTAAGTTAAAACATGGATTCAAACTAAACTGTGGTATGATATATTATTAATGCAGTTATTACATAATTTAGCAAGTACTTTATTTGTTTGATTTTTTTATTGTCCTTTAAGATAAGTTATGTTCAATAAATGTTATATTATAATTCTTATTTAACTAACTGATGTCTTATCAATCTAGGGACTCTAAAAAATTACCAGCAACCAAACAGAAAATTCTGTCAAATTAATTTGCATAATCTGGGTTTTTATGTGTTATTGGTTTTAAGCAGTTATCTGGAAATAACAAACCTGCAAATGTCAATAAAAATCAAGTATTTTAATGAGCCGTGTAATTATTCTGAAATATAACCAGCTGCTTGTACATTATCCCTTACATAAACATCTAACAATCTGTACATTTTCCGTCAAGCTAACTGCTTATAAGACCTTTAACACCAGACAGTAAACTAAAACTCATATACTTCAAGTTCTTTAAAAGTTATTTTTAAATTGATATGGCCTTGTTGAATCAAAATTAGATCCTTTTGTTATGAATTTAATTGTCTATTCTTTCTCATTAGGAAATGCAGCAGAGACAACTCTGTTTGAAGGGGAAACCGACCACCTTTTGCCCACTGCATCATCTGTACTTCTTGAGAGTGATCTTTTGATAATGGCTGGAAGAATGATTGGCCACTCATTAATCAATCAAGGTCCTGCTTTAGCAGGGCTAAGCCTGGCAATAGTATATTCTTTGACAAGTGAGACCAAGGACACAGCCACCACAAAGCTCTGTTTAGAGGACTGCCCTGACATTGAACATCGGGAGACAATTGCTCTAGTGAGAACAAGAAAATAAAAATAAAAAATTATTTGTGATAAAATTCTAAAATGTAACAATGATTGGATATCTGAGGAAATGATGGTGTAATGGCAATGTACTAATGATTTTGTAATTCATCAAAACCCATGCATAAACAATAGGTAATTTGACCTGTGTGTGACACATAGGTCAATTGAGCTGCTATTTAAAATACATATTTTGTTACTAGTACATTGTCCATTACACCGTCATCTCCTCAGATATCCAATCAAGTGACAGAAATGTTTGTTTTTATATGTACTTTTTTAAGTTATTAAAAAACAGGAAACTAATCCTTAATAATACATAAAATATTTGTTTATTGATATTTGTATATTGTTTGTATATTGCAGCTTTTGAAAGATGAATTGACTGAGGATGACACCTTACGTGTGACCAACCTGTGTTTGGAGTGGTACTTTACAGTGCCAAACAAGATGACTAACAAGATGTTGCTCTTCCAACAGCTTCTCAGTCATGCTGTAATATATCGTCTATATATACAGACTGTGTGTGTGTGTGTGCGTGTGCGCGTGTGTGTGTGTTAAAGTATTTTTTCAAAATGATCTTATAGAGAATATCCTGTTACATTATAGACAGTAATGTTTTATATATAGTAAAACATGACAATCTTCAGTATTATAAAATAATTTTAATGCGTTTTCTGATTGCTGTTAATTTTTTTAATGTACAGGTCCTTGGTCGACTCAGTGCTCAACTGAAGCAGTTAAAAAAGGGATTTAAAGAGACTGGTGTTTGGCCTCTTCTCAGCTTTAGACCAGATGTGTTACCCCTGCTGTTCCCAAGAGAAAGTGAAGCTGAAATCACACCTCAGGTAAATTGACCAATAAAGCAAACATTTGAATTCATTTAAGAAATATTATTTTCCTAATACCATGACTATAAGCCAAACATTTTATGTTTGAATGGATTGCAGATGATCTTGCAAGCGATTCAGTGGCCACAACTACAACATTCAGCTGACAGTGAAGACAGCGAGTCTGATGATTTGCAGCCTGAAAAACTAAACCTTATTAGTGGATTTGTGAGAACCTTTGTTGAACATGGTAACATTTTTGTATTACATGGTATTTAATAAATATTTTTCCTCAACCTTTTTCTGCCCAGATATTAAAGCTCTTTTTCTTTTTATCTCAGCATCACCCAAAAACTTAAGGAAACTTATGAAATTTTGGGTTGGATGGGAAGTTGTGCCACGTACCCTTAACCTGGAAATTGTTCTGTCCACTGGACAAAATCCGTTTCCAAAGGCATATACCTGTTATGAGCGCCTGCGCCTGCCAGATCACTACACATCTCTTTCAGCATTTACTGCGGACATGATGGTATGTCTACGGTCTGTGGAGAGTGGTTTTGGCCTGGTTTAAATTCAATTACATTTTAGATTTAAAATGTTTCTGTTGACTTAGTGGCATTAAACATGCCAGCATTATAATTATTTCATTTAAAAAGTATGTTTGGGGTCATAAATCACTGCCAGTTGGTAAAATCACCTGAACCTTTTGGAGACATTGTATAGTCCCTGGATATCATTTGATAAGACCTGAGTTGAGACTTTTGTATGTTCAATAGTAAAAATCATCACTGTTACATGTTCAATAAAACGTTTGGCCAACAACTGTTATTTATTCAATGACATCTTTTGGTACAAATTAACAGTTGAACGCACATTACATCCAAAAAGATTAACTTTCAATTAGTAAAGTTTGCACATATTGAACTGTAATCAAAAATATGTCCATGCCATTGGACTCAGAGAGTTGTAAAGGATCGATGTGTTGTCTCAACTGCTCCATTTGTTCTGGAGTTAGAGGGCTCTCAAACTGTGGAACAGTCACCACAGTGTGCGCATCATCCGAGTACCCACTGTCCTCCCAGTCAATATAAGGAATGTTCATCTCCTAGCATAAAACATAAGATAAATGAGTCAATTACTTAACCATGACATCATAAGATAACATCAGGAGTTAATTTCTGGTTACTACAGTATAACAAAACTTTCTGAATGACAATTGCTTCAATACCTCTGGATTGGTAATGTGATTTTCCAGCTGCCCCATCTCCCACAGCTGGTTTGGTGTGAGATTTTGCTCTGTTCTCAACGGATGGTTGTCCCATCCTTCACAGAACACATCAAGATTTGCTTGAAGTCGGGGCAAAAATACATAATGGCAGCAAAACAAGTGAAGAGTGCTACTTATATCCAGCATGTCCTCTTCCTCAAGTGTGTGCAATATTTGGTAGAACAAGCTGGTGACACCTATCCAGATGTCACGCCAGAGTCGCTCAACTCTTTCAAAAAAAATATGACAAGTCACATTACAAGTCTATCAAAAAACTAATAAATTATTTCTTTAAAGGAAATAATCAACCTTACCTCTGATTGTGGACACTTTTGCCTGCTATAAAGCAGTTACTGTCTGGCCCACGCACAGTAAACATCAGACGAGCCACTCCAACATTCTCTCCTCCTTGATCAGCTCGAACTCTAAACAATGAAACATTAATGCAACTGTCTGGCTCTTTACTGTGTATATCTATAATTGCAATCATATGCAATGTAATATGAATTAGTTTTGCTTTGAAATAGAGTTAGGTTGTCTGAGATTTTTTTTACTTTAGCGGGTATCCAAATTCCTCAACAGCCTGACTGAAGAAACACAGGGTTGTGTCAGATCGGTTGTTGTCTGCAGATCTCAGATACATTATCTAAAAAAGCATTCAAATGTTTTTGTGTTTAAAAGCACCTATCTGCACAAAGAGATAATGTGTTACCCAGTAAACATATGACCCCAAGTTATAAAATTAGGTATACATCATGATGCTAATTTTCAGATGTTCATTTGAACAATACTTGAAATATTTCGAAATATTGCTCACCTTACGTGAAAAGCCATCAATCCCTGCAAATATCACAATATTGTACCTAAAGAAAAGTTATTATGTTAAACAATGTTTGAAATTAGATCATAAAGATACAAAGCATGTTAAAAATAAAGTAACAAACAGAGGTTACCTGATAAGTTTATGGTTTGTGTCAATATGTACCAAGTACTTTGGGCATGGCACAGAATATGTCCGTCTGATGACACACCCCAACTGAGTCATTCTTGACAGAATCCCAAGACTATCTATCCGGTGCATTGCAGCTTTGACTCTGTTCCACTGAAGCCGATGACCTTGTGCTTTCAGTGCTCCTTTCATCAATCTGTAGCCAGCATGTGGCATTCTTTCCTTGACTTGTAAAACAAGTTGATCGAGTTCTGCATCAGTGCAGGTACTGAACAGTCCTCGAACTGTTAGGTGGTCATCTGCCATCCTCCTGAAGAGTGTAGCACGAGAAACTCCAAGCAAATTAGAAATTGTTGTAACAGGGAGTCCAATCTCCAGTAGATGAGCAATGTGCTCTATGGATATTACAATCCTTGGACGCCCACTTACACTTTGTCTATCCACTTGAACTTCTGCATGTGTCAATTGTTCATCTCTTTGAATCTGGATTGCATTATGTAGGTCAGTTAATCGTTCTGTCACATCCTGAGACATATGAATGTGCTGTGCTACAGCATCAAGAAATACAATTTCTTGCCTGCATACAAAATCTAAATAGTCTATATCCAGTCGGGGTTGTTGAAGAGCATGCGTAACCCGTGTAAGAAGTCTTTCTAGTATGTAATGTTTTAATAAATCCTACAGAGAAATGGAAAATTCATGAAAATAATGTGAAATTGATACAAACATGAGAATCAGGCTGAACAGCAGTTAAATAATACATGTAGTGGTAAATCTTCGGCTTGGAATTGAAAGATCTATCTGGTGTGAGCAGTTTTATGATAACGAGCTTTTTGCGTTTCATTTGAGTTTGAACATAAAACCTTTTTATTTTCTTATTAAAAGTTAAAAAATGAACACAACATGAAGAAAAAACATCACATAAGTAAACAAGTTGCCACAGAATAAGAATATGTGAAGAACTCAATTTTGACAAAAATCGCAGATAAAACCTTTTAATTCCAAGGCGACGAAATATTTACAAATGCCCCTTCAATGAATACCTAAACCATAGGTGTTGAAACTTTTGGTGGCCTACGGTTCTGTAGAGTTCAGTTCACACTTGTTTCAATACACCTGTGCGGATGTTGCTAGTAGTATCCCTAGCAAGACCTTGATTAGCTTGTTCAGGTGTGTTTAATTAGTGTTGCAATTTAGCTTGTTGCTATTACAATCCACTAGCTTAGCACATTGGTAAGAAACTCGCTATATCTACTGTCTTTAAATACAGTGATAGTAACAGATAACGTAACTATAATGCCACAGAGAATTGATACAAATATATTAATATAACAATGTTCATATTCAAAATCACACATTGTTGATCTCAACTAGTTCCAAGTAAGCTCGCAAATCTGTTAACGTCACTTACCCATCCAGTTTCGCGGTTTACATTAACATTGTCCATTTGATGCGGTTAAAGAAAGATGCGTCCAACAGTAGTTTCTTACTCAAACTTTTACTGCGGTCAGGCCAGCATGAGCCTCCACTTTACAAAAAAAACGGTCAAGCCTGCGCTCACGTATTTTTTCAAAATAAAAGCGATTTTCTTTTTTTCTAATTTTTAATACAAATGTTTTTCAGAATGCAAGTAATGTTGCTAGAGCAGTGAAATACGATGTAAAATAGGTTTTTGCACAGTTTCTATGCTGTTCAGGGTGGTTTTGCTTAGATTTAGTAAATTTAGTGGTTTAATTTAATGTTTTTATATAAAAGCTCTCCAAGGGTCTCATAAATGCGGTTTTATTTGATATGTTTGGACCTAGGAACTAGAGTGAAGTTTATTGTTTCCTAGATCAGTTTTAAGTGCAACCCATCAGTTAAGACTGCTGACTGTTTATGCTGCCTGTGTCCATAATATTGTTTTATGTGTTCATAATTGTACATTGTACCTTGTTCATTTGTAATTATTGTTTGTTAATATTTCTCTCTTGTAGACCACATTTCATTATACAGTTTACCGAAAAATAAAATATATGGAAGACCAATAAATACTAAATACTTCAAAGATCTTTCTCCTTCACTCTTGATTCTCTGACCGGAATCTGGTGCATACTTGGCCGCCTCAACCAGTAATACACTGAATGTAGTAAAGTTTACCACATGTATGTTAAAAAAAACTACCTGTTTCCAGGAAATAAGACCACCTCACAATTATAGTACACCATCCCAGATTATTACTCATAAAATTTCAGTACTGTCTGGTCTGATATTTTTTTATATAAAAGCTCTTCTAATGTCCCATATGCTGGTTTATTCTATATTAGATAGGTTTAAAAGGGAACAAGCTGTTACCAGTAACAAGTTTTACTCCAAAATGTGGGTATATACCTCACTTGTTACTTAAAATATCAAAACTGTCTGATGTGATTTTGAAATAAAATTTGATTTTGCTAATAAGAATATACTTTTATTGCTTGTGGTTATGAGAGTAATTTATATCACTTAGTAAAATAAACCAGGGGAGACTGACAATGTTCTGTTGCTGTTTATAAGTTATTTATTCTATTTTATTGTTATGTGTTTTTACTTTGTTTTTGAACAGCCTTTGGTCTACTGTGTAGTTGAAAGGACTACATTTAATGTAAAACAGGTTGGCCTGTGGAACTCCGTATGTGTGATTAAGCTGCATCTGCATACAAATCAACCTGTTTCTTTATTTAATGAATCTTTATACTAATAAATCTCAACTTTGACTCTTCATCTGTGAAAGCTAAATGTTTTATATATGTGATTTTTTCAATAGACATATTTTGTATATATGCCAATGATAGAAATATTATATATATATGCTGATAAAAATTATGTATATATTATACATTAAACCAACAAAATTTCTCAGTCATTGAACGTTTTACTAAAGGCTATTGGCACACTTGGTAAATATGAGCAAATGCGGCTATATAAATAAGTCTGCATTGTTTCTCGTTTTGAACTTTTATGAAAAAAATCTACAAAATTCAAACATTTCAAATAATTTAAACAATTTGAAGTGAGGCGATTGTCTCAGCACACCAAGGTGACTAGAAACATGATGTTGTCCAGTCAAGACTTCTTGTTGCACAACATCAGGGCAAAAATGTTAAAGTTTTAGGGGTGGTTTTCCGAAAAAAATTAGAATAGACTAAAATAAATAAAATAACTGTCCAAACTGAAAAAAACTAATGCTGAACATATTTGGCGAAAAACAAAACTTGAAGTTTACTAAACAAAACTTGAAGTTCACTATAAAATCTATAAAGACAGCCTGCACATGCCTTTAATATCGAATTAGGCAAAGCTAGACAGACTTATTTCTATTGTCTGCAACAACAGTCATAGGCTTTTTGCTACTGTAGAGATACTAACAAACCCCCAAGTCAAGTCCCCTTCTAAATGCTTTCTGATGACAAGTTTGCAACTGTTTTCCTTGAGAAGATAAATAATTTCAGAATGGCAGTCATCAAAGCCCTACATGGCAAACAGGTCAGTCTGACTTTATTACAACAATCTAAGAAATTAGCAACATTATCTGAATTTCAGACAATTGATCAGAAAACTTTGGAGAAAACAGTAACGCATCTTAAGTCCTCAACATGCAACCTGGACACACTCCCCGCATCCTTTTTCAAAAAAGTGTTTAACTGTTTAGAAGCAGATCTTTTAAAAATAGTAAACACGTTGTTTCTCTCAGGAACTTTCCCAGAGTCCCTAAAAACTGCAGTTGTCAAGCCTTTACTAAAATAAGAGCAATCTAGACAAAAACTTACTGTCTACCAACAAATCTTTCTTCATAGGCAAGATTATTGAAAAGGTTCGCTTCAATCAGCTGAACAAATTCCTAAACTCAAATGGCAATCTGGACAATTATCAGTCTGGTTTCCGTCAGCATCACAGCACAGAAATCTTCTGCACTGTAACTTTAATAACTGCATTGACTCATTTACTGCACTGTAACTTTAATAACTGCATTGACTCATCTACTGCTCTGTAACTTTAATATCTGCATTGATTCATCTACTGCACTGTAACTTTAATAACTGCATTGACTCATTTACTGCACTGTAACTTTAATAACTGCATTGACTCATCTACTGCACTGTAACTTTAATAACTGCATTGACTCATCTACTGCACTGTAACTTTAATAACTGCATTGACTCATCTACTGCACTGTAACTCTATTAACTGCATTGACTCATCTACTGCACTGTAACTTTAATAACTGCATTGACTCATCTACTGCACTGTAACTTTAATAACTGCATTGACTCATCTACTGCACTGTAACTTTAATAACTGCATTGACTCATCTACTGCACTGTAACTCTATTAACTGCATTGACTCATCTACTGCACTGTAACTTTAATAACTGCATTGACTCATCTACTGCACTGTAACTTTAATAACTGCATTGACTCATTTACTGCACTGTAACTTTAATAACTGCATTGACTCATCTACTGCACTGTAACTTTAATAACTGCATTGACTCATCTACTGCACTGTAACTTTAATAACTGCATTGACTCATCTACTGCACTGTAACTCTATTAACTGCATTGACTCATCTACTGCACTGTAACTTTAATAACTGCATTGACTCATCTACTGCACTGTAACTTTAATAACTGCATTGACTCATCTACTGCACTGTAACTTTAATAACTGCATTGACTCATTTACTGCACTGTAACTTTAATAACTGCATTGACTCATCTACTGCACTGTAACTTTAATAACTGCATTGACTCATCTACTGCACTGTAACTTTAATAACTGCATTGACTCATCTACTGCACTGTAACTTTAATAACTGCATTGACTCATCTACTGCACTGTAACTCTATTAACTGCATTGACTCATCTACTGCACTGTAACTTTAATAACTGCATTGACTCATCTACTGCACTGTAACTTTAATAACTGCATTGACTCATCTACTGCACTGTAACTCTATTAACTGCATTGACTCATCTACTGCACTGTAACTTTAATAACTGCATTGACTCATCTACTGCACTGTAACTTTAATAACTGCATTGACTCATCTACTGCACTGTAACTTTAATAACTGCATTGACTCATTTACTGCACTGTAACTTTAATAACTGCATTGACTCATCTACTGCACTGTAACTTTAATAACTGCATTGACTCATCTACTGCACTGTAACTCTATTAACTGCATTGACTCATCTACTGCACTGTAACTCTATTAACTGCATTGACTCAACTTCTGCACTGTAATTGTAATAACTGCATCTACTAACTTTATGAGAAAATGCTTTGTCTTTTAAATTAAAACGCCTTATCAATTTGGGATTTTCATTAGTTGACAGTTATAATCATCACAATTAAAATAAATAAACATTTGAAATATATCAGTCTGCGTGCAATGAATTAATATAATTTACTAGTTTCCCTTTTTGAATGGAAATAGTGAAATGCATCAACTTTTTGATGATATTCTAACGATAGGACCAGCACCTATGGTTTCCGTAAGACTGCCATCTAGTGGTAGTTGTTATTTTTTGCACGGTTGCGCATGGATCTGCAGTTGCGTGTGTGTGGATTGTCCGATGCGAAACCGCGTAAAGAAAGTCTCAAAATCCAAATGAACCGAACAGGATGTATGCACGCGCGTCACAGGATCCACAAACGCGCACATTCTTATTGACATGCACACATTAAGATGAATGAATACGAGAGAGAACATCCTTATTCACAAATATATCTCTGTTCGTACAAACCAGTGCAGATTCATTTAATTACGAATTTTGCCGATACGAAATGAAAGATATTTGTATTTAGATAATAACACATGAGAGTCGGTTTATTCATCGATAGTTGTTTGTACATGTTGGTGTAATGTCGAAAAGCGCGTAAAGAAAGTCTCAAAATCCAAATGAACCGAACAGGATGTATGCACGCGCGTTGCAGGATACACAAATGCACAACTTCTCATTGGTATGCGCAAAATCAATATACATGAACACAAAATAAAACATTGCAATCACAAATCTGCCTCTATTTGTACAAATCGCTTCGTGTTTATTCAAATCTAAAGTTCACAGAATCAAATCATAAGGCATTTGTTTGTGAATCGTAAAATACAAATGTAACGTGTATCACGTTCACGGATGACTGTGCGTGCATTTGTTAATCATTTTGAGTCGAAATTCATCCCATACAGGTAGAGCACCTAGAAGATCTGTCTGTCGCCATTGACATATTTTTGAAAGCAGAAAGGGTTCCTTATTTTTGATTGGCTATGCGTGTTGAGGTATGTGGATTTGTTTTAATACTAAACATTTTTACCTTTAATATTTAAAAACCCTTGTTCTTATACACACTGTAAAACTTTGCTGTAGTTTTTGCAGCAGGTTTGCCAGTAACTTACTGTAGATTTAATTACTACTCACTATACTTTCCAATTTGTACTGTTTTCAATTACTTTAATAATATAAAAATTACTTTGACTTTTGAGGTTCAAAATGAACAAGAAGAGACTGGCATTAGCACAGCAACACTGCAAAAAAGACATTATATCTTATAATTTTTCCTTTGTTTTCCGTAAAAAATATTTAAAACTTTGTAAATTACGATACCTTTACATAACAAGAAAAGTGACCCAAGATATTAAGTCTTGTTTTGGCAAAAATATAGCTAATCTAGGTAAATTTATGCTTAAAACAAAATTGCACATTAAATCTACAGTAGATTACTGGAAAACCTTTTATAGTGCACATTTATTCAGGTGCAAAATGTTATGCTGGTTGGTGAATATTCACTGATGACCCCTCAAGTAATAACTAGGCAGTTCACAACAATCAACATTAATTCACAAAAAACACTGTCTTCATGTGATTATTTTTAATTTTTCATGTACATCGGATGATGCAAAACGTCTTCAGTACAAAGTGATTTCAAGAAGATGTGAGTGAGGGAGATTTATTTGTTTAGCAAACATCTCCAAATGAGAATCAACACAATGAAAATGATTTTGTTTCTTCAAGCTATATATTACTGCAATCATTTGAGCATCTAAGCATAAATATTTCTAACGGCAAATAAACTAGAGTTCACTGCCGTGTCTTATGATTGGTGGCGGTGGGAGACAGTTCTCATCAATGGGGGCGTCTCCTTCCCTGTTACAAGCCTAGCACTTGGTCTCGCTCACACGGAGAGGTAAATGTGTAGAAAATACTGCAGTCTTGATTATTTAGGTTTAACAGGTTTATCATGAGTGAGTTGTCAGGAGGGTTCAGTAAAAGAGACTCGGAATGAATATTGTACTTTGTCATATTTCGTAGTCCTGCCGCTATGAGATGTTGACCCTGGTAAATTGCGCTGGAGTCATTAGCAATAGCAATTTTCACAATCCGTGCATCTTCCTCAGTTAGAAAGTTGTTCCTTGAAGGAATAAAGCCGGCTTGACATTGAGCTTTAGATACGTTGATGGTCGTCGCGTACGGACAGGGGTGTCCATCAGCATCAACTCTCTTATAACTGGAAAACATTAAGCATCCTCATATCATTGGATACATTTCTATTTGTTTTATACAACACAAACCATCATCAAATCAAAATCAATCTAAAATGAAGCTGTTCTCCATATACATTCTTTTTTCCAGAGTGTTGTAAAAATCACATTTGTCACAATGTTTCATGTAAAAGTGAATGTAGAAGTATTGAGAAATGTGTCTGATTGTAAAAACAAACCAGGAAGTTTCATGTGATAAGCAGAAGTACATGTGAAATTTTTCCCAATGTGATTTTTTTTCAGATTGTTTTGTTCACTCTGTCAGAACTTTTTTGTGACCATCTTATTGAAATGATGGACGGAAGGGATACAAAATCCTACCACTTAAAGTTATCAGATGAACAAATGAACTAGCACTGACTTCAAAAGAAAAAGGAACAAACTCATGTAGTTCTATTTTCTTCATTTTAAGGCCTATCTTGGACCATTAGAAATTTTTAGATGATGTCCTTAGACAGAAAACCATTAAATTCAATAGGTTGACCCTTCCTTTCACGTGACTGTTCGCTTGTTGAGTTGACGGTCCAATAATGGAATTTTTTCATTTGTAAAACCACTTCTGTAAAAGAACCTTATAAAAAAGTGCATGTGAAGTAAACGTCAAAGATATTAAGAACAAAGAACTAACTGTTCTGTCATCTTACCACGAAAATGAGTTTATATCAGCTGGTTTCTTTAAAAATCATTATATATATGACTTCTATGTTTATTTCATATTTTAATTTTTTATACATTAAAACTTGATATATCTGAACTAAGAATTAGAGCTGAACATAATATTCTGATCAATTGAACATTAAATGACACATTAAACACACGCACAGCAAGATAAAGGACCTTGACCCACTTTTGAGAATTCACAAATAAAAGATGTGGTTGATTCAATAAAACAGTAACTCAGCGAAATGATGTTCCTCATTATACGACAGACTGCAGCTATTTAAATTATAGAAAAATCAACAACAATTTGATATGATTCCTTGATACAATATGTGCATCAAAACACATGTTTGAAGACCAGATGAAAAACAGATCAGACTGCAGATTTATTTTCATCTGTTTGAACCGTCTTTCTATTTCCTCTTGTCAGGAACATGCGGGATAGTGAACTTTTAACTTTGACCCATCAGATGATGGAACTGGGAAGGAGATGGGGAACATTTACCAGCAAATTCTGGGTGTCAAACAGAGCCTTGGAGAGAAAGAGAACCACAAAAACATGCACAGCGGAAAATGTTAAAAGAAAACATCTAAAATAATTTAAAGTTTTTTCTCAATATTCGTTATTTAAATAAACAAAGTTTATTTTCATACAATTATTTTATTAAGAAAAACATCTGATACAAATATACACACAAGTACACAAAATAAATTAATTCAAACATTTTGAGTCGTGTTCTTGCTTGAATTTCTGATGACTATAGGTACAGCTGAAGAAAACCAACAAAATGCTTTTTGTAGGGTGTTTTGTTGAAAGCAAGCAATCGCAATGTCACGCATACCTGAAAAATCAAACCATTATAAAAATATATATTTTAAAAAAATTAAAATAAAAATTGTGCCACCTATCATCACCCACAAATCACATTTACGCAACTATGGAACAAAGTTGATGAAAAAAGTAGGATATTTAAAATGGTTTCGAAGTCCCTTGGAAATATTCTTCCAGGAATTTTTCCACCGTCCTTATTTATGAAAGCAAAAACATCTCTTAAGCAATAGCGAATGCGCTGCGAAACAAAGCTGTATAAAAACACTCTGACTGACTCGTTGTCCTCCTACAAACATTTGTCTTTTATTTACAACATATGAGCAGAGAAAGATGTTTGCAGCCCAGCGCTTTGGTTTGCCGTCGCATGCACGCTCATGTTTCATGATGACACCGCTGATCCTGAAGATCAAACGTCTGGAAATGTTTCTAGCTCTAATATTGCACTTCAAGATATCAAAAAATGAAGATTTCAAGAAATTATCTTTTTAAACATTTTATAAAAATCTTTTGGTTTCATTCAGTATATTTTGTTGTGTTTGAAAGATTTTCGTAGAACAGTTTATAGCAAAATGTGTTATTCTTCTGATCCATTTAAAGTATGTGAACATTTTCCAGGTATTTGCAATAACAAACATTTGTAATGCCGTAATTTACACTCCTGTATAGTTTTTCTCAAATCCACGTTTGTCAGAGAGGTGGGAAAACATCAGACTCTGGAAAGACTTCAGGCGATTTCAGTTCTCAGATAATGAAAGGAATCTATCAGAAAAGGAAGAGTAGTGTTTTTAAGTCTTTCAAATATAACACAAAAAATGTAATTATAAATGTCAGAAAAAATAAATGAACATTTAATATATTCAATACATAATGAAGGAAATCCCTATTCAAACGTCAATCTAACAGTGTCTCATTTCTTCATAAAGGGTTAAATAACTTCTCACAAAGGTTGACATAACTTCTCAACATGATTGTAATATATGAGGCATTCAAACATCTCCACATGTATCTGCACCATGATTTCTGGAGTAATATGAAGCTTTTGTTGGAGTTGATTCAGCCGCTGAACTTTGCATGTGCCTTCCATTCGATACAGCAATCAGATTGAGAAGCGCTCGGTCTACCCTTAAGAGTCATTAAAGTGCGAACCGCGGTCATTTCATCTCTGTGGAACTGTACGAGTCGACCATGACCTGCTATAGTGAGCTAGACAAGCTCAGCTGTTTCTAATCCTAATACTGCCACAGGAGATTACCATCCAACCGTAACATGCAAACACACAAACACGGTCCACATATCAGACCTCTGAAAATCAAACATAGGCTTACTATAAACCAGAATCAATGTCTTAAGTTTTTACACACTGCAAAGTTATAGATGTGACGTGCAAAGGCGAATCCTCAGAATGTGTGTATAGCTATTAAAACTGTATTAACGTAGCGACATTTCGCACATCTTACAATTCACACAGAGCTCAAAGTGCACTTGGAACTTGGGTTTATTGAATCCAAGGAATGAACTTCAAGGTGAGACGGAATGGATTTACAATTGTGAAACCGGTAATACAGCTCTGGAAAAAATTAAGAGACAAATTTTGCTTTTAATCAGCATTTCTCCATGTATTGAGACCATTTCAATGTCGAATTTCAACGAAAGCACACCTCAGATCAGCCAACAGCAATGTGAAAACCGCATGAAAGTTATTCTATCAAACATTTATTATTGAACTATTTTTAAATATATGGAAAAATGTTTAAAAATTGAAAAGCTTGATTTCAGAAAGAGGTCTTGTAGTCCAGGTCTGAAATTAGTTTTTTGTTGTTATTTTTATAGTTTTATTTTCTTTTTTTGTTTATTTACCTTTTTTTTTACTTTATTAATCTAGCATTTTTATTTGGAAGAAATTAAACTAAGCAGAACAATAAATTTACCTAAACTAAAAATTTTGTATTAGAATGAAATTATAAAAATTCAGGTAAAGGAAAAGTTAGTTTATGCTCGAAACAAACAATAATATATTTTAGTGGGTTAATAAAAATATCTTATATGTAATTAATTGTTAAATCAATTAAAGTTTCAACTTAATGCATTTTTTTACCCCACTTGCAGATATTTGTGCTTGTTTTAAGCAATAATCATTTTCATATAAAAAAAGAAGAAAAATGGATCTTAATTTAAGAACATTAGACATGTGTTCTGTAAAACAACACAAAAACACTAAGCAAGAGATTTATTTTTGATGTGTTCATTTTTCATATCTATAAATATAGTGAGATTTTCGGCATCTATGATTTAAACAAATATCTTTCATACTAGTGTTTCCCTTGGCCAAATTTCGGTCGCCACTAATTTCACAGCAGGAGCGAGATAACAAACCAGCAACCAAATACTGTATGTGTCCTTACTTTGTCCATACTGGGTGTAGTGGTAGGGGGCGCTGTGCTCCATGCTGTAGAAGGACGGGGGGGCGTAAGACAGAGCTTCAACACGCTGGGAACAGGTACCGGGAGGGGAAGTGCCCGACTCCAGAGAGGACAGAGAAAACTCGTTCTGGTGTGGAACTCCGCCTGGGGCTATCAGTCCCATAACCTGCAGAGAGAGAGAAAATATAGTCACCAAAATGTATGCAAGAAAGGGGGCGGGACTACCTGTTTGCTTAACTTATAGAAGATGCATTCAGAGATATTATTTTTGCATTTATTTAAGTTTGGTGAAATTTGTGACACGGTCTACCTTTAAAACATGCACCCTATGTGACCTGCAATTGTTCAGACGTGATATAATTGAATTCAGGGAATTGTTTAATCTGATTCTTTGAAACAACTACGCCGCAAGGTAGGCACAGTGTGTATATCGACAGCGTATGTGTGTTTGTCTATGTGCACTTAGGTGTGTGTGTGTGCTCATTGCTTTATAACCTAGAAAACACTGCACTGCATTACAGGAAAGTTGCATGTGCGCTCTGGGGAATAAAAGTTCCTGAAAACCATAACTTAATCTCCCAATAGAATAAACACATGCTTCGGTTGCCGTACCAAATAAGCACCTTAACATAGAACCAGAAAAGAGAAAAGCATGTCTCCAAGGCAACAAGATCTTATTACATCAGTGAATGCAGTCGAAACGATACAACACACATACAGAGGCTCACGGTCACGCACATGGACTCGCTTAAACCTCTTTTACATAGAGCAGAGAGACATATGCTGAATCCTGGAGAGATTCTGTTTCTGAACCTCTGGACAGAGCGCTTACAGTTATACTTTTTATAAGCTCTCTGGACGGTACATTTAAACTTGATTTATGAATTTTCCTAAAACACAACATCACAAAGGTATTTGGTAGTTGCAAACTTATCAACAGACATACATGCAAAACATTTCAATAATAAAATATTCTGAAAAGTGAACATTAATGTTTGAGCATTGAATCGGCGATAGTTCACACAAAAAAATGAAATTTCTATCATCATTGATAGAAATGATGATAGCCTGATAATCCAAACCTGTTTGACTTTCATTCATCAGCAGAACACAAAAGAAGATATTTTGAAGAACGTTGGAAACCAAACAACGCTGAACCCCATTGACTTCCACTGTATGAACACAACAACAACAAAAAATCTCAAAATTCTTTTTGTGTGAACTATTCCTTTAAAATTGTGTGTATGCATTAACACTATAAAATCTTGACGCGGAGCTGAGAATGTGAAAGTCCAACACACACACACTTGTCGAACCTGTAATTTAGTGTGGCCTGTCAATGTGTTTGACAAACGCCCCAGTTGAGGCATTGGTGTGCTCCTTTTACAAATGAGAAACATATGGGGGTCAGTCATACCATCTATCACACAGAGGGGGGTGATAGTATCGGTGCGTGTGTTCTGTTGTTGTTCCATTTGAAAGCATGAGATAACCGAGTGAAAAATGGCCCTTGGATGGCCTGAGATGGTGGAATTAATCCGTGTGATGTGACGTCTTGAAGTGTGTAATAGTTTCTACAGAAGCCAGAAGACCTCCATTAAACTGACACTCAAACATGAGCCAACAGGTGCGAGTTACTTTGAACTAGACTGGATTTTATTCGTGACTATTTTTACTAATCCACGGTTTAAAAATCTGAACATGAAAGACAGCTATAAAAGTTCAAAACCAGAAATGTGAAGCTTGTAATTCAGTTAAAGAACTAAACAAATTTTTTGATTTACAAAGAAAGTTTACTTTGTTTTCTTAATAGTCTACGGCCCGGTTTCACAGACAAGGCTTAAGGCATGTCTCAAACAAAAAGGATTGTGTGACCTCCTCAACTCAATATAACTTGCCACGAAATATCTTAAAATATATCAGTGCCATTGTTTTGTGTCAAGATGCACACAAGTAATGTATTCTTCCAAGGCATTTAAAAAAAAATGTATATCTTACCTCAACGAAGGCATAGCCCTTGATTAAACTAAGGTGAAGCCGACCCAATAATAATACTGTAGTAAACAGGAGTACAATTCTATAGTGTTTTTGAGCCTTACTATAGTAGATGTTAAAGTATACTACGATTTATCAAGTCACTGTAGTTAGAATTAGAAATGTCAAAATAAACCAGTTTTGACAACAGCCATTATATTACAAACTGTGATTATCAATATCGTGTTTATGCTCAAAATTTGTTCAACAAAACAGTACAATACAGTAAACTCCAACTTACTACAGGATTTTTCCATGTGGCTATTTATGAAGAGTTAACCCCACCCCAATTCCCACCATTGGTTGGGCCAAAAATTTACACTTCAACTTCTTAAACATGTTAAAAGAGATTTTTTACACAGCATTGAAACAAATATCCCATTTACCTGTGAAGATAAGCCATTATTAATGGTAGAGTGCGTGGGACTGTTATGTGGTCCGAAGCTCTCCGAGTATCCCGTGTAACCGTGCCGACTGGAGAGACAGTAAGAAGCCCCGGCCTCTTGCCCCGGCCCTCCAGAACTCTGATGGTTTGAAGGTGGTGGAATTGGCTGCGGTCTGTGAACAGTACTTGAATCTATAAAACAAACACGTTAATCCCATTAAATATTGTAAAATGCAATGTAAATGTAATTTTCCGACTTCAATTTACCTTGAGAAAGGCCAGCAGGTGAGTACGGGCTCTCTGACAGCGGATACGGGGACAGACTGGACATCGCCGGGTGGGAAAAACCAGCGGGAATCAGATGATTAAATGCCATGAGCTGATTGGCTCCCGCTTGTTTCCTCCAACGAGCTCGTCTGTTACTGAACCACACCTGAAATAGAGAGTTTAAAAGAAAGAATGATCCTTCATATCATTATGAACAACTTGTGCTTTTGGAAACATTTTTGGTACTTCCAACATATAAAGATATATAAATTGGCTGAAACATGTTTTTTCTTTAGTTCACGCACATGTTTCTGTGATGGTTAGGCATTAGCATGATATGAAATGAACGGAAGTGTATGATATGATGTCAGTAGTGTTTACCTGTACTCGTGCCTCTGTGAGTTTAGCTCTCTGTGCGAGCTCTTCTCTGGTGTAGATATCTGGATAGTGCGTGCGTTCGAAAGCTCTCTCCAGCTCATCCAGTTGTTCTACGGTGAAGGTTGTGCGACTGCGTCGTTGTTTTCGTCTCAGCGGCAGGTCAGGTTCTGACTCCACGTCTGATCCTTCACCAGACAGACTCGCTGAAACACAAACATCAGTGTCACCACAGAGACAAATTGACTGACAAATGTCTCCAAAAACCTTCATTTAAAAAAGTAGAATAAACAACTGGGACCGGATTCACAAAACATTTTTAAGAAGAAAATTCTTCTATATTCGAATTGAAGAAAAAAAGTTTTGAATATTATGTATTTCCGAAAAAACTGTTTAAGACATATGTGTGACCCTGGACAACAAAACCAATCTTATGGGTCTATTCATAATCTGAAAGCTGAAAAAATAAGCTTTATATTGATGTATGAGTTGTTAGAATAGGACTAAATATGTAGAAAATCGCTTTTAAAGTTGTTAATCAGGGGCACTGTGGCAGGCCATCCACTCACAAAAATAAAGTTTTATATATTTACAAATGTACAAAATATCTTCACGGAACATGATCTTTACTTAATATCCTAATGATTTTTGGCGTAAAAAAATCTATAATTTTGACCCATACAATGTTTTTTTGTCTTTTACAAAAATGTTCCCGTGCTACTTAAGACCGGTTTTGTGATTCAGGGTCACATATTTGGTTGTTTCACATGTGACGTGTATCGTTTTGAGCCAGAATCATAATTTTGACATTTACTTGCCATTAAGGAATAAATATTTTGATATTAATTATGATAAGGTCTAGATCCCTTTCTGGGACAAAGTGACTCGTAACATAGAGGTTCACAAGTATTATGCCGTAGTAACAATTCATTTTTGAAATGTATTTTAGACCTATATTTTTCAATATTCAACGCTTGCTGACATATTACCTAACATGCGGTCGTAAATGCTGTTTTCTGCTAATACAGTATATATATATATATACAGTATATGCTATAGAAGTATGCAATGTGCTTGTTAATTACATAAAGTTTATTAGATAAACATCTATCTCACGATCATTCTTACAAACTTCCTGTAATTTATCTTAAGAACCATCTTAGATTTTGTCTTAAGAACAGTTTCATAAATCCGGCCCATGATTCCAAAATAAACCACATTGTGTTGTTATTCTAACACACACATGCATACTCACACAATCAAAATCTGACTGCAGGAAATCATATAACACACAAGAGCAAATTAAGATATAAACATGGTAACTAAAAGTAAACTACAAAACTAAAAGCTGGTCATTAAAAATGTCAGGTTACACTCATATTGTTATTTTATTATTATTAGTCTGTTTACATTTAGCTATATGTGCATCTCTCTCTCTCTCTCTCTCTCTCTCTCTCTCTCTCTCTTTTTGTTGGACTGATTTCTGATTTACATCCTCCATCTGTGGAATCCGTCATGTTGGCCAGGACCCTCAGTGGAGGCCGTCACCTGACCTGGAGGGGGTGTAAGGGGCATAAGGGCCAAAGGTGGGCGAGTGGCAGGGGGAAAATGAGAAAGAGAAAGGGACGGAGTAATTTAAGTCTATCCCTTCTAAACCCAGTAAAGAAACAGTTCACCCAAAACTGAAAATTCTGGCTACATTTCCTCACTCTCAAATTGTTCTAAATCTGTTTAGATTTCTTTGTTCTGATAAAAACAGAGACAGATATTTGGAAAAGCGCTTGTGAGCAAACAGTATTCTAAGTCACCATGGACTACCATAGTAGGAAAAATTTCCTTGTAAATGTCTTCATTCTGTTAAACACAAGAAGATATTTTGAAGAATGCAAACAGCTCTGGGGCACATTTGACAAACATTGCCATTTTTCATTCTATAGTAGTCAATTGTGGCCAAGAACTATTTGGTAACAAGCATTCTTCAAAATATCTTCTTTTGTGTTCAACAGAACAAAGACATTTACACAGATATTGATGTCAGAATTTCTATTTTTGGGTGAACTGTCCCTTTAAGGAAAGCCCAAGAAGCCATGAAACATCAAATTCAGCCTGGACACGAATAATGCAAAAAACTAAATTGTTTTAAGTTACCAGAATGCAAAACAAAAGAACCTATATAACTAACCTAATAATTTACTGAGAGAGTAAATTACTTAATCTAACTGATTGATCTTGCTAAAAACATTTTACAACATCAAATTTCTATCTCAAGTAACTTCATACAAATAATACATTTTATCCATGTCGAACCACGCATGACTCCATGCTTAACCATATGAGCTGCAGGGACACAAGAAACCGTGCATTTTTAATTTGTGTGTCAAATCTCATAAACCGTGCATTTTTACATTCTTGCTGACGAATGAGAAGCCATGCAAGTAAACTAAAAACACACAGACAGGCTGGATCTGGTCAGAAGACCCGGTCCACATGCTTCTAAACACACGATTTCAAAAAAGAGCGTCTCAAGAATCTATTCACGGCTGTTCTGCCTTCTGTAAATACACAGAACGTGTGTGTGTTTGTGTGTGTGTGCTTTGCAGAATATAAATCACATGTTTGTGCGTGCTGATATTTAAGGTCTTTGGCATTCAAAGTTAGCGTGCGTTTTAAGGTCCTGCTCAGACACTTTAGCTCTCCGCTATGTAAACTGTGCGGTCACTAAAAGCATCTCTATCCGCCGGTTCTTTCAGCTCCGGGCCCTCGGCTCTTATTAAATCTTCCAATCCCAAATATCGCCGCGAGCGCATTTACCTCATGCATTCGTGGAGACAGAATCCACCTAAGACGTTTCATTAACACTGGGGGACAGCGTACATTCACACACTTTGGACTTTGGTCTAAGGTAAAACCATATGTGCATGTGTGCGTTTTGCAGCATGTGCGTGTGAGATCCGATTCTCTTGGGGGCAGGTATTGAAGAGGGCTAATTGAGCCAATGACGTGCCCCCTCGCCATCAAAAAACGGGAGAGAAGAATGACAAAGAATGGCACAAAAGAAAGCTCGGGAACAAATGCAGCATTTCTGCGACGGGTTCTATTCAGCGCCGGGTTTGGCTGAGTGACTGGCCGACTACATTAAGCAGTACATAGAGAGCTAACAGATGCTGGAGATAGAAAGGATGAGTGACAGCTCGTGGGCCCATCTGCCCCCCGGCGTTTAGTAGAAGAGAGAAACAGGGGGAGGACTTGACTTACTAAAGAGCGACTGTGACCCTCGCAGCTGCCCCAAACAGACTCGACTTCAAATGTGCTATTTATCTCCTGAGCCTCTTTTGAATCACTTGAAAACAGTTTTCACATCTGAAATGTTTCTGTTGCTGTCTGATTTTGGAAACGAAACGAACAGAGGCATGCTCACATGTCATGCTACTGTATGTCGAATAGTATACAGCGTCTTTAACATTTCTTACAGTAACATGCTACATTTGTAACATCATGTAACATTACCACATGCTATATTGTGAACATAATGTCTTTATCCTGAAGGAAGCCGGTATCAAAACAGGAAGTGCTCACCTGCTCTAAACAAACATCAATGTGACCTTTGTTCACCGGAGGTCAAACACTTATGACCTCACAATGACCTGTTTAACAAGTGAAAACATACATACAAACACATATAGGTGCTTGTTATCTACAGTATGACTATTTTTTATTTTTGCTGAAACATCCACACTGTAAACTGAAGTTAAACAGCTTCATTCGTTTTTAAGTCAATTAAACTTAAACTAGTTGTATTTTACAACTCGATTTTTTTATGTCAGTTCAATATAATAACATTTACATTTACATTATTTTTAGTCATTTAGCAGACGCTTTTATCCAAAGCGACTTACAAGTTGAGTAAACATTGGAAACAATTGGGTCAACATTAGGACAACAGAAAGCAAAAGTGCAGTAAAAACGTGTCTATATTACAGTGTACAGAGTTATTTTTTAATATATATATAGAGTAGAAAAGATATAGAAATATAATATTATCAGATGATAATTAAGTTCAATTGACTCATAAAGCTAATTTTATTTCGCTTAAAAATTTAAGGCAGTTGAAATTGGTGATTTTTTTCACAGATTAGTAGGAAAAAATATGTCTCTGTCATTTTTCTTATATAGCAATAAAAGTAAACGGAGAAATTTGAGCCTTCCTCTCTTCTAGAGCTCAATAATGTTTCCAGCTTTGTTCAGATTTGCCAAGACTCAAAATTTTGTCAGATTTGTCAGAGATCTCAATGTGGTCTCATTATATCCTGTCAAGACCACAGAGAACTAAAGCTTTTTGTATGTATGTTATTAACATCTATTTCCCACCACTTTACCAACAAAGGGCATTTCTTTTATTATTCTATATTTTAATATTATCTCCTCATGTCATTATAAATGACTTTTTTGAAGAACACACAAGAAGGTCATTTAAAGAACGATGACCAGAATCGGTCCCCATTGATTTAAGACATTTCTCAAATTATCTTCTTTTGTGTTTAACAGAAGAAAGACAGGTGACATAAGGGTGAATACATTTGTATTTTGGGCTAAGGTATCCCTTTAAAAATTTGATGAGACTTAAAAGAGACATAACTGAGATCTATATTAACTTGAATGCATGACCAAACGTACGAAACATTGATTCATTGGCGCATTTATCAAAGAAGTCGTAAGGATTCATTCATGAAGTATCATATAAATAACAGCTCTCCTGAACTCGCTCTGCCTTCTTTTTTCTCGATATCTGACAAGCACATTGAAATTTTGCCTTCAGGGCCGGAATGCAAGGGAACACAGATTTCTCAGTCTGCTGACCATCACGCTGCACGACGATGAGATGATGGTTCGGGGATTTCCCTCATTGTCAGTTTTACTGTCTCAATGTCTTTAGAAAGATGAAACGATTTCATTTTCACTTTTATTCTTGACAAAGCCAACATGCTCTTACTGTACAAGTTTAGGTTTTCTTTCAAATTCTCAAAATTTCTTTTGTAATACCTTGCAACCACTGTGCTTTAATGACCTCTCAGAACACCATTGCAACCGCCAAGCATCACTACACTATGCCCTAACAACCACAATAAACCAAGCTCATCGTACAAGCGAACGGCCTTTCGAAACTACATCTCTCGGGCGACATACGCTTCATTTTAAACACAAGTTTTGTCGTAGCTCGTCTTAAGTGCAACACTGCACAGCTTTTGCAACTTTCAACAGTTTTGTGCATGGGTCAGAGTTTTTTTCTAAACTTTCAGACAGGGCTTTGTCAAGCCAGCATTTGAACTGTGGCGGCACAAACATATGTTTGCGTCGACTCTCAGAACAAATTAAGACCCGCTGACTGCACACTCCATGGTGCCACACAAACTCTGCCACACCGGGCCAGTTGGCACTTACCATCGACTACTTGCGTATGCATGTGTGCGTGCATGCTTGTGCATGTGCATATGTTTAACGGGGAGTCCATATGTGCATTCAAACGTATAAATTTACTTTTTGTCTTTCATATATTTCAGCAAGAAATAAATATGACTCACATCATTGTTTTGAAAGGGCAATTTCAGAGCACACCACACAGTCCAGTGAGATTTCATAAGCTACAGATTCCCCTCACAGTCGCCAGTATCTTTAAAGATGAAATATGGAGACAGTGTAAAGGAAAAGGTCAGGAATCAAGCCATGGCCAATTCAAAAGAAGGGTGTAAATACCGAACTCAACTTGCCTGTCTGTGTCTCCCAGAGAAGGAGGGGTGTGGGAATACGAGACACGGACAACGGCCCACAGATATAAACCCCAAATGTGCCGCAGGCCAAGAGAGAAGGAGAGGTAGAGCAGGGCATAAGGAATGAAAAAGAGAGAGGCGTGTTTGACTCACTGGCCAGATGAAAGTGAAGTTCAAATAAAGAGCGTGATTTAATCGGCTCGGGGACTCGTTTTTTCTCGGATCGCGGGACGGGCAGAGCGTGACGGACAGGCTTTGTGGCTGCGCGCATGACGAGAGTCTCGCCCCCATTGTGACCGCCGCTCCAGGCCATGAAGGAACGGCCGAGGAGAACACTGGTCTCTATTGAAGGAAAGAGCCTTTAATAAACTCCTGTCGTCATTAAGTGTGACACTGCGCTGGGATCAGTATTATTGAGACGGCTCAAGTAGTGTTAGCTGGGCATCTGTGGCGGTCGTACAGCGTTCACCTCAATTTGTCACGCAGGGACGAGCTGTTAGCTCATTACAGAACATCAAAACAGAGTCACTACAGATGTTAGCCTCTGGGCAGCAAGAGGGCAAAAACAACTTTTCAACTTCTATTGGGCCTCTTAGCACCAAAATAATACAGCAGTCACAAACTCCACATAACAACATGTCCCAAAACTGAACATAATGCAGCAATTAACATTAATAAACGCACCTTTGTCTAAACCCACATTAAATAATATATCTTATTTTTATATTTACTCTCCCTGTCCATGCGATGCAGTGCATGCTGGTTAATGGAAAATCTTTTCCCCAGGTATAGGCTTGAACAGAATGTGAAACTAATTATTGAATGTGAATTACTTTTTACAATTAACCAACAGTACGTTTTACTTAGTTTACCTACTATTTTAATTAAACCCATATTTACATTAGCAATGACAAGAAAAAAAGCACATCAACATGTTGACAGAATTTAAAACTAGTGCTTTAATTTAGTCTATTTACATCTTTTTTTAACAACTTACTACAGGAACTTGTTGAATTGATCTTGGCCACGTTAAACCTAAACTCTTTTCGCAGTTAAATTGACAATTCACCCCAAAAATTCTTTCATCATTTGCTCAACTTCCAGTTGTTACAAATCTGTATAAATGTCTTTGTTTTGATGAACACAGACAAAAATATTTAGAAGAATGCTTGTAACCAATAATCTCTCCCCCCTTTAACTCATAGTAGGAAAAATTACTTTATCAATTTTTATTCTGTTGAACACAAAATAAAACATTTTGAAGAATGTAGGACAGCAAACAGTTCTGGGGCACTTTTGACAACCATTATATTTCTTCCTACTATGGAAGTCAATCAGGGGGCAAAATCTGTCTGGTTATAAGCATTCTTCCAAACATCAGAACAAATAAATTTACACAGATTTGGGACAACACGAAGGTGAGATAATGATGACAGAATTTCATTTTTGGGTGAAGTATCACTAACTGACACTTTAATGTTCTTCAGGGCTGGACCGGTGGGTAGGAGAGCGCATTTGTCACTTGAGTTCATACCCAAGCGCGCACCTGTGAGCTCGAACAAATGCTTATTTTGCTGCTTAAGTCTTGTGCTCGTGCGCGTTGTGCTATAATTTTTTATCTCAACACGTGTTTTATTAAGTGATCAATTGGAAACTAAACTAGTAAATGAATGAAGAAAAACTGCCTTTAAGTTTAATCTAAATTGGAAATTTAGCCTGAATTTGTTTCATTCAAATTCCTGCTATTCATTCCCAGTCAAACATTTTGAGAAAACGCATATTTTATTGATCTTTACTAAATATTTACTGAAAATAAACCAAAAGGAACACACTCGTAACCAGAATCATCTACAAATAACTTTCTGTCTGAACACTTGGTAACTACTTTCCTTATATCTTATCCAGCTCGTCCATAAAAAGTAAAATTATATAACGAGAATATTTTAAAGAAAAAGAAATTGGAGAGGCATCTTTCCAACATCTTTAGATTACACGAACCACTTAATTCTGAATTCGATCAAATAGTTTGTATATAGACCAAAGAAGGCTTCACTTACATCTGTCTGCCAGAATCCCGTCGATGCTGTGTCCGCTCCTGTGCGCGTGCTCTTCTTGCTCGCACTTTTCCTCTTCGTCCTCATCCTCATCGTCACCTTTTGCGCCATATTTCCTCTCGAAGTTGCTTATCGAACTCACTGAATAAGAGGTGAAGAGAACGCGTAAGTGACTAGACATTCCCATCAAAACCAATTTAAATTAAAAAACAAATGCACAGTAATATAATTAAAGTACAATTCTAATAAAAAACTAGTACTTTCCATTTATGTTCTCTATACCATACCTGATGGTACGTTGTTTCGGTCACAAATTCCCTCTTTAAGCAATTTATCCCGGATTTCCCAACTGAATATTCCTGGATTATCCCGTTTATATTCCTCAATGCGCTTCTCCACCACTGGAGATGAAGTCTGTTCAACATGTTAAAAAGTTGCAAAATAGTCAACAAGGTGGTTTCATTCAAAATACTCTTATTTTAAATTGAGAGTGACATCTGACAGACAGTTCAGCGCTCACTGACATCGACCTGTTGCTTCGAGTTAACTCTCTTTGCCCACACATTTCCTTGGAAATATCCGTGGGCACAGCAGTAATGGATGAATCCGTACTTTCATGCTTCCCCCAGAAGGCCTCACCTTGGTTTTCGTACCGCCGACAGCTCCGGGCCGAATGGATCCGGTCTCCTGATAGCGGCACAGGATTTTGGAGACGCAGCCGTGAGAGACTCTGAGCTGGCGGGATATCATGCACGGGCGGATCCCGTGATGGGCCATCTCCACTATCTTGTGTCGAATATGATTCGGTAAAGGCCGACCGTTGATGAAAACTCCTCCGAGCTGGTTGACTCGACCCTGGCCCATTGGAGTGGAAACTGCATTAAAGAAAATCCAGTTATGAAGACAGTGAGGAGATTGTTATCAAAGCGTTGAATAAACTTGTTTAGATATTCGCAAGGCTGTGCAAACAAATCAAAAGAAGAAAGTGTCATCGTGAAATGGGCTTCTAATACAGGGTGAGACAGTTTACTTGGCCTTTAGGCTACATGTGCATTTAATTCCCGGACATATATCATGTGTTCCTGTGTTTATGCTTTTACGCATTATCTTTTTAAGTTCTCCTTAACGTTTAGGCTACAGACAAAATAAATAAAAACACATCTGATTCAATTATGCACATGCACTTTTAAAATAGATTAGATAGATTAGGTCCAAACTCATTTACATTGCAAGTTTCAATAAATCACAATAAAGTTATGATTAGAAAACCATTCATGTAGTTTCAAGGAACCCAAACCAATACACTGACCTTAAGAATTTATAATTTAAATAATACATATTTTTAGATTTCATAAGTGAACAACCAAATCTATTGAAAATAATTAATCATATTATACAGAGTTCTTTGCAAAAACTGCTGAATAAATTGAAGTATTGAACAAATATTGAACAAAAACAAATGAAGTAAAAACATAATCAAAGCATGTTATTAAGCAACAAGCTAATATGCCTATTTAAATTGTTATCTTAATTTGTTACTTTATGTTAGGTAAGGTTTAGTGCTGTATCCATCAAAACATTTGTCTCTTTGTCAAAGTTAAACGCAGTTCGGCTAGAACAAAGATTAGCCTAAACAACAGTCCAAAAAGTTGACATTAAATGTATTATATAATTAAATCATAGCCTATTTTTATATGTATATTTTAAACGTTTACCCTCCATTGGGAATCCGCCGACATAGTTGTGAGAGAGAGATGGACGCATCATCCTGGGAACGAGAACTAAACCATACAAACGCACAGACCAGAGCTTTGTTAATGAAGAGAAATATTTCACGATATAAAACAAAACAAAATAAAGTTCCACAGGTTTGTATCCGTCAAGGAAAAAGTCGAGGATGAAATAAAAAAGCTTCTTCTCTCACGTCTTTGTGATCTTTAGTTATTCACATTGCTAGCTCGAATTGATGCGACAAGAATTATCATCCTTATTGTTTTTAACATTCGTTAAGCACGAGCGCTTCTTCTCAAACTACTGAGACATTTAAGAGTTTGCAGATGCCTCCTTGTCTGTAACGCGAATGGCGCGTTCTGATTGGTCCAAGGGATCTTGTAACCGAACTCTGATTGGTCAAAGCAGTGAACTTTTGCTTTCAGACATGCAGAAGGCTGACTCGAAGACATGTAGCAACTTTTTAAAGACGAGAATGAAGTGTCTGTTTTCTAGCAAACGACTAAGTGCTCGTTTAATTTAATTTATGTAGTTACAGCGCAGAAAAAGTGAATAGACTTTGTTTTGAAGAGTGAATTAAGGTGATGTTTTGAAATTGGGATGATTGTAAAAAAAGTTATCCAATTTCTATAAATTAATACATTTTCGGTGGAGCGTAATATTGTTAAAAAGGACAATAAAATAAGTTATACTACTTATATATTTGTAGTCCATGCATCCAAAAAACAACAATAGAATTGAATAATATGCATAGCCTATATAATATCAAAGTCACATGCACCCACGAGAAAGAAAACTGTTTAAATGGACAACTGTTCACTTATAGGATTATATTGACCTATTAACTACCACAGTGTTGTATTAACTATTCTCTCTCTCTCTCTCTCTCTCTCTCTCTCTCTCTCTCTCTCTCACACACACACACACACACACACACTGACTTCAATGACATGTGGCTCTTTTGTTGGTCTAAAAAGAAACTTCAAATGTTTTCTTTTTGCCTGCGCGCGGGGACAATGGCGCGCACGCGGGAGGGAAGCACGCGGGGGAAACGGGGGTCTTTCACGTGCAAAACACTTGATTATCCTCTCTTACTTAAAAAGTTAAATCAACGCCTTTAAAAGGCCGGATCCTTTCATACAGCAGTGAGATGTTAACAATGCATCTGTGTGCGTGCGTGTTTAATAATTTTTTTTTAATAATTTTTAGTTCACATTTATAATCATTACGCATTGAGTTGAATTCTTTAAGTGGGTTTTTTAACAGCAAATGTTACATTTATTTATACGGTGGGTGTCAGCCCTTTAAAGTACAAATGTAAAGAATTGAAAGAACAGGGGCGTGACGTTTTTAAACATTACAAAAAGTATTCTTGAACATTTCCCTTATTATTATCATCAACAAAATCTCATTACATTTTGAAATCAAAGTTATGGATAAATATATATTTTTTTAAGTATTGTTTCAATTTTGCGTTACTTTCTGTTGGATTCGTTAAGAGGCCCATTCAGCATTAAACTTCAAAAACAGAAGGCGGTTGGTGAAAAGGTAAAGACTGATGCATGATGTATGTTTCGGCCTTTTTGAAGCACCAGATCTGCGTGTCGAATCCATTATAGACAAGAGATCTGAACACACAAGGGGGCTTAATTAACTACACTGACAAAGGGTCAAATATCAATATTTTCCAAGCAAACAGTGTCAAACTGATTTGACTCAGATGTAGAAAAAAATATGTTTAAAAATATATATATTTGCAGGATGATAAGCACTCTGATTTCTCTCTTTCACACACACACACATATAATTGACCCTAATACCTTCCAACAGTGCATGTTTTGTTTGTGTCATTTGTCTTGTGATGTGTCTTGTCTAGCCTGCAAAAGGTCACCATCCTTTTAACCTCAATTAGATTGGGTTCAGTTAGAGAAAACTTCAATCCCCCCGCAGACAACTTCAGAACAAAATCATCTGTCCCACATACCACAAGCATCCCTCAACTCCCGGCTTCAGCTATCTTAGAAAACCTAGCAAAGTTATAAGGCATTATTGTCGTAAATGCTCTAGACACAGCCAGGAACTGTGAAATTCAGTGTTATATTTAAAATATATATTTTAAACCAGGTACATCAATGTTCTTCAGACTTCAACAATAATTCTTGTCAAAACTGATTTTTTTAAATAATTTATTAGCCAACCAAAAGGTGTGTTTTTATATGTAAACAGAACAATTTCAATGTGCAAATACAGTTGAAACAAGTTTCACAACAATTATTAAGCCATAATATCAAAAAGACACATTTTATAATTTCTAATCTAAACATATGACAGCAGAGTATAAGGGCTGTTTATAAAGCCCGTGACCCTTTAGTTACTAACAGGAGTGCATTAAGGGAAACATCTCATTCCAGACAGTCGCTGGGTCAATGCATGTGTGGGAAAAACCGACACGTGAACAACGGACATCGTGCCTGATAATCCAAACAGTTACAGCTACAGTTTCATGAGAAAGGGAGAAGGTCACATAGAGCAGCATTGTAAATATGAATAATTTTTATGAGAACATTTCAAGTATATGTAGTATGTGTGTTATACCATTAGGACTGCAACATACCCTGTTCCTTATAGTTTGGTCCTTATTGAGTTAATGTTTTGGGTTTACACCAATTCTCATTTTCTGAGAATCTGAACCAGAACAGAAGACAAGTGTAAGGATTCAGACTGACCAGCGTTCTTTAGCTGGTGAACCACACAGCTATACTTGTTTACCACAATAAACCAGAATATTCATATTAAGGATCAAGCAGGGCAGTAAACCAAAGTCCTGGTATAGAATAATATTATGACATAGATGTTGTCTAATTTGGCAGGAGAAGCTGTAAAGCTGGTGACTACATAACACCGCTGCACTACACTAATTCCTGTACAAGTGCTGCTTTGTACCATTTATTTTCTAACCGACAACAGCATCAAACAGTCTACATTTTAGCACGTTCCCCGGCTGTCAAAATCACCATTGCATTAGTTCAAATACCCCTCACACACACACATTTTCAGTTTTTAAACCTTCGTTACAAAAATGTAAGCAATAGCCCACAACACACAAATGATTGCACTACACAAGCACCACCAGCAGGGGGCCGACTTGAGTTGATCATCACATTTCCTTACAACAACAACATCTTAAAATACTAGACGGTAAACCCATATAAAATCCCATCGATCATTTCTAATAAAAATGTCTGTTTCCTCCATAAACAAACGAATAAATAAAAAGGAAAGGCACATAAGAGCTAATTTCAGAGAGCAGTTCACCCCAAAATGAAACTTCTGACTTATTTGCCATGGAAAATAGATTTTTTTTAAGTTTCTGAATGTCTCATTTTGGGTTTTTCACATATGCGAGGGTTTCGGGTTGGCTTAAGTAATGCAGAATTACATTTTTGGGGTGAACTGTTCCCTCAAGAGATACGGATCAAGTTTGGTTACCATTCCAGAGAATGACTTTTACACTATAAAGGGAAAAATAAAGGCTATCAAGTGTCTCAGCTATCACTGTAACAAAACTCCAAAACAGATAATCTGAATAGTATATATTTATTAATACTGCCAAATGGCTACAAAGAACGTGTGATTGCAAGTTAACCAGCCACTTTTGGCTCCATGAATCAGTTTTGCACATCCGGGACAAATGACTAAAGGGAAACTTATGATTTCATAAGTGGGTCAGTAAACACTGGACAGCGCTGCTCGGCTGACTTCCAAGTGTGAGTCTTTATCATTGATTTTTGCTGCTGCATCCCATCAGAGCGAGGACACTGCAAAACTCGAACTGCTTCTCGGATATCACATTTCTCCTTGTTTCACCTCTGTGCATTTTTTTTCTTAACAAATCTTTAACAGCTATCTGTTTCAGCAACTTCAGTATCTGTGGAGCTCTACGCCAACACTCGTTCTCATTCATGTGCACACGCACGAAAACCCAGATCTGTGTGAAGTTCCCACCCCAATAAACTACAGATTAGTCATTGCTTGATGATAAAAACAGCAAGTATGATTTAAGCAGCTCTCAAGCAAGGAAGGAAGGTCTCTACCATACCGAATTGGCTCCTACATCTATTCTGTATCATGCAGGTTGTTTTTTTCTAAACTAGGTACCCAGGTAGACTGCATCACAGGTTTGTTTCATACACAAATTCGATCAATGACTAAAAGATGAAGTGAGCACTAAGGTTAATGTATAGTGATGCAGCGCATGTCAAAGCACACAAAGACGACAGCAAAAAGAGATTGTCAGTTGGTTGTCAGATGACACGGTTTCACCGTGACAGATGCATAGGTGAAGCGGAGAACAAGGAGGTGGTATAAAACACAATTTCATATTAAAGCTATTGCTCCATATGAACAAAAGCGCCCCTCTTTCATAGGCCGAATGGCATATAATACAGCGAGAGGATATACCCATCGGGTTGGAGACCCATTCATCAGACGTTATGTGGCCGTTTGGAGATTATCAGCCTATTTTCTGCCTTTTTAAGTATATGGGTGTAAAATAATAATTTCCTTTCAGTTCAGGAATTTTGCATACTGCATGATATACACTGGCAACCAAAAGTCGGAGACCTCGAAACAGAAAAGTCAAGCCATAAAACATACAAAAATATTCATAATATGCACTACTTCTGGAGTGTGAGCAAGTATGTGTAATTGAGTAAAACGTTTCTGTAGTTTGCTGCAGGTTTGTAACTTACTTTAGATTTAATTCACACTTTGTCTTAAACATAAACTTACATATTTCTTATATTTTCTTTCTTGAAACAAGACATTTTATCTTAGGTTGTTCCGTATTATGACGTTTCAAACATTTTTACCAAAAAACAAGACAAAAATGCTTAGGAAGAATGTCCTTTTTTGCATTGCTGCTGTGCTAGTATTTTCTTGCTCTTTTTGAATCTCAAAAGCCAAATTGTTTTAATTTTGGTTAAAGTACCGTTTAACTCAAATCGAAAACAGTACTAATAGGAAAATAATTCAATCTACAGTAAGTTACTGGCAAACCTGCTGCTAAACTACAGCTAAAAGTTAAGATTACCTTTCTTCAACTGATGCACGAAAGATGCTCTTTGAAACAATCTCAAAACATCATAAAAATGATAAATGCTTTCATTTAAATTTACACTTAGATTCATTTTCGTATTCATATGTGAAGAAAACTGCCTTATGGAATTACTAAAAATACTACAACAAAGGGTGCATTAGTGGTCTAAGATTTCTGGCTCCAACTGTATATCGCGTCCTCACAAAATATTTGAACATATTTTGACGTGGACATGTTAAATTCACACAGGTTTCCAGCAGAGTAACATGGCTATATCCACTAACATTTGACAAATACTGTATTCTTAACATCTTACATATTTCTTTTTTTTATATATTTATATTCGAACTAATATCAGTTCTGAAATGTTTTGCTTGAAAAGTGCTTCCTTTAAAACAAATGCTTGCTCACATTTTTTTTAAATTGGACCAAAGTGTACAAATACATTGTTTATCTGCATTATGTGCGCGACCCTGCTGTCTAGACATCGGTTTTATCATCAGCCATTGCAAAACTCAAACACACACGCACACATGAACAACAATAATTTCTGTCACGCGTTTCTCCTGCTCGCGTTGGCAGTGGCCGATGCGCGGCCGGTCTCGTGCTCCGGTCTGTATTTGAGCCAGCAGAGGAGCCACGTAACCACCACGGAGACCATGGCGAGGATGCTCGCGACGGACAAGCAGAGAGGTCCCGCGGGCGAGGGCGGCCCGCCGTGGCTGTGCACGAATATCAGGCCCATGAACAAGAGCACGAGCATGGAAAGGAAAGAGAAGATGACGCACACGCATCCAGCGGTCAGCGCGAGCCGCCTACAGTTGTGGCAACTCTCGTAGCGCGAGACGGAGTCTTGGGACAGCGTCGTTGCGGTGGACAGCGTCGTGGTGGACGGTGTCGCGTGTCCCGCCATGGACGCACCAGACGCGTCCTCCTCGCGTCTGAGCGCCACGAGCGCCGGATGCAGGGGAGGCGGGTGGGGCGGCAGCGCATCTTGAGGCAAAGGGTCCAAGTCGATATAGAGAGGGAAGTCCTCGGTGACCTTGGTGTTGTTGGGCAGGTTCTGTAACCGATAGTCTGGCACGGGCGTCCGGTGACGGCACACCGGGCAGCTGATACGCCACGGCCGCTCCTCGCGCAAGTGCAGCGCGTGCAGGCACTCCTCGCAAAACGTGTGCAGGCACTCCAAAATTTTGGGCGCCCTACGGTCGAGGTCGAAATAGTTGTAGCAGATTTTACACTCGTACTCCTCGTAGGGAAAGACCGCGGATGCCGGTGTTCCGTGCGGCTCTGGCCCGTTAGCTGCTACATCCGCCGCTGCCATGGCATCCCGCCTCACATCATCACCGACAACACAATGAGCGCGAGCCAGTCACCCACCTTTCTCTTTATCCTCTCGGTAAAAAACACGTGCTTCCGTTAAACCTGGTGCCTACGGACATGTTTGTGTCGGGCCTTCAAAACGCGTTTCGGTCGGTCCATAAAGTAAATAATTAACCGATATCTTTGTCAGCCAAGGAGGTGATGTAATGACAATCGCGTGGACTGCTGCTGATGCAGCCGACCTCACAGAAGCCCGGTTGCTTCCCAGATACGTTGACGGGTACGCGGGAATCACGCCGTGGCCCGCGTCATCATCCTTGCACGGCACAATCAAAGCATCGCTAAATCAATGGGTCAGGCGCGCGCCCGGGTCAAACGTCACGCGCCGTTCACAAATCTTCGGCTCGGCTGGAGGACGCAGTGAATAGTAAGTCAGATTTAACTCTTCTTTTGCTGTCCAGATTTATTTATTTTCTTTGGTCCTTCTTTAAAACAAACCGGACTCTATGTGGGTTAATGTTGGTCATTTAGGCATACAGCTCTTCTCGGTTGTTGTCTATTCTGAGTCATACCTGTCGTTACCATGAAACTAATATCATAGAAACATGATGACTTCAGGAAGGTGCTATTGTTACGATGGTCACCTTTGAGGAAGCAACGATTTCAAAGTTCAACACAATCCACATTCCTCATAAAAAATATTAATTCAATTCAATTCAATTCAAGTTTATTTATATAGCGCTTTTCACAATGTGTATTGTTTCAAAGCAGCTTTACAGGGGCAAACAGGAAAAACAGAAAAGTTAAAACACAGCACAGTGCATGGTATTCATACAATGAGTAAGATCATACTAATAAATAATAGCTAATTTCTAAATAAATAAATAAATGAATGAATGCAGTCTCCCGGTGAGCAGGCCAACATTAATAATGTTTGGACTCAAATAATAGGCTTATTGACCTGGATTTCTAGTACATTTATCAAATGAAGCTATTAAATGAAAATATGAAATGAAAATGTATCACACATTTGAAAGATGAAAATGTATTTAATTTATTTTAGATTAAAATATTACATAGTAACCTGTTATTGTTTATTGTATGTTTTATAAACGTATTTAGTCTACATTTTATATTAAGTTTTATATTATTTTATGAATCATACCACTTTTCATTAGTTTAGTTTTTTGTTTCATCCAATTACCAAAAGACTAAAATGAGGTCATGCGACAGAAAAGGACAACACAACTGTAACTACTACAAAATGCTTTAATTTGGTTTGCAGACACAAGATACATTATATAATTGTACAATGAACTTGTGGCCTTAACATTTTAGACTTTAATACGTTAAACAATACATTCAAAGTTTAGTAGATTGGGCAACTTCTTAGAAATCCTAACTCCATCTGGAATGTTATCTCCCTCCATATTTTCACTCAGTTTGTCAGCATACTTTTCTTTCATGTTTGTAACTATGGTATCAACAAAAAACAAGCACTTTTCGCTCGGAAATTAATTTACAAACATCATTTTTTACCACAGGTATTTTACATGGAACAATAGAGACATTTTAAATAAACAAAAAACACTCTTCCTTAGGAACTGGTTTCAGAATAATGTTTTTCTGGGTAACCAGTTATTTGACAATGATGGTTATCTCTTATTAGATAGCCTACATTTTTGAAGCAACATCCCTGTTCCACCTTGAGGATTTGCAAAAGTCTTTGGTGCGATCCCTGCAGGTGTTTGTATGCGACCTAAACAAAAGAGAAGACTCAACAACTCCCCACCTTTATACCCAAACAATCTCCCTTTTGGGAAACATGTTTCCTTCTCATGGACATAATAATAATAAATCAATAAGAACTACAATCCAAAAGGACATTGTTTCACGTCAAATTGTGAATGATGTCAATTGGAAGAAAGTTTGGCTTTTGCCTAATCGTTATTTTGTTACAAACAAAGATAAATAGGTGACCTTTAAATGTATTCACAGAATATTCCCTGTTAAATGTTTTCTATTTTAAAAGTTGAAAAAAGATAGGCTATAGATGTTCAGTATGTACAGTAATTCCTGTAAAGAGACCGGTGTTCATTTATTTTGGTGATGCCCTCTTGATGTTTTATGGCAAAATGTATTTGACTTTCTGGTTGAAAATATAGTGTCATTTTACAATGGAAACATGTATTGTTAGGTCTGTTTGTCAATCAGAAAGACAAACAAATCTATACCTATTTGATTAATTTTATTATTTTAAGTATTTAATATTCATAAATGAATATATCTGTGCTTTAACCATGCTTTAAGGAAGAAAAAGTGTAGCATGTTAACTTAATCTTACCGTCCAAAAACCAGAAAGCTTGTCATATTCTGCAGGCAACTATTTTCATGGATTTATATAACTTTGCTTGTTCTCCCTAGTAAAGTGTGTTAAAAGAATATAGTTATAAATGTTTTTATTATATTTTTGTCTTTATATATGGTTACACTAATTGTGGTTAGAAAAATAATGTTATTCAATAAAAAATGCAATTATTTATGAATTCTGTGATATTTTATGGTCATCTTACCATCTTACACTCAGATCTACATAATGATATAACTAAATAAGCTTAATAAGGCATAGATTTTCTGAAATTAGTGAATCAATCCATCTAGTATAATCTATCTTTAAATAGTTGATTTGTTTTATTTACTAACACTTCTTTAAATTAAAACAAAAACATATTAATTTTTCGAGTTAGCGTCAACCCGTATAACAGGAAAGACTCACCTGGGACAGCAATTTTCCGCACACAGAACTCAGGTACACACAGCCAATCAAAACGAGCAAAAAATCAATACGTCAGCATTGACTGAATGAACGTGCATGTTCACGCTCTGTCACCTCCCGCTGGAAGCACACCTGTGCGCGTTGGCCGGGCAGGTGAGCAGAACAAGTCAAAGCTCGCGCGGCCATGTGGGGGGTCATCTCGTACCTGCAGAGTCCGGAGCTCGTGGCCGGTTTCCAGCGGTTCTGCGGACTGGTCCCGGTTCCGACAGAGACGTGCTCGAGCCCGACTCGAAACGGATTCGTGGAGGCAAATGATGACATGAATCGTCGGCGCAAAGCGGAGCATGTGAACGGGAAGCCCGCCTCACATGACAGTAACTCCAACTATAAGACCGACACTTTACAATGTGACAACAAAACCAGAGTAAGTAAGGTTTCATTTAAACGACTTGAAAGTGAATGTCGGGTTTTTCCTAAAGCAAAGCAATTGAGTTTCTGCTTTTTACAACAGTAATACCAGATGACAGGAATTTCCCGTTCTTCGGGTTGGTGTACTTTTGGGAATCGTGTTTCAAAACCTAACCACAGCATAAAACTAGCTTTCCACATGAATGTTTGTATTGTCTGGGTTAATATTTACACTTACATATTTATTGGAGCTGTAAAATATTGTAATGTCTAGTTACAGATGAAAGTTGTCATTATAGTTTCACAAAATCTTACTTTCATGTGTTTAATAGTAAGCCGGTACACTGACTGGCCCCACTTATATACATTAAAAGTGAATATATGTCATGACGTTAGATAAAAATGAAGTTAAAGATAAGATAATCAAACGAAAATGTTTGCTAGTTTTTGAACCATAAAACGTTTTATTTATAGCCTACTACACTAAATAGGTATGTGGACATGCTTTGTGTTGTCTATGGCTTTAAGTGTCAACACACTTGAAAAAGTGTCAAGGTTACTATTTACAAGTCATATTAATTGTGGGTGCACACGGTCTTAATGTAAACCAACTAAACAAGGAAACAACATTCATTATCAGCACCAAGTCATGCCAACTATGACGGCATAGAAAGTACAACTAGTTCTGTCCATTATCGGCTTAATACCTGCTCACTCATGTAAAATAAAGATCATCAGACCTTCTCAAACGCTGAATGTCATCTTGATTTCACACATCATAGACTAGAGTGATAGAAATACAAGCCACACAGAACTATAGGAGGAGAAAATCACATTTTTTAAATAATGGATGATAGTTGAATTCGTGTCATAGTGAAAATAAGAGGCCTCTTTGCAACAACAAGATCTCTTATTCTCTTAAACGTTTGAACTGTAGTTCAAAGGTTTAAACTAAGGCTTAATTGTAATTTAGAATTGAAGTAAATCATGTTATACAGCTTCGTCTATTTTCTGTGTACAGGAGCATCCTCTGCCTCATTATGAGGTGAAAAACAGGATTCTCTATGTCCTGTTTCTGTCGTCAGCCATGCTGGGGCATGAAGTGTTTTACATCACTTGTCTGCCCTGCATCCACTGGAACCTCGACACGTTCCTGTGTAGGCGCCTTGTCAATGTGTGGGCTGTGAGTATCTCTCACACACACACCATGCAAATTAATGTATACACATGCAAATGAACACTAACATGTGTAAAAATTTTACTTCAATATGTAAAAAAAATTAATTACAACTACAGTAGAGGAAGAGTTATTGTAATTCATTGTAACGCTATTCTATTTTACTACTTTTAGTGTAATATTTCTTTCTAAATTATTAACTTATTACAGATATTTCTTGTAACATAGTGTCAGTCGATGTACCATGGTATTACCTTCTTTGCACTATTTGTGTATTAGGGTACCACTCCAGCAAATTTTCCTCATTTAATTCTGTCTATGTCTGCAGGTTGTGATGTATATTGGTCAGGCCATGAAGGATATTTTAAAGCTACCTCGGCCTCCAGCTCCCCCTGTGGTCAAACTGGAGACGCGCGTGGACGCCGAGTACGGGATGCCGTCCACGCATGCCATGGCGGCCACTGCCATCTTCTTTACGCTTCTGCTCAGTGCTCAGGAAAGAGTGAAGGTGAGGCGCTTAACAAACTGAAGGGGGCGGGGGATCAGCGTCCATCAGTCACAGGAAGTCCCTCCCACACATCTGCTCTTTGGCTTTATAATGAACTCTCAGTTAATGATTGTCAATCAATGTCGGCTGTAGATGGATGCATTTGTCGGTCAGTAAGTCCAGCTTGGATGTCATCAATGTTATCGATTAATAATAGACTATATAAAATATTTCAAAATATCTGCCAACATCCTTATAAACACCCCGTAAATACTTTTGTTTATTACCTCACTGCCAGCTTACAGTTGGACTCTTCTCAGAAATATATTCCATTTGGTCATCGTAAACACAGACCTATACTAACAAATTTCCCTTTATTACAAGTTATTACAAATTATAGAAAATAATTTTGAATTTTAGCTGAAGTATCCCTTTAAGGGTGAACTGATTTGTAAGAGATCACAGTAGCTAAACGATTTGTTTGTAAAGGATCGCCCATCACCCTGTATATGTGATTTATGGAGAATTCAATTATACATGAGGTCAAGTGACCCGAAATCCTTTGAGCTTATTCAGGAAGCGTTCTTCATTAACTTCCTGTGAAAGACCTCCGGCTGATAGAGGCGGAGAGGGAGAGATGGACAGATGGAGGGAGGAGGAGATGGAGAGGACGAGATAGAAAAGAGGAGGCGTGGCCACTCATGAATAAATAAAGATGCTTCCAATGTTGTCAGTGATTAACAGAGTCCCGAATTAACCCTGTGGGAAGAGAACACGTCAGGGAGGAGATGAGAGGATGTTGTTAGAGAAGCATCTATACGTCATGTGTGACAGACAGAGTGGATGGAGACTACAGTACAGATGGTTCCTCTTAGGGAGAGAGAGAGAAGATGGATGGGAGGGTGTTTTTTGATGAATGAATGAATGAAACCCTGGAAAGAAGATGGTCTAATAATTTTTTATCATAAGTGTGTTTTTAAAAACTAATAATTCTGTGGAACATTGAAGCAGTGTTTTTTCCCCTAAAAAATGTCCTGGCGGTTGTTTAAGTCAAATCCCAAAATGAATATGATGAAATAATAATATAATTTGATCATTTTGTTCTTGGACCTCAGGAACAGTTACACTCTTAAAAAATAAAGGTGCTTAAAAGGTAAGTTACAACAGCGACACCATAGAAGATCCATTTTTGGTTCCACAAAGAACCATCTCTTTCTTACTTTTTTATAATCTAAAGAACCTTTTTTTCAGACGTTAAAGGTTCTTTATGGAATTAAAACTTCTATTGCATCAAAGAACCTTTGAAAGCACCTTTTTAAAAGAGTGAAGATAAAAAATATTCGAATTCACTGTATATTGCGAAGATAAAAGCATCAGATTCATAAATATAACAAAACATACAACTGTTTTCTTTCTGGAAAAGTTAATATTTGCAAAAACACATCTCAGTCTCGAGACATGAAACTGCAGAAGTGTTTAAAGATGTCAACATTTTGCTGTGAACTATTCTTTTTAAAGGTGTTTTTTCCGTTCACATTAGTTTCAGTTTGAAGTTGGATTGACTGTGGCCGCGGTTCTGTCTGCACTCGTGTGCTTGAGTCGTCTTTACACTGGCATGCACTCGGCTCTGGTAAGTCTGGAGTATGTTTTTCGTGATTTTGTACACAAGCTAGAATAAAAGAGAAAGGCTCTAAAAGCTACTTATAAAAATAAAACATTCACGCTCCTGTATAATGCATGCAGACTGGCTAATCTCCATAGATCTTCCCTCTAGTTCCTTTAACACGGCATAGTTTTACTGATGTTTACTAAGGCAAGGCACCTTCAGCATTAAACTTGTAATTCAACCTGTGCCATCTGTGTGGCTCTTAAAGATTGGACTTGAAATATTACCCTGGTAAGCAGTGCAATGAGTCCGAAAAATCACACTTTCATTGAAGGTGGTACTCTATATGTAGTTTATCATTTCTATTGTGTTTTTTAATCAATATCAAGGTTTATCTTATTGCAACAAAGATATAAATTCTTTACCGCATTTCTTATGAGGTAAATTAGTACAAATGACAGGAACGTGAACTAAAAGACTCTCCGTATGTTCCCTCCCCTCAGGATGTGATTTGTGGAGCTCTTATTTCAGCCGGCATCATAGTCGTGTCGCACCCTTTCTGGGAAACATTCGACCGAGTGCAACTCCACAACCCCATCTCCCCTGCGGTGGCGCTGATACTGCCACTTTTCCTGTGTTACAAATACCCCGAACTGGATCATTACAGCACCACTCGAGGAGACACCACCATTATTTTAGGGTGCGTGGCTGGAAGTTCCGTCGGATACTGGATGAACGAGAGATTGGGGCAGACCTTTGAGCTAGTCGGGCCTTTTCCGGTCACTCTTTCGCCTCTGACTCCTACAGCGTTGGGCCACGGTGTCGCACGTTTCCTGGTTGGGGTTGGGATGCTGGTGCTGACCCGGCAGGTGTTCCGCTGGGCGAGCTTGCGGGCGCTCTGTCTCGTGTACGGAGCATCTTTGAGTGATATTGATGCTCGCAGAAAGAAGGAGATCGAGGTGCCGTATAAATTCATCACGTACACGGCCATCGGCCTGGTGAATAGCATGTTGGTGAGTAGAGTGTTTGGAATGATGGGACTTCTGTGATTTCTGTGGACTTTACAGGAGATTCATGCACCGATGTGCCTTTTCAAGAGAATCCCTCCCCATCGCTCCTTGTCAAGGGATTCATTCGCTTTTGTCTGTTTTTACAACCTGTTAAGTAAAAAACTGCATTTCACCAAATCAAATTGAGATATTTGAGGTGTGTAGATGACTGGTTTCATGAGCACCCCCTGTGTGCCATCAGTGGAGTTGCAAACAGTCCCACCTTCATTTTTCCCACCTCTATTTTGGGCTGATCAGAATGTTTATATAGCACTAAAGGGTTTGTTTGGCTTACGGATGATTTATAGTTGTTTCTGTAAATTAAGCTGGGATATGAGAAAGTAATACCGTTTACTTTGGAACTCAGTTCAGGGCAACAGATTAATGATGTGTCAAAAATGCCATGTGAACATATAACCTTTAAAGAGGTATTACGGCCAAATATAATTTTTTTCACCCGCATGTCATTCCAAACCTATATGACTTGCGTTCCTCTGCAGAACAAAAAAGAAGATATTTTGAAGAACGTCGGCAACCAAACATTGGTCCCATAAGCTTCCATTGAATGAACGCAAAAGCACTCAGCCTCAGAATATCTTCTTTTGTGTCCCACACATGAAAGAGTCATACAGGTTTTTATTTACATGGGAGTAAATGAATGACAGATTTTTTTAAAATGGGAGTGTACTGTCCCTTTAATGTGTAATCCATCTGATCCCATTATTAGAACGGCCTATCCCCATCTCAAATGCTATGACTACCTTCTCTGTTAATATTACACCATGTTTTTTATCATGCAGATATTTATTACAACTACAAATAACATTTTGTTCTACGAGGTTCAGGTACAACATACATGTACATGTGTTTGTGAGCCATTTCTGCTGCTGTATAAGGAATAAACCAGGTCAAATGAACTCCTCTCCTATTTTTCCTTGTCCATCTGTTTGTTTTAAAGTGTTGGTTTAGAGTTTGCTCTGTGGTTAAATGGTACCTTATGACTCTACAGTATCTACAAACATTACAAAACCACAAACACGCCTCTTGTAGCTACAAAGCCTCACACCTTAGCGTGAGCTCCAGTGAATCCACAGACCATCCTTAACCACACACCTTTACAGGCAGACCATAAAAACCTCAGATAAACACACACCAAAAACAACCACTGCATGTCATATGGTTAAACAAATACTACTACTCAGATTTTACAACGTTAGTATTCATTCAAACTATGATAAAACACACTCAAGTATAGAAATGGTGTAGTGGCATTTCAGCTTCTTTAAAGGGATGGTTAACCCAAAAAATTTAATTCTGTTATCATTTACTCACATGACTTCCTTTCTTCAGAACCCCAAAAGAAGACACAAAACCAATGCAAGTGAATGGCTGTCAACTACATTTCCCTAATTATTTTCTTTTGTTGTCCTGCGGAAGAAAGAAAGTCATAAAAGTTAGACATGACAAGAGGATGAGTAAATGATGACAGAATTTTCTTTTTTGGGTGGACTGTCACTTTAAAGTAGGGAAGTACATAATGGGATTCCTTGTATAATACACTTGAAGCATCTATGTATGCTGGAAACCTGCTTCTTTCACTAGCTGATCCATTTAGTATTACGCTTTAATATGGTCAGTTTATTCTTGTCTGGAAAAGAAATTTAAGGAATTCAAGCAGATGAGAAACACAATCAGTCTGTTTGAGATGTTGTCTCTGATGGAATTTAGTTTGTGTCAGCCCTGACCTGTCAAATAACCTGTTAAACCAGTGACTTTCTCACACATTGTGTCATGTTTAACCGATAACAAAGGTCCTTGTCGTAATAGTCTAATATACTCGCATACACAGGTTACTTGTCATTTATTTGTTCACTTCTTCAAGACCGCACATGTGAGTCACACACAGACAGCTGAAGCTGTTGAACTTGCTAGCACACCTCGACGTCATATTCAACCTTTAAACCCGCTCACGTTTTGAACAGACATAAACCACACCTGAAACCGCACCTTCATTTCAGCCACAAGAAGAATTATTACTGAAGACAATAGGGCTGGGCGATATACCGGTTCATACCGAATACTGGTGTGTATTTTTGTTATGATATGAATTTTTAATATACCGCATTACCTGTGTAAGATGCTTAAACACCGTGCGGAACGCGGCGCAGCGCGACACTGTTTCAGTGGGGTCCCTTTTCACTGTTGCAACGTGACCGGCCATTCACACAGAATGCGTCTTTCTATGCGGCGGCACCACTTTATCATCATTTTTCAATATAAAGACGCGCTAAAGCCAGTCGTTTGGATGTTTGCGTACATACTTCTTTCCCGTCGCAATAGGACCACGCACCTCAGTTAGCAATTGAAACTTACCTTATATTAAATATACTCACGTACAAACATTTTCAAAAACGATCGTGTTCCCCTCATATCTGCTCGATATAAGCATATAATATGATGTGTTTTTAGTTGGAACTGTTTCTCTATATACTATGATGAGAGATAAGGGTCAGCAAGGAGGATTGACAGCATGGTCCGATCGCTTTCCTCTCACATATCTAATTTGAGCCTTTGTTTTATTAATTAAAAATATGATTTCAGGAAATCATGAATCGAGTGTGACTATGTATAGCACAACAGACATCACATGCATGTTTTAATGGTACAACGGTTACTATCTTGTTTTAAACTATTAATTTCTAGGTGGATGCTATACTAGCTCTTGAAGTTGGGAGCACCAGTGCTTCTAAGGAGCCCCGGGGCCTCATTTATCAAAAGTGCGATGAAAAGGTCAATATTTTGTCTATAAGTACCAAAAAAATCTGTATTTATCAAACCTGCGCACGCACTTCTTATGCACATGAGTAAGCATTTATTGTTGATAGTACCACATGTGCGAATGTACCGTGCTCGTTCACGGTCATTAGCATTCGAAACGCCCCCAATTTACCATATATGGTGACAACACCTCCCTTTATAAATCACATGAGTGTATACTATGCGGTCATTACACACAACACAGCAGTCTTTTGACTTGTTCGACGTAATGCATCAAGTCGAACAAGCCTTTTGTAAACAAATTCTTTCCAATGCATGGTTTGCTCAATTTGGGTTTTATTGTAATTTTTTTATTATTTGTAGGAGATTTATTTTCCATAACCTAAATTAAACTACTCGGAAAAAGAAACGATATTTCCAGTCATTTTTGGTGGAATAGGTTACATTTTATTCTGATTGGGTTAAGCGATGTAGTCATAGAAAAGCAATATGATGTTACACATTTTTATTTATATAATTTTATTAAAATGATTAATGAGCAACCTCTTTTTAATCTTTTTCAATTAGTTTCAATGTTTTTTTTTCAAATATTAATATTTCATATATTTTTCTGTTAAGTGTGTATTTACATTGTGCTTTCAATAAAAAAAGGTTTGCCAAATTATCCAGCAAAGCGAGATTAGGCATGACACTAACTACATTTCAAATGATTTCCTGTTGATAAATGAGGTCCCTGGTCTCTATTTATTTGCTTGAATATTATGTATAAAAGTTACCTTTGCCCGCTATTCACTTGTTAAAGAATTCTAAACTTTGCAGTTATGAAAGGGGATACTGTTACCATGACAGTATAAAAGGGCTTTTTAAGTCAATCAACAGCACTATTTCATCTCTCAATCAGCCTCAACAAACTGCATCAGGACACTTTCTTTCCTTTGATGGGCGAGTATCATAATGAGGCTTATTAAGCAGTTCATCATGAATCCTTTTCACAAAGATGTCTTAGAATGAAGAAACTGATGGTCTGGTTCAGGCTGTTGATCTGCTGAATTTCAAATGCTGCCAACATCAACCTCTTCCACTGCTAAACTGTATGTGTGCGTATGTATGTTTTATTAGTATGTGTCTAGTCTAGTCAATAAAGTCTTGTTTCACATTGTCTGTTGTTCATGCTCATAATCCGTAAGCACTGTTCTCTATGGAATCATCACAACAGAATTCTTTATTGTTTCTAACTGAGGAGACTGGTGGACACATGTTCACTCTGGTCCAATATCTGCAGAATTACAGATCATGTTGCATGTTGTGTATTATATTTTGACAGATTTTTTTCTAATTCATGAATATTCTTTTGACAGAAGTTTCCACTTTTTTATTTTCTATAATGTCTATACATACATCAGAATCACCAACTGTCCACTTCTTATGTCGTTATTATGAGAATGTTACATTTCTTGTAGTTATGTATATACACTCACCTAAAGGATTATTAGGAACACCACACTAATACTGAGTTTGACCCCCTTTCGCCTTCAGAACTGCCTTAATTCTACGTGGCATTGATTCAACAAGGTGCTGAAAGCATTCTTTAGAAATGTTGGCCCATATTGATAGGATAACATCTTGCAGTTGATGGAGATTTGTGGGATGCACGAAGCTCCCGTTCCACCACATCCCAAAGATGCTCTATTGGGTTGAGATCTGGTGACTGTGTGGGCCATTTTAGTACAGTGAACTCATTGTCATGTTCAAGAAACCAATTTGAAATGATTCGAGCTTTGTGACATGGTGCATTATCCTGCTGGAAGTAGCCATCAGAGGATGGGTACATGGTGGTCATAAAGGGAGGGACATGGTCAGAAACAATGCTCAGGTAGGCCGTGGCATTTAAACGATGCCCAATTGGCACAAAGAGGCCTAAACTGTGCCAAGAAAACATCCCCCACACCATTACACCACCACCATAATTGCATTAATGAGAAATTGAACATGTGTTCCTAATAATCCTTTAGGTGAGTGTATGTCAATAACACATAAGAGATTGAGGGCGTGTTTATGACCCTTTAAATTTCACTATAGTGACAACAATGTTATTTGATCACATCAATATGTAGTGTAATGACACAGTACAGTTAAACATTACTAATTTAAGTAAAAAAATGCAACCAATAATGTAATTCAAGTATCACAGTATTAAAGAAATGTCGGATGTAATAAAATCAAGAGAAAAGCCAAATGGTTTAACCCTTGTGCATCAATTTAAAAAACTCACACTTTGACGGAAAATGGACAAATATGTCTGAGACAGAAAATAAAAGATTAAAATGTGTTTTTCTTTACACAGAAGCAAAGCAGCATCAGAATTGTCTTGAGAAGGCTCAATGCACAATATCAGAAGAAAAAGATATAAAAAACAGGAACTTTTTGAAGAGGTCTGCAAGATTAAAATGAAATCATTATTGATGATGTTTGACTTTGATATTGTAATCATAATTACAATTGTCAATTAACATTATTTACGTCATATTTTTTAAAGGCTATCTATAGATAAAACAAGCTGTGAAGCATTAGGATTGTTCTTTTGTATATAGAATTTTTTGTGCAAAACTAAACACGACACTTCCACATTTAAAACAATTACTTAGTTTTGAAATAATTGTAATCCTGATTGTAAACTAATCTTTTACTAATTGTTTTTAACCTTAATCTTATTATTTAGTTATTTTCATGTAACTGTAAAGGATTCAAGTTACCAAATGTGTTTATCTGATTACTGTACTTCAGTTACATGTGATCAGTTTCTCCACAACACTGGTAATGATGAACAGAATGTAAAATGATCTCGATGATGAATTTAGTGGCGAGTGTCTTGTGTCTCCAGTCCAGCAGGAGTCGCTCTGCAGCTCTTTAGTCCGCCGATAAACCCACTAAAGAACGAAAGAAAGTCAAACATCAAGCGCTGCGTGTAACGTTATAAATAACTGTGATTTCGACTCTTTTGTGTTATATTTACGGTACATGAAAGTTTCCTCGATTTTTGCGTTGGATTCTTCAAGTCATTCACAGTTTCAAAACACACGAGAAGAAATGTGAGAATATCGTGTTTAAATCTGAGGTGTGTAAATCTGTTAAATGAAGATGTTCATATTGTAGTACGTAGTCTAACATCCGATTATTTACATGCTTATGTTTTTATATTTTGTCGTAAGTTATCCACTGTCATTTATAATTGTAATAAAATAATGATTTTAGTTTTTTGTGTTCAGATGTTGAGGATGACGTCACGGGTGGATGTGTTGTGCTGTAAATCAGTAGGAACTGATCTGTCCATGCTGGATATTGATGATTTCATCACAGAAATCTGTCAGCTGAAGAAAGAGGTGAAGTTACTGGAGGAAAAGCTGCGAACAAGAGGAGATGAACTCAACACTGAGGTTTGGACACATTCAACATCATTTACTCGCACTGTTTTTATACCGTCATTACTGTCAAACTAAATTTTTATTATATATGAAATATAAAGCTCAAGTGTTGTGTTGTTTGGTGTTCAGGATGTGTCTGCGGTTTTGTGGAGTCAATCTTCAGTGTGTGTGAATGATGGGAACTTCAAAGAATCTCTGTATTCAGTGTGGAGCAGCGGAGATCAGATCACACCACAGCCACTGCTGGACAAACTCTCTGAGCACAAATCCAGCCTCACTTTACTTTGTTATACTGACACAAACCCCACAGACGCTCCGGACACTGCGTGTGACAGTAATCACACCTTGAATCAGGATGATTCTACTGATCAAACCTCCACAGAGTCTCTGGGTTCTGTCTGTAACGCTGGAGAACCGCAGACCCTGAACACCATACCACTGAAGATGTGTTCTGTCAAACTGATGGACTGCAGGAAACTGATGGAGATGAAAACAGAACCCACACCAGAGAAAGATCAAACTGATGAAGAGGAGAATCATGACGATTTTGTTCCTTCAGTCAGTCTGGAAATGAAAACAGAACCCAAATCAGAGGAAGATCAAAGTGATGAAGAGGAGAATCATGAGGATTGTGTTCCTTCAGTCAGTCTGGAAATGAAAACAGAACCCAAATCAGAGGAAGAACCGAATGAAGAACATGAGAATGATGATTTTATTCCTTCAGGTATGTTTAATCTGTTATGCGAGATGCTTATTCATAAAATATGTTTTTGGTTACTTGAGAAAACTACAATGAAGTTAGGTTCTCATTCTCAATAAACACTGATGTAGTTTCATATTTTCTTGAGCTTCTTCTTAATGCTGTCGTGTTTGTTTCAGATGAGAGGAGTGATTCATGTTGTGATGGAGAAATGGCCTCTACGTCAAAACAGCGACTGACAGCACAAACTCTTTCCCGCATCACCTGTGAGAAGACATTCAGTTCACAGAGACATTTCGAGACACGTGAGAGAAAACACACAGAACAGAAACTCTTCACCTGCACCAGATGTGACATCAGCTTTCCTACCTCACAAGAGAAGAAACTTCATTCACAAGAGCACAGAGACAAGAAACACTTTCACTGTGAGCAGTGTGGGAAGAATTTTCTCTCGTCTTCTCGTCTGAAAATTCACTTGCGGTCACACAGCGGTGAAAAGTCTTTCCACTGCAGTGAATGTGACAAATATTTCAGCACCAAATCAAATCTTGTTCTTCATCAGAGAATTCACACTGGAGAAAAACAGTGTGAGAAGAGATTCGTAAGTCTTCAGACTCATCAGAAGAAACACGCTGAAAAAAAAACAAATCTAAAGTCACACAAAACTACACATACCAAGGAGAAACGCTTTCAGTGTTCACACTGTGAGAAACGCTTTCGGTATAAATCTCTTCAGATAATTCATGAGAGAACTCACACCGGTGAAAGACCTTACCACTGCCCTCACTGTGGAAAGAGCTTTACTGATCCAAGTGCTTTAAGAATTCATCTGATTATTCACTCTGGAGAGAAACCTTATCAGTGCAGTGTTTGTGGAAAGAGTTTTAATCGTAATACTTATTTAGTGAGACACAAGAGAGTTCACACTGGAGAAAGACCTTATCTCTGTAATCTTTGTGGGAAGAGTTTCATTGATCAATCTGGCCTACTAACTCATGAGAGAATTCATACAGGTGAAAGACCCTTTAAATGTTCTTATTGTGACAAGTCGTTTGCTCAAACGAGTGCCTTGAAAAACCACAAGAGAATTCACACTGGAGAGAAACCTTATCAGTGCTCGAGCTGTGGAGAGAGATTCACTTATTCAAAAAGTCATCAGACTCATCAGAAGAAACACGCTGAAGAACAAACTGATCTAAAGTCACACCAAACTACACATACAGAGGAGAAACTCTTTCAGTGTTCACACTGTGAGAAACGCTTCCGTCATAAAGGTCAAATGATAATACATGAGAGAGTTCACACTGGAGAGAAACCTTACCACTGCCCTCACTGTGGAAAGAGCTTTTCTCAGCAAAGTTCTTTTGGAGTTCATCTGAGAATTCACACCGGAGAGAAACCTTATCAGTGCTCGAGCTGTGGAGAGAGATTCACTTATTCAAAAAGTCTTCAGACTCATCAGAAGAAACACGCTGAAGAACAAAGTGCTCTGGAAACATCATAGCGTCTTTAACCTGGAATCATTTTACTCGCTGTATTTTTCTATGTACTATGTGCCAATTAAAATTATTCTTAATGTCTTTTCTCATGTACGAATAAAAATGAATCTGTTTTATGTTGTTTGTCTGAATATTAACTTCTTGTGCCTATGACAGATTGTAGTTAATATAAGGAGGATGATACAAGGTGGTTGTACTTGAGCGGCATAATCTGTGGTTGCTTTGGGAGAGGGGAGGAGTGCAGAAAGAGAATCATCAGCGTAGCTCCTGTTCATTACTTTTCATGATAATACTGGCATGCATCATGTGTAGACTTTATTGAAATGATGTGTTTTTAATCTAGATTTTAACTGGGAGAGTTTGTTTGACCCTCGAATAGTATCAGGAAGAGTATTCCAGAGGTCAGGTGCTACATATGAGAATGCTCTACACACTTTGGTGGATTTATTTATCCTGAGTAATAGCACACACCAGACCTGAATGAACTGAACTAATCAATCAGGCTTAAATGGGTTTCTTAAAGTTTAGCTTTGGTTCACATGAGCATACTGATTCGAAACGAGGCTCAGTTAGTCCACATAGCACACACAAGATAAAGACTGAGAAAGTGCGAACCAGGTCTTTTCAGGTATGAGACTTTAATTCCACTGAAACATTGAAAGGATATTTCGAAGTTACATAATGAAATGAATTTTTAAAGAACTGTGGAAATGATGTTGATATGTTAATTGCTTCCATTTTTGGTTGTGTGGATTTTTGTTTTCCGCTTTTAATACTGTGAACATAAATATTCATATGAGGTGGCTTGAGGATTTGCAGGTGCACTTAACTCTTATTTTATGGATTCACAGTTTTAAAGGGACCGTCCACAGCATGTATTGGTAAATGGCAAAAAGTCTGAGAATGTGGTTTCAAACACAGGTGTGTTTTATCAGCAATTTAATTTTCTATTTATATAAATGAAATGACCTGTGATCATGATAATCTGATGCTTATCAAATATGCAGATGATATGGCATTAGTGGGACGTGTAAAGGATATTTATTCATTGGATACTTAGCTTAATTTTGTTAACTATATAACAATTAGGACAGATGAGAGTTCTTTGCAGCTTAATATTAATTAAACCAAAGATATGTGTTGCGGGGAAATTGGTGTACTAGCACTTTGTGAATCTTTGTTAATTGATGGAGACGAAGTTGAACACGTGGGGTCTTTTGAATATTTAGGCACAGAGCATTGATAAGCATAATGATTTAAAAAAAAATGTTTTTCAACGTTTGTATATAAATCTCATATTGAATCTGTTTTTACTTTTAGTTCTTACTTTTCAACTCTCTCTCTCTGTTGAAAGCAAAAACTAACTTTTGAGCTGCCGGCGTGTGTCTTGAGGACTCGCAGGAACATCGCTCGTGGACTCGCTGGTGAGTCTACCCATTCCACAAGGTAGCAGCGACGACTTGGCTCTGGGACGCCGTCCTCTTCCGTCACCTCATTCCCCAGTCCTCTACGTCGACGAGTGCCTACGTACCCCGCCATTCATCGCGGACGCTGTTTCCTTCGGCGCTGAGGAGGATTATGACTCCATGTCCATCTCGGCTTCAGACAAGGACTGGGCAGGATCGGAGCAGGGTTGGCCCGACCTTGAGAGCACCCCGGACCTCCCCGAAGAGTTCGTAAGGGTCCTCAAGAAGGCCGTAAGCGAACTCGACAACACCTGGAGTTCACCTGAGGAGCCGGCTAAAAGTAAGCTCGACTCCTGGTACCTTCAAGCGGACCGCCGTCAGGCCACGTCGAAGAGGAGTGCGCCGTTTTTCCCAGATGTCCACGAGCAGGTGGTGAAATCAAGGTCTGCTCCTCAGCTGGCACGCGTTCACGCTGCAACACAGGCCATGTTCGCCCATGTGGTTGGTGCGCAGGCCCACGGTTACGCACGCATGCCACCTGTCGAGGAGACCCTCGCCGCTCATTTGTTCCCTTCTGCTACCTCGTTGGGCTCGGACCCAGGCCTGCCGTCGTAGCTGTGCAGATTTACCGGCCATCTCGGCGGTAAGGCTTATGCATCTGCTGGGGAAGCCACTTCCGCTTTGCACGCAATGGCGGTGCTGCAGGTGTTCCAGGATAAGATCCTTCAGTCGCTGAATAGCGGCAGCCTAGAGGCGGACGCCACAAGGGATCTGAGTGTGGCAACCAACTTTGCTCTGATGGCTACGAAGCGAACCGCTCAAGCTATCGGCAGATCTATGGGGTTTATGGTCGTCCTCCACCGTCATCTGTGGCTTACGTTGGCGGATCTAAAAGACAAAAGCGCGACCAAGGCCCTGAGTCACGTGCTCCCTCGACGCTCTTATCAACCGTCTCTGAGAGCCCATTCTTCATCCGCGCCTCACTCCACGCCGGCTACTCGAGTTCGTGAGCCGGATGCCCGGCCTAAGCAATGGTCGGGCCCAGCTAAGAAGAGGTATGGGGCGAAGAGAGGTCCGAGCCTAGACAGCGGAGCGTCATCGGCTGCCAAGCCGTCGTCCTGACGGACCTGTGAAGAGGAGGAGAGAGTTTGTGAGCGTGCCGGTGGCCCCCAAACGCCGCTGTTTGCATCAGTTCTCCCCCTGCGGTTCCAGGCGAATATTGCAATGTTGTAAATGTTTGTGTGAATGCAATAAAACACATACCTGTTCACAAGAGGAGCTCTTTCCACTTCACCAAGGCAATGCTGCGTTCCTTGCCCTGCCACGATGCAGCTCGAAGCCGCAGTTAATCCCGGCTATAACCAGAAATGGCTACTCTCTGTCAGGGCAGCGCATATGCTTTTCGAGGGAGGGTCTTCGGCACGGGGAATGGAGGCTTCATCCCGACTCAGTGCTGTTAATTCGGGAACGCTTCGGGAAGGCGGAAGTGGATCTATTCGCGACAAGCGAGAACGTGCACTGTATTTCTCGCTGATCCACTCCCCCATGAGGAGCAACCCTCTGACGGTTCGTTGGCCGGACGTTCCGCTTTACGCGTTTCCTCCAGTAAAGATTTTGCTCCTGGTGCTGTGCAAAATCAGAGAGAATACGTTGATCCTCGTCGCTCCGTTTTGGCCGAATCAACTGTGGTTTCCGGACCTGAGCGAGTTGTTAACGGCACCGGTGTGGCAGATTCCCCTCAGGAGAGACCTATTGTCCCAAGCGAACGGCACGATATGGCACCCCAGCCCGCAGCTGTGGAGCCTTCATGCCTGGCCGCTTCGGGGGTTTGAACGCACTTCCTCAGTGTGTACTTGACACTATTTCGGAGTCTCGTGCACCTTCCACCAGAAGTTTATACGTTCTCAAATGGGGGGTGTTTGTTAAATGGGCCAGTAGTAACAGTATCGACCCGACGTCCTGCCCCGTGTCTGATATTTTATGCTTCCTGCAGAACAGGATGGAAAATCCCGGTCTCCCTTCAACGCTGAAGGTTTATGTGGCTGCTATCGCCTCGTTTCGTTCCCCGGTTGATGGGCAATCGATTGGTAGGCACATGCTGGTGGTCAGATTCCCCAGAGGAGCGAGGAGATTTTTCCCCCCGCGATCTTCCTCGGTTCCGCCTTGGGACTTAGCGCTGGTGTTGAAGGCTCTCTCTTCTCCACCTTTCTAGCCTTTGGACGCGGCTTCCATAAGAGAGCTCACACTAAAAACTGTTCTACTTCTCGCCCTTGATTCGGCTAAGAGCATGGGGGATTTACAAGCGCTCTCATTCGGCGCTGATTTCATTCGTTTTGGAGCCGGCGACTGCAACGTCACTCTGCCGCCGAAATCGGGTTGTGTGCCAAAGTCTATGTCTACCCCATATAGAGCACAGGTCATTTCTTTGCCCGCTTTGTCTTCCGAGTCGTCAGACTCTAAGGATGCTTACGCCAGAGAGTGGTCTGCCCAGTAAGGGTTTTGCGGGCATACATTGATTGCACGGCCGGGTTTCGGCAGTCTGAACAGCTCTTCGTCTGTCTTGGTGGGGGAACTAAAGGTCGGGCTGTCTCAAAACAGAGGCTGGGTGGTGGACTTTATTGCCTTGGCGTATGAGAGTCAGGGACAAAACTGCCCCTTCGGTATCAGAGATCATTCGACTAGGGCTATCGCCTCTTCGTGGGCCAGGTCTAAGGGCACATCTATTATTATTGGATATGCAAATTTAGCAGGAGCCCGATCAATCAGTTCATTGGCCTGTTCATTGATCTAGCAGTTCATTGGCTGGTTTAAGCAAATCAGCTGTTGAAGCTTACGGCGACCTCGCGAATGGTTAAAATTGTATGCTTCCCATGCTTTGTGCTTTAACCCAGTTTGGGCGGGATTGTACTACCGTTCCATATGCGATTCTCCCCAATGTCGAAGTGACCGCTCTCGAAAGGGAACGTCACCGGTTACTTCGGTTCCCTGAGAAGCGGCAACGAGACATTGCATAGATCGCCGTGTTCGCTGCTCATCACCCTGCAGGTGTTCTCTCATAGATTCTGAGGATTGTCGTCACATGCACTGTATTTATACTGTCTAGATACGTCAGTATTCGCATACTGCTGCATTTCTTGCGACAATTGGCCAGTTTTTCTTACTGCCGTTATCCAATAAGACTTCAGAAAAAAAGTGAAAAGGGGTGGGTTCATATGCGGATCTCCGCAATGTCTCGTTCCCGCTTCTCAGGAAACCGAGATTACGAGAGTAACTGGAGACGATTTTGTGGGAGACTCTTCTCATCCTCTCTATAGTTCTTCCAGTTACTTCCTCGTGGCAGACTATATAAAGTGTCTTTAGTGAAAAGTATAATAAGACCTTTATCCCAACTGCAATTGGTATTTAAAATAGGACCTTAAATTACTTTATATATTGTTGTGTGTGTCTTTTAATGGCATGTGTGTAATGATTACTAGTACTGTTTGTGTATCTGAGCCTTTTGTCTAAAGACAATGATTTTTTTCCCTTCAGGTATGTTTCATCTGTCACTTTAGATGCTTATTGATAAAATATGTGTTTTTTGGTTACTTGAGAAAACAACAATCAAGTTAGTTTATCATTCTCAATAAACACTGATGTAGTTTCATAATAAAGCTTTTTGAATTTGAATGAATGTAGCTGGATTCAAGGATTCAAGTTACCAAATGTGTAAATCTGATTACTGTAGTTCAGTTAATGTGATCAGTTTCTCCACAACACTGGTAATGATGAACAGAATGTAAAATGATCTCGATGATGAATTTAGTGGCGAGTGTCTTGTGTCTCCAGTCCAGCAGGAGTCGCTCTGCAGCTCTTTAGTCCGCCGATAAACCCACTAAAGAACGAAAGAAAGAAAGTCAAACATCAAGCGCTGCGTGTAACGTTATAAATAACTGTGATTTCGACTCTTTTGTGTTATATTTACGGTACATGAAGGTTTTCTCGATTGTTTGCGTTAGATGCTTTGAGTCATTCACAGTTTCAAAACACACGAGAAGAAATGTAAGAATATCGTGTTTAAATCTGAGGTGTGTAAATCTTTAGATGTTCATATTGTAGTACGTAGTCTAACATCTGATTATACACATGGTTATTTTTTAAATATTTTGACGTTGGTTAACCCCAGTAATTTATAATAATAATAAAACGTTTTTTTTGTTCAGATGTTGAGGATGACGTCACGGGTGGATGTGTTGTGCTGTAAATCAGTAGGAACTGATCTGTCCATGCTGGATATTGATGATTTCATCACAGAAATCTGTCAGCTGAAGAAAGAGGTGAAGTTACTGGAGGAAAAGCTGCGGACAAGAGGAGATGAACTCAACACAGAGGTTTGGACACATTCAACATCATTTACCTCAATTACTCTGTTACTCTGTAATGACTGTTTTACACCGTCATTACTGTCAAACGAAATAAAATTACATATCACACATATATGAAATTTAAAGCTCCAGTGTTGTGTTGTGTGTTTGTCAGGATGTGTCTGCGGTTTTGTGGAGTCAATCTTCAGTGTGTGTGAGTTCACTGCTGGACAAACTCTCTGAACAGAAATCCAGCCTCACTTTACTCTGTTATACTGACACAAACCCCACAGATGCTCAGGACACTGCGTGTGACAGTAATCACACCTTGAATCAGGATGAATCTACTGATCAAACCTCCACAGAGTCTCTGGGTTCTGTCTGTAACGCTGGAGAACAGCAGACCCTGAACACCATACCACTGAAGATGTGTTCTGTCAAACTGATGGACTGCAGGAAACTGATGGAGATGAAAACAGAACCCACACCAGAGAAAGATCAAACTGATGAAGAGGAGAATCATGAGGATTTTGTTCCTTCAGTCAGTCTGGAAATAAAAACAGAACCCAAATCAGAGGAACAACCGACTGAAGAACATGAGAATGATGATTTTATACCTTCAGGTTTGTTTAATCTTCCATGCGAGATGCTTAATCATAAAATATGTTTTTTGGTTACTTGAGAAAACATGGTGTAGTTTCATATTTTCTTGAGCTTCTTCTTAATGCTGTCATGTTTGTTTCAGATGAGAGGATTGATTCATGTTGTGATGGAGAAATGGCCTCTACGTCAAAACAGCGTCTGACAGCACAAACTCTTTCCCGCATCACCTGTGGGAAGACATTCAGTTCACAGAGACATTTCAAGACACGTGAGAGAAAACACACAGAACAGAAACTCTTCACCTGCACCAGATGTGACATCAGCTTTCCTACCTCACAAGAGAAGAAACTTCATTCACAAGAACACAGAGACAAGAAACACTTTCACTGTGAGCAGTGTGGGAAGAATTTTCTCTCGTCTTCTCGTCTGAAAGTTCACGTGCGGACACACAGCGGTGAAAAGTCTTTCCACTGCAGTGAATGTGATAAATATTTCAGCACCAAAGCAAATCTTGTTCTTCATCAGAGAATTCACACTGGAGAAAAACAGTCTGAGAAGAGATGCGTAAGTCTTCAGACTCATCAGAAGAAACACGAACAAACTGATCTAAAGTCACACAAAACAACACATACCAAGGAGAAACGCTTTCAATGTTCACACTGTGAGAAACGCTTCAGTTATAAAGCTCATCTGAAAACTCATGAGAGAACTCACACCGGTGAAAGACCTTACCAGTGCTCGAGCTGTGGAAAGAGCTTTACTGATCCAAGTACTTTAAGAATTCATCTGATTATTCACACTGGAGGGAAACCTTATCAGTGCAGTGTTTGTGGGAAGAGATTTAAGCGTCATACTTATTTAGTGAGACACCAGAGAGTTCACACTGGAGAAAGACCTTATCTCTGTAATCTTTGTGGGAAGAGTTTCGGTCAAAAAACTGACCTACAAAGTCATGAGAGAATTCACACCGGTGAAAGACCTTACCACTGCCCTCACTGTGGAATGAGCTTTCCCTATCAAAATTCTTTGAGAGTTCATCTGAGAATTCACACTGGAGAGAAACCTTATCAGTGCAGTGTTTGTGGGAAGAGTTTTAAACAACAAAATAATTTAGTGAGACACCAGAGAATTCACACTGGAGAGAAACCTTATCAGTGCAGTTTTTGCGGAAAGGGTTTCACTCATCAAACTGGCCTAGTAAATCATCAGAGAATTCATACAGGTGAAAGACTCTTTAAATGTTCTCATTGTGACAAGTCGTTTGCTCTAATGAGTGTCTTGAAAAACCACAAGAGAATTCACACTGGAGAGAAACCTTATCAGTGCTCGAGCTGCGGAGAGAGATTCACTTATTCAAAAAGTCTTCAGACTCATCAGAAGAAACACGCTGAAGAACAAACTGATCTGGAAACATCATAGCGTCTATAACCTGGAATAATTTTACTCACTGTTTTTTTCAAATTCAATTCAAATTATTCTTAATGTCTTTTCTCATTTAAGAATAAAAAATGAATTTGTTTTATGTTGTTTGTCTGATTATTAACGTCTTGTGCTTATGACAGTTTGTAGTTTAGATGAGGAGGATGACACAAGGTGGTCTTACTTGAGCGGCATAATCTGTGGTAGCCTCGGGATAGGGGAGGAGGACAGAAAGAGAATCATCACTGTTCATTACTTTTAATGATAATTCTGGCGTGCATCATGTGTCGGCATGGGTATCGTCAAGATTTTATCGATACCGATACTACTTATCAATACCGGTATGTATCAATACTGTTATCGATACTACAATCTATAATTTGATGCAGAAACACATGATGTGAAAAGATGTTAAACATTTCAAGTTTCTTTATTACAGCTGAGCTTTAGAACTGAAGTTCACCAATGCTTCTGAGCAAACAGAAAATGTCACATAACAAAATGTGGTGTTCCTTAGCATGAGGCACTAAGCATGTGCATAGGAGCACATCATAATGTAATTCAGCAAAATTACATAACATCACTTTTGTTATTTGGCTGGTAGACCGTATTTTTTTTTTCATTCTGGTTTTAGGTCTACATCAATTTAAGTATAATTTCCTAAGCAAGTAATATTTTAAAAATTACATAATTTTACTAGCCCTTGTACTTCAATTTACTTAAGTAGGTCAATATACTCCATGGCTGAATTATTAAAATCAATGTTAAAACTTGTTATCAAATGAAGGACTTTTATTTTGACGGGTTGCCGCAAAATGTTGTTTGACGGAAGCTTCCTCTTTGTGAAACGCTGAGGCTCAAAGCTCCACAAGCCCAACAATGCCACTCTTTCACTTATAAACACGCAGAACAAGCAGATTAGAAATACATTAGCGGGAATCATATGGCTCTCGATGTCACACATACGTCGAGCAAACTTCGGCCATTCGTACATTATTCATGAATGGAGAGAGACTGGGAGAGTCTGTCTGACCCTTGATTATTATCAGGAAGACTATTCCAGAGGCCACGTGCTACACATGAGAATGCTCTACACACTTTGGTGGATTTAGTAATCCTGAGTAGGGCTGGGAATTGATTCCAAGGCGTTGAAAATCGTGAGTCGATTCCAAAGGTTGGACTCCTTTTTATAAGCGGAAGCCCCCCCCCCCCTTAGCTAATGTCATTGCTCAACTAAATCACAATTCCGAAACAGAGCAGACTTCATATAGACTGATGGATGAAGTCTAGAGCTGTGGAAATGACAATAAATGTTCTGCATCCGTAAAAGCAAAAGCTTTGTTTGAAAACACAATGCAGATATAGTTACATGTATCCACACATTTAAAAAAATCCTATAAATACGTTTATGTTTTCACACGGACAGTCTTCTCTTACCCTCGATGAGCTCAGTATGTACGTGTATAAAGCAAAGTCTCACAACATAATCTTTACTTGAACGTCTGTTTAAAGCTGGACAGAACATTTTCAAAGCATGTCTGCACTACTTGCATTTAACAGTAATATTACAGTATTCTTACATATTTTATACAATTAACAGATTATCGATCTGTCTGTTTATATTCCTAAAGTATGAAATCTGAAAAATAATAATTTGAGCTTTATTTTTACAAACTAGCTAACTTACAAATTTACAAAGCTAGTAAATTAGATTATTATTGATATTATTAATGATACATTGGAATTGGAGTAAGGTTTTTGTTATAGAAACTATAAATAATAAATACATGTAAAAAGTGATACTTTAGAAAATTGTAATGTATTAATCTAATTTATTTTTTTATTATAAATAAAAATCTGTAGCAAAACATGGAATTGAGCAGGAATCGATAACCGCAGCTAGGTTTCCAATAATCGATTCTTTTGATTCCCAAACCAGGAATTGGAATCAGAATCGACTCCAAAAAAATCATAAACTAAATCCTAAGCCTGAGGACTGTTTCATAAAAGTCGCTTAGAAAAGCGGGCCGAAACCAGACCTGAATGAACTGAACTAATAAATCAGGCTTACATGGGTTTCATAAAGTTTAGCTTTAGTTCACATGATCCTACTGAATCAAATGAGGCTCAGTTAGTCAAGATAAAAGCAAGCACAAGATATTAAAGGGATAGTTCACCCAAACATGAAAATTCTGTCATCATTTATTCATCTTCGAGTTGTTCCAAATCTTTATAAATGTTTTGTTCTGATGAACACAGAAAGATATTTGGAAGAATGCTTATAACAGACAGATTTTGCCCCTCATTGACTGCCATAGTAGGAAAAAATACAATGGTTGTCAAAAGTGCCCCTGAACGGTTTGCTGTCATACATTCTTCAAAATGTCTCATTTTGTGTTTAACAGATAAAAATAAATGATGAAGTAATTTTTCGTACTATGTGAGTCAATGGGGTCGAGATCTGTCTGGTTATAAGCATTCTTCCAAATATCTTTCTCTCTGCTAATCAGAATAAAGCTATTTGTACACATTTGCCACAACTAGAAGGTGAATAAATGATGACAGAATTTTCCTTAGTCCGAATTTTCCTCATCCAGAAAATCTACAACACGCACAAGACATCTCATTTTCCTTGTCATTTTTGGAAACTAGATCAATGTACATTTTTGGGATTTAGATACTAGATCTTCATGGCCAGAATTATTATTTGAAGTTGTTCTGTTTCTTGCTGTTATTGATTTATTGGGAAATGTTTAAATTCAAACTTCATTGACATTAGTTTAAACATCTATATCAAATTGATATAATCTAACAGATACAGTACATGTCCACAGACAGTATTCATTTATAATGGCGGTCTATGATTTATTTAATCAATTTCTTTACATTTTTATTTATAATTTTTAATAAAGTGATATAATATTGCATCATGACAGAATCAGTGTTAATATCATCACATTACAGTGGTTCCGTGTTAAGTGTCCTCTAGTTAAGCAACAACTACACAGATAGTTGTTTGTCTCAAACAGGTTTCTTGTCATTTATTTGATCACTTCTTCAAGACCACACATGTGAATCTCATACACGGACAGCCAAAGCTGTAAACTTGCTAACACACCCCTGACAGATCAATGCATGAAAAATGGTCACATTCAACCTTTTGAACAGACAAAAACTACACCTGTAACCGCATCTTCATTTCAGCCACAAGAATTATTGCTGAAGACAATAAACGCTATCTGACTGCTCTTAATGGTGTTTGCTCAGGAAAGGAAAACTATTATGCTCATTACGTCTCCAGGTATCAAACATCCATGATGCTTTTGATCACACAATTTACATCTGATGTCATATATAAAGATGAAAATCCACTTTATAACAGTTACAAATTTTTTACACGTTTTACTTCTTCTATTCTTCTGAACAAAAAAAATATTTTTCAAACTTTGCTGTTTTGTGTTTTGTCACATTGGCTCCATTGCTAAAAAAGCCCAACAGATGTAGTACTTCTCACATCAGCTGAAGAAGTTCATACCACAAACTCAGTTAAAACAGTTTTAATCACCAAAGTCTGTCCTCTGCGCATCCATCACTGTCTGGTTTGGCTCAGCCACAAAGTCGACTTCAGAAGTCTACAGAGGATGGTTCGACTGCTGAGAAGATCACTAGTGCTCTTCTGTCCACACTCCAAGAACTCTATACATCCAGAGTGAGAAAAAGAGCTCAGAAAATCACGCTGGACCTCTCACATCAAAGCCATCATCTCTTCACAATGCTGCCGTCTGGTCGGCGCTACAGAGCACTGAGCACCAAAACAACCAGACACAAAAACAGCTTCTTCCCACAGGCCATCTACCTCTTGAACAATTCAATGTTTTTACCCACCGTGCAATTAATAAGTATGTGCAATATTAATTATATCCTCCAGATAATACACTATATATTTTTATACAACTTTTTCTGTAAATTATATCTCATTCTGCTGTGTACAGCACATACCTGTACATACAATAGTCTGTTCTTATTTTTTACCTGTACATATTTACATACACACAGAGCTTTACTCTCTATATCTTGTGTTTATTGGATGGTATTTCTTAATTTTGTTAACACATAACCCCTTATTAAAATCATCTGTGTACTATCCATTGTGTTATGGTTTCAGTGTACTGGATGGTCCTGTCTGAACAAGTTCATTGTATGTGCAAACATAATTATTTCCTGATTACTGTAGTTCAGTTAATGTGATCAGTTTCTCCACAACACTGGTAATGATGAACAGAATGTAAAATGATCTCGATGATGAATTTAGTGGCGAGTGTCTTGTGTCTCCAGTCCAGCAGGAGTCGCTCTGCAGCTCTTTAGTCCGCCGATAAACCCACTAAAGAACAAAAGAAAGAAAGTCAAACATCAAGCGCTGCGTGTAACGTTATAAATAACTGTGATTTCGACTCTTTTGTGTTATATTTACGGTACATGAAGGTTTTCTAAAAATTTTTGCGTTGGATTCTTCAAGTCATTCACAGTTTCAAAGTAAACGAGAAGAAACGTGAGAATATCGTGTTTAAATCAGAGGTGTGTAAATCTGTTAAATGAAGATGTTCATATATTGTAGTACGTAGTCTAACATCTGATTATTTACACGCTTATTTTTTTATATTTTGTCGTAAGTTATCCACTGTCATTTATAATTATAATAAAATAATGATTTTAGTTTTTATTTGTTCAGATATTGAGGATGACGTCACGGGTGGATGTGTTGTGCTGTAAATCAGTAGGAACTGATCTGTCCATGCTGGATATTGATGATTTCATCACAGAAATCTGTCAGCTGAAGAAAGAGGTGAAGTTACTGGAGGAAAAGCTGCGGAGAAGAGGAGATGAACTCAACACAGAGGTTTGGACACATTCAACATCATTTACCTCAATTACTCTGACTGTTTTTATACCGTCATTACTGTCAAACTAAATAAAATTACATATCACACATATATGATATATAAAGCTCCAGTGTTTATTGTGTGTTGTTCAGGATGTGTCTGGGGTTTTGTGGAGTCAATCTTCAGTGCGTGTGAATGATGAGAGCTTCAAAGAATCTCTGGATTCAGTGTGGAGCAGCGGAGATCAGATCACACCACAGACACTGCTGGACAAACTCTCTGAACACAAATCCAGCCTCACTTTACTCTATTATACTGACACAAACCCCACAGACGCTCAGGACACTGCGAGTGACAGTAATCACACCTTGAATCAGGATGAATCTACTGATCAAACCTCCACAGAGTCTCTGGATTCTGTCTGTAACGCTGGAGAACAGCAGACCCTGAACACCATACCACTGAAGATGTGTTCTGTCAAACTGATGGACTGCAGGAAACTGATGGAGATGAAAACAGAACCCACACCTGAGAAAGATCAAACTGATGAAGAGGAGAATCATGAGGATTTTGTTCCTTCAGTCAGTCTGGAAATAAAAACAGAACCCAAATCAGAGGAAGAACAGACTGAAGAACATGAGAATGATGATTTTATACCTTCAGGTTTGTTTAATCTTCCATGCGAGATGCTTATTCATAAAATATGTTTTTTGGTAACTTGAGAAAACCACAATGAATTTAGTTTCTTATTCTCAACAAACACTGATGTAGTTTCATATTTTCTTGAGCTTCTTCTTAATGCTGTCATGTTTGTTTCAGATGAGAGGAGTGATTCATGTTGTGATGGAGAAATGGCCTCTACGTCAAAACAGCGACTGACAGCACAAACTCTTTCCCACATCACCTGTGGGAAGACATTCAGTTCACAGAGACATTTCAAGACACGTGAGAGAAAACACACAGAACAGAAACTCTTCACCTGCACCAGATGTGACATCAGCTTTCCTACCTCACAAGAGAAGAAACTTCATTCACAAGAGCACAGAGACAAGAAACACTTTCACTGTGAGCAGTGTGGGAAGAATTTTCTCTCGTCTTCTCGTCTGAAAGTTCACGTGCGGACACACAGCGGTGAAAAGTCTTTCCACTGCAGTGAATGTGACAAATATTTCAGCACTAAAGCAAATCTTGTTCTTCATCAGAGAATTCACACTGGAGAAAAACAGTCTGAGAAGAGATTCGTAAGTCTTCAGACTCATCAGAAGAAACACGCTGAAGATCAAACTGATCTAAAGTCACACCAAACTGGAGAGAAACCTTACCAGTGCAGTGTTTGTGGGAAGAGTTTTAATAGTCAACACAATTTAGTGAGACACCAGATAGTTCACACTGGAGAGAGACCTTATCTCTGTATAGTTTGTGGAAAGGGTTTCACTCAACAAACTGGCCTACTAAATCATCAAAGACTTCATACAGGTGAAAGACCCTTTAAATGTTCTCATTGTGACAAGTCATTTGCTCGAATGAGTGTCTTGAAAACCCACGAGAGAATTCACACTGGAGAGAAACCTTATCAGTGCTCGAGCTGCCCAGAGAGATTCACTTATTTTGGAAGTCTTCACACTCATCAGAAGAAACACGCTGAAGAACAAACTGATCTAAAGTCACACCAAACTACACATACAGAGGAGAAACTCTTTCAGTGTTCACACTGTGAGAAAAGCTTATGTCATAAGTCTCATCTGATAATTCATGAGAGAACTCACACTGGAGAGAAACCTTATCAGTGCTCAAGCTGTGGAGAGAGATTCACTTATTTTGGAAATTTTCAGACTCATCAGAAGAAACACGCTGAAGAACAAACTGATCTAAAGTTGCACCAAACTACACATATCGAGGAGAAACGCTTTCAGTGTTCACACTGTGAGAAACGCTTCCATCATAAATCTAGTCTCATAACTCATGAGAGAATTCACACTGGAGAAAGACCTTACCACTGCCCTCACTGTGGAAAGAGCTTTACTGATCCAAGTACTTTAAGAATTCATCTGAGAATTCACTCTGGAAAGAAACCTTATCAGTGCAGTGTTTGTGGAAAGAGTTTTAATAGTCAAAACCATTTAGTGAGACACCAGAGAGTTCACACTGGAGAAAGACCTTATCTCTGTAATGTTTGTGGGAAGAGTTTCACTCAACAAATTGGCCTGGTACGGCATCAGAGACTTCATACAGGTGAAAGACCCTTTAAATGTTCTCATTGTGACAAGTCATTTACTCGAATGGGTGTCTTGAAAAACCACGAGAGAATTCACACCGGAGAGAAACCTTATCAGTGCTCGAGCTGTGGAGAGAGATTCACTGATCCAAGTGCTTTAAGAGTTCATCTGAGAATTCACACTGGAGAGAAACCTTATCACTGCAGTGTTTGTGGGAAGGGTTTTAATAGTCAGAACCATTTAGTGAGACACCAGAGAGTACACACTGGAGAAAGACCTTATCTCTGTAATGTTTGTGGGAAGTGTTTCACTCAACAAGCTGGCCTAGTAAGACATCAGAGAATTCATACAGGTGAAAGACCCTTTAAATGTTCTCACTGTGACAAGTCATTTGCTCGAATGGGTGTTTTGAAAAACCACGAGAGAATTCATACCGGAGAGAAACCTTATCAGTGCTCGAGCTGTGGAGAGAGATTCACTTATTCAAAAAGTCTTCAGACTCATCAGAAGAAACACGCTGAAGAACAAACTGCTCTGGAAACATCGTAGCGTCTATAACCTGGAATAATTTTACTCACAGTATTTTTCTGTGTTATATGTTCCAATAAAAATTGTTCTGCATGTCTTTTCTCATGTACAAATGAAAATAAATCTGTTTTATGTGAGGGTGAGATCTGTCTGATTATTGCAAAACATTTAGCTTGAAATAGCCAATGGACCCTGAATAGACTAATGGCAACTGAACAATGTAGACAACTCTCTACTCTCTATGCCCGAGCCTAGACTGTGACCAAATGGTTGCATTTTGCAGCTACATTTTCATTCAATGCGACCAGTTTTTCATAATGGTTGCACTGGTGCAGCTGCCAAAATTCTGAATATATATTTAAACTTTGATGCGTAATAATGTTAAATTGTTCAAGCAGAGCATCCAGCCACTCCCTTTCATTCCTCCCTTTCACCAGCCCTCCCTTTGCCATTCGTTTATCTATCACCAAAGTCGTATGCGAGATGCGCATTCAATGCTAATGATGAAGTGGTCATCGACTACTGAAGAGAATATCTCTGCTAAAGGATCAACAGATGAGACGAGTAAAGCGCTCACTTTCGCAACTACAATAAATATGTTTAGACTGCAGAATGCAAGAATTTCACTAGAAACTGTCATTGTAAAAGCAGTGTGTTTTGTGAACGTAAACAGTTCGGAAATGAAGGGTTTTATAAGTCTTTAAGAGTGTTGTGTTATTTTCATTACTATGTTTTGATTGCATATGTTTAATCAAGTTATTTGTTATCAATATAATCATGCTGTAGTGTCATAATTACTGTGGTGCTGTGAAGGAGGGAATATTAGAGTGCAAGAAACCAGGTTCAAGAGGCAGTGGTGTGAGTGTGTGTGCAGCAGTGCGTCCAAAGAAAGAGGAGTAAATCAGCTCAGGAATGTGCAAGAGAGATTAACTGGCCTGAACCAAGCCGAGCATGCAAACACATACCACAGATCTTGTGTTTAGATAAGTGTTGGGTGAAACTGGTTGGGGGAAGTTTGGTGTTTTACAGATGCTAAGAGAACAAAGAAGAAGGGTGCGGTTGTCCACAAGCGGCAAGCGGTCATCTCTCCATTGGCTAAAGACTAAACGGTGGATGTCTCAAGAGCCGTGGGATTGGACACTAACTACTGAAGCAAGCTTGAAGATACACCCACACATACACATATAAAAATGTAAAACACTGTTTAGGCGGAGCTGATTCTCAGGGACTCTCGGTTGAGTTAGTTGTGTGTGAGACAGCCCAGCGCTGATTTTCAGGTTAATAAACTTCAACTTTATTCAAAGGACGTCTGTAAGTCCAATTTTTGAACACGCTGGACATCAATTGTCCATCAGAAACAAGAACAAGAGAATGAGATGGGGTGGAAGGTGTGACAACATTGCAAATGCATCCAGGTTTGTTGTGCGCTATTTGTTTATTAAAACCAATGCATCATTTATTGTTTATCATTAAGAACAGCAACTGATTATTATTAACAGTTTCAATAAATTTAATGAGACTAAATGAATGAAACTTGACGAATTAAATGTGTCTTAATTCAGTTTCTTGCACTGGCAAGGGTGGGATGCAAGGTAAAAAAAAAAAAGCTTTCCTGTAGCTCAGTGGTAAGAGCGCAAGGTCGTGGGTTCGATCCCAGGGGATTGCACATGCTAATGTAAAAAATGTATATGATAATGAAATGTAAGTCACTTTAGATAAAAGTGTCTGCCAAATGCGTAAACGTAAATGTAATGTTCAAGGCTTCTTCCTATTAAAACTAAAAATCCCAATAGCATCACCTGCTGTTTTGTAAGAGGAAGTTGCAGTCATATTTGTGAGAAAATCTACATGATGTTATTTGTAAGAAAATCTGCACAGTCCTATTTGTGAGAAAATCAAACAGAGAAAATCTCATAAAAAGGTGAGACTTAAACACAGTACATTCATGTGTTACACCTTTGCATTTTCTCTCGAATTGCATTATGTATTTGTAAAACGCTTTCTGTTTGTTTCTGAAGATTGCATTTTTTTCTAGAACGCTCGATTTGTTTGTTAAGTTTTAGCACAGTTTTCTCTCCATAAAATGATGACTGCATTCTCATTTTGAAGGTGAATGTTTCCTTTCATGTTAATGTTTGTCAGGTTTTGGTAACTCTTTTCCAAAATACTATAAGTTTCTTAGTGAACATCCAATCAGCTTCCACATCCAAACCGTATTGCAGTAAGACAAAGACAGTTCACGTTTCTTCCAAAAGTGTCTACCATTGATTGGGTCATCCCAACAGTTTTAAGAGACATTAGTCTCTTCTGGCCTATGGTCCTCTTTTTCTGTTTCCATCTCTGGCCTGTGTCGCTTCTACATGGACCTGGATCCCTAAGTCTGTGCCAGGCTACAACCTCTGTAGAAGATTTTATACCCAACGAGATAAATAATGAGAAGATTTGTATTTTGCCCTTGGTGTCCCTGATAATAAAGTCCATCTTTTGGCATCAAAACCTGTGACCAAAGAATACATTTACATTTAGTCATTTAGCAGAGGCTTTTATCCAAAGCGACTTACAGATGAGGGAAAAAATGGAAGCAATTGGAACAACATAAGGACAACCAAAAGCATTTGTGCAATAAAAGAAAACCAATTCTTAGTTTTTTTATTTAGAGAAATTGTTTGTGCAAAAAAAAACAATACTTCTACATTTTAAAACAAATATTTAGTTCTGAAACAATTGGAATCCTGATTGTAATCAAATCTTTTACTAATTGTTGTTAACCGTAATCTTATTATTTAGTCTTTTCATGTAACTGTAAAGGATTCAAGTTACCAAATGTGTAAATCTGATTACTGTAGTTCAGTTAATGTGATCAGTTTCTCCACAACACTGGTAATGATGAACAGAATGTAAAATGATCTCGATGATGAATTTAGTGGCGAGTGTCTTGTGTCTCCAGTCCAGCAGGAGTCGCTCTGCAGCTCTTTAGTCCGCCGATAAACCCACTAAAGAACGAAAGAAAGAAAGTCAAACATCAAGCGCTGCGTGTAACGTTATAAATAACTGTGATTTCGACTCTTTTGTGTTATATTTACGGTACATGAAAGTTTCCTCGATTTTTTGCGTTAGACGCTTTGAGTCATTCACAGTTTCAAAGGAAACGAGAAGAAATGTGAGAATATCGTGTTTAAATCTGAGGTGTGTAAATCTGTTAAATGAAGATGTTCATAGATTGTAGTACGTAGTCTAACATCTGATTATAAACATGCTTATTTTTTCTAATCTTTTGTCGTAAGTTAGCCCGTATCATTTATAATCATAATAAAACGTTTTTTTAGTTTTTATTTGTTCAGATATTGAGGATGACGTCACGGGTGGATGTGATGTGCTGTAAATCAGTAGGAACTGATCTGTCCATGCTGGATATTGATGATTTCATCACAGAAATCTGTCAGCTGAAGAAAGAGGTGAAGTTACTGGAGGAAAAGCTGAGAACAAGAGGAGATGAACTCAACACAGAGGTTTGGACACATTCAACATCATTTACCTCAATTACTCTGTTACTCTGTAATGACTGTTTTACACCGTCATTACTGTCAAACTAAATTTTATTATATATTAGACATATATGATATATAAAGCTCCAGTGTTGTGTTGTTTGTTTTTCAGGATGTGTCTGGGGTTTTGTGGAGTCAATCTTCAGTGTGTGTGAATGATGAGAGCTTCAAAGAATCTCTGGATTCAGTGTGGAGCAGCGGAGATCAGATCACACCACAGCCACTGCTGGACAAACTCTCTGAACACAAATCCAGCCTCACTTTACTCTGTTATACTGACACAAACCTCACAGACGCTCAGGACACTGCGTGTGACAGTAATCACACCTTGAATCAGGATGAATCTACTGATCAAACCTCCACAGAGTCTCTGGATTCTGTCTGTAACGCTGGAGAACAGCAGACCCTGAACGCCAAACCACTGAAGATGTGTTCTGTCAAACTGATGGACTGCAGGAAACTGATGGAGATGAAAACAGAACCCACACCAGAGAAAGATCAAACTGATGAAGAGGAGAATCATGAGGATTTTGTTCCTTCAGTCAGTCTGGAAATAAAAACAGAACACAAATTAGAGGAAGAACCGTCTGAAGAACATGAGAATGATGATTTTATACCTTCAGGTTTGTTTAATCTTCCATGCGAGATGCTTATTCATAAAATATGTTTTTTGGTTAATTGAGAAAACATGATGTAGTTTCATATTTTCTTGAGCTTCTTCTTAATGCTGTCATGTTTGTTTCAGATGAGAGGATTGATTCATGTTGTGATGGAGAAATGGCCTCTACGTCAAAACAGCGACTGACAGCACAAACTCTTTCCTGCATCACCTGTGGGAAGACATTCAGTTCACAGAGACATTTCGAGACACACGAGAGAAAACACACAGAACAGAAACTCTTCACCTGCACCAGATGTGACATCAGCTTTCCTACCTCACAAGAGAAGAAACTTCATTCACAAGAGCACAGAGACAAGAAACACTTTCCCTGTGAGCAGTGTGGGAAGAATTTTCTCTCGTCTTCGCGTCTGAAAGTTCACGTGCGGACACACAGCGGTGAAAAGTCTTTCCACTGCAGTGAATGTGACAAATATTTCAGCACCAAAGCAAATCTTGTTCTTCATCAGAGAATTCACACTGGAGAAAAACAGTCTGAGAAGAGATTCATAAGTCTTCAAACTGATCATAAGAAACACGAACAAACTTATCTAAAGTCACACAAAACAACACATACCAAGGAGAAACTCTTTCAGTGTTCACACTGTGAGAAACGCTTCACTTATAAAGCTCATCTGATAATTCATGAGAGAGCTCACACCGGTGAAAGACCTTACCACTGCCCTCACTGTGGAACGAGCTTTTCCTATCAAAATTCTTTAAGAGTTCATCTGAGAATTCACACCGGAGAGAAACCTTACCAGTGCAGTGTTTGTGGAAAGAGTTTTAATCAAATTAATAGTTTAGTGAGACACCAGAGAGTTCACACTGGAGATAGAACTTATCAGTGCAGTGTTTGTGGAAAGGGTTTCAATCATCAAACTGGCCTAGTAAATCATCAGAGAATTCATACAGCTGAAAGACCCTTTAAATGTTCTCAGTGTGACAAGTCGTTTGATCAAGTGAGTGCCTTGAAAACCCACGAGGAAACTCACACCGGAGAGAAACCTCACCAGTGCTCGAGCTGCGGAGAAAGCTTCACTTATTTAAGACGTCTTCAGACTCATCAGAAGAAACACACTGAAGAACAAACTGATATAAAGTCACACAAAACTACACATACCAAGGAGAAGCTCTTTCAGTGTTCACACTGTGAGAAACGCTTCCGGCGTAAAGCTAATCGGATGATACATGAGAGAGTTCACACAAGAGAGAAACCGCATCTCTGCCCTCAATGTGGAAAGAGCTTTTCCAATCAAAGTACTTTAAGAGTTCATCTGAGAATTCACACCGGAGAGAAACCTTATCTCTGTAATGTTTGTGGAAAGGGTTTCACTCAACAAGCTGGCCTAGTAAATCATCAGAGACTTCATACAGGTGAAAAACCCTTTAAATGTTCTCATTGTGACAAGTTGTTTGCTCAAATGAGTGTCTTGAGAAACCACGAGAGAATTCACACCGGAGAGAAACCATACCACTGCAGTGTTTGTGGAAAGGGTTTCACTCAACAAGCTGGCCTAGTAAATCATCAGAGACTTCATACAGGTGAAAGACCCTTTAAATGTTCTCATTGTGACAAGTCGTTTGCTCGAATGAGTGTCTTGAAAAAACACGAGAGAATTCACACTGGAGAGAAACCTTATCAGTGCTCAAGCTGTGGAGAGAGATTCACTTATTTAATAAGTCTTCAGACTCATCAGAAGAAACACACTGAAGAACAAACTGATCTAAAGTCACACAAAACTACACATACCAAGGAGAAGCTCTTTCAGTGTTCACACTGTGAGAAACGCTTCCGTCGTAAAGCTAATCGGATAATACATGAGAGAGTTCACACGGGAGAGAAACCGCATCTCTGCCCTCAATGTGGAAAGAGCTTTTCCAATCAAAGTACTTTAAGAGTTCATCTGATAATTCACACCGGAGAGAAACCTTATCAGTGCAGTGTTTGTGGGAAGAGCTTTAATATTCATCACAATTTAGTGACCCACCAGAGAATTCACACTGGAGAAAGACCTTATCAGTGCAGTGTTTGTCGGAAGAGTTTTAATAGTCATCACAATTTAATGAGACACCAGATAATTCACACTGGAGAGAAGCCTTATCACTGCAGTGTTTGTGGGAAGGGTTTTAATAGTCAGAACCATTTAGTGAGACACCAGATAATTCACACTGGAGAAAGACCTTATCTCTGTAATGTTTGTGGAAAGGGTTTCACTCAACAAACTGGCCTAGTAAATCATCAGAGAATTCATACAGGTGAAAGACCCTTTAAATGTTCTCACTGTGTCAAGTCGTTTGCTCGAATGAGTGTCTTGAAAAACCACGAGAGAATTCACACCGGAGAGAAACCTTACCACTGCAGTGTTTGTGGAAAGGGTTTCATTCATCAAACTGATCTAGTAAATCATCAAAGAATTCATACAGGTGAAAGACCCTTTAAATGTTCTCATTGTGACAAGTCGTTTGCTCGAATGAGTGTCTTGAAAAAACACAAGAGAATTCATATCGGAGAGAAACCTCACCAGTGCTCGAGCTGTGGAGAGAGATTCACTTATTTAAGACATCTTCAGACTCATCAGAAGAGACACGCTGAAGAACAAACTGATATAAAGTCACACAAAACTACACATACCAAGGAGAAGCTCTTTCAGTGTTCACACTGTGAGAAACTCTTCAGTCATAAAGCTAATCAGATAATACATGAGAGAACTCACACTGGCGAAAGACCTTTTCTCTGCCCTTACTGTGGAAGGAGCTTTATACAGCCAAGTTCTTTTAGAGTTCATCAGAGAATTCACACCGGAGAGAAACCTTATCAGTGCTCGAGCTGTGGCGAGAGATTCACTTATTCAAAAACTCTTCAGACTCATCAGAAGAAACACGCTGAAGAACAAACTGCTCTGGAAACATCATAGCTTCTATAACCTGGAATAATTTTACGCGCAGAATTTTTCTGTTATATTTTCAAATAAAAATGATTCTGCATGTCTTTCCTCGTGTACGAATGAAATTGAATCTGTTTAATGTTATTTGTCTGATTAGTAGCGTCTTGTGCTTATGATAGTTTGTAGTTTAGATGAGGAGGATGACACAAGGTGGTTTAACTTGAGCGGCATAATCTGGTTGTCTCGGGATAGGGGAGGAGGACAGAAAGAGAATCATCAGCGTAGCTGCTGTTCATTACTTTTTATGATAATACTGGCCTGACCTGAATGAACTGAACTAATCAATCAGGCTTAAATGGGTTTCATAACATTTAGCTTTAGTTCACATGATCATAATGATTCAGACGAGTTTCATAAGTCAAGATAATAGCACACACAAGATATTAAAGGGATAGTTCACCCAAACGTGAAAATTCTGTCATCATTTACTCGCATTCGAGTTGTTCCAAATCTGTACAAACCACCACGCTGGAAAACAAAGACAGTTCACTTTTCTTCCCAAAAGTGACATCCCCTGATTGGGTCATCTTAACAGTTTAAAGAGACAATAGTCTCCGGTCCTCTTTTTCTGCTCCGTCTCTTCCGCTTCAATCGGCCTTTGTCGCTTCCACAAGGACCCGGACCCCTAAGTCTGTGCCAGGCTACAACCTCTGTAGAAGATTTAATACCCGATGAGATAAATAATGAGAAGATGTGTATTTAAGATGGCCCACAGATAGAGAAGTCAGTTCCTTTGCAAACCCTCTCGACTGCCCTTGGTGTTTCTGATAATAAAGTCCATTTTTTGGCAAGAAACTGATGGTCTGGTTCAGGCTGTTGATCTGCTGAATTTCAAATGCTGCCAACTTCAACCTCTTCCACTGCTAAACTGTATGTGTGCGTATGTATGTTTTATTAGTATGTGTCTAGTCTAGTCAATTAAGTCTTGTTTCACATTGTCTGTTGTTCATGCTCATAATCCGTAAACTCTGTTCTCTATGGCAGGGGTTTTCAACCGGTGGTCCGCTGCCCCCTGGTGGTCCTCGGCGGCATTGCATGTGGTCCGTGACATGCATTCCAGCCTACCTAATTTCACTATTAAAATCACTTTTTTTCCATAAATTATTTTTCCAAACATTTCCAGAATATTTGCGCATTGGTGTGAATACTAAATTTGATGAAAATATTTAAAATAATTTAAGTTTGAGTTGAGATTCAAACTGACACAGGATAGGCTTGCTTTGCACCTATCAGGTCTATGCTTCCCCAACGTCATATACGTACATATACGTCCATACCAGTGTTGACAGGGTCGCGGTTTTCCCGCACAATTGGGCTATTTTGAGAATGCAGTTTCGGGAAAAATTATGGAGCCACTTTCATAATGTACTGCGGCCGCCAAAATGTTTATTTATATTCTAAGGATAAATGATAACTGATGCGTTTCTTATTGTGTATTCAAACTCCGAATGAATACCTGCCAACTCCAGGACCGGCCCGTTCTCAAAAGCGGGAGAACGAGTCTGACAGACAGGCTACAGTACAGGGAGGAACGCGGGAGCTCATCTCTACCAAAGAGGAGAAATTAGCGGTGGTATTAGACACAATGCATCCGAATTATGTTTAGACAATGTCTCGTGAGGTGAATGTCACGTTGCACAATGAAAGAAATCACACATGAGTGTACAACACTTGATTCTTCCGGCTGACAAATAGCACGTTTGATTAGCGCTATACGCAGTCTACAACAACTTAAACATTGACGTGCTTGTACACATTATATATTATGCAGTAAATGTAACCATCATTATTTCTTAAGCAAGATTCTGAATGTCTTACGAAGAGAAAACATGTTTCTCGTCCATTTGCGTGCGTGGCAGATATGGGATATTTTTAAAGGGACACTCCACCCAAAAATTAAAATTCTGTTATGAATTACTCTAGTTGTTCCAAACCTGTATACAATTATTTGTCCGGTTAAACACAAAGATATTTGATAGAATGTTAGCTGCTGAAAATTCTTTGGCATCATTGACTACCATAGCAGGAAAAAATTAATGGTAGTCAAACATGACCCAGAATTGTTTGCTTTCCTAAATATCACAAAACGTATTTTGTGTTCAACAGAACAAAACGATATATACAATACCCAGAAAATCATCCAGATAAAAAAAATATGGCAATAGAAACGTCTTTAGGGAGTTGTTTACTTTGATTCGACACAGGGAAAAAATTGGGCTAGTTTTCATTCCCTTTGGGCGGGTTTTGAGGGGTTATGGGCATATAATTAAATATTTCTTGGACCTGGCAAACCTGGTACACACAATAGTGGGCCGCCGATTACTTGGTAGCCAGAATGGTGGTCCCTGGCACAGAACCAGTTGAAAACCCATGATCTATGGAATCATCACAACAGAATTCTTTATTGTATCGAGGTGACTGGTGGACACATGTTCACTCCAGGTCCAATATTAACAGATTTAACTGAAGAATTTGTGAAAGCCTCAAATTATGATGCACTTGAAGTAATGAAATACGTTTATCTGGAAGTGTGTGGATGACATCAGAACTACTGGACTGTCCACTTCTGATGTCATAATTATGAGAATGTAACATTTCTTGTAGTTATGTATATTTGTCAATAACACATAAGAGACTGAGGGCGTGTTTATGACCCTTTAAATTTCACAACAGTGACAACAATGTTATTAGATCACATCAATCTGTAGTGTGATGACATCACCAGTGTCAGGGTTGGGAGGGTGACTTAAAAAATGTATTCCAGTACAGTTACAAATTCTTCTTTATATAAAAAAATGCAATCAATAACGTAATTCAAGTATCACAGTATAAAGTTATGTAGTCTGATAGCTTTTTTGTCACATATGTAAATAAAATCAAGAGAAAAGCAAAATGGTTTAACCCTTGTGTAATTGAAAAGACAATCGTAATCCTGTTTATAATCAAATCTTTTACTAATTGTTGTTAACCGTAATCTTATTATTTTGACTTTTCATGTATCTGTAAAGGATTCAAGTTACCAAATGTGTAAATCTGATTACTGTAGTTCAGTTAATGTGATCAGTTTCTCCACAACACTGGTAATGATGAACAGAATGTAAAATGATCTCGATGATGAATTTAGTGGCGAGTGTCTTGTGTCTCCAGTCCAGCAGGAGTCGCTCTGCAGCTCTTTAGTCCGCCGATAAACCCACTAAAGAACGAAAGAAAGAAAGTCAAACATCAAGCGCTGCGTGTAACGTTATAAATAACTGTGATTTCGACTCTTTTGTGTTATATTTACGGTACATGAAAGTTTCCTCGATTGTTTTGCGTTGGATTCTTCAAGTCATTCACAGTTTCAAAGCAAACGAGAAGAAATGTGAGAATATCGTGTTTAAATCTGAGGTGTGTAAATCTGTTAAATGAAGATGTTCATATATTGTAGTACGTAGTCTAACATCTGATTATTTACATGCTTATTTTTTCTAATCTTTTGACGTAAGTTATCCACTGTCATTTATAATCATAATACATTTTTTTTTAGTTTTTATTTGTTCAGATATTGAGGATGACGTCACGGGTGGATGTGATGTGCTGTAAATCAGAAGGAACTGATCTGTCCATGCTGGATATTGATGATTTCATCACAGAAATCTGTCAGCTGAAGAAAGAGGTGAAGTTACTGGAGGAAAAGCTGCGGACAAGAGGAGATGAACTCAACACAGAGGTTTGGACACATTCAACATCATTTACCTCAATTACTCTGACTGTTTTTATACCGTCATTACTGTCAAACGAAATTTTTATTATATATGATATATAAAGCTCCAGTGTTTATTGTGTGTTGTTCAGGATGTGTCTGGGGTTTTGTGGAGTCAATCTTCAGTGTGTGTGAATGATGAGAGCTTCAAAGAATCTCTGGATTCAGTGTGGAGCAGCGGAGATCAGATCACACCACAGCCACTGCTGGACAAACTCTCTGAACACAAATCCAGCCTCACTTTACTCTATTATACTGACACAAACCCCACAGACGCTCCGGACACTGCGTGTGACAGTAATCACACCTTGAATCAGGATGAATCTATTGATCAAACCTCCACAGAGTCTCTGGGTTCTGTCTGTAACGCTGGAGAACAGCAGACCCTGAACACCATACCACTGAAGATGTGTTCTGTCAAACTGATGGACTGCAGGAAACTGATGGAGATGAAAACAGAACCCACACCAGAGAAAGATCAAACTGATGAAGAGGAGAATCATGAGGATTTTGTTCCTTCAGTCAGTCTGGAAATAAAAACAGAACCAAAATTAGAGGAAGAACAGACTGAAGAACATGAGAATGATGATTTTAATCCTTCAGGTATGTTTCATCTGTCATGTGAGTTGGTTTTTCATAAAATATGTTTTTGGTTACTTCAGAAAACCACAATGAAGTAAGTTTCTCATTCTCAACAAACACTGATGTAGTTTCTTATTTGCTGTCTTATTTGTTTCAGATGAGAGGAGTGATTCATGTTGTGATGGAGAAATGGCCTCTACGTCAAAACAGCGACTGACAGCACAAACTCTTTCCCGCATCACCTGTGGGAAGACATTCAGTTCACAGAGACATTTCAAGACACGTGAGAGAAAACACACAGAACAGAAACTCTTCACCTGCACCAGATGTGACATCAGCTTTCCTACCTCACAAGAGAAGAAACTTCATTTACAAGAGCACAGAGACAAGAAACACTTTCACTGTGAGCAGTGTGGGAAGAATTTTCTCTCGTCTTCTCGTCTGAAAGTTCACGTGCGGACACACATCGGTGAAAAGTCTTTCCACTGCAGTGAATGTGATAAATATTTCAGCACCAAAGCAAATCTTATTATTCATCAGAGAATTCACACTGGAGAAAAACAGTGTGAGAAAAGATTCGTAAGTCTTCAGACTGATCAGAAGAAATACGCTGAAGATCAAACTGATCTAAAGTCACACCAAACTACACATACCAAGGAGAAATACTTTCAATGTTCACACTGTGAGAAACGCTTCCGTCATAAATCTCATCAGATAATTCATGAGAGAAATCACACCGGTGAAAGACCTTACCACTGCCCTCACTGTGGAACAAGCTTTTCCTATCAATATTCTTTAAGAGTTCATCTGAGAATTCACACTGGAGAGAATCCTTATCAGTGCAGTGTTTGTGGGAAGAGTTTCACTCAACAAACTGGCCTAGTAAAACATCAGAGAATTCATACAGGTGAAAGACCCTTTAAATGTTCTCAGTGTGACAAGTCGTTTGATCAAGTGAGTGCCTTGAAAACCCACGAGGAAACTCACACCGGAGAGAAACCTTACCAGTGCTCGAGCTGCGGAGAGAGCTTCACTTATTTAAGAAGTCTTCAGACTCATCAGAAGAAACACGCTGAAGAACAAAGTGATCTAAAGTCACACCAAACTACAAATACCGAGGAGAAACGCTTTCAGTGTTCACACTGTGAGAAACGCTTCCGTCGTAAAGCTAATCGGATAATACATGAGAGAGTTCACACTGGAGAGAAACCGCATCTCTGCCCTCAATGTGGAAAGAGCTTTTCTCATCAAAGTACTTTAAGAGTTCATCTGAGAATTCACAATGGAGAGAAACCTTATCAGTGCAGTGTTTGTGGGAAGAGTTTTAATAGTCATCACAATTTAATGAGACACCAGATAATTCACACTGGAGAAAGACCTTATCAGTGCAGTGTTTGTGGAAAGGGTTTCACTCAACAAGCTGGCCTAGTAAAACATCAGAGACTTCATACAGGTGAAAAACCCTTTAAATGTTCTCACTGTGACAAGTCATTTGCTCAAATGAGTGCCTTGAAAAACCACGAGAGAATTCATATTGGAGAGAAACCTTATCAGTGCTCGAGCTGCGGAGAGAGATTCACTTATTTAAGACATCTTCAGACTCATCAGAAGAAACACGCTAAAGAACAAACTGATCTAAAGTCACACCAAACTGCACATATCGAGGAGAAACGCTTTCAGTGTTCACACTGTGAGAAACTGTTCCGTCATAAAGCTAATCGGATAATTCATGAGAGAACTCACACTGGAGAGAAACCTTACCAGTGCTCGAGCTATGGAAAAAGAGCTTTTCTCATCCAAGTTCTCTTAGAGTTCATCAGAGAATTCACACTGGAGAGAGACCTTATCACTGCAGTGTTTGTGGAAAGGGTTTCACTCATCAAACTGGCCTAGTAAATCATCAGAGAATTCATACAGGTGAAAAACCCTTTAAATGTTCTCATTGTGACAAGTCGTTTGCTCGAATGAGTGCCTTGAAAAACCACGAGAGAATTCATGCCGGAGAGAAACCTTATCAGTGCTCGAGCTGTGGAGAGAGATTCACTTATTTAAGACATCTTCAGACTCATCAGAAGAAACACGCTGAAGAACAAACTGATCTAAAGTCACACCAAAAAACACATACAGAGGAGAAACTCTTTCAGTGTTCACACTGTGAGAAACGCTTCCGTCAAAAAGCGAATCAGATAATTCATGAGAGAACTCACACTGGCGAAAGACCTTTTCTCTGCCCTTACTGTGGAAAGAGCTTTATACAGCCAAGTTCTTTTAGAGTTCATCAGAGAATTCACACCGGAGAGAAACCTTATCAGTGCTCGAGCTGTGGAGAGAGATTCACTTATTCAAAAAGTCTTCAGACTCATCAGAAGAAACACGCTGAAGAACAAACTGCTCTGGAAACATCATAGCGTCTATAACCTGGATTAATTTTACTCGCTGTATTTTTTATGTGTTATATGTTCAAATAAAAATTATACTGCATGTCTTTCCTCATGTACGAATGAAAATTAATCTGTTTAATGTTATTTGTCTGATTGGTAGCGTCTTGTGCTTATGATAGTTTGTAGTTTAGATGAGGAGGATGACACAAGGTGGTTTAATTTGAGCGGCATAATCTGTGGTTGTCTCGGGATAGGGGAGGAGGGCAGAAAGAGAATCATCAGCGTAGCTGCTGTTCATTACTTTTTATGATAATACTGGCCTGACCTGAATGAACTGAACTAATCAATCAGGCTTAAATGGGTTTCATAACATTTAGCTTTAGTTCACATGATCATAATGATTCAGACGAGTTTCATAAGTCAAGATAATAGCACACACAAGATATTAAAGGGAAAGTTCACCCAAACGTGAAAATTCTGTCATCATTTACTCACATTCGAGTTGTTCCAAATCTGTACAAACCACCACGCTGGAAAACAAAGACAGTTCACTTTTCTTCCCAAAAGTGACGTCCCCTGATTGGGTCATCTTAACAGTTTAAAGAGACAATAGTCTCCGGTCCTCTTTTTCTGCTCCGTCTCTTCCGCTTCAATCGGCCTTTGTCGCTTCTACAAGGACCCGGACCCCTAAGTCTGTGCCAGGCTACAACCTCTGTAGAAGATTTTATACCCGATGAGATAAATAATGAGAAGATGTGTATTTAAGATGGCCCACAGATAGAGAAGTCAGTTCCTTCGCAAACCCTCTCGACTGCCCTTGGTGTTTCTGATAATAAAGTCCATCTTTTGGCAAGAAACTAATGGTCTGGTTCAGGCTGTTGATCTGCTGAATTTCAAATGCTGCCAATTTCAACCTCTTCCACTGCTAAACTGTATGTGTGCGTATGTATGTTTTATTAGTATGTGTCTAGTCTAGTCAATTAAGTCTTGTTTTACATTGTATGTTGTTCTTGCTCATAATCCGTAAACTCTGTTCTCTATGGAATCATCACAACAGAATTCTTTATTGTATCGACGTGACTGGTGGACACATGTTCACTCTAGGTCCAATATTTGCAGATTTAACTGAAGAATTTGTGAAAGCCTCAAATTATGATGCACTTGAAGTAATGAAATACTTTTATCTGGAAGTGTGTGGATGACATCAGAACTACTGGACTGTCCACTTCTGATGTCGTTATTATGAGAATGTAACATTTCTTGTAGTTATGTATATTTGTCAATAACACATAAGAGACTGAGGGCGTGTTTATAACCCTTTAAATTTCACTACAGTGAAAACAATGTTATTAGATCACATCAATCTGTAGTGTGATGACATAACCAGTGTCAGGGTTGGGAGGGTGACTTTAAAAATGTATTCTGGTACAGTTACAAATTCTTCTTTATATAAAAAAATGCAATCAATAACGTAATTCAAGTATCACAGTATGAAGTAATGTAGTCTGATAGCTTTTGTGTCACTTCTGGGTCACATGTGTAAATAAAATCAAGAGAAAAGCAAAATAGTTTAACCCTTTTGTAATTGAAGAGACAATCGTAATCCTGATTATAATCAAATCTTTTACTAATTGTTGGTAACCGTAATCTTATTATTTTGACTTTTCATGTATCTGTAAAGGATTCAAGTTACATAATGTGTAAATCTGATTACTGTAGTTCAGTTAATGTGATCAGTTTCTCCACAACACTGGTAATGATGAACAGAATGTAAAATGATCTCGATGATGAATTTAGTGGCGAGTGTCTTGTGTCTCCAGTCCAGCAGGAGTCGCTCTGCAGCTCTTTAGTCCGCCGATAAACCCACTAAAGAACGAAAGAAAGAAAGTCAAACATCAAGCGCTGCGTGTAACGTTATAAATATCTGTGATTTCGACTCTTTTGTGTTATATTTACGGTACATGAAAGTTTCCTCGATTTTTTGCGTTGGATTCTTCAAGTCATTCACAGTTTCAAAGCAAACGAGAAGAAACGTGAGAATATCGTGTTTAAATCTGAGGTGTGTAAATCTGTTAAAAGAAGATGTTCATAGATTGTAGTACGTAGTCTAACATCTGATTATTTACATGCTTATTTTTTAATATTTTGTCGTAAGTTATACACTGTCATTTATAATTATAATAAAATAATGATTTTAGTTTTTATTTGTTCAGATATTGAGGATGACGTCACGGGTGGATGTGATGTGCTGTAAATCAGTAGGAACTGATCTGTCCATGCTGGATATTGATGATTTCATCACAGAAATCTGTCAGCTGAAGAAAGAGGTGAAGTTACTGGAGGAAAAGCTGCGAACAAGAGGAGATGAACTCAAACCAGAGGTTTGGACACATTTAACATCATTTACACTGACTGTTTTTATACCGTTATTCATGTCAAACTAAATTTTTATTATATATTAGACATATATGATATATAAAGCTCCAGTGTTTATTGTGTGTTGTTCAGGATGTGTCTGGGGTTTTGTGGAGTCAATCTTCAGTGTGTGTGAATGATGAGAGCTTCAAAGAATCTCTGGATTCAGTGTGGAGCAGCGGAGATCAGATCACACAACAGCCACTGCTGGACAAACTCTCTGAACACAAATCCAGCCTCACTTTACTCTGTTATACTGACACAAACCCCACAGATGCTCAGGACACTGCGTTTGACAGTAATCACACCTTGAATCAGGATGAATCTACTGATCAAACCTCCACAGAGTCTCTGGATTCTGTCTGTAACGCTGGAGAACAGCAGACCCTGAACACCATACCACTGAAGATGTGTTCTGTCAAACTGATGGACTGCAGGAAACTGATGGAGATGAAAACAGAACCCACACCAGAGAAAGATCAAACTGATGAAGAGGAGAATCATGAGGATTTTGTTCCTTCAGTCAGTCTGGAAATAAAAACAGAACCCAAATTAGAGGAAGAACCGACTGAAGAACATGAGAATGATGATTTTAATCCTTCAGGTATGTTTCATCTGTCATGTTAGTAGGCCTGTCACGATAACAAATTTTGCTGGACGATAAATTGTCCAAGAAATTATTGCGATAAACGATAATATTGTCGATCTGAGACCATTTTCATCTAGAATAATGATAATGTCATAACGATACTAAAGGGCAGCATCTCTTTAGCAATCAAGCAAACTACACTGTCGGTGAGTGCACACCATTTTGCACTGTCCTGTTTGTACTTTGTTTGTCGACTAAATGCCCCAGTTATGGTGCACTGTCGGGAAGACGAAGACGGCCCGTCAGTTGTAGCTTTTTTTTTCTTATCTGGGAAAACTGCAACGGATGATTGTGTTTTAGGTGCATGTGCCCTTTAAAAATATCCCACGTGCACGTAAATGGACGAGAAGTATGTTTTCTCTTCGTAAGACATGCAGAAACTTGTTTAAGAAATACACATGGATACATTTATTGCATAAAGTAAAATGTGTACAAGCACGTCAATGATTTAGTTGTTATAGACTACGTATAGCGCTGATCAAACGTGATATTTGTCAGCCGGAAGAATCAAGTGTTTTACAATCATGAGTGATTTCTTTCATTGTGCAACGTGACATTCACCTGATGAAATATTGGTTAAAACATAATTCGGATGTACTGTGTCTTATAACGCCGCTAATTTCCTCTTTGGTTGAGATGAGCTCCCGCGTCCCTCCATGTACTGTAGCCTGTCTGTCAGACTCGTTCTCCACACTTTTAAGACCGGGCCGGTCCTTGAGTTGCCAGGTATTCATTCGGAGTGTGAATATACATTAAGAAACTCATCAATTAACATTTATCCTTAGAATATAAATAAACATTTTGGCGGCCACAGTACATTATGAAAGTGGCTCCATAATTTTTCCCGCAATTGCATTCTCAAAATAGCCCAATTGTGCGGGAAAACCGCGTACCTGGCAACACTGCAGTCGCCTCAAACACTCCCGCCTTCCCACACAAAGTCCATGTGACTGACAAACGCCGCCTCCCCGCACAAAGTCAATGCAACTGACAAGAGGGTTCACTTCTCCTATGCTAAGGAAACAAGAGTTGTCATTCAGTCGCGGATAACAAATAAGTATGCAAATGAAATTATCGCGGCCGGAAAAATTATCGAGGTCATTTTTTTTATCGTGCGATTAATCGATTTATCGAAAATCGCGACAGGCCTACATGTGAGTTGCTTAATCATAAAATATGTTTTTGGTTACTTGAGAAAACCACAATGAAGTTAGTTTCTCATTCTCAACAAACACTGATGTAGTTTCATATTTGCTGTCATGTTTGTTTCAGATGAGAGGAGTGATTCATGTTGTGATGGAGAAATGGCCTCTACGTCAAAACAGCGACTGACAGCACAAACTCTTTCCCGCATCACCTGTGGGAAGACATTCAGTTCACAGAGACATTTCAAGACACGTGAGAGAAAACACACAGAACAGAAACTCTTCACCTGCACCAGATGTGACATCAGCTTTCCTACCTCACAAGAGAAGAAACTTCATTCACAAGAACACAGAGACAAGAAACACTTTCACTGTGAGCAGTGTGGGAAGAATTTTCTCTCGTCTTCGCGTCTGAAAGTTCACGTGCGGACACACAGCGGTGAAAAGTCTTTCCACTGCAGTGAATGTGACAAATATTTCAGCACCAAATCAAATCTTGTTCTTCATCAGAGAATTCACACTGGAGAAAAACAGTCTGAGAAGAGATTCGTAAGTCTTCAAACTGATCATAAGAAACACAAACAAACTTATCTAAAGTCACACAAAACAACACATACCAAGGAGAAACTCTTTCAGTGTTCACACTGTGAGAAACGCTTCACTTATAAAGCTCATCTGATAATTCATGAGAGAGCTCACACTGGAGAAAGACCTTACCACTGCCCTCACTGTGGAAAGAGCTTTTCCTATCAAAATTCTTTAAGAGTTCATCTGAGAATTCACACCGGAGAGAAACCTTACCAGTGCTCGAGCTGTGGAGAGAGCTTCACTTATTTAAAAAGTCTTCAGACTCATCAGAAGAAACACACTGAAGAACAAACTGATCTAAAGTTGCACCAAACAACAAATACCGAGGAGAAACTCTTTCAGTGTTCACACTGTGAGAAACGCTTCCATCGTAAAGCTGATCGGATAATACATGAGAGAGTTCACACTGGAGAGAAACCGCATCACTGCCCTCAATGTGGAAAGAGCTTTTCCAATCAAAGTACTTTAAGAGTTCATCTGAGAATTCACACCGGAGAGAAACCTTATCAGTGCAGTGTTTGTGGGAAGAGTTTTAATCAACATAATAATTTAGTGACACACCAGAGAATTCACACTGGAGAGAAACCTTATCAGTGCAGTGTTTGTGGAAAGGGTTTCACTCAACAAGCTGGCCTAGTAAAACATCAGAGAATTCATACAGGTGAAAAACCCTTTAAATGTTCTCACTGTGACATGTCGTTTGCTAAAATGAGCGCCTTGAAAAACCACGGGAGAATTCATATTGGAGAGAAACCTCACCAGTGCTCGAGCTGCGGTTGGAGATTTCCTTATTTTAAAAGTCTTCAGACTCATCAGAAGAAACACGCTGAAGAACAAACTGATCTAAAGTCACACCAAACTGCACATATCGAGGAGAAACGCTTTCAGTGTTCATATTGTGAGAAACTGTTCCGTCATAAAGCTAATCGGGTAATTCATGAGAGAACTCACACTGGAGAGAAACCTTACCAGTGCTCGAGCTGTGGAAAGAGCTTTTCTCATCCAAGTTCTTTTAGAGTTCATCAGAGAATTCACACTGGAGAGAAACCTTATCAGTGCAGTGTTTGTGGAAAGGGTTTCACTCATCAAACTGGCCTAGTAAATCATCAGAGAATTCATACAGGTGAAAGACCCTTTAAATGTTCTCATTGTGACAAGTCGTTTGCTCGAATGAGTGCCTTGAAAAACCACAAGATAATTAATATCGGAGAGAAACCTTATCAGTGCTAAGAGATATACAGCGGAAAGAGATTCACTTATTCAAAAAGTCTTCAGACTCATCAGAAGAAACACGCTGAAGAACAAACTGCTCTGTAAACATCATAGCTTCTATAACCTGGAATAATTTTACTCGCAGTATTTTTCTGTTATATTTTCCCAAAAAAATTATACTGCATGTCTTTCCTCATGTACGAATGAAAATGAATCTGTTTAATGTTATTTGTCTGATTGGTAGCGTCTTGTGCTTATGATAGTTTGTAGTTTAGATGAGGAGGATGACACAAGGTGGTTTAACTTGAGCGGCATAATCTGTTGTTGTCTCGGGATAGGGGAGGAGGGCAGAAAGAGAATCATCAGCGTAGCTGCTGTTCTTTACTTTGTATGATAATGCTGGCCTGACCTGACTGAACTGAACTAATCAATCAGGCTTAAATGGGTTTCATAACATTTAGCTTTAGTTCACGTGATCATGCTAATTCAATCAAGGCTCAGTTAGTCAAGATAATAGCACACACAAGATATTAAAGGGAAAGTTCACCCAAACATGAAAATTCTGTCATCATTTACTCGCATTCGAGTTGTTCCAAATCTGTACAAACCACCACGCTGGAAGACAGAGACAATTCACTTTTCCCCCAAAAGTGACATCCCCTGATTGGGTCATCTTAACAGTTTAAAGAGACAATAGTCTCCGGTCCTCTTTTTCTGCTCCGTCTCTTCCACTTCAATCGGCCTGTGTCGCTTCTACAAGGGCCCGGGCCCCTAAGTCTGTGCCAGGCTACAACCTCTGTAGAAGATTTAATACCCAATGAGATAAATAATGAGAAGATGAGTATTTATGATGGCCCAAAGATAGAGAAGTCAGTTCCTTTGCAAACCCCCTCGACTGCCTTCGGTGTCCCTGATAATAAAGTCCATCTTTTGGCATCAAAACTTGTGACTGAAGAGTATTTTCTACAAACAAAGAAAAAGGCACAACACCTCCACCCAAGATCATCTGAAGCCTCAACAAACTGCATCGGGACACTTTCTTTCCTTTGATGGGCGAGTATCATAATGAGGCTTATTAAACAGTTCATCATGAATCCTTTTCACAAAGATGTCTTAGAATGAAGAAACTGATGGTCTGGTTCAGGCTGTTGATCTGCTGAATTTCAAATGCTGCCAACTTCAACCTCTTCCACTGCTAAACTGTATGTGTGCGTATGTATGTTTTATTAGTATGTGTCTAGTCTATAGTCAATTAAGTCTTGTTTCACATTGTCTATTGTTCATGCTCATAATCCGTAAGCACTGTTCGGTATGGAATCATCACAACAGAATTCTTTATTGTATCTACAGTTGTGTTCAAAATTATTCAACCCCCAATGCTGTAAATGGTTTTAGGGAATTTAGTGTACATTTGTAATTGTATTCAGAATGAAATCCTACAAGGACTTCTTAAAGAACCATATGCAACTAAAATGACATCAATTAGTTTTGTAATACAGTAGTAAATGTTTCTTTTGTGAATTCTTCATTGATTAAATTATTCAACCCCTTAAAGACTACCACTCTGAAGAACAGAGGTTCAATGAAGTGTTTTCAATCAGGTATTGAAAACACCTGTGGATATCAGGGAGCAGCAATAAAGCCTAATAAGAACCAATTAGGCAGCTTTAAAATGACTGTGATACTCAGCTCCTTCTAGACATTTACTGGTGTGGTTACAAACATGGTGAGGTCAAGAGAATGGTCCAGGAAGACAAGAGAGGGGGTTACTCTTCACAGGAAGGGCAATGGCTGTAAGAAGATTGCAAAGATGTTAAACATACCAAGAGACACCATAGGAAGCATCATTCGCAAATTCAAGGCAAAGGGCACTGTTGAAACGCTACCTGGTCGTGGCAGAAAGAAGATGCTGACTTCGACTGCTGTGCGCTACCTGAATCGTAGAGTGGACGAGAAGTCCCCGTGTGACTGCTGAGGAACTGAGAAAAGATTTGTCAGATGTGGGTTCTGAAGTTTCTGCTCAGACAATACGGCGCACCCTGCGTAATGAAGGCCTCCATGCCAGAACTCCCAGGCGCACCCCCTTGCTGTCCCCAAAGAATAAGAAGAGTCGACTGCAGTATGCCAAAAGTCATGTGGACAAACCACAGAAGTTTTGGGATAGTGTTCTGTGGACTGATGAAACAAAATTAGAACTGTTTGGGCCCATGGATCAACGCTATGTTTGGAGGAGGAAGAACAAGGCCTATGAAGAAAAGAACACCTTGCCTACTGTGAAGCATGCCGGGGAGTCAATCATGCTTTGGGGCTGTTTTGCTTCTGCAGGTACTGGGAAGCTTCAGCGTGTGCAAGGTACCTTAAATTCTCTTCAGTACCAGGAGATATTGGATGATAATGTGATGCAGACCGTCACAAACCTGAGGCTTGGAAGACGTTGGACCTTTCAACAGGACAATGATCCCAAGCATACCTCCAAGTCCACTAGAGCATGGTTGCAGATTAAAGGCTGGAACATTTTGAAGTGGCCATCGCAGTCACCAGACTTAAATCCGATTGAGAACCTCTGGTGGGACTTAAAGAAAGCAGTTGCAGTGCGCAAGCCTAAGAATGTGACTGAACTGGAGGCTTTTGCCCATGATGAATGGGCGAAGATACCCGTAGATCACTGCAAGACACTTGTGTCAAGCTATGCTTCATGTTTAAAAGCTGTTATAACTATAAAAGGATGTTGTACTAAGTACTAAGATTGAGTGTCACTTGGGGGTTGAATAAAACTGATAATGATGTGAGCTCAGAAAAGACATTTGTGGTTATTTCATTATAAATGATATGTTATATTTGTCTGACCTACACGTGCCTCTTTGATTTAATTGTAAGCAGGATGACTGAATGATCATAATCAATGTCAAACCGACCGAAACAATCAATTTCAGTGGGGGTTGAATAATTTTGAACACAACTGTAGGTGAGGTGACTGGTGGACACATGTTCACTCCAGGTCCAATATTAGCAGATTTAACTGGAGAATCTGTGAAAGCCTCAAATTATGATGCACTTGAAGTAATGAAATACTTTTGTCTGGAAGTGTGTGGATGTTTGTTTGTTATGCGTGTAGTTGAGCAGAATCACATGTAGATCATGTTGCATGTTGTGTATTTTATTTTGACCGATTTTTTTCTAATTCATAAATGTTCTTTTTTACAGAAGTTTCCACTTATTGTATTTACTATAATGTCTATACATGCATCAGAATAACCAGACTGTCCACTTCTGATGTCATAATTATGAGAATGTTACATTTCTTGTAGTTATGTATATATGTCAATAACACATAAGAGACTGAGGGCGTGTTTATGACCCTTTAAATTTCACTACAGTGACAACAATGTTATTAGATCACATCAATCTGTAGTGTGATGACATAACCAGTGTCAGGGTTGGGAGGGTGACTTTAAAAATGTATTCCAGTACAGTTACAAATGAGTTATTCATATTAAAATAATGCAATCAATAACTTAATTCAAGTATCACAGTATGAAGTAATGTAGTCTGATAGCTTTTGTGTCACTTCTGAATCACATGTGTAAATAAAATCAAGAGAAAAGCAAAATAGTTTAACCCTTGTGTAATTGAAGAGACAATCGTAATCCTGTTTATAATCAAATCTTTTACTAATTGTTGGTAACCGTAATCTTATTATTTAGTTATTTTCATGTATCTGTAAAGGATTCAAGTTACCAAATGTGTAAATCTGATTACTGTAGTTCAGTTAATGTGATCAGTTTCTCCACAACACTGGTAATGATGAACAGAATGTAAAATGATCTCGATGATGAATTTAGTGGCGAGTGTCTTGTGTCTCCAGTCCAGCAGGAGTCGCTCTGCAGCTCTTTAGTCCGCCGATAAACCCACTAAAGAACGAAAGAAAGAAAGTCAAACATCAAGCGCTGCGTGTAACGTTATAAATAACTGTGATTTCGACTCTTTTGTGTTATATTTACGGTACATGAAAGTTTCCTCGATTGTTTTGCGTTGGATTCTTCAAGTCATTCACAGTTTCAAAACACACGAGAAGAAATGTAAGAATATCGTGTTTAAATCTGAGGTGTGTAAATCTGTTAAATGAAGATGTTCATAGATTGTAGTACGTAGTCTAACATCTGATTATTTACATGCTTATTTTTTCTAATCTTTTGACGTAAGTTATCCACTGTCATTTATAATCATAATACATTTTTTTTTAGTTTTTATTTGTTCAGATATTGAGGATGACGTCACGGGTGGATGTGATGTGCTGTAAATCAGTAGGAACTGATCTGTCCATGCTGGATATTGATGATTTCATCACAGAACTCTGTCAGCTGAAGAAAGAGGTGAAGTTACTGGAGGAAAAGCTGCGAACAAGAGGAGATGAACTCAACACAGAGGTTTGGACACATTCAACATCATTTACCTCAATTACTCTGACTTTATAATTATATATTAGATATAAAGCTCCTGTGTTGTGTTGTGTTGTGTTGTGTGTTTGTCAGGATGTGTCGGCAGTTTTGTGGAGTCAATCTTCAGTGTGTGTGAGTTCACTGCTGGACAAACTCTCTGAACAGAAATCCAGCCTCACTTTACTCTGTTATACTGACACAAACCCCACAGATGCTCAGGACACTGCGAGTGACAGTAATCACACCTTGAATCAGGATGAATCTACTGATCAAACCTCCACAGAGTCTCTGGGTTCTGTCTGTAACGCTGGAGAACAGCAGACCCTGAACGCCAAACCACTGAAGATGTGTTCTGTCAAACTGATGGACTGCAGGAAACTGATAGAGATGAAAACAGAACCCACACCAGAGAAAGATCAAACTGATGAAGAGGAGAATCATGAGGATTTTGTTCCGTCAGTCAGTCTTGAAATAAAAACAGAACCCAAATTAGAGGAAGAACCGACTGAAGAACATGAGAATGATGATTTTATTCCTTCAGGTATGTTGCATCTGTCATGTGAGTTGGTTTTTCATAAAATATGTTTTTGGTTACTTGAGAAAACCACAATGAGGTTAGTTTCTCATTCTCAATAAACACTGATATAGTTTCATATTTTCTTGAGCTTCTTCTTAATGCTGTCGTGTTTGTTTCAGATGAGAGGAGTGATTCATGTTGTGATGGAGAAATGGCCTCTACGTCAAAACAGCGCCTGACAGCACAAGCTCTTTCTCGCATCACCTGTGGAATGACATTCAGTTCACAGAGACATAAAGCTAATCCAATAATACATGAGAGAATTCACACTGGAGAGAAACCACATCTCTGCCCTCACTGTGGAAAGAGCTTTTCCTATCAATATTCTTTGAGAGTTCATCTTAGAATTCACACTGGAGAAAGACCTTATCAGTGCAGTGTTTGTGGGAAGAGTTTTAAAAGTCATCACAATTTAATGAGACACCAGATAATTCACACTGGAGAAAGACCTTATCTCTGTAATGTTTGTGGAAAGGGTTTCACTCAACAAGCTGGCCTAGTAAGTCATCAGAGAGTTCATACAGGTGAAAGACCCTTTAAATGTTCTCACTGTGACAAGTCATTTTCTCAAATGAGTGCCTTGAAAAAACACCAGAGAATTCATATTGGAGAGAAACCTTATCAGTGCTCGAGCTGCGGAGAGAGATTCACTTATTTAAGACATCTTCAGACTCATCAGAAGAAACACGCTGAAGAACAAACTGATCTAAAGTCACACCAAACTACACATATCGAGGAGAAACGCTTTCAGTGTTCACACTGTGAGAAACTCTTCAGTAATAAAGCTAATCGCAAAATTCATGAGAGAATTCACACTGGAGAGAAACCTTACCAGTGCTTGAGCTGTGGAAAGAGCTTTTCTCATCCAAATTCTTTTAGAGTTCATCAGAGCATTCACACTGGAGAGAGACCATATCACTGCAGTGTTTGTGGAAAGGGTTTCATTTATCAAACTGGCCTAGTAAATCATCAGAGAATTCATACAGGTGAAAGACCCTTTAAATGTTCTCATTGTGACAAGTCGTTTGCTCGAATGAGTGTCTTGAAAAAGCACGAGAGAATTCACACCGGAGAGAAACCTTATCAGTGCTCGAGCTGTGGAGAGAGATTCACTTATTTAAGAACTCTTCAGACTCATCAGAAGAAACACGCTGAAGAACAAACTGATCTAAAGTCACACCAAACTACACAACTCTTATGCTAACTCTTGCCCTTATAGTACTCGCAGTATTTTTCTGTGTACTATGTGCCAAGTGAAATGATCCTTAATGTCTTTTCTCATGTACGAATAAAAATGAATCTGTTTTATGTTTTTTGTCTGATTATTAACTTCTTGTGCTTATGATAGTTTGTAGTTAATATGAGGATGATACAAGGTGGTCGTACTTGAGCGACATAATCTGTGGTTGTCTCGGGATAGGGGAGGAGGACAGAAAGAGAATCATCAGCGTAACTGCTGTTATCCTGAGTAGGCCCCGGGAGTCCATTCCAAAAATAATTGTGTAAACAAGTTTAAGAGAATGGAAGAAAGAAGGCGGGGTCGGCTTTGACAGGAAGACGAGAAACTCTCTTTATTCGTAAAACAAAACGTAGCGCCACTGCGCTTAACAATTCTCATTAACTCAGAATATAAATTCACACGTCTTTTCCGGAGTTCGGTCCGTAAGATTCCTTTTTCAGGTTCTCGTCGTGCTGCTTCGTCTCCCAGTCGGTATCTCTCGCTTTCTCCTCAAAATCTGTAAGACTTTAAGCGGTCTCCTCCCCAATCACTGTAACGAGACGCAGGTGATCTTAACCTGCAATCGACCTACTTGCTTACCGTTGTTCCCGTGTCTCTCCTCTCCGGTGCAGACGTCACTAAACCACGCCCCCCTTGTCACGAATTGATACCAAGGTGTTGAGAATTGAGAGTCGATTCCAATGGTTGGATTCCTCTTTAAGAGCCGTCATTAGCCCAAGCCACACCCCTTAGCTGATGTCATTGCTCAACTAAATCACATTTAATTCTTATCTAAATTCTTAAACAGAGCAGACTTCATATAAACTGATGCATAAAGTCTAGAGCTGTGGAAATGACATTAAATGTTCTGCATCCATAAAAGCAAAAGCTTTGTTTGAACACACAATGCAGATATAGTGACATGTATCCACACATTTAAAAAATCATATAAATATGTTTATGTTTTCACACGTACAGTCTTCTCTTACCCTCGATGAGCTCAGTATGTGCTTGAAGAGAATTACATGTATATCTGTTACATGTATGTCTGTTTACAGCTGGGCAACACATGTCTGCACTACTTAAATTTAACAGTAATATTACAGTATTATTACATATTTTAATACCATGAATTGATTAATCTGTCTGTCTATATTCCTAAAGTATGAAATCTGAAAAATAGTCATTTGAGAGGTGGTTTATTTTTGAAAACAGCTAGTAAATTAGATTATTAATGATATATTGGAAATAGAGTTAGTTCTTTTATAGAAACAATAAACAATGAACTAATGTAAAAAGTGATAGCTTAGAAAATTGAAATGCATTAAAAATTTGTATTTTTTAATAATAAATAAACATTTGTAATAAAACAGGGAATTGAGCAGGAATCGAAAAACGCAGTTTCCAATAATCGATTATTTTGATTCCCAAACCAGGAAGTGGAATCGGAATCGACTAAATGGGTTTCATAAAGTTTAGCTTTAGTTCACATGATCCTACTGATTCGCACAAGGCTCAGTTAGTCAAGATAATAGCACGCACAAGATAATAAAGGGAAAGTTCACCCAAAAGTGAAAATTCTGTCATCATTTACTCACATTCGAGTTGTTCCAAATCTGTACAAACCACCACGCTGGAAGACAAAGACAGTTCACTTTTCTTCCCAAAGTGACATCCCCTGATTGGGTCATCTTTACAGTTTAAAGAGACAATAGTCTCTGGTCCTCTTTTTATGCTCCGTCTCTTCCGCTTCACTCGGCCTGTGTCGCTTCTACAAGGACGCCGGACCGCTAAGTCTGTGCCAGGCTACAAGCTCTGTAGAAGATTTATACCCAATGAGATAAATAATGAGAAGATGAGTATTTAAGATGGCCCAAAGGTAGAGAAGTCAGTTCCTTTGCAAACCAACTCAACTGCCCTTGGTGTCCCTGATAATAAAGTTCATCTTTTGGCATCAAAACTTGTGACTGAAGAGTATTTTCTACAAACAAAGAAAAAGGCACAACACCTCCACCCAAGATCACCTGAAGCCTCAACAAACTGCATCAGGACACTTTCTTTCCTTTGATGGGCGAGTATCATAATGAGGCTTATTAAACAGTTCATCATGAATCCTTTTCACAAAGATGTCTTAGAATGAAGAAACTGATGGTCTGGTTCAGGCTGTTGATCTGCTGAATTTCAAATGCTGCCAACTTCAACCTCTTCCACTGCTAAACTGTGTGTGTGCGTATGTATGTTTTATTAGTATGTGTCTAGTCTAGTCAATAAAGTCTTGTTTTAAGTTGTATGTTGTTCATGCTCATAATCCGTAAACTCTGTTCTCTATGGAATCATCACAACAGAATTCTTTATTGTATCGAGGTGACTGGTGGACACATGTTCACTCCAGGTCCAATATTTGCAGATTTAACTGGAGAATCTGTGAAAGCCTCAAATTAGGATAAACTTGAAGTAATGAAATACTTTTGTCTGGAAGTATGTGGATGTTTGTTTGTTATGCATGTAGTTGAGCAGAATCACATGTAGATCATGTTGCATGTTGTGTATTTTATTTTGACAGATTTTTTTCTAATTCATAAATGTTCTTTTTTACAGAAGTTTTCACTTATTTTATTTACTATAATGTCTATACATGCATCAGAATAACCAGACTGTCCACTTCTGATGTCGTTATTAGGAGAATGTTGCATTTCTTGTAGTTATGTATATATGTCAATAACACATAAGAGACTGAGGGCGTGTTTATGACCCTTTAAATTTCACTACAGTGAATACAATGTTATTAGATCACATCAATCTGTAGTGTGATGACATCACCAGTGTCAGGGTTGGGAGGTTGACTTAAAAATGTATTCCAGTACAGTTACAAATGAGTTATTCATATTAAAATAATGCAATCAATAACGTAATTCAAGTATCACAGTATGAAGTAATGTAGTCTGATAGCTTTTGTGTCACTTCTGGGTTACATGGTGTAAATAAAATTAAGAGAAAAGCAAAATAGTTTAACCCTTGTGTAATTGAAGAGACAATCGTAATCCTGTTTATAATCAAATCTTTTACTAATTGTTGTTCACCGTAATCTTATTATTTTGACTTTTCATGTATCTGTAAAGGATTCAAGTTACCAAATGTTTTTTATCTGATTACTGTAGTTCAGTTAATGTGATCAGTTTCTCCACAACACTGGTTATGATGAACAGAATGTAAAATGATCTCGATGATGAATTTAGTGGCGAGTGTCTTGTGTCTCCAGTCCAGCAGGAGTCGCTCTGCAGCTCTTTAGTCCGCCGATAAACCCACTAAAGAACAAAAGAAAGAAAGTCAAACATCAAGCGCTGCGTGTAACGTTATAAATAACTGTGATTTCGACTCTTTTGTGTTATATTTACGGTACATGAAGGTTTTTTCGATTTTTTATGTTGGATGCTTTGAGTCATTCACAGTTTCAAAGGAAACAATAAGAAATGTAAGAATATCGTGTTTAAATCTGAGGTGTGTAAATCTGTCTGTTAAATGAAGATGTTCATATAGTACGTAATCTAACATCTGATTATTTACATGCTTATTTTTTTATATTTTGTCGTAAGTTATCCACTGTCATTTATAATTGTAATAAAATAATGATTTTAGTTTTTATTTGTTCAGATGTTGAGGATGACGTCACAGGTGGATGTGTTGTGCTGTAAATCAGTAGGAACTGATCTGTCCATGCTGGATATTGATGATTTCATCACAGAAATCTGTCAGCTGAAGAAAGAGGTGAAGTTACTGGAGGAAAAGCTGAGAACAAGAGGAGATGAACTCAACACTGAGGTTTGGACAAATTCAACATCATTTACCTCAATTACTCTGACTGTTTTTATACCGTCATTACTGTCAAACTAAATTTTTATTATATATGAAATATAAAGCTCCAGTGTTGTGTTGTTTGTTGTTCAGGATGTGTCTGCGGTTTTGTGGAGTCAATCTTCAGTGTGTGTGAATGATGGGAGCTTCAAAGAATCTCTGTATTCATACTGACACAAACCCCACAGACGCTCAGGACACTGCGTGTGACAGTAATCACACCTTGAATCAGGATGAATCTACTGATCAAACCTCCACAGAGTCTCTGGGTTCTGTCTGTAACGCTGGAGAACAGCAGACCCTGAACACCATACCACTGAAGATGTGTTCTGTCAAACTGATGGACTGCAGGAAACTGATGGAGATGAAAACAGAACCCACACCGGAGAAAACTCCAATGAAGTTAGTTTCTCATTCTCAATAAACACTGATATAGTTTCATATTTTCTTGAGCTTCTTCTTAATGCTGTCGTGTTTGTTTCAGATGAGAGGAGTGATTCATGTTGTGATGGAGAAATGGCCTCTACGTCAAAACAGCGACTGACAGCACAAACTCTTTCCCGCATCACCTGTGGGAAGACATTCAGTTCACAGAGACACACGAGAGAAAACACACAGAACAGAAACTCTTCACCTGCACCAGATGTGACATCAGCTTTCCTACCTCACAAGAGAAGAAACTTCATTCACAAGAGCACAGAGACAAGAAACACTTTCACTGTGAGCAGTGTGGGAAGAATTTTCTCTCGTCTTCTCGTCTGAAACTTCACGTGCGGACACACAGCGGTGAAAAGTCTTTCCACTGCAGTGAATGTGACAAATATTTCAGCACCAAAGCAAATCTTGTTCTTCATCAGAAAATTCACACTGGAGAAAAACAGTCTGAGAAGAGATTCGTAAGTCTTCAGACTCATCAGAAGAAACACGCTGAAGAACAAACTGATCTAAAGTCACACCAAACTGGAGAGAAACCTTACCAGTGCAGTGTTTGTGGGAAGAGTTTTAATAGTCAACACAATTTAGTGAGACACCAGATAGTTCACACTGGAGAAAGACCGTATCTCTGTATAGTTTGTGGAAAGGGTTTCACTCAACAAACTGGCCTAGTTATACCCAACAAGATAAATAATGAGAAGATTTGTATTATGCCCTTGGTGTCCCTGATAATAAAGTCCATCTTTTGGCATCAAAACCTGTGACCAAAGAGTACATTTCATTCAGTCATTTAGCAGAGGCTTTATCCAAAGCGACTTACAGATGATGGAAACAATGAAAGCAATTGGAACAACATATGGACAAAAGCATTAGTGGAATAAAAGAAAACCAATTCTTAGTTTTTTTATTTAGAGAAATTGTTTGTGCAAAAAAAAAACACAATACTTCTACATTTTAAAACAAATATTTAGTTCTGAAACAATTGGAATCTGAAGGAATTTTTTAATAAGTTTTATTACGTTTAAATGTTTAATCTTTACTACAGTTTTGATGAACATAATATGTGTGTGTTTTAATGAGAATGTTTAGGCAGAAAACTCTGAGGAGTTAAGGGCTGATTGGAATGTGTTTGCTACAGGATGTGGTATGTATGTGTGTGTGTGTGTGTGTATCCTTGTGTACAAAGATTGGGAAAGTGCAGATAATGCTGATTGGTGCCTCTAGGAATGTGAGTGCCGACAATAAATTAAAGGGTCAAAGACCAAAGGTGGAACAAAAAAATGCATGCAAACACATATCATTATCTGAGTGCTTAGCTATGCAGAATTTGGGTGTGGGGGTGTCGTGTCATGTGATGTGTTGCAGACAAGGAGAATGAAGCTGATTGGAGGAAAGACGAGGTGGAGCTCTGCAAGAAAAGAAGAAAATACACGTCACCGCACACTATAAATATGTTGTAAAATCATTCCACTGGGTTGGTTGTTTGTAAGACGTTGTGTCGAGAACAACCCAGCGCGCTGTTTCTGATCAATAAACTTCAACAGTTATTTGAGCTGCCTTTCTCCAATTTTTGAACACGTAGGACTTGTGTGTCCCTCAAATCCTGGTAGTAATCAAATTTTTACTAATTGTTTTTAACCGTAATCTTATTGTTTTGTCTTTTCATGTAACTGTAAAGGATTCAAGTTACCAAATGTGTTTATCTGATTACTGTAGTTCAGTTAATGTGATCAGTTTCTCCACAACACTGGTAATGATGAACAGAATGTAAAATGATCTCGATGATGAATTTAGTGGCGAGTGTCTTGTGTCTCCAGTCCAGCAGGAGTCGCTCTTCAGCTCTTTAGTCCGCCGATAAACCCACTAAAGAACGAAAGAAAGAAAGTCAAACATCAAGCGCTGCGTGTAACGTTATAAATAACTGTGATTTCGACTCTTTTGTGTTATATTTACGGTACATGAAGGTTTTCTCGATTTTTGCGTTGGATTCTTCAAGTCATTCACAGTTTCAAAGCAAACGATAAGAAATGTAAGAATATCGTGTTTAAATCTGAGGTGTGTAAATCTGTTAAATGAAGATGTTCATATTGTAGTACGTAGTCTAACATCCGATTATAAACATGTTTATTTTTTCTAATCTTTTGTCGTAAATTAGCCCGTATCATTTATAATAATAATAATAAAACATTTTTTTTTGTTGAGATGTTGAGGATGACGTCACGGGTGGATGTGTTGTGCTGTAAATCAGTAGGAACTGATCTGTCCATGCTGGATATTGATGATTTCATCACAGAAATCTGTCAGCTGAAGAAAGAGGTGAAGTTACTGGAGGAAAAGCTGAGAACAAGAGGAGATGAACTCAACACTGAGGTTTGGACACATTTAACATCATTTACACTGACTGTTTTTATACCGTCAATACTGTCAAACTAAATTTTTATTATATATGAAATATAAAGCTCCAGTGTTGTGTTGTTTGTTGTTCAGGATGTGTCTGGGATTTTGTGGAGTCAATCTTCAGTGCGTGTGAATGATGAGAGCTTCAAAGAATCTCTGTATTCAGTGTGGAGCAGCGGAGATCAGATCACACCACAGCCACTGCTGGACAAACTCTCTGAACAGAAATCCAGCCTCACTTTACTCTGTTATACTGACACAAACCCCACAGACGCTCAGGACACTGCGTGTGACAGTAATCACACCTTGAATCAGGATGAATCTACTGATCAAACCTCCACAGAGTCTCTGGGTTCTGTCTGTAACGCTGGAGAACAGCAGACCCTGAACACCATACCACTGAAGATGTGTTCTGTCAAACTGATGGACTGCAGGAAACTGATAGAGATGAAAACAGAACCCACACCAGAGAAAGATCAAACTGATGAAGAGGAGAATCATGAGGATTTTGTTCCGTCAGTCAGTCTGGAAATAAAAACAGAACCCAAATCAGAGGAAGAACAGAATGAAGAACATGAGAATGATGATTTTATACCTATAGGTATGTTTAATCTGTTATGCGAGTTGTTATTCATAAAATATGTTTTTGGTTACTTGAGAAAACCACAATGAGGTTAGTTTCTCATTCTCAATAAACACTGATATAGTTTCATATTTTCTTGAGCTTCTTCTTAATGCTGTCGTGTTTGTTTCAGATGAGAGGAGTGATTCATGTTGTGATGGAGAAATGGCCTCTACGTCAAAACAGCGCCTGACAGCACAAGCTCTTTCTCGCATCACCTGTGGAATGACATTCAGTTCACAGAGACATAAAGCTAATCCAATAATACATGAGAGAATTCACACTGGAGAGAAACCACATCTCTGCCCTCACTGTGGAAAGAGCTTTTCCTATCAATATTCTTTGAGAGTTCATCTGAGAATTCACACCGGAGAGAAACCTTATCAGTGCAGTGTTTGTGGGAAGAGTTTTAATAGTCAAAACCATTTAGTGAGACACCAGAGAATTCACACTGGAGAAAGACCTTATCTCTGTAATGTTTGTGGAAAGGGTTTCACTCAACAAGCTGGCCTAGTAAGTCATCAGAGAGTTCATACAGGTGAAAGACCCTTTAAATGTTCTCACTGTGTCAAGTCATTTTCTCAAATGAGTTCCTTGAAAAAACACGAGAGAATTCATATTGGAGAGAAACCTTATCAGTGCTCGAGCTGCGGAGAGAGATTCACTTATTTAAGACATCTTCAGACTCATCAGAAGAAACACGCTGAAGAACAAACTGATCTAAAGTCACACCAAACTACACATATCGAGGAGAAACCCTTTCAGTGTTCACACTGTGAGAAACTCTTCAGTCATAAAGCTAATCGGATAATTCATGAGAGAACTCACACTGGAGAGAAACCTTATCTCTGTAATGTTTGTGGAAAGGGTTTCACTCAACAAGCTGGCCTAGTAAATCATCAGAGAATTCATACAGGTGAAAGACCCTTTAAATGTTCTCACTGTGACAAGTCATTTTCTCAAATGAGTTCCTTGAAAAAACACGAGAGAATTCACACTGGAGAGAAACCTTACCAGTGCTCGAGCTGCGGAGAGAGATTCACTTATTTTGGAAGTCTTCAGACTCATCAGAAGAAACACGCTGAAGAACAAACTGATCTAAAGTCACACCAAACTACACATATCGAGGAGAAACGCTTTCAGTGTTCACACTGTGAGAAACGCTTCAGTCATAAAGCTAATCGCAAAATTCATGAGAGAACTCACACTGGAGAGAAACCTTACCAGTGCTCGAGCTGTGGAAAGAGCTTTTCTCATCCAAATTCTTTTAGAGTTCATCAGAGAATTCACACTGGAGAGAGACCATATCACTGCAGTGTTTGTGGAAAGGGTTTCATTCATCAAACTGGCCTAGTAAATCATCAGAGAATTCATACAGGTGAAAGACCCTTTAAATGTTCTCATTGTGACAAGTCGTTTGCTCGAATGAGTGCCTTGAAAACCCACGAGAGAATTCACACTGGAGAGAAACGTTACCAGTGCTCTAGCTGCGGAGAGAGATTCACTTATTTAAGAAGTCTTCAGACTCATCAGAAGAAACACGCTGAAGAACAAACTGCTCTAAAGTCACACCAAACTACACAACTCTTATGCTAACTCTTGCCCTAATTTTACTCGCAGTATTTTTCTGTGTACTATGTGCCAAGTGAAATGATTCTTAATGTCTTTTCTCATGTACGAATAAAAATGAATCTGATTTATGTTTTTTGTCTGATTATTAACTTCTTGTGCTTATGATAGTTTGTAGTTAAGATGAGGAGGATGATACTAGGTGGTCGTACTTGAGCGACATAATCTGTGGTTGCTTTGGGAGAGGGGAGGAGTGCAGAAAGAGAATCATCAGCGTAGCTGCTGTTATCCTGAGTAGGCCCCGGGAGTCCATTCCAAAAATAATTGATACCAAGGTGTTGAGAATTGAGAGTCGATTCCAATGGTTGGATTCCTCTTTAAGAGCCGTCATAAGCTGAAGCCCCACCCCTTAGCTGATGTCATTGCTCAACTAAATCACATTTAATTCTTATCTAAATTCTAAAACAAATTAGACTTTATAAAAAACTGATGGATGAAGTCTAGAGCTGTGGAAATGACATTAAATGTTCTGCATCCATAAAAGCAAAAGCTTTGTTTGAACACACAATGCAGATATAGTGACATGTATCCACACATTTAAAAAATCATATAAATATGTTTATGTTTTCACACGTACAGTCTTCTCTTACCCTCGATGAGCTCAGTATGTGCTTGAAGAGAATTACATGTATATCTGTTACATGTATGTCTGTTTACAGCTGGGCAACACATGTCTGCACTACTTAAATTTAACAGTAATATTACAATATTCTTACATATTTTAAAACCATGAACTGATTATTAATCTGTCTGTCTATATTCCGAAAGTACGAAATCTGAAAAATAGTCATTTGAGAGGTGCTTTATTTTTGAAAACAGCTAGTAAATAAGATTATTAATGATATATTGGAAATAGAGTTAGGATTTTTTTATAGAAACAATAAACAATGAACTATATGAAGTATGAATGAACTATGAATGTATGTTTTATTAGTATGTGTCTAGTCTAGTCAATTAAGTCTTGTTTTAAGTTGTATGTTGTTCATGCTCATAATCCGTAAACTCTGTTCTCTATGGAATCATCACAACAGAATTCTTTATTGTATCTAAGTGAGGTGACTGGTGGACACATGTTCACTCTGGTCCAATATCTGCAGATTTAACTGGAGAATCTGTGAAAGCCTCAAATTATGATGCACTTGAAGTAATGAAATACGTTTATCTGGAAGTGTGTGGATGACATCAGAACTACTTGACAGTCCACTTCTGATGTCGTTATTATGAGAATGTTACATTTCTTGTAGTTATGTATATTTGTCAATAACACATAAGAGACTGAGGGAGTGTTTTTGACCCTTTAAATTTCACAACAGTGACAACAATGTTATTAGATCACATCAATCTGTAGTGTGATGACATAACCAGTGTCAGGGTTGGGAGGGTGAAATGTATTCCAGTAAATTTACAAATGACTTATTTATATAAAAAAATGCAATCATTAACGTAATTCAAGTATCACAGTATGAAGTAATGTAGTCTGATAGCTTTTGTGTCACTTCTGGGTCAAATGGTGTAAATAAAATCAAGAGAAAAGCAAAATAGTTTAACCCTTGTGCAATTAAAGAGACAATCGTAATCCTGTTTATAATCAAATCTTTTACTAATTGTTGTTAACCGTAATCTTATTATTTAGTTTTTTTATGTAGCTGTAAAGGATTCAAGTTACCAAATGTGTTTATCTGATTACTGTAGTTCAGTTAATGTGATCAGTTTCTCCACAACACTGGTAATGATGAACAGAATGTAAAATGATCTCGATGATGAATTTAGTGGCGAGTGTCTTGTGTCTCCAGTCCAGCAGGAGTCGCTCTGCAGCTCTTTAGTCCGCCGATAAACCCACTAAAGAACGAAAGAAAGTCAAACATCAAGCGCTGCGTGTAACGTTATAAATAACTGTGATTTCGACTCTTTTGTGTTATATTTACGGTACATAAAGGTTTCCTCGATTTTTTGCGTTGGATTCTTCAAGTCTTTCCCAGTTTCAAAGCAAACGAGAAGAAATGTAAGAATATCGTGTTTAAATCTGAGGTGTGTAAATCTGTTAAATGAAGATGTTCATATATTGTATTACGTAGTCTAACATCTGATTATATACATGCTTATTTTTTATATTTTGTCGTAAGTTATCCACTGTCATTTATAATTATAATAAAATAATGATTTTAGTTTTTATTTGTTCAGATGTTGAGGATGACGTCACGGGTGGATGTGTTGTGCTGTAAATCAGTAGGAACTGATCTGTCCATGCTGGATATTGATGATTTCATCACAGAAATCTGTCAGCTGAAGAAAGAGGTGAAGTTACTGGAGGAAAAGCTGAGAATAAGAGGAGATGAACTCAACACTGAGGTTTGGACACATTTAACATCATTTACCTCAATTACTCTGACTGTTTTTATAACGTCATTACTGTCAAACGAAATGAAAATACATATTAGACATTTATGAAATATAAACTCCAATGTTGTGTTGTGTGTTGTTCAGGTTATGTCTGGGGTTTTGTGGAGTCAATCTTCAGTGTGTGTGAATGATGGGAGCTTCAAAGAATCTCTGTATTCAGTGTGGAGCAGCGGAGATCAGATCACACCACAGCCACTGCTGGACAAACTCTCTGAACACAAATCCAGCCTCACTTTACTCTGTTATACTGACACAAACCCCACAGACGCTCAGGACACTGCGTGTGACAGTAATCACACCTTGAATCAGGATGAATCTACTGATCAAACCTCCACAGAGTCTCTGGGTTCTGTCTGTAACGCTGGAGAACAGCAGACCCTGAACACCATACCACTGAAGATGTGTTCTGTCAAACTGATGGACTGCAGGAAACTGATGGAGATGAAAACAGAACCCACACCAGAGAAAGATCAAACTGATGAAGAGGAGAATCATGAAGATTTTGTTCCTTCAGTCAGACTGGAAATAAAAACAGAACCCAAATCAGAGGAAGAACCGACTGAAGAACATGAGAATGATCATTTTAATCCTTCAGGTATGTTTCATCTGTCATGTTAGATGCTTATTCATAAAATATGTTTTTGGTTACTTGAGAAAACCACAATGAAGTTAGTTTCTCATTCTCAATAAACACTGATGTAGTTTCATATCTGCTGTCGTGTTTGTTTCAGATGAGAGGAGTGATTCATGTTGTGATGGAGAAATGGCCTCTACGTCAAAACAGCGACTGACAGCACAAACTCTTTCCCGCATCACCTGTGGGAAGACTTTCAGTTCACAGAGACATTTCGAGACACACGAGAGAAAACACACAGAACAGAAACTCTTCACCTGCACCAGATGTGACATCAGCTTTCCTACCTCACAAGAGAAGAAACATCATTTACAAGAGCACAGAGACAAGAAACACTTTCACTGTGAGCAGTGTGGGAAGAATTTTCTCTCGTCTTCTCGTCTGAAAGTTCACGTGCGGACACACAGCGGTGAAAAGTCTTTCCACTGCAGTGAATGTGACAAATATTTCAGCACCAAAGCAAATCTTGTTCTTCATCAGAGAATTCACGCTGGAGAAAAACAGTCTGAGAAGAGATTCGTAAGTCTTCAGAGTCATCAGAAGAAACACGCTGAAGAACAAACTGATCTAAAGTCACACCAAACTACACATACAGAGGAGAAACTCTTTTATTGTTCACACTGTGAGAAACTGTTCCGTCATAAAGCTAATCGGATAATTCATGAGAGAGTTCACACTGGAGAGAAACCTTACCACTGCCCTCACTGTGGAAAGAGCTTTTCTCAGTCAAGTTCTTTAAGCGTTCATCAGAGAATTCACACTGGAGAGAGACCATATCACTGCAGTGTTTGTGGAAAGGGTTTCACTCATCAAACTGGCCTAGTAAATCATCAGAGAATTCATACAGGTGAAAGACCCTTTAAATGTTCTCATTGTGACAAGTCGTTTGCTCGAATGAGTGTCTTGAGAGACCACGAGAGAATTCATACCGGAGAGAAACCTTATCAGTGCTCGAGCTGTGGACAGAGATTCACTTATTCAAAAAGTCTTCAGACTCATCAGAAGAAACACGCTGAAGAACAAACTGATCTAAAGTCACACCAAACTACACATATCGAGGAGAAACGCTTTCAGTGTTCACACTGTGAGAAACGCTTCCGTCGTAAAGCTAATCGAATAATTCATGAGAGAACTCACACTGGAGAGAAACCGCATCTCTGCCCTCAATGTGGAAAGAGCTTTTCTCATCAAAGTGCTTTACGAGTTCATCTGAGAATTCACACCGGAGAAAAACCTTATCAGTGCAGTGTTTGTGGGAAGAGTTTTAATCAACATAATAATTTAGTGACACACCAGATAATTCACACTGGAGAAAGACCTTATCAGTGCAGTGTTTGTGGAAAGGGTTTCACTCAACAAGCTGGCCTAGTAAAACATCAGAGAATTCATACAGGTGAAAGACCCTTTAAATGTTCTCACTGTGACAAGTCGTTTGCTCAAATGAGTGCCTTGAAAAACGACGAGAGAATTCATATTGGAGAGAAACCTTATCAGTGCTCGAGCTGTGGAGAGAGATTCACTTATTCAAAAAGTATTCAGACTCATCAGAAGAAACACACTGAAGAACAAACTGCTCTGGAAACATCGTAGCGTCTATAACTCGGAATAATTTTACTTGCAGTGTTTTTCAGGGTTATATGTTCCAATAAAAACATTTCTGCATGTCTTTCCTCATGTACGAATGAAAATGAATCTGACTTATGTGAAGGTGAGATCTGTCTGGTTATTGCAATAATTGGCCATTTCGCTTGAAATTAATTTTAACCTGAATAGACTAATGGCAACTGAACAATGTAGACAACTGACAACTCTCTATGCTCGAGTGTGACCAAATGGTTGCATTTTGCAGCTACATTTTCATTCAATGCGACCAGTTTTTCATAATGGTTGCACTGGTGCAGCTGCCAAAATTCTGAATATATATTAAAACTTTGATGCGTAATAATGTTATATTGTTCAAGCAGAGCATCCAGCCACTCCCTTTCATTCCTCCCTTTCACCAGCCCTCCCTTTGCCATTTGTTTATCTATCACCAAAGTTGGATGCGAGATGCGCATTCAATGCTAATGATGAAGTGGTCATCGACTACTGAAGAGAATATCTCTTCTAAAGGATCAACAGATGAGACGAGTAAAGCGCTCACTTTCGCAACTACAATAAATATGTTTTGACTGCAGAATGCAAGAATTTCACTAGAAACAATCATTGTAAAAGCAGTGTGTTTTGTGAACGTAAACAGTTGGGAAACAAGAACAAGAGAATGAGATGGGGTGGAAACTGCGGTCAGGCCAGCCTCCACTTTGAAAACGTCGGGCAAGCCAGCCCTCACATTGGTTTTCTGTGCGCGCATATATGAAAGATTGCGGTAAGAGCGCGGGACGACAAATTTCGAAATAAAAGTGGTTTCGGACTCTCTCATTTGTAAGTGTTTTAACGGTGGCAAGTGATGTTGCTAGGGCAATGAGAGACGACGTTAAAGGGTTACTATTCAGTTTCTATAATGTTTTGATTGATTTCTAGGCCGTTGATTAGGTATTTTGGTGGTTATAAGAGTGTTGCTATGCAGTTTGTGTGGCGTTTTGGGTGGTTGCTAGGGCGTTGCTAAGGCATTTTGGTGGTTGGTTTTGACCTAGTGGGCCAGTTGTGGCCTAGTGGTTAAAGATACAGGCTCATATGGGTGACCATAACTGACAAATAGGTAATTTTTCATACACCATATCAGGACTTTCTGATGTGGAGTTTTTGTAATAAAAGTCCCCTCAATATCCTATATCCTAGATAGTTTTTTCTCTATCTTCAGATAGGGATTAAAAATAAACTACCTGTTTCTTGAAAGTGATTTCACCTCAGAATCATAGTTGAACTATCTCAGACTGACACTCAAACAATATCAGGATACATTTTTCTATAACGTAAATAATCCCCAAAATTTCCTATATAAAGTATGCTGTTTTTAGAATTCACGTACACAATCTTTTCTTGTCGCTCGTTAAAATATTCATACAGTTTTATGACAATCCTATTGGTTTCAAAGACATTTAAAAGAGCTTGCAATACCAGCTGTGGGCTCCGGTTCGTTTCAGTTCTTTTTTCTGAAGTCCAAGACACTGTTCATGGAACCACCTGTCACAACAGTCTCATTAGATCTAGAGTGGAATGGTAAAATTTCAATGAAATTATAAATATCTTCAGATTACAAGTTAACTTATTTAATATTATTAATTTATCCTTCATATTCAGCCTTTACTACGCCAGCACAGACTAAAAAATGAGACCAAAATGTGAAATGACACTGAAATGTGAAAGGAAAAAAAAACTCACCCAGTGTGTAGTGGGAGGCCCAGATCCAATTGGTTTTGCCATTGAACACATGGCACAGTTATTGGCCTCATCGAACACTAAAAAATATGTAAATAATTAACCCGATATTAGCTTAACATATTTTAATTTGGTGCAGCAGATACAGCATTCAAATTTATAAATATTTTAAATTATATTTAGCATGCATGTATTTGTTATTTATGTATATTTATTTAATACTAAATGCATAATTTAAATTTGACCCTACAAGGAAAATTAAACACCAAATGTTATTGATTCACCCTAATTGTCTTTGAAAACTAAACACTAAAGACATGTTTTGTCTTTGTACAGTCTCATAATCTTCACATGCATGTTTGGTATCATTTGAAATGTCTCAGAGCGATTGGTACAATGGTCTCATATCCACAGCAGTAGAGTAGATCATAACATAGAAGATATTAAAGATATTCTGCTCACTGTTGAGGTTGTGTCTTCATGCAAATGCCCATTTGTGACCTGATCAGATCCAGGACAGAGTCCTTAACAATTTAAATTGTTGTTGTGTGGAGGAAGGGTATTTTGGTCGAGTATTTAAGGGAAGCTGGCAAAATGTTCTTGGGAATTCTTACTATGATAAACCCGATGGTGCTGTGTTTGCATTCAGACTCCAATCGCATCTTTTTCTACTGTCAGATATCCGTCTTCTTAGACTCGTAGACTAATCTTTGAGGATTTGATGTTTTGTTTTTGTATTCTCTGAATTTAATTGTAATTGACAAGAAACATTTACCTGACTAATGAATTGTCATGTTTGAATTTGTTCTGCATTTTTCTTATTTAATGAACTTTAGTACATCACACTATATCCTTTGTTACCGCAAATCTACGTTCAGGTTAGTGACGGACTAAATTAGGTGGAGCATTGGGGCACACCAGCTGAGATTTTAGAGCTCCGGCTAACTACTTGGCATTAGTTTAAGTGTACTTAGACCGTAGGGGCTAATGTTTCCGTTTAGAACAGCACATATGTTGTCTGACCAATCTAAATAAGGTAAGTCTCAAACCTCTGGTTATTGGAATATTATTCTAACTAAGTGTACATAGGAAACTATGGCATGATTATACAAAGCTACCTTCAGAGGAAGTAAGAGTGGTCATGACCTCAGGTTAGAAATAATCATTACTTTAATTAAGTTTTTATAGTCTAAGGGGACTGGAAAAAATAATACTTTCTGAGTGTTACTAGTCATAGAACCTCTGGCAGGGACCAAGACTGACGAGTTTTTGACCGTGAGATCCGCGTGTAACGGCCGGCGCGAGACTCTAAGCGACACTGAGAATCGGATGAATGAGTGTAATTTACAATAAGGCTGAAGAACCAAACATTGACCAAAATTGCAGGATTATTATCACGCATAATAATCAAATACAAATAATATCATTCAACGAGGTTTCTTTTTTATCTTTAGGAGTCTTTTGGGATAACGTTAACTGTAACAACCCAGAGCGCTGGAAAGACAGAACTCGCGCATGCCTTCACCATGCCACTTGGACTCCGCCATTGGGCCAGTGGGTGGTTGGTGGTTCTTCTTTTTTAACATGTTTTCACCACCTTACAGTTCAATAATAAATTCAAGCTATTAGACTCTGACATAGTAATGATTATAAGACCCCTTTGTGTTTGTTGGCAGAAGCTGTCTGTAACTTATGTGAATACAATTTACCAGACAACCTTCAATGCTAATAGAGATATTATACTAACCAATGTGTAGAAGAATTTAGCCAAAAAGGATCAAAATAAATTGTATTGTTAATTATTACTCTCTTTTATTTCCTGAGTTTTATTTACTGTTTTTAATGTTTGATTGCCTTTGCTAACCTGGACATATTGATTAGCCCAGCCCACAACATATTGTGTTGTCCGGTATGTAATTTGCTCTAAATTTTGACATTCTTGAAATCTTTCTTATTTAAATTAATTTTACTAGACAGTAACGTGATCATTATGAATAGATGTTTTGTCTGAAGATTAGTTAAAAATGATTTTCTTCAACAATCAAGCTCATTGAAATGTTCCTCAACATGTTTTGTTAAAGCTACTTTAGGATACACTCTTTAAAAAACAGGTGCTTCAAAAGATAATTAAATGTCATAGAATAACCATCTGGTTCCACAAAAATCTTTCTGTTTCACAAAATGTTCTTTGTGGCGAAACTTGGTTTCTCAGATTATAAAAAGTAAGAAACAGATTGTTCTTGAAGAACCTTTAACTGAATGGTTCTTTGGGGAACAACAAGTGGTTATTTCAATGTATCGCTGTCAACAACCTTTAAAGGACTTTATTTTTAATGAGTGTATTGCTGACAAAGCTGCATTTGGTTATCATTACACCATAGTACATACAATCACTAGACCTGATTAACAAACCTGATGATTCCAGTATCTGGGCACCCATTACTCCTCTTCCAATTGCCATTTCTTTTCGGAAGTCCCAAAGCTTATGACTGGGACAGCTAGAAAGGCCTCCGTCACTTCCCTTGCAATCTAAACAAGCACCAACATTCAATACATTAGATACTGCTGCGGAAAAAACTAAGAGACCATTCCAAATGTTCATTTGTATAATGTAGAAAAATCCACAGGCAAAACCAAGTTAAAATTAAAAAATCCACGTAATGTAGAGACAACATCTATTAGCAAACCAACTTGTAAAATGTAATTATATTTCACATATTACTTTGCATCACTTCACATACCATGGTGACAATGACGCCACAGCTACTGGCATCCTGCTGGGTTGGAAGGGTCAGCACTCATCTCCATTTTCCATTTTGTTTTCCATTTTATGTTCTGCCACTCTGTTTTCCTATGGCACTCACTTCTTATTTTTAGGTACTTGCTGAATGTGATTTGTTTTGTTAGTTATTGAAATTGATATTTAGAACACAGAAAAAAATAGATACATTTGATACAAATTATAAATTATCGGGGCGTAAAGAGTGAATAATAAGCAGACAAAATTTCACATCGTTTTTTAGATAAAACATAAATAGCAATTTAATAATAATATGATTTTATTGGGTAATTCATTTCCCCCAAAATTGTGTGAGCTGCAAAATCGTGGACAGCCAATATTTAATAGCTTGTATAACTGTTTGATATCTGTCAATATCAGTTTCATTAAAATATGCTCAATAATATTAAACAATTCTTCTGGATCAGCAATAAACCATCTGAACAGGTGTAGAGCATGGTAAATCAAGTGTGCACAGAAAATGAAAAAAGACTATTCGTGATCACTATTGTGATGGCAATGGCAATTTTATTTATATAGCACATTTCATACACAGTGGCAATTCAAAGTGCTTTACATAGAAGAAATTAAAATAATAAAAAGAAATAAGAGTAATTAAAACAGTTTATAAAAATAAAATACAGTACAGTACAGACAGTCGGACGAACATTGGCACAGTGCTCATTCATTAAATGCATAGCTAAACAGATGCGTTTTGAGTCTGGATTTGAAAGTGACTATTGTAGGAGCACATCTGATCTCCTCTGGAAGCTGGTTCCAGCTGCGGCTGGCATAATAGCTAAAAGCAGATTCGCCATGCTTTGAGTGAACCCTTGGTATTTCTAGCTGATATGATCCTAGTGATCTGAGTGATCTGTTGGGTTTATATTCATTGAGCATCTCTGCAATGTATTGAGGTCCTAGGCCATAGAATGATTTATATACCAGTAATAATACTTTAAAATCAATCCTAAATTTAACTGGGAGCCAGTGTAAAGACCTGAGGACTGGTGTGATATGTTCATATTTTCTAGTTCTGCTCAGAATCCTGGCGGCAGCGTTCTGTATGAGCTGCAACTGTCTAATGGTCTTTTTGGGAAGGCCAGTGAGGAGTCCATTACAGTAATCCACCCTGCTGGTGATGAAAGCATGAACAAGTTTCTCTAAGTCTTGTCTGGAAACAAAGCATCTAATTCTTGCAATATTTTTCAGATGGTAGTATGCTGATTTGGTTATTGCTTTGACATGACTACTGAAACTAAGGTCTGACTCTAGTGTCACACCAAGATTCCTGACTTGATTTTTAGTTGTTTGACCCCTAGAGTGAAGGTATGCGTTCACCTTGAGAACTTACTCTTTGTTTCCAAATGCAATGACTTCAGTTTTGTCTTTGTTTAATTGAAGAAAGTTTTGACACATCCAATTGTTGACTTCATCGATGCATTGGCACAGGGAGTCAATGGGGCTGTAATCGTTAGGCGATAGGGCTAAGTAGATCTGTGTGTCGTATGCATAGCTGTGGTAAGCAATTTTGTTCTTTCTCATTATTTGGCTCATTGGGAGCATATACAGGTTGAACAGGATTGGCGCAAGAATTGAGCCTTGAGGGACTCCGCATGTCATGATCAATTGGCTTTAATGTGTCAATCAGAATCATTTCTAAAACATAGTAATAAGATGTACATTCATATAGCCGGGGAAAGCTGTTATGTTCACATAGCAAAGAGTCAACACCTACACTAAGAAAACAGAAACAAATGACAGATGCTTAAACTTTTTACCATCTCATAGACTTAAATAATTTTGAAAAATCTGAATAATTAGTAGACAGTAAAATAATAACATCTTTGTCAAAACTTAGTCATTATTTTGAAATAATTTATCCGTATAAGCATCACAAAAGTCCTGATATTGTTTGAGTGTCAATCTGAGATGGTGGACTATGATTCTGAGGTGAAATCATTTTCTAGAAACAGGTAGTTTATTTTTAATCCCTATCTGAAGATATAGAAAAAACAGTCTATATAGGATATTGAGGGGACTTTTATTAAAAAACTCCACATCAGAAAGTCCTGATATTGTTTGAGTGTCAATCTGAGATGGTTCAACTATGATTCTGAGGTGAAATCACTTTCAAGAAACAGGTAGTTTATTTTTAATCCCTATCTGAAGATAGAGAAAAAACAGTCTATATAGGATATTGAGGGGACTTTTATTACAAAAACTCCACATCAGAAAGTCCTGATATGGTGTCTGAAAAATTACCTATTTGTCAGTTATGGTCACCCATATGAGTCTGTCTCTTTAACCACTAGGCCACAACTGGCCCACTAGGTCAAAACCAACCACCAGAATGCCTTAGCAACGCCCTAGCAACCACCCAAAACGCCACACAAACTGCATGTTGGAAATGCGAGTATGTGAAGAAGAGGAAGCAGCTCAGCTGCGGTTGTGTAGAAGGGTGGGGGAGGTATGTGCTATGTGTAGAAGGGTGGGGGAGGTATGTGGTATATTGTTTTGCAGGAACCAAAAGGACAAAGCAGAAGTTGGTGATTGGTGGAAACAAGGGAGGATCCCCGGCCCCTGCAGAAGAGAGATCGTCGTGACATACCATATATATTGTGTGACTATGTACATTGGGGGTTGTTGGTTTTTGAGAGGACAGAGGAGTGTTTGTCTAACAACCCAGCATGCTGTATTTATTTTTTGGTATCTGGTTAATAAACCTCATTTTATTGGAAATCCTCTCCCTTCAATTTTTGAATATGCAGGACGCATGAAAGTCCAACAGACCGCAGTGGGTGGAAGGGGTGTTATTAAAACCAACGCATCATTTCTTGTTTATCATTAAAAACAGATTGAAAAACAGCAACTGATTATTATTAACAGTTTCAAAAAATTTAATGAGACTAAATGAAAGAAACTTGACGAATGAAATTTGTCTTAATTCAGTTTCTTGCACTGGCAAGGGTGGGATGCAGATGAGCATACTATGTATTGTAGATGTCTTGCAGATGTAAATGCAGACGTCAAATAGACGTAAGCCAGTTATATGTGTGCTATCAGGGTGGTCTTGAGACCAGACTGCTTGCTGTCCATTTGGTTGTTCTGGGTGAGAAAGAATGAGAGCTGGTTACATACCACACGCTCATGAGTTTAAGCAATGAAGGGGGGGGGAGGGATACTGGTCAGTAGTTCTCTCTAGAGTATTTTCTACAAACAAAGAAAAAGGCACAACACCTCCACCCAAGATCATCTGAAGCCTCAACAAACTCCATCAGGACACTTTCTTTCCTTTGATGGGCAAGTATGATAATCAGGGTTATAAAACAGTGCATCATAAATCCTTTTCACAAAGATGTCTTGGAATGAAGAAACTGATGGTCTGGTTCAGGCTGTTGATCTGCTGAATTTCAAGTGCTGCCAACTTCAACCTCTTCCAATGCTAAGCTGTATGTGTGCGTATGTATGTTATATTAGTATGTGTTGTGACGGGGTAAGAGACACAACACACACAGAATAGAGGTGTAAGCAACCCCAGTGGGGAATTTATTATAAAACTTAAAATAATACGTCCAAAAGGTGACACTCGGGGTGCTCGTGCATTAAGGTCCCGCCAGTCCGTGCAGTGTTCTTATGCTAAACACTTACATCCTGTCTAGATAACCTTTGTCCTCTGTCCTCCAGACCAGCTCGTGCCACCCCCTCTTGTCCCTGGCTGTCTGACATCATCCGCGAACAACGGAGTACACTCAGGGCTGCTGAAAGGAGATGGCGCAAGACCACGAATCCTGCTGACCTAGGGGACTACCTGTCACTACTTTCCTCTTTCTCTGCTAGTGTTACCAAAGCTAAAATGTCTTTCTATACCACCAAGGTGTGCAATGCACCTAACACTCTACAGTTTTTCAAGATATTTAACTCTCTTCTTTAACCCCCTCCTCCCCCTCCCACTTCATCTTTGACTGCTGAAGACTTCGCTGTATTTTTCATTGAGAAAACATCATCCATCATCAAAGAATTTTCGGTACCTCCGACCTTGGTACAGACCTCCCAAACTTCAACCATCGAACTCTCCTCTTTCACCCCACTGACGGACACTGAAGTAATCAGACTTCTCTCCAGCCACCCCACCACCTGTCCCCTTGACCCAATCCCCTCGGATCCTTCAGGCCATATCCAGCACACTCACACCTGCACTCACACACATCATCAACACCTCCGTGCTCACCGGCACTTTTCCATCCACATTCAAACAGGCCCAAGTCATGCCCATCTTTGATCCCGACAGTTACAGACCTGTCTCTCTCCTCCCATTCATTGCAAAAATACTTGAAAGGGAAGCGTTCATCCAGGTGTCCTACCTATCCCAGAACAAACTACTGGATGACAAGCAGTCTGGCTTCGAAATGAACCACTCCACTGAGACTGCACTGCTATCGGTCACAGAAGCATTGCGGCTAGCCAAGGCTGATTCTAAATCCTCGGTCCTGATTCTGCTAGACTTATCTGCAGCGTTTGACACTGTCAATCACCAGATACTGCTAGCAACCTTGTCGTCACTAGGAGTCTCAGGTTCCCCTCTCCACTGGTTCAAATCCTACCCCTCCAACATATCCTTCAGGGTGTCATGGAGGGCGTCGCTGTCCACTGCTCACCACTTGATCACTGGGGTCTCTAAGGGATCGGTGCTTGGACCACTGCTTTTTTCCATCTACACCTCATCCTTAGGACCCATCATACAGGCTCATGGCTTCTCGTATCACTGTTATGCTGACGACACGCAGATGTACATCTCGTTTCACCCAGATGATTCCATTGTTGCAGTTCGCATTACAACTTGCCTTGAGGACATCTCAACTTGGATGAAAGAGCATTACCTCCAGCTGAACCCTGCCAATACAGAATTACTCGTGTTTCCGGCACACCCTACGGCACACCCTAAAATCACTCTTTCCAAAACAGCCAGGAACCTCGGAGTAATATTTGATGAACAGCTGTCCTTCAATGATCACATTGCAAAGACAACACGGTCATAGCAATATGCCTTATTCAACATTAGAAAGGTGAGACCCTATCTCACTGACCATGCGGCACAACTCCTTGTCCAAGCCATGGTAATCTCAAGGTTGGACTACTGCAATGCTCTCCATGCTGGTCTTCCTGCAAAGGCTATCAAACCGCTTCAGATGGTTCAGAACCAGGCAGCACGCCTTGTCTTCCAACAGGCCTAAAGGGCTCATGTGACCTCCCTTTTCATCTCAATCCACTAGCTACCGGTCGAAGCCCGTATCAGATTCTGCGTCTTGTATTGCCTTCTCATAAGGACAGTAAATCACGTTTCCGCTCATTCTGCTTCACAACTTCTTCCTGGTGGAACCTTCTTCCTAACTCTGTCCGGTCATCGGTCATCATTTCCCAGGCGACGCTGATCCCAGATCTGCGCCTGGCCAAGTGTATAGTCTAGTCAATAAAGTCTTGTTTTACATTGTCTATTGTTCATGCTCATAAACCGTAATCACTGTTCTCTATGAAATAATCACAATCAAATTCTTTATTGTATCTAAGTGAGGTGAATGGGTGGACAGATGTTCACTCTAGGTCCAATATTTGCAGATGTAGCTGGATAATCTGTGAAAACCTCAAATTAAGCTACCCTTTTAGTAATGATATACTTTTTGTTCTTTTTTTTATACTTCTTATGTTGTATTATGAGAATGTTACATTTCTTGTAGTTATGTTTATATGTCAATAACACATAAGAGACTGAAGGCATGTTATAACCCTTTAAATTTCACTACAGTGACAACAATGTTATTAGATCACATCAATATTTAGTGTAATGACATAACCAGTGTCAGGTTTTGGAGGGTGAGTTTAAAAATGTATTCCAGTACAGTTACAAATTATTTATTTATATAAAAAAGTCCAATCAATAATGTAATTCAAGTATCACAGTATAAAGTTATGTAGTCTGATAGCTTTTGGATTACTTTTGAGTCACATGGTGTGAATAAAATCGATGGGAAAACAAAATAGTTTAACCCTTGTGTAATTGAAGAGACAATTGTAATCCTGTTTATAATCAAATCTTTTACTAATTGTTGTTAACCGTAATCTTATTATTTAGACTTTTCATGTAACTGTAAAGGATTCAAGTTACCAAATGTGTAAATCTGATTACTGTAGTTCAGTTAATGTGATCAGTTTCTCCACAACACTGGTAATGATGAACAGAATGTAAAATGATCTCGATGATGAATTTAGTGGCGAGTGTCTTGTGTCTCCAGTCCAGCAGGAGTCGCTCTGCAGCTCTTTAGTCCGCCGATAAACCCACTAAAGAACGAAAGAAAGAAAGTCAAACATCAAGCGCTGCGTGTTACGTTATAAATAACTGTGATTTCGACTCTTTTGTGTTATATTTACGGTACATGAAAGTTTCCTCGATTTTTTGCGTTGGATTCTTCAAGTCATTCACAGTTTCAAAGCAAACGAGAAGAAATGTGAGAATATCGTGTTTAAATCTGAGGTGTGTAAATCTGTTAAATGAAGATGTTCATATTGTAGTACGTAGTCTAACATCTGATTATTTACATGCTTATTTTTTTATATTTTGTCGTAAGTTGTCCACTGTCATTTAATTATAATAAAATAATGATTTTAGTTTTTATTTGTTCAGATATTGAGGATGACGTCACGGGTGGATGTGATGTGCTGTAAATCAGTAGGAACTGATCTGTCCATGCTGGATATTGATGATTTCATCACAGAAATCTGTCAGCTGAAGAAAGAGGTGAAGTTACTGGAGGAAAAGCTGCGGAGAAGAGGAGATGAACTCAACACAGAGGTTTGGACACATTCAACATCATTTACCTCAATTACTCTGACTTTATAATTATATATTAGATATAAAGCTCCTGTGTTGTGTTGTGTGTTTGTCAGGATGTGTCGGCAGTTTTGTGGAGTCAATCTTCAGTGTGTGTGAGTTCACTGCTGGACAAACTCTCTGAACACAAATCCAGCCTCACTTTACTCTGTTATACTGACACAAACCCCACAGACGCTCAGGACACTGCGTGTGACAGTAATCACACCTTGAATCAGGATGAATCTACTGATCAAACCTCCACAGAGTCTCTGGGTTCTGTCTGTAACGCTGGAGAACAGCAGACCCTGAACACCATACCACTGAAGATGTGTTCTGTCAAACTGATGGACTGCAGGAAACTGATGGAGATGAAAATAGAACCCACACCAGAGAAAGATCAAACTGATGAAGAGGAGAATCATGAGGATTTTGTTCCTTCAGTCAGTCTGGAAATAAAAACAGAACCCAAATTAGAGGAAGAACCGACTGAAGAACATGAGAATGATGATTTTATTCCTTCAGGTATGTTGCATCTGTCATGTGAGTTGGTTTTTCATAAAATATGTTTTTGGTTACTTCAGAAAACCACAATGAAGTCAGTTTCTCATTCTCAACAAACACTGATGCAGTTTCATATTTGCTGTTGTATTTGTTTCAGATGAGAGGAGTGATTCATGCTGTGATGGAGAAATGGCCTCTACGTCAAAACAGCGTCTGCTAGCACAAACTCTTTCCCACACCACCTGTGGGAAGACATTCAGTTCACAGAGACATTTCAAGACACGTGAGAGAAAACAGACAGAACAGAAACTCTTCACCTGCACCAGATGTGACATCAGCTTTCCTACCTCACAAGAGAAGAAACTTCATTCACAAGAACACAGAGACAAGAAACACTTTCACTGTGAGCAGTGTGGGAAGAATTTTCTCTCGTCTTCTCGTCTGAAAGTTCACGTGCGGTCACACAGCGGTGAAAAGTCTTTCCACTGCAGTGAATGTGACAAATATTTCAGCACCAAAGCAAATCTTGTTCTTCATCAGAGAATTCACACTGGAGAAAAACGGTGTGAGAAGAGATTCGTAAGTCATCAGACTCATCAGAAGAAACACGCTGAAGATCAAACTGATCTAAAGTCACACAAAACTACAAATACCGAGGAGAAACGCTTTCAGTGTTCACACTGTGAGAAACTGTTCCGTCATAAAGCTCATCTGATAATTCATGAGAGAATTCACACTGGAGAGAAACCTTACCAGTGCTCGAGCTGTGGAAAGAGCTTTTCTCATCAAAGTGCTTTACGAGTTCATCTGAGAATTCACACTGGAGAAAGACCTTATCAGTGCAGTGTTTGTGGAAAGGGTTTCACTCAACAAGCTGGCCTAGTAAATCATCAGAGAATTCATACAGGTGAAAGACCCTTTAAATGTTCTCATTGTGACAAGTCGTTTGCTCAAACGAGTGCCTTGAAAAACCACGAGAGAATTCACACTGGAGAGAAACCTTTCCAGTGCTCGCGCTGTGGAAAGAGCTTTTCTCATCAAAGTGCTTTAAGAGGTCATCTAAGAATTCACACCGAAGAGAAACCTTATCAGTGCTCGAGCTGCGGAGAGAGATTTGCTTATTTAAGACATCTTCAGACTCATCAGAAGAAACACGCTGAAGAACAAACTGATATAAAGTCACACAAAACAACACATATCAAGGAGAAACGCTTTCAGTGTTCACACTGTGAGAAACTCTTCCGTCATAAAGCTAATCAGATAATACATGAGAGAATTCACACTGGAGAGAAACCTTACCACTGCCCTCACTGTGGAAAGAGCTTTTCTCATCAAAGTGCTTTACGAGTTCATCTGAGAATTCACACCGGAGAGAATCCTTATCAGTGCAGTGTTTGTGGGAAGTGTTTTAATCAACATAATAATTTAGTGACACACCAGAGAATTCACACTGGAGAAAGACCTTATCTCTGTAATGTTTGTGGAAAGGGTTTCAATCATCAAACTGGCCTAGTAAATCATCAGAGAATTCATACAGGTGAAAGACTCTTTAAATGTTCTCAGTGTGACAAGTCATTTGCTCAAATGAGTGCCTTGAAAAACCACGAGAGAATTCACACTGGAGAGAAACCTTATCAGTGCTAGAGCTGTGGAGAGAGATTCACTTATTCAAAAAGTCTTCAGACTCATCAGAAGAAACACGCTGAAGAACAAACTGATCTAAACTCACACAAAACTACACAACTCTTATGCTAACTCTTGCCCTAATTGTACTGGCAGTATTTTTCTGTGTACTATGTGCCAAATGAAATTATTCCTAATGTCTTTTCTCATGTATGAATAAAAATGAAACTGATTCATGTTTTTTGTCTGATTATTAACTTCTTGTGCTTATGACAATTTGTAGTTAAGATGAGGAGGATGACACAAGGTGGTTTTACTTGAGTGGCATAATCTGTGGTTGTCTCGGGATAGGGGAGGAGGACAGAAAGAGAATCATCAGCGTAGCTGCTGTTATCCTGAGTAGGCCCCGGGAGTCCATTGCAAAAATAATTGATACCAAGGTGTTGAGAATTGAGAGTCGATTCCAATGGTTGGATTCCTCTTTAAGAGCCTTCATAAGCTGAAGCCCCACCCCTTAGCTGATGTCATTGCTCAACTAAATCACATTTAATTCTTATCTAAATTCTAAAACAAATTAGACTTTATAAAAAACTGATGCATAAAGTCTAGAGCTGTGGAAATGACATTAAATGTTCTGCATCCATAAAAGCAAAAGCTTTGTTTGAACACACAATGCAGATATAGTTACATTTATCCACACATTTAAAAAATCATATTAATATGTTTATGTTTTCACACGTACAGTCTTCTCTTACCCTCGATGAGCTCAGTATGTGCTTGAAGAGAATTACATGTATATCTGTTACATGTATGTCTGTTTACAGCTGGGCAACACATGTCTGCACTACTTAAATTTAACAGTAATATTACAGTATTCTTACATATTTTAATACAATGAACTGATTATCAATCTGTCTCTCTATATTCCTAAAGTATGAAATCTGAAAAATAGTCATTTGAGAGGTGCTTTATTTTTGAAAACAGCTAGTAAATTAGATTATTAATGATATATTGGAAATAGAGTTAGGATTTTTTATAGAAACAATAAACAATGAACTAATGTAAAAAGTGATAGCTTAATAAAATTGAAATGCATTAAAAATGTGTATTTTTTAATAATAAATAAACATTTAAAAGAAATCAGGGAATTGAGCAGGAATCAAAAAACCGCAGTTTCCAATAATCGATTTTTTGGATTCACATACCAGGAAGTGGAATCGGAATCGACTAAATGGGTTTCATAAAGTTTAGCTTTAGTTCACATGATCCTACTGATTCGCACAAGGCTCAGTTAGTCAAGATAATAGCAAGCACAAGATATTAAAGGGATAGTTCACCCAAACAGGAAAATTCTGTCATCATTTACTCACATTCGAGTTGTTCCAAATCTGTATAAACCACCACGCTGGAAGACAAAGACTGTTCACTTTTCTTCCCAAAGTGACATCCCCTGATTGGGTCGTCTTTACAGTTAAAACAGTTTAGACTTTAGAATTCAGAAATTAGAAATAATTAATATATAAGAATTTATAGTCCGTTTAATATTTGACCTGTGGTTCTCTCTCTGTCTGTCTTTTGTTGTTTTCCACCTTTTTCTTGTTTTTACAGGTATATGCCTTTAGTTGTTTTACTTGTAATCTATTGTGTCTCATGTACAGCTGCTTTGTAACAATGAAAATTGTAAAAAGCGCTATATAAATAAAGTTGAGTTGAGTAAAAGAGACAATAGTCTCCGGTCCTCTTTTTCTGTTCCATCTCTTCCGCTTCACTCGGCCTGTTTCGCTTCTTCAAGGACGCTGGACCCCTAAATCTGTGCCAGGCTACAACCTCTGTAGAAGATTTAATACCCGATGAGATAAATAATGAGAAGATGAGTATTTAAGTTGGCTCAAAGATAGAGAAGTCAGTTCCTTTGCAAACCCCCTCGACTGCCTTCGGTGTCCCTGATAATAAAGTCCATCTTTTGGCATCAAAACTTGTGACTGAAGAGTATTTTCTACAAACAAAGAAAAAGGCACAACACCTCCACCCAAGATCATCTGAAGCCTCAACAAACTGCATCAGGACACTTTCTTTCCTTTGATGGGCAAGTATGATAATGAAGGGTTTTATAAGTCTTTAACAGTGTTGTGTTATTTTCATTACCATGTTTTAATTGCATATGTTTAAACAAGTTATTTGTTATCAATATAATCATGCTGTAATGTCATAATTACTGTGCTGCTGTGAAGGGATGAATAAGGGAGAATATTAGAGTGCAAAGAAAGAGAAGTAAGAACCAGCTCAGGTATGTGCAGGAGTGATTAACTGTTATGCCTGAACCAAGCAGAGCATGCAAACACATACCACAGATCTTGTGTTTAGATAAGTGTTGGGTGAACTAGTTGGGGGAAGTTTGGTGTTTTACAGATGCTAAGAGAACAAAGAAGAAGGGTGCGGTTGTCCATCTCTCCATTGGCTAAAGACTAAACGGTGGATGTCTCAAGAGCCGTGAGATTGGACACTAACTACTGAAGCAAGCTTGAAGATACACCCACACATACACATATAAAAATGTAAAACACTGTTTAGGCGGGGCTGATTCTCCGGGACTCTCTGTTGAGTGAGTTGTGTGTGAGACAGCCCAGCGCTGATTCTGTTTAATAAACTTCAACTTTAATATAACAAGTGTCCGAGACCAATTTTTGGACCCGCAGGACATAAAAAGTCCAACAATAATCAGGGTTATAAAACAGTGCATCATAAATCCTTTTCACAAAGATGTCTTAGAATGAAGAAACTGATGGTCTGGTTCAGGCTGTTGATCTGCTGGATTTCAAATGCTGCCAACTTCAACCTTTTCCATTGCTAAACTGTATGTGTGCGTATGTATGTTTTATTAGTATGTGTCTAGTCAATAAAGTCTTGTTTTAAATTGTTTGTAGTTCGTGCTCATAATCCGTAAACTCTGTTCTCTATGGAATCATCACAACAGAATTCTTTATTGTATCTAAGTGAGGTGACTGGTGGACACATTTTCACTCTAGGTCCAATATTAACAGATTTAACTGGAGAATTTGTGAAAGCTTCAAATTATGATGCACTTGAAGTAATGAAATACGTTTGTCTGGAAGTGTGTGGATGACATCAGAACTACTGGACTGTCCACTTCTGATGTCGTTATTATGAGAATGTTACATTTCTTGTAGTTATCTATATTTGTCAAGAACACCCCTTTAAATTTCACTACAGTGACAACAATGTTATTAGATCACATCAATCTGTAGTGTGATGACATAACCAGTGTCAGGGTTGGGAGGGTGACTTTAAAAATGTATTCCAGTATATTTACAAATTACTTATTTATGTAAAAAAATGCAATCAATAACGTAATTCAAGTATCACAGTATGAAGTAATGTAGTTTGATAGCTTTTGGATCACTTCTGGGTCACATGTGTAAATAAAATCAAGAGAAAAGCAAAATAGTTTAACCCTTGTGTAATTAAAGAGACAATCGTAATCCTGTTTATAATCAAATCTTTTACTAATTGTTGGTAACCGTAATCTTATTATTTTGACTTTTCATGTAACTGTAAAGGATTCAAGTTACCAAATGTTTTTTATCTGATTACTGTAGTTCAGTTAATGTGATCAGTTTCTCCACAACACTGGTAATGATGAACAGAATGTAAAATGATCTCGATGATGAATTTAGTGGCGAGTGTCTTGTGTCTCCAGTCCAGCAGGAGTCGCTCTTCAGCTCTTTAGTCCGCCGATAAACCCACTAAAGAACGAAAGAAAGAAAGTCAAACATCAAGCGCTGTGTCGCCTTCCGATCCGTCCCGGACACACAATTTTTTTCTCTTCGAGCAAAATGCATAATACAAATACAATAACATAGTACAAAGAATGGTAACTTTTAGTATAGTGCATTACATACACGATATAAATGTTCACCATAAATATCTATTAACATCGAGACATTTCAGTGTAAAATAAAACAAAAAAAAAATGAAAAAAAAATGAAACAGAAAAAAAAGAGGAAAGAAACAAGGATTATAAACAAACCAGCTTTGATTTTTAACAGATATTGCGTTCCTGACAGAGGGAAACACGATTTGTTCCGCGCATGCGCGAAAGTGCGTCTACTTCCGGCCGAAATAATTTACGGCAAACACGATTTGTTCCGCGCATGCGTGAAACTCCGTCTACTTCTGTTCCAAACAATTTACGGATGTTTTATTCAAAAAGTTGTTTGTCCATACCGGAAATATTTTTTAGATAAACTCTGTAAAAAAAAAAAGCGAATAACATCAAAAGACATCAAACATATTACAAATTATTATGGTTTGGTGAAACGATACACAAAGAATCCTGTAAAGAGTGGAAAGTAGTTTTTCTCTAATAATCTTTATGTTGCTTTTTATTATATTTTTTGGATTCCAAGAAAATACAATATGACAACATATTATATGTCAGGAGTGAGAAACTGCTTTTTATATATACAAATACTTCTTTATTTATAGAAAAACTATAAAACTACAAAGTAATATTTTTATTAGTGATTCTCTTAAAACCTTTTTTTGGCAAAATATGTCAAGGTTAATATGTGGCACAAATTGATAACCTAATTAAATAATTGAAATCCTTACATGGTTACCCTTGACAAGCAGGATTTTCAGAATTAATCCAATTTATTTTTACATTTGGTCCTTATTTTCTTTAGTTATTCACTAAATCTCAACGTCCCACCCAGCTACTTAAATTGCTGATTGAGGAACAGGGCATTGACCTAACTTTTCTAATATTTAAAAAAAATTCTGCATTTAAGAAACACACAGAAAAAGTTATTTATGTATTTATTACATTTATTTACACATTTGGTTATTCCAAACAACCACCCAATCCCCACCCACCTACTCACTCAACCTAACGACGCTCTGAAGGACAGTCAGGAATCTCTCCTTTCAAGAGAAATTTCTGAAGTTGTTCATAAAACACAAACGAATCCATAGCGCTGGATCAAACACAACAATTCCCTTTGGTATTGTATTCCGAAGGCCTTATTCAAGAAAATCGGAGGATTAGAATTTCTTCTTCGAGCGGACTTTAATATTAACAAATTACCCATATCTCTGTCAGAGTTTCACAAACAAATACTCTTGTATTGGAAAATGTTATACGTACATAGCTTCTCACCACATACATCTGTACTCTGGAACAACAGATATATTCTGCACCGCAACCGATCTCTGTTCTTTGAGGATTGGTATGGGAGAAACATTTGGACCATGGCCGACTTGATGGATACACACGGTCATTTCTTCAATTATGAACAATTTTGCATCAAACATAACTTCAAACCCTCAAAATCAGACTTTTCTAAATTACATAAAGCACTACCCCAAGGTTTTGTCCTAACAAGAAACATTACAGCATACTATACGATACAACCACAATTGGCCCCACTATTAATTCAAGGTATCTTTGTTCTAGATAAAAAATGCACAAACGACTTTATTAGAAAATGTTTTACTGATTATCTTTTCCCTAAAAGCCAAAATAAAAATAACATCTTACAAAAATTTGATAAACACTCAAACACTAAACTAAGAACAATGTATCTTACACTCCCTATTCCTCCTAAAGTGAAAGAAACACACTTCAAAGTAATGAACAATATTTACCCATCTAAAAATGTACTGAATCTTAACTTTGGTATAGATGACATGTACATGTACATTCTGTGAAAATTATGTTGAAACTACGGACCATGTGTTTTTTTCATGTAATGTGATACAGACATTTTGGTGTGATATATATAAATGGGTAAAGCAACAGGTGTCTTCATTCCCAACCTCTTTCTCCAGGGACGATATAACATTTGGATTGATATTGCAAAACAAGGGTGATGAGCTCTGTACTAATACAATTGCATGTCTAGCTAAATTCTTCATCCACAAATGTAGAGTTGTGAAATCATTTCCCAATTTTTTTTTTTTAAATGAATTTAAAACTGTATTTTAAGTCTTGAAAAATGTTGAAAGGTTCTAAAGCACAAAAAAATATGATACCCTTAAATACTTCCCAACTGAGGTTAATAGCTGAACAATAACAGAATTCTACCCTTATGTCATGTTGTAATTTTCTTAAATTTTAATTTATTTTATTTACATTTGTTTTATTTCTTTCTAAGACTGCATATATAATTCCTGGTTGTATTAAGAGCTGCTCCCTCAGGCTATATTTTTATATAATGATGAAACGAATGTTATGCAGCCATGTTTGTTTGTAAATCTTGATCATTTCATAAAAATAAAAAAAGAATAAAAAAAGAATCCATAGCGCTGTCAACCATTTTTGTACTTTCCAATATCGCCACTAACAGACTGTCGTAAAACATCTGCGATAACAGGAATGGGCGCAAATTAGAACGCATCGAGTCGACTGTCGTAAAAACGGGAATTACCGAAAGTAGACGCACTTTCGCGCATGCGTGGAACAAATCGTGTTTTCGGGACGGATCGGGTAACGACACGCTGCGTGTAACGTTATAAATAACTGTGATTTCGACTCTTTTGTGTTATATTTACAGTACATGAAGGTTTTCTCGATTTTTATGCGTTGGATGCTTTGAGTCATTCACAGTTTCAAAGCAAACGAGATGAAATGTAAGAATATCGTGTTTAAATCTGAGGTGTGTAAATCTGTTAAATGAAGATGTTCATAGATTGTAGTACGTAGTCTAACATCTGATTATTTACATGCTTATTTTTTTATATTTTGTCGTAAGTTATCCCCTGTCATTCATAATTATGATAAAATAATATATTTTTTTGTTCAGATATTGAGGATGACGTCACGGGTGGATGTGATGTGCTGTAAATCAGTAGGAACTGATCTGTCCATGCTGGATATTGATGATTTCATCACAGAAATCTGTCAGCTGAAGAAAGAGGTGAAGTTACTGGAGGAAAAGCTGCGAACAAGAGGAGATAAACTCAACACAGAGGTTTGGACACATTTAACATAATTTACTCGGACTGTTTTTATACCGTTATTCATGTCAAACGAAATTAAAATACATATTAGACATATATCAAATATAAAGCTCCTGTGTTATGTGTTTGTCAGGATGTGTCTGCGGTTTTGTGGAGTAAATCTTCAGTGTGTGTGAGTTCACTGCTGGACAAACTCTCTGAACAGAAAAGCCTCAGTTTACTCTGTTATACTGACACAAACCCCACAGACGCTCAGGACACTGCGAGTGACAGTAATCACACCTTGAATCAGGATGAATCTACTGATCAAACCTCCACAGAGTCTCTGGGTTCTGTCTGTAACGCTGGAGAACAGCAGACCCTGAACGCCAAACCACTGAAGATGTGTTCTGTCAAACTGATGGACTGCAGGAAACTGATGGAGATGAAAATAGAACCCACACCAGAGAAAGATCAAACTGATGAAGAGGAGAATCATGAGGATTTTGTTCCGTCAGTCAGGCTGGAAATAAAAACAGAACCCAAATCAGAGGAACAACCGACTGAAGAACATGAGACTGATGATTTTATTCCTTCAGTTATGTTTCATCTGTCATGTGAGTTGGTTTTTCATAAAATATGTTTTTTGGTTACTTGAGAAAACCACAATGAAGTCAGTTTCTCATTCTCAACAAACACTGATGTAGTTTCATATTTGCTGTTGTATTTGTTTCAGATGAGAGGATTGATTCATGTTGTGATGAAGAAATGGCCTCTACGTCAAAACAGCGTCTGCTAGCACAAACTCTTTCCCGCATCACCTGTGGGAAGACATTCAGTTCACAGAGACATTTCGAGACGCACGAGAGAAAACACACAGAACAGAAACTCTTTACCTGCACCAGATGTGACATCAGCTTTCCTACCTCACAAGAGAAGAAACTTCATTCACAAGAGCACAGAGACAGGAAACACTTTCACTCTGAGCAGTGTGGGAAGAATTTTCTCTCGTCTTCTCGTCTGAAAGTTCACGTGCGGACACACAGCGGTGAAAAGTCTTTCCTCTGCAGTGAATGTGACAAATATTTCAGCACCAAAGCAAATCTTGTTCTTCATCAGAGAATTCACACTGGAGAAAAACAGTCTGAGAAGAGATTCGTAAGTCTTCAGACTCATCAGAAGAAACACGCTGAAGAACTAACTGATCTAAAGTCACACAAAACAACACATACCAAGGAGAAACGCTTTCAGTGTTCACACTGTGAGAAACGCTTCAATCGTAAAGCTCATCAGATAATTCATGAGAGAGTTCACACTGGAGAGAAACCTTACCACTGCCCTCACTGTGGAAAGAGCTTTTCTGATCCAAGTGCTTTAAGAGTTCATCTGAGAATTCACACTGGAGAGAAACCTTATCAGTGCAGTGTTTGTGGGAAGAGCTTTAATAGTCATCAAAATTTAGTGACACACCAGAGAGTTCACACTAGGGAAAGACATTATCTCTCTGGGAACAGTTTTAGGTCAAAAAACTGCCCTAAAAAGTCATAAGAGAATTCATACAGGTGAAAGACTCTTTAAATGTTCTCATTGTGACAAGTCGTTTGCTCAAATGAGTGTCTTGAAAAACCACGAGAGAATTCATACCGGAGAGAAATCTTATCAGTGCTCGAGCTGCGGAGAGAGATTCACTTATTTAAGAAGTCTTCAGACTCATCAGAAGAAACACGCTGAAGAACAAACTGATCTGGAATCATTGTAGCGTCTCTATCTCTTGCCCTAATTTTTCTCACAGTATTTTCTGTGTACTATGTGTCAAGAGAAATGTTGCTTAATATCATTTCTCATTTCCAAACAAAAATGAATCTGTTTTATGTTTTTGTTAATTAAAGCGATAGTTCACCCAAAAATTTAAATTCTGTCATCATTTACTCACCTTCCACACAAAATAAACAAAAAGAGATATGTGGAAGAATGCTTATAACAGACAGATTTTGCCCCCCATTGACTCCCATAGTATGAAAAAATACAATGGTAGTCAAAATTGCTTTCCTACATTCTTCAAAATGTCTTCTTTTATGTTTAACATAAGAAAATAAATGATGAAGTAATTTTTCAAGGAGTAGTAAGCAAATGCAATATAAACTATTTAGAACATCCACAACTACTGAATAGCAGGAAAGCTGTGCAACATTTAAGATTTATGTCCACATTTACTGTACTCTTTTATTGTAGCTTGTTGGTCCACTTTCAACATATATTTTAATGATAATTTAATAATTTACTGTAGGGGTCATTGTGGGCATTTCCCAAGCAAGACGGTCTCCATACATTCGGCATCATTTCAGGGAGCACATTTCGAAGTTGCATATTGGGAAGGGGGATGTCTTTGGGGAAGGGGACAATGAATGCTGGCAGGGTCCCACTAGGAGATGTGGCAGAAGGGGTAGGGGACCCAGCAGGCTCCTGGAGGAACTCAGCGATGGACCTCCTGTGAGGTCCGTGTGAGTCATATAGGTGATGTTTGAAGGGACTTCCACTGGGTGTTGGGGAAAAACAAAACAATGTTATATACAAAAGAGTTAAATTGTTCTCGAATTGAAATCCATTTTGTTCTGTTTGCTGGCTTTATTTGAAACACAGATATTGCAAGACAGGAACACATTCAGATTATTTTACAAATCTCAAACAAAAATAAAATACTGTGCGTTGTTGCTAATAAGTGCCTCATACAAAGCTGAATATGTTGGTTGAGGAATATAACTGGTTGAGCATTGCTTTAGGGCTGCACAGGTCATGGGTTTATTTCCAGAGAAGATAAATTTGTATGTATACCATAAATGCACTTCACTGTAAATTCACTCTAAAAAATATAGGTGCTTAACGATGCCATATAGAAGAACCTTTTTTGTCAAAAAGGTTCCATAAAGAATCTTTAGCTTCTGAAGACCTTCAGTTTCAGAACAAGCTCTTCAGGTTATTAAAAGGTAAAAACAAGATGGTTCTTTAAAGAACCTTTGACTGAATGGTTCTTTTTGGAACCAAAAGTGGCTCTTCTTTGGCATCGCTGTGGAAAACCTTTTAAGCAGCTTTATCTTAAAGATCGTTGCTTGGGATAAAAGTATCTGCCAAATCCATAAATTAATATTTTTTATATACGACTCCAAGGAAAAAACAATATCTGCATTGCCATTGTAACCACCACACTGCAATGGTCATTTTGGTGTTTGTGTGTAAGGTAAGGGGACCCCGACTTAATCCAAAAGTTGAAGGTTTTAATTGTACCTGGTCATTTAATTATAGCTTAGACAAAATCCCACATTTGACCCAAAATCATATGCTTATTGTAGTTTGTTAAGAATTAATGATTTTTTTCTAAAGTCCATCTTATTGTAATAACATATATCAATCATTCCATATAGGCAAGTAGTGGGAGGTCAATTTACACCAGGATGTTAAACAACATCGTTGACTAATGGGGATATGCAAGTTTTCGTGCAAATGGTTTGAGGATAAAGAGTTGGAACCATGGCTGAGGTCCGTCTATGGGAACAACCTCCTTAAATAGTATTAATTTTTGCTCCATGATTCCAGGAAAATTCAATGTCACACAAATATATGATGCCGCAGAACGACGCCATCTAGTGGCAGAAGTTCACTATGACAGTGTCCAGATGGCAAATATGACACAAATGAGATAAATCCGTTTAAATAAAATCAAAAATTGAGTTTTTTTATTGTGCATTCCAATTAATATCATTTAACTGCAGGTGGTTTGTTTTGATTTAGGCTATACAACAACAACAAAAAATACAGCTAACACAATAAAAACATGTCAACGTAATAAAATACTTTTTGATTTTGTTTAAAAACGGAGTTATCTCATTTTGGAGCCAAACTCTTCATTTACTTGAGAGATGAATTTAGGATTCAGCGATAGCCCAAATTACAGGATTTTCCCCTTTAATCTGGTCCATTTTTTGAGAAATGCACCAAATAAACTGATCAGACAATAATTACAAACACACAAACATTGTTATCAATGTTAAACAACCTAAAATTTAATAAAACAATTTTATTTGGCATCGTTGGATTGCACTTTACAAAAATAAGGTCGTATTTGTTAACATTCAAATGCATTCGCTAACAGGAACTACAACAGCATTTATTAATGTTCATGTTAATTTCAGCATTTACTAATGCATTTTTTTAAAACATTGTAACTTCACATTATTTAATGCTGTTTTCTTTTATTTTGTAAAAGGTCTTATTTTGAAATTTTCGTGCGGCGCTCGGGTCTTCGGGACGGGGCGATCAGCTGCGACCATGCCGACTGTCAGCGTGAAGAGAGATCTGCTCTTTGAAGCCCTGGGGAAAACATACAGTACGTGTTTTATCATAATAAATACCTAACAAACCGGACACAATCGAAATTTCCAGAGAAATTAATCATTTTTTGGTGTGTGATCGCGTTTCCATATAAAGTAATGATAGAGGAGTACGTTCATGACGTAAATAATAAGTCTTAACTCGTTTGTTTCGACCTTGATCGTCTTAACATTGCTTAGCGAGTCAATATTGTGACTCAAAATAAATGAACATTATGTGCGTGTAACGCTATTTGATCCTCCAGTGTGTCGCAGCGATTGCATCAGATTCAGATTATTACGAGATTTAAAGGACTCCAGTTTAAGATTTTGTGTAGTATTTAAATTGTATGGTTCTCCTGTCAGGTGTTGCTTGAATGCATTACGTTGTGTGTTTGAAAATGTTGTAAATATTATTCCTCATTCATTTGAAAACCGCTGTTTCACTGAAAGCACGTTGATGACGTAATCACAACGCGCCACAGCTCTAACAAATTCTTTTTTTTAGCCGATGAAGAGTTTGATGAACTATGTTTCGAGTTTGGACTCGAGCTGGACGAGATCGTAAGTCGAATTTTATATTTTTATACCTAAACACATAAGGAAAGTGACATAATATTACAAAAAAAAGATTTGTTTTATCTACAATACATTTTAAAATATTTTTTCACTATTATTAAGCTAAAAAAAGTGACTTATTCATGTAAACCGTATTTATTTAACAGACAACTATTTACATTTGTACAAATGTATGTATCCATTAACATTGACCTGTTTTGTTGTCATGTGCATTTGTCTATACTGTATCCGGATTTGAATGTCTAGACGTCAGAGAAGGATATCATAAGCCGAGAACAGGGCGATCAGAAGGCAGAGGGCGCGTCTGATGTTGTTCTGTATAAGATCGACGTGCCAGCCAACCGCTATGATCTGCTGTGTCTGGAGGGTCTGGTCAGGGGTCTGCAGGTTTTCAAAGAGAAGTACGACCAAGTGTGATTTTGAATATCAATTCAAGTCATTTTTAGTCAAATTGTGTGAACGTACCGCTGAACAAAATGATTGTGTGTTTGTTTATAGGATTGAAGCTCCCCGGTACAGGCGAGTGAGTCCTGCCAATGGGGTAGAGCCTCAGCGTCTGGTCATAACGGAGGAGGTGAATGATTTACATTTCCATATAGAAGTGCGTTAAATAATCCGATACTATCAGAGAAAACCTCATCAGCTGTATCGAAGCATGGAGAGAGATCTCTCAGAATATTGGGACTGATTTACTGCTGATTCTTACGTCACGTGTTCTTCATGTGTCCATGTAGACGGCATCTGTGAGGCCACACGCGGTAGCAGCTGTCCTGCGCAACATCACGTTCAATCAGGAGCGATACGAGAGCTTCATAGAGCTGCAGGAGAAACTTCACCAGAACATCTGCAGGTGTGTGAATACTTGCTCACGATTTGCTTCTATTTGTGTTAGATTATTCTCCAGGTGGATGACTCATAGCCACGCCTCTTCTCCTTTTCAGGAAGAGAACTCTGGTTGCCATAGGAACACATGATTTGGATACCATCTCCGGTCCATTCACCTACACCGCCAAACCGCCCGGAGAGATCCGCTTCAAACCGCTCAATCAGGGCAAAGAGTACACCGCCACTGAACTCATGAGTTTCTATAAGGTGAGCTCTGATTGGCTGCTGTCAGCTGTTGAATACGTATTTGTCAGCTCTCCAAATTGAATATGTTGAATTTATTTCAGACCGACAGTCATTTGAGACACTACCTGCACATCATAGAGAATGAGCCTCTGTATCCCATCATATACGACAGCAACGGAATCGTCCTATCAATGCCTCCCATTATTAACGGTGAGTCTGATAAGCAGATCTATGAAAGCAGACATGATAATCACTCAGTTTAGGTTTGATTTAGGATGTACGATTATTTTCCTTGTTCTGTATCTCAGGAGACCACAGCAAGATTTCATTAAACACGAAGAACATTTTTATTGAGTGCACAGCTATGGACCTCACAAAGGTAAGCGAATTCTGATCGTGTTTTCAGATCCGATCGCATACATGTTGATCATGATAATGATGGTTTGTGTGTGTTTTCAGGCTAAGATTGTGCTGGATATGGTAGTGACCATGTTTAGTGAGTACTGTGAGGAGCCGTTCACGTGAGTACCACACACACACACCTGTAGTGTCAACACTTGAATTCATTTAGAAATGGTTGTTTACTTTTGTATATGCATTATTTAGAAGCATTCATAACATGTTATTATCCCCATAGATTGTGTTATTTGTGTATTTACAATTTAGTAAGTGAACTAAACAGATCTCCATTTTCTCTTTTATATTCAGGGTGGAGGAAGCAGAGGTTGTTTGTCCAGATGGAAGATCATGTTTGTATCCTGTATGTATTCAACTTCAGTTTTTGCTCTAAATGTTATCACAACGAAGAATAACAATCTACAATAATTCATTTACAAATGCATAACCTAAGGAAATGTAAAAACTTTAATCTCTTATATGGTTGACATCACCAAGCACTCTTCATTTCAACCTCTCGCCCTTTAACCACATGCCTTGACAGTTTAATCCTAATAAAATTAATTTAACATTTTCCGTAACAAAGAATCTAGTCACTAGAAAGAGTAATGTTATCTCATTAAAAAAAAGCCAAACGTTTGGTCATTTGCTGACTGTTGACATTTGTTGGTAGGAGCTGGCTTACAGGACAGAGACGCTCTCTGCAGACTTCATCAACAAACAAGTCGGGATCAAGTAGGTCTGACACACGACGCGTGATATAAATGATCCATATGATCCCTTCGATGTATAAGCTTGAACTTGTGCTTTGTTTGTGTTAAGCGAGTCAGCTGAAAGTGTCGCTCAGCTCCTGACCAAGATGTGTTTGAGGTCAGAGGTCAGCGGTGAGGATGATCGGATCCAGGTTGAGATCCCGCCCACACGCTCTGATGTCATCCACGCCTGTGACATCATGGAGGACGCTGCCATTTCTTATGGCTTTAACAACATTGTCAGGACCACGCCCCGTACTTACACAGTAGCCAATCAGGTTGAATAACCTTCATTCTGACCAATCAGAATCTCTGAAGAATTGTTATGGTACGATGGACATCCATTACAATGAAATGACTCAATTATTTGTGCTGTGTTTTTGTGTGCGCAGCTCCCTCTGAATAAATTGACAGAGTTATTAAGACAAGACCTTGCAGCTGCTGGATTTACCGAAGCTTTAACGTTCGCTTTGGTGAGAAACGACACCCTCGATCCATCCATGTTCTCTCACTCATTTCACACCAGAGCAAGTTGGGGGCCAAAACACTTTCCTAAAAAGCAGAAACAAAACTTTTTAAATGCATCAACATAAGAGATTATAATCATATATAATGGACGGTGTTTCTAAGGGTTGTAGTATGTACATATAGTACACTGTTTAACAAGAACAAGAACGTTTAATTTTATGTTCTCATTAATATATGTCTATCTCTCTTTCTCTGCAGTGTTCAGAAGAAGATATTGCTGATAAACTTGGGAAAAACATTGCAGAAACGCGAGCAGTGCACATCTCAAACCCAAAGACTGCAGAGTTTCAGGTGAAGCACAGCATCCATTATAAACTGTGCATGTCAAACAAGTTCCTGTTAGCCTTTCCCACACCTGACCACTAGAGAGCAGTCCGCCAAAGTTTACATCAAGTTATCCAGTAATATAATAAAAAATAAAAAAAATATTTGATAAATATATTTATAGATAACTGATATAAAATTAACCTTTCAATTCCTCGTAGCAATTACTGTTTGCCCAATTTCAGAATTGGTGATATCTCCATAAAAGCCCTTATGAAAATTAACCATATTTTTTACTATTTTACAAAACATGGCTGCTATGCTTATGTTTATAAATACACAAAACACTGCTCATAAATATATACATATTTTGTAAAATGGGCGATAAGCAGGCTAAATGACCATATAAGTTAATATCTAAATGTTTTTCTTCATTATGGAATCGAAACTGGTAAACAAAAGGACTTCAACAATTCCCAACCCTGCACAGTCTTTATTCAACTTCCTGCATAAATGTTGCACATTTAGTGATTTTTAAATAAACTTTGTATTTGTTATTAGTTTGACAATGTTGCATTAATGAACAATTAACAAAATAACAAATATGCTTTAAATAACAAATATTGAAAATTGATTTAAAGACATATTGCTTATTAGTTCATGTAAGCTAATGTATTTATCTATGATAATAAATAGAAAATTATAGTGAAGTGTTTAGTAAAATGGTAAAGTGTTACGTAAATAGTGAAGTTAGTAGTAAACTGAGATTTGACAAACTGAAAGATGCTATCTGTCACTGGTCTGCAGGTGGCACGCACAACACTTTTGGCGGGTCTCTTGAAAACGGTCGCTGCCAACAGGAAGATGCCCCTTCCTCTCAAACTGTTTGAGATTTCAGATGTCGTCCTTAAAGACGAAACGCGAGGTTTGTAGACTCTCGGACTGCATCTCATCTTCTATATTTAATGTCAATATCAATGAACATCATGATGTTAAACACACATGCAGATGTAGGAGCGCGTAATAACCGGCGACTATCTGCCGTGTACTACAACAAAAGCCCTGGTTTCGAAGTCATCCACGGACTTCTTGATCGGGTCATGCAGCTGCTGGATGTCAAACCGGGCCGTAACCACGGATACCACATCCAGGCTGCAGAGGGTGAGTCATAATATCAAAAGTGACTTGTGGACACACGGTCCGTCTCACGATGCTGGGAGCGAGAGTGATGTTTGTGCCACTGTAATTCTGTTTATGACCTGTGTGAGTCATCTTCAAAGATGTATTTCAGCGGTTAATATTTAACAGCATTTTGGTTCATGTAGTAGGTCAGTACAATATGAATGGAAAGTCTTACAGCTGTTTTGGTCGGACTTGTTTTATTCGTGGAATATTTGCTACTGGTGAAAGCGATTTTGTTTGTTTTCACAATCTTTCATCTTAATATAATACCTTGCTCCACATCTTTCCAGCCTCTAAGTCACCTCGACTGGAAATAACATCAGCTCAAAGTCAAACAGATATTATTGTTTTAGGTCTGTGGTTGTTAATCCAGTCTTTTAAAATTCTTGCTAATAATTAACACAGTAATTTATCTGGTTAACTTTAAACTTCGTAAAAAAAAAAGGTAAAATCAAGTTCATATGGACATAAAACTACACCGCTGTTCATCATTTTACTCAGAAATGCATCACAGGACTGAAATAAAATGAGTTGTTGTGAATGCAATGTAATGTCAACTGAAAATCTGAGAAACCACACATCAGCTTTGAAAGTCAGCTTTATCGTAATGGAATCTAATCCTCAAAGTATTAACCTAATTCACATTTCTTATCCGTCCATTTTATAGACTCTACGTTCTTCCCCGGTCGCTGTGCTGAGATCTTTTCTTGCGGCAAAAGCATTGGACACTTGGGGGTCCTTCACCCTGACGTCATCAATCGTTTTGAGCTGACCATGCCCTGCTCTGCTATGGATATCGACATCGAGCCCTTCCTGTGATGATATAAAGAGCTATTACTGTATCCCACGCCCCTCAACTGTATACTGTCGTCTTGGCTCCTCCCTCATAAAATGCTTTCACTCATTATTGGACACTTGTATCTTGGCAGGGAGTAACGTTAATGTAACATCGCCATGGTTGAGTCAAACATGTTGTTCAGAAAATAAAATCTTTTGTCTATGGCTAGTACATGTTATTCAGCTATTGAACATTACGAGTGTATGTTTGTGCCAGCACAACTTAGAAATAAATAAATACATGTGGATTTTAAAAGTCAAGATTTTCTAAATTAGTTTTTTGCATTCACCCTGCTCACGAAAAACTTAAGACACTTCAGTTACATCACTTAAGAAGTAAACTAAAGTATTAAGTCACCAAAAAATCAATCAGGAAGTGTTTTACACAGGTAAAGGAAGTGATTATTATAAATGATTCATCTGTTCACGCCATTATTTTTTCTAAATTCATTTGCATTTGTAATCTAACACTTGTTATAAAACATTTATACAGATTTGGAACTGCTCGAATGTGAGTAAATGATGACTGAATTTTCATGTTTGGGTGAACTATCCCTTTAATATCTTGTGCTTGCTATTATCTTGACTAACTGAGCCTCGTTCGATTCAGTAGGATCATGTGAACTAAAGCTAAACTTTATGAAACCCATTTGAGCCTGATTTATTAGTTCAGTTCATTCAGGTCTGGTTTCAGACCTTAATTCCTGCTTTTCTAAGCGACTGTTATGAAACAGGCCTCAGGATAAATAGTGTATGTGTAGTGTCATGTGTAGAACCTGACCTCTGGAGTAGTCTTCCTGATACTATTTGAGGTCAGACACACTCTCCCAGTTTATATCTAGATTAAAAACACATTTTTCAGTAAAGTCTACACATGATGCATTCCAGTATTATCATTAAAAGTAATGAACAGCAGCTACGCTGATGATTCTCTTTCTGTCCTCCTCCCCTATCCCGAGACAACCAGATTATGCCGCTCGAGTACCACCACCTTGTGTCATCCTCCTCATCTAAACTACAAACTGTCATAAGCACAAGAAGTTAATAATCAGACAAACAACATAAAACAGATTCATTTTTACTCTTAAATGAGAAAAGATTTTTATTGGCACATAGTACACAGAAAAATACTGCGAGTAAAATTATTCCAGGTTATAGAAGCTTTGATGATTCCAGATCAGTTTGTTCTTCAGTGTGTTTCTTCTGATGAGTCTGAAGAGTTCCTAAATAAGTGAATCTCTCTCCACAGCTTATGCACTGATAAGGTTTCTCTCCAGTATGAATTCTCTCGTGCTTCTTCAAGACACTCATTTGAGCAAACGACTTGTCACAATGAGAACATTTAAAGGGTCTTTCACCTGTATGAATTCTCTGATGACGTAGTAGAGGACTTTGAAAAGTGAAACTCTTCCCACAAACACAGCAGTGATAAGGTTTCTCTCCAGTGTGAGTTCTCTCATGAATTATCAGATGAGCTTTACGACGGAAGCGTTTCTCACAGTGTGAACACTGAAAGAGTTTCTCCTCTGTATGTGTAGTTTGTTGTGACTTTAGATCATTTTGTTCTTCAGCGTGTTTCTTCTGATGAGTCTGAAGATGTCTTAAATAAGTGAATCTCTCTCCGCAGCTCGAGCACTGTGAGGTTTCTCTCCGGTGTGAATTCTCTCGTGTTTTTTCAAGACACTCATTTGAGCAAACGACTTGTCACAATGAGAACATTTAAAGGGTCTTTCACCTGTATGAATTCTTTGATGTTTTACAAGGCCGGTTTGTTGAGTGAAACCCTTTCCACAAACACTGCACTGATAAGGTCTTTCTCCAGTGTGAATTATCTGGTGTCTCATTAAACTGTGATGACTATTAAAACTCTTCCCACAAAACCTGCACTGATAAGGCTTCTCTCCAGTGTGAATTATCTGGTGTCTCATTAAATTGTGATGACTTTTAAATCTCTTCCCACAAACACTGCACTGATAAGGTTTCTCTCCAGTGTGAATTCTCTGGTGTATCACTAAATTGTGATGACTATTAAAGCTCTTCACACAAACACTGCACTGATAAGGTTTCTCTCCAGTGTGAATTCTCAGATGAACTCGTAAAGAACCTGACTGAGAAAAGCTCTTTCCACAGTGAGGGCAGTCGTAAGGTCTTTCTCCAGTGTGAACTCTCTCATGAATTATCAGATGAGATTTATGAGAGAAGCTTTTCTCACAGTGTGAACACTGAAAGTATTTCTCCTTGGTATGTGTTGTTTTGTGTGACTTTAGATCAGTTTGATCTTCAGCGTGTTTCTTCTGATGAGTCTGATGACTTACGAATCTCTTCTCACACCGTTTGTCTCCAGTGTGAATTCTCTGATGAAGAACAAGATTTGCTTTGGTGCTGAAATGTTTGTCACATTCACTGCAGTGGAAAGACTTTTCACCGCTGTGTGTCCGCACGTGAACTTTCAGACGAGAAGACGAGAGAAAATTCTTCCCACACTGCTCACAGTGAAAGTGTTTCTTGTCTCTGTGCTCTTGTGAATGAAGTTTCTTCTCTTGTGAGGTAGGAAAGCTGATGTCACATCTGGTGCAGGTGAAGAGTTTCTGTTCTGTGTGTTTTCTCTCACGTGTCTCGAAATGTCTCTGTGAACTGAATGTCTTCCCACAGGTGATGCGGGAAAGAGTTTGTGCTGTCAGTCGCTGTTTTGACGTAGAGGCCATTTCTCCATCACAACATGAATCACTCCTCTCATCTGAAACAAACACGACAGCATTAAGAAGAAGCTCAAGAAAATATGAAACAACATCAGTGTTTATTGAGAATGAGAAACTAACTTCATTGTGGTTTTCACAAGTTACCAAAAAACATATTTTATGAATAAGCAACTCACATGACAGATGAAACATACCTGAAGGTATAAAATCATCATTCTCATGTTCTTCAGTCTGTTCTTCCTCTAATTTTGGTTCTGTTTTTATTTCCAGACTGACTGAAGGAACAAAATCCTCATGATTCTCCTCTTCATCAGTTTGATCTTTCTCTGGTGTGGGTTCTGTTTTCATCTCCATCAGTTTCCTGCAGTCCATCAGTTTGACAGAACACATCTTCAGTGGTATGGTGTTCAGGGTCTGCTGTTCTCCAGCGTTACAGACAGAATCCAGAGACTCTGTGGAGGTTTGATCAGTAGATTCATCCTGATTCAAGGTGTGATTACTGTCACACGCAGTGTCCTGAGCGTCTGTGGGGTTTGTGTCAGTATAACAGAGTAAAGTGAGGCTGGATTTGTGTTCAGAGAGTTTGTCCAGCAGTGGCTGTGGTGTGATCTGATCTCCGCTGCTCCACACTGAATCCAGAGATTCTTTGAAGCTCTCATCATTCACACAAACTGAAGATTGACTCCACAAAACCCCAGACACATCCTGACAAACACACAACACAACACTGGAGCTTTTTATTTCATATATGTGTGATTTGTTATTTTAATTTCGTTTGACAGTAATGACGGTATAAAAACAGTCAGAGTAATTGAGGTAAATGATGTTGAATGTGTCCAAACCTCTGTCTTGAGTTCATCTCCTCTTGTTCTCAGCTTTTCCTCCAGTAACTTCACCTCTTTCTTCAGCTGACAGATTTCTGTGATGAAATCATCAATATCCAGCATGGACAGATCAGTTCCTACTGATTTACAGCACAACACATCCACCCGTGACGTCATCCTCAACATCTGAACAAAAACTAAAAACACAAGAAATTGCTTTATTATGATTATAAATGACTGGGGATAACTTACGGCAAAGACAAAAAAAGATTAAAACTTTCATGTACCGTAAATATAACACAAAAGAGTCGAAATCACAGTTATTTATAACGTTACACGCAGCGCTTGATGTTTGACTTTCTTTCTTTCGTTCTTTAGTGGGTTTATCGGCGGACTAAAGAGCTGCAGAGCGACTCCTGCTGGACTGGAGACACAAGACACTCGCCACTAAATTCATCATCGAGATCATTTTACATTCTGTTCATCATAACCAGTGTTGTGGAGAAACTGATCACATGTAACTGAACTACAGTAATCAGATTTACACATTTGGTAACTTGAACCCTTTACAGATACATGAGAAAAAATAAGATTGCAATACAATCAAATGTATACATTCAATCCCTATAAACGCAGCAAATGTATCGTCACCGCCGCAGCAATGTCGTGGTTTCGTTGCGAAAAGAAAGACTCTTTGTTTGTTCTGCCTTAAGATGATAACTTAAAACGAATGGTTACATTTTATTAACAACACTGTTCCAGAAAAGAACAATCCGAATGTTCAAGTTTGTGCAGCGCATTTCACCGAAGATTGCTTCACGAACGCGGGAGAGATCGAGACCGGTTATGAGCGAAAGCTTTGGTTAAAAAGCGAGGCCATTGCGACCATTAAAACTTCGCAATCATAGTTTGGCGCTTCAGATTCGCAGCCAGTTTATAGTCGTGATAACGTCGTATAACAAAATGTAAAACAGTTAGATATAGTCTTTTACTATTTAACATAATATTTTTTTAATACAACCTTACCAATCCTTTAAATCCTGCTCAAGTCGCGCTGGAAAAGTTGATGTATCGGCTTGATCGTCTTCAATTCATTTTCAGGTTCGGCCTCGAAATGATACGAGTAAGTACATTGTAAAATAATACAATGTATTCTAAATCCCTTTGGATGAAAGCGTCTGCCAAATGCGTAAATGTAAATATAAGACAAATAGTTTTTTTCACTTGATCGGTTCAGAATGCGCTACTGCTGTGCCTCGACAGAGGTCGCTGTTTGTCAGGATACATAGACCCGAATCTTGAGTAACTTAAATGAAAAACTCATGAATTTCTTCAACACGTTAGATGACATAACACATATCTGAAGTGATGTTAGGTAACGCTTTTATTTTAATGTATTATTCATCTTACTTCAATTCGGTTCTTTTTATACGGTATATAAGTTTGTCATAAGTCCATACACATTTCACTGAATTTTTTTTATTTTATATATCTTTGCAGAACTAAAACCTTTTTAGACAGTTGGTGAAGGACAGTTTCCAGCATACTTGGGATCTCATTCATTCCCGTGATCAAGATGCCCAGAGAATGTGCAATACTAAGAATCTAAAATATTAGACAAATCTTCTAAATAGTCATTTGTTAAGATAAAATAGTGCAACTTCTACTACTAATAAAATGTATATTTTTTAAATATTAAAATATCATTAGGAATACAAATGATAGTAAAGAATGAATGTCTTAATCATAGTTTAAATAATAATGTTAAACATTTTTGGGTATTTCAGGGTATGAGTAGGTCTCATCATCATCATCATCATCTTCAGAATCATCATCATCTTCAGATTCTGGTGTCAGTAGAGATATGAATCTGTGAAACCAGTGTCTCAGTCTTCCCCACAGAGTGTTCACATATTCTTGCACTCTCAGGCTGTCTATTCGTCTCTGAACGTCTCTGGTTAACGTGTGACGTGGACACAGATTCAAACTGTATGCTGAAAACACAACACACAAAAACATCAGCTTCACATGTGTTTTATTTACTGTACTCCAGCGCAAAGTTAAACTTGCTACTAAACTTTAACATGTGTACATTTTAAAGACAGTAGTGTATTTGAACCAAACGGAAGACAAGAGAAAGTCAAGAACACTTAGAAAACTCCATGATGCTTTTGTAGAGTTTATCTCCATCAAAAGATTGAGTACAAGTGTAAAGCAAATATACTTCAGACTTTTCTGTCAGTAGAAGTCAAGTAAACTTTAGGATCATTGGAAGTATATTAATGAGAAGTACATAGAAAGTAAAATATTATAAATACATTAAATAGTGTCTAATGTGTTTGAACATTACATTTCTCCACCTCCTGTAGAATCTGAAGTGTTTCTTCCTTCATGGCGCTGAACAGTTCAGGCGCCACCTACAGATGATAGGACGTGAAATGTGAATTGCCCCTAACACTGAGATGACGTTTCGTTCAGTGTCAATCATTTCCCAGCAATCATTTGTCCGACAGCAAAGTAGTGTCCCTGGCCGCCAACGCGGTCATGCCGATTTTCCTTATTTAACATTTGAAAGGTTAGACCCATCTCACTGACCCTGCGGCACAACTCCAACTCACCGGTCAACCACATCTCTCACAACATTAAAAAAACTACTTAAAACCTATCTCTTCTGTGAATACTTAACAGGCAAATGATAAAAGAATACACTAACCCTCTCACTCGTGGTTTCATCAGGTATTGTTCTGGCTTTTGTGGAAACTAGTCACTTGATATTAGCACCTTTTGTGTTATTGCTCTTGTATGACATATTGGATATTGCTCCCTGACCTCCGCTTTGGATAAAAGCGTCTCCTAAACGATAATAGTCATGGAAATAGTCGCGGTAGGGCGGCATGAATCTGTAAATTTATGTCACAGAAAATTTCCTAAAAATGCATTCAGATACATATGTACACATCAACATTTCATGCATGTATAATTGTTACTTTCACTTTTAGCTACATGTAATTTTATACCCTGTTGTGAATAGGTTGTGAGAGGATGTCCACAAGTGAAGTCCTTTACACGTGCATTTATAGTCCATCATGACCTTTCACAAAATTCTTAAAAAATATGCCAAAGCATGTGTACTTACACCTTGATTAATAAGTGCCCAAATTTGTTTTTTTTAAATGTTGTGAACATCCTTTACACAATCCAAAATACAAAAATAGCATACACAATCATTTGTATTAACATCTTATCATTCGGGCCATTTTCTGTACCTTTCTGTACAATTTTATCACTGTATGAAAGTTATGTATAAACAGTATCAGGTATAGATAGAAGTTTAATTATTTAGCACAATATATTTTATAGACTATTCGAACAAGTCTAAATTTTTTAGTTCGAATAGTACCTGTTTAAGAAATGGAAGACAATTCAAATATGTGATGTTCACAATATGTTGTGCTAAATTAAAACACTTATTTTTGCCTAAGTCCAGAATAAATGTGTTGTTGATTGTGATGCACATGTGATTTAAACGTTTTATAGACGTGCAGGTCAGACTGGACCGATTTTGGATATTTTAGAACCTGTCAATTTAAGACTCAAGACATAATTGCTTGCCTTACACGATGTTACACAATGGGTGTGTGATCATATGAAAGCAGGCTTATATTTACGCTTAAATTTAGCAGCAACACATCTAGTGATAATAAACGTCAAGAAGATGACAAAAAGACGTGGAATTTACTCCCAGATGACGTCAAAGACTTCTGAAAGAATTTTGGCCTATTCAACGGTCACCAAACGTCCAAATGTTTGCTGGGTCATGATGAGGATTTTCTTACGTTTACTTAAATAAGTTACAAAGTTCACAAGAAAATAAATCACCTGTATCTTTCCTTCTTCATTCACAGTCACAGGATGCTTTGAAGGACCAGAGCCCTGAGACACACTGAGGACACAAACACTTTATATTTGATTGATGGACGGATCTAAATGTTAAGACGTTATTTTACTCACTCCGCAGGAATCTGCCGTTTTCTTTGAGCCGCCATATCGTATTATTTCACAGCTGAACAAAACACAATTATTCAGGTGTACATAAATCTTTTGTAATTAAATTAAATGCATGTTACATGTAAAATGTAGAAAAAAATTGTTTGTCCCGTAATTTGTCCGATTCTAAAGCTTCGCCCAGTTTCTCTCGCAATCTCAACTTTACTCGATTCGTTATTTTCTCTATTTGGTAGTAAATGACGTGAAAAGTTTGGACACTGCTATGTGAAGTTAAATGACCCACCTTCAGTAGAAACTAGCCGCTATTTTTCTGAAATTAACGAGATTCGTGTAGATATTATGAGTTTTAGTTGGTAGTGTCAGTCAGTTTGACCGTTGCTCCGCAGGTGGCGCGCGAGAGAAGCCCGTTCCCGATCTGCGCTCGTGCTTTTGATAAATGACGTATTTACTCATGATCGTGCATTGATACAACTATGCACTAAACTGTGCTGCAAATATTTTAGAAATTCCGTAATTACAACATTGAGCCTATAAAACATAGTGTTGTGTTAGAAATAATACAATTAAAAAAAATTGCTATAAGGCAACAGAAACAAACACAATAATAAATTGTCCATCGTTTGCATTTTACTCGAGGTATACGTATGTTACTCTGCTTTGGTCCATTGATCACATGCACGATTCTGCTTCAAAGATTAGAGAATATATTGGGAATACGTCTACCTTTTGCCAAGTGTTTCAAATCAATAACATTTATAAAAAATAATGAAAAAACGTGTTTGTCCATATTTACAAAATTACACTGTAAATAAATGAGTAGCACATTTGAATCCAAATCAATTTATTAAAAAAATTGTCATTATGAGAGTTAAACAGGATCTTAAAAGAACACTTCATTTTTATGTAACACAGAAAGTCAACTACAGGTAAAATGCGTCTATGAAGCAGCAGATGCGACACAACTCATTGTGATTTTCCTGACATTCACGTTCTGTCACAGAAACCTTCTGATCCATTCATTCTTTTGTAGAAATATAACAGGGTTTCCTCCACAGCTCCTTTGGGAATGTGAGTGTGTTTATGTCAGTTTGTGTCGTCCGTTTCAGATACCTGCATACACAACCACAGAATTATAATTATTTCCTGAAAACACGCACAAACATGCTTGTTTTATCGTGTGTGCATGGGCATGTGTGTGTTTTTGACCTGTGAACAGTTCTGGTGCCATGTGTATGTATGGGTGTTCCCACTATACTGCCTGACACCATCGCCTCTGGTTTACAGAAACCCAGATTTGTCCAGCTGCACACAACAACACAAACACGCTCCGTTAAAGAAACACTTCACTGAACACAGAGAGATGAATGATGAGTGTTCTTCACCAGAACATTATTGAGTTTGATGTCTCCGTGCAGGAGACCCTTGACTGATTCTGACCCTGACTGAATCCCCTCCACCACATTCAGAGCGATCTGTAACCATTCCTTCAGTGTCAGACCGGCCTGAAACACACACATGACATCAGATGGGTTCTGATGTCACCCAGACAACATTAGTGAGGTTACCGTGTGAAAGGAAACTTCAGCGCGAGGTCGTTCCAGAGTTTGCCATCCGGCGGAACCACAGATTTCTGCGCTCACGGGTGATGTCCACCCCGACTGTCACACAAATACACGACTCCATACTGACCATGACCCAGCTTGGGCTTTCCTGAAACACCAAACACAGAAGGACTTACTGAACATTCTCTCCTTACACACTGACGAAACATCCCTACAACATCTGAAATACACCTTAAAAATATTTTAAAATCACCTTTAAAAACATATGATAAACTTTAAAAATCATCTGAAAAACCCATTTACACCATTAGTTTTGAATGAGATAACATTGCTCTTTCAAGTAACTAGATTTGTTCTTTCTGAAAATCTGAAATTCATTTTATTGGGATTAGACCGTCAAAAATAAGGCAGGTGGTTTAAGGAAGAGAGGTTGAAAGGAAGAGTGCTTTGTGAAGTCAACCATAAAAAAAGGTTAAAGTTTTACATTTCATTTGGTTATGAATATAGGACTTATATCAATTATATCAAATCTATGGCGATAATTTCTTGTTATGAAAGCTTCTGCATAATGTATATATAGAAGTAAACAATCACTTCTAAATTAATTAAAGTGTTGACACTAAAGAGATGAGTGTGTGTGTGTTTAGCGCAGTACCCGCTTCCGATCAGTCAGGAAGAGCCGCTCGAACATTACAAAATAAAAGACCTGTCAAATAAAAAGTCATTAAATAAAAGACATACAGAAACGACACATTTGATTTTGACGTGTCGTTCATTTTTGTTACGCAGGTTTATTTGGAAACGGAATAAGAAGTTGATTTAAAATAGATCTATATATGAAGGTATACAATCATCCATTCATTCACCGAACGTTCCTGTCCTCTTCATGGTCACGGGAGGGCTCGAGCCTATCCCAGTATTTTGGGCCACATGCCCTGATATTAACGGAGCTGTTCTTAAAAATGTCAAAAATGTTTAAACACCGTGCCGTTTTCTGTAAATTTTGTGTGTGAATAATGTTCAGTCTCGAGCTGCAGTTCGCTTCCGGTCCAGTGTGTGGCGCTGCAGTTCGGCGTTCATCCTCGTCTGTACGCTTAGTCGAGGTTGTGTACAGACGGTCCGTCTCATGCGGCCTAGTCGCAATAATTCATTTCACATATGTTTATTCGGGTCAAAAAGAATAAATTCAGAGCTATATTAACTTTCTAAACACAATGGATATGGATGCGGTGAACGCCTTCAACGGGGAGGTGAGATTCTTGCGTTATATACCTGTTAGCATATGCTAGCTAAGGTCTCTCCAAAACAACAGCCGTCTTGTGTACATTATCGATGTTTATGGCTAAATATCAGATGTATTGCTGCAAGTTAAGCTTGTAAAGAAAAATAGGAACCATAATATAGGAAACGAATTAAGCTGTCAGCTGTTATATGTGTGAATACAGTTTGTTTAGTGACCTTTACGTTTTGTGTCGTCAAGCTAGTTTACGTTAGACTTTGACTCTGTTTATAAAATAGTGGACAAAACACAAGCATATATGTCGAACAGAAATTATTTATTTCAAACAGAAAGCATATATTTTATGTTTTAAGGATATTATTAGACATTAATCTGCCTAGTTTAAAGGAATGGATTGATAAGGCAATTACAGTGGCGCCACCTACTGATTCAGATGTATGATTTAATCAAGAATGTGCCCTTAATATAATTGCGTCATTCTTAATGTGTGTTGTTAATGGCAAAGCTGTGATCTGCTGTCATTTTTGTTGTGGGCTTATGAGAAGACAATATTTTCTAAAGGATGTGTTTGTGGTTATGTTGATACTAAAGTTTAAAGCATCGATCTGATGTTGTTGTAGCTGTGGGAGTGTTTCCTGAGTTAAACTTTTGGAAGAGTTTTGGTTTGTGATAGATTTGGCTGTTTTTTTGGTGCTGAATCTATTCATATTTCTACTTGCTGTTATCTTTATAGATGTTGTCCATGATGGACATGCCACCCCCGATATCTCGAGCCAAAATGATGTCTGTAACTAAAGCAGGAATCAAAGCTATTAAGGTGAGTTAGTATAGAAGATCTTATTGTGAGAATTGTCAGAAACACAACAGAAAATTATCTTGCACTGGGTTAAATTACCAACATTTAACCCACTTACGATGAATAAGAGGTTGGAAAAGTACTTATCCTATACAATGATATTTTTTACTATTGTTGGACACGATGCATTACTACTTTAAGTGTAGTGATGTTCCGCTTCTAAATTTTGTTTGATCAAGCACGTAAATCAAATCGTCCTTGAAATAACTGTGTTAGAAAAATTGCCTCGATTGAGTTTTTATCATTTTATTTCCTCCATTAGCTTTATAAGCATGCGGTTCAAATTGTGGAGAAGTTCATCAAGAGGGTATGTAATAAACATTTACGATACTATTTTACCCCATTATGACGTTCCTTTACTGTTGTTATAGGTATAAAGTGCTTCGTTTGTATTTCAGTGTAAACCAGATCTGAAGGTCGCTGGTCTCTATGTGGTCGATTCGATCATCAGACAGTCTCGCCACCAGTTTGGCGCAGACAAAGATGTGTTTGGTCCAAGATTCTTGAAAAACTTTTCCGTGACATTCCAGAACCTGTACGAGTGCCCTGTTGATGACAAGGTATTAATTTATACACCCAGAATCAGACCTTTCTATGTAGGTGTATATCTTTGACGGATGTTCATGAGGTGTTATGTTCAATTTTAGGAGAAGATATTACGTGTGCTGAATCTATGGCAGAAGAACGATGTGTTTGGAATGGACATCATTCAGCCGCTGCTGGATATGGCTACAGCTCCAGTGCTTCCTGTCTTTGAGAATGGCACTACAGTGGGCGGTAAGGAAACACTCTCATACTGCAATAAAAAACGTTTGAGTTATGTTTTTATTTCAATGTTTTTCAAATATATATTTTTTAATTCATATTTTTTATGTCTTGGAGCGTTTTGGGATTTTTTTTGTGTTTTCTGATCAGATTGATTTTACATTCTTTCTTGAGGCCTTTGAAGTAAACTTTTATTATTTTTATTTGTGATGCAACAAGAATCAAGCAGCTGGTGTAGTTTTTATTAGATTTTAAACCAACAACCTGTTCTTGTGATGTATGATTTGCTGAAGAATGATCTGTGTTGTTTGATTTGACTCTTTGTGTATGTCTGTAGTCATACTCGCTACACCGATGTCAGTACCACAGCTGGCATCAGCTTCTGCCTCAGCAGTAACCCTGCCCAGTCTACAGAACCCAGTGTCTCCACCTACTCTACAGAACCCTGTGGCTCCACCCCACCTACAGAACTTTATAGCTCCACCTAATTTTCAGAACCCAGGTGCCCTGGCTGCAGTTGCCCAGTTGCTCCAGGGCACACAGGGCTTAGAGGTAACAATGTAAATCCATCTCTATATTGGATAACATATCTAATGCCACTTAGACGTTTGAGAATCTGATTTAACATTTAAGCATTTAAGGTAACGGATAAGTAAATTTTGTAAAAATATTGTATTTTTTTCATTTGTGATTCAGCTTGTAGAAGCTGCTGCAGCCTTTTTGTAAACCTAATGTAATGTAAGACATTTGTGCTTGAATTGCAGCAGCTGCTTCAGAGTCTCCAGCAGAGTGGAGGGGCGGGGCTTTCACAGTCCACTGCCCTGCCAACCGAACAGAAGACATCACTAGCTAAGGTACCACAGATTGGGTTTGAGTGTTCATTCATGTCAAATATTCTTTTGTCATGCGTCTTATTAATGTTGTGTTTGCTGTGTTTTCAGAGTTTACTGGATCGGTTTGATTACGATGATGATCCAGAACCAGTGGAGGAAAACCCTGAACCTGCCTCTGCTGCTCCTCATGCGTTGTAAGCGAAAAATATTTTTTGTGCTCTTGTTGCCTGTAAGTTTTACTTTATAGCCCGGATTGAAAATGTCTATTTTGTTATTCAGGAATCTTACACTAGAATTACAGCAAGCCCTGCAGGCCCACCTTCTAAGCCATCTAGCTAACCAGGTACTTGAGCAACTCCATTTGTCTATTGTGCATTTATCATGTCTGCAGGATGTTAAAGCATGAATGCATTTCTAAAACTCTCGTTAATCGTTTCCAGTCGCAGGTGCAGGAGCAGGCGGCACATCAGAGCTTGGCAGCAATGGTGCAGAACCAAATACCAGACAACACACTACAAAACACAGTCCACACCATGGATGAAAGCAGCATACCTCCCAGTTTCCATCAATCACATGTCCAAAACCGCTTCCAGACAACACCTTTACCCGAGGTTAGCATCTCTGACTGCAGACGGTTACAGGAACAGCATCTTTTAAATTCAGAACTTGAAATAATCCCGTCGTTTCAGGAGTCAGCTGTGAAGATGGATCACTCAGCAGATGATCGAGACAGAAGACACAGAAGATCACGATCCAGGTGCGTCTCAAGGGTCAACATGAGCTTTGGGGTTCTTGACGAAAGGTGTTCTGATGGGGTGAATTGTCCGGGTGTACTCTCCAGGTCTCCACAAAGAAGTTCAACGTCTCGTTCACGAAGATCGCGGTCCGGTTCACGCTCACATCGGTCGAGGTATCATCCCACACAATCCCGATCCAAAGAGCGCCAAACGCGATCAGAGGAGAGGAGAGAGAGAGAGAAGGAGAGAGAGCGTAGACAGAAAGGACTTCCGTCCATCAGGAAGGAACATGTCAGCGGTGAGCACACATTCTCTTTTTGGTGTTTCCTGGTGTTCAATTTTCCTCAACACATTTATGGATGGATGACACATTGAAGTTTCTCTGATTTTCTTTGTACTGTTTTGTTATTGTCAGTGTGCAGCACTACGTTATGGATCGGCCAGCTGGACAAAAAGACTCAAAAACAGGATATCATGAGTCTGATGGAGGAATTCGGACAGGTTGAGTCTATCAATGTACGTATCAATGTAGATCTGGATGTTTGGTCAGGATTTGTTGGGTCGGATTGGTAGCAGGAATGAGGTGTTTGACTTTGTTGTTGTCCATCAGTTTTATTTTGAACATACCCTGTGTGTTTGATGTTCTGTAGATGATTCCTCCTAGAGGTTGTGCTTACGTTGTCATGGTGCACAGACAGGACGCACACACAGCCCTGAACAAACTCAATAGAGGGACTGTTAAAGTCAACCAGAAATCTATTAAGGTAACCTTTTTTAACTGTCAGGAATGTTCTGTATTTGATATGCTTTCTAGTAGTGACTTTTCGTTCTGCAAACAGCAGCTGTGCAATACTGCCCTACAAAGGCAACGTGATTTTTCACACTCTAGAATGTTATTTTCTCCAAATCTAAGCATAGTTGAGCTAAACTCATGTGTCACAAGACAGGTTATAGGCTTAAGATGCAAGATTTTGATTACAAGTCCCCATGGTAACATTGTAGGATTAGATCTTTGCATGCGTGCATTGTTTGACTTGTCGTTCTCGATCAGATCGCGTGGGCGTTGAATAAGGGCATTAAATCGGAGTTTAAGAAGTTTTGGGATGTGGAGCGGGGTGTCACATATATCCCCTGGAACAAAGTGAAACCTGACGATATTCAGAGTTATCGAGGAGGTGGCATGCTGGACGCTGAAACACTCAAACCAGGTGAGGTCACATTTTACTGTAAATCTGAAACTTTTGATTCTGCAGAGTTTCCTTTACATTGTGTTTGTGATTATAGATTTGTATAATGTGCTTAATATTGCTGAAGTTGTATAGATTAAATGTTACGAATACATTTTTTTAATTTGGCTATCAAAGACGTGTCTTGGAATTGTTTGAGAACATTTTTACAAAATACGCAGTAATGTTTTAAATTGTATTGAATTATTTTCTGTCAAGTGTGTTTATGAAATATGCTTGTTATGGGGAATAAAAAATTTGAAACATATTCACTTTTTGCACAAAAGAACAAGACAATTCTGCAGTCTGTAATGGGCAGTGAAAATTGTGAAAAAAAAATCCAAACAACTGGAGAAACAGAAAATAATTTTAAACGTTGACTCTCTCAACAGTTTGTAATGATAAACTACAGTTAAATGTGTTGTAAGCATTATTAACAATAATTTATATGAAAATGAATTATCATTTATCATTTAGTCTTCGAGACTACAGTGGTTACATACCACTGTTTGATTCATTGGACAAAAATTAACGTTGAATTTGACTGATAAAATTGAGTTTTGCCGTAATATAATCTTGTGAAGTGCTTTGGCAACGATAGTTGAGCTTTTCACAGCCCGAAAGGATTATTTTGACAAATAATCACAAATCACTGTTAAAATTCATCTTCCATCCTTAGAGTGGAACATTTATGCAGCTAATCCAGCAGTGCCAGTCACAGGAGGACCTGAAGGAGGACAGGGAAATAGAGCTTCACTCATAAAGGTATCACAGGTAACACATGAGGGGTTTTCTCCAGAACACCTCAGGGCTGTTCAATGTCTCGTTCAACTTCTCTGCTTCTGTTTCGTTTTGTCTTTGACATGTGGGATGCAAACTGTGTTTCTGTCTTTTGCATTGAGGGTTACATGGCAAATGAAGAACCACAGAGTAAATAAAACAAAGTTAGTGTCATGGCTGTCTAGTTTTCTTTGTTCGGTAGAGTCATTTTCAACGACAGTTTGCGTCTCGCTGTTCTGCGATAGGCCAGATTTTTTGAGTAAATATGTGCATGTGTCAGTTTATGATGGGCGATCTTTCGCCCACATTCTGCTTGTTTCACATCAACCATGTTGCTCTTTGAGATCAAATATGTTTTTTGATGCTTATAAGCTTTTTTGTAATAACATGTCAAGCCATAGAAAGCCTTCAATGGCCACATCTTTGGTCTTTTTCTTTCGTTCCCTAGATCAATTTTAAATGAATCATCACCTCTTGGTATATGGTGTTTCCCTTCCATCAATGCAATTCTATATGTTTGAAGAATACCTTTTCACCCTCAGCATACCTTATATTATCTGTATTCTTGGTAAAGATATTTATGTGTAATTACTTGCATTTAATTTTAGACATAATTGTCAGCCTTCTAACTCAGGAGATGTCAAACTGGGGTCTGGGGACCCCCGAGGGGCCTCCAGAATGTTCCAAGGTGTCCCCAGATTTTTTTTAAAAATCAAAATACAGCAAAAGTTGTATAATTCTACCGAAGATTACTACGGTTTCATTTCTACAAACAATTTTGTCTGTATAATATCACACGTACTATTTGTCTTGCGGTTACATTTACGCATTTAGCAGACGGTTTTATCCAAAGCGACTTACATTGCATTATAACATACATTTTGTTTCTAAATATGTCCAATCCCTGGGATTGAACCCTTTGCATTGCTAACGCCACGCTCTAACCATTGAGCCACAGGAAAGCTAGTTGAACTGCTTAATACAAAAAGAAAGTCTTTGTTTTCGAAAGGGGGTCTTTCGAAAAAGGTTCATCATATTTGGGCGACCTTGGTATGATTAATGCTCGGGCCACACCAAAAGATAATTGGGCCTATTTCTCCCCTTCCGACCGTCCTGATGATCTTAAACGGCTCTTAAGATGATTTTATCAGATTTCCCTGTGGTGTGATGTGTGTTAAGTGTGAATGCACCTGATCGTAAGAGCATCGGATCCGCCCCGATCGCTAATCTTAAAACATGTTGAATATATACGATCAGAAACCCTGATGTGTGGGGGAAACCCCGAGGACAAACACACAAGAACTCTGTTGATTGGCACGTGGAACAAAACAAAACCCCATTAGAAAGCCAGCTGACAGAAGCATAACAACCGTAGTTATCAACTCAACAAACTCGTTTCTTTATTTTGTCAATTTTCTGTCAAAAGCATTACAAACACTATCATCGCTACAACAAATAATTTCAATAAAAACCAGGCTATGTGCAAGTGACGGTTGTCCGAGTGTGCGGATGCTTTAAGGTGGAACAGAAAAAAATCGGTCCAGTGGAGCTGGTGGAGCCAGTAGACTCTTTCGGGTGATAATGTCAGCGGCTATTTTCTACAAACCTGTATTAATATTCTCTTTTTTTATTACTGTGAATGCATAAATACAACAATATTTGTGTTGCAATAAAATGAATATCTAGTGCTGTGCCATCTTAAATGCACTAGACCAGGGGGTTTCAAAATGTGGGTCGGGACCCACTCGGGGGTCACACAGAGGCATGAGGTGGGTCGTGGAAAGGCACTTGGCTTTTGAATGACACACAAAGAAACATTGTAGTCCAGTTAATGACTGGCAATGACAATAGCTTTGATATTTTACCATTAGCTAGTTTGGTATTGCAGCTTAAATATCATTTATTCTATTTAGGGAAATAAAAACTGTTCTTCTTGTAGAGGACGAATGTGTATTTTCTGCCCATTTGTCCATTTGAAAATATTATGGTGGGGCTCAATGTAGATTAAACCTGTCTAGGTGGTTCCTGGAATGAAAAAGTTAGGGAATTGCTGCTTTAGACGACGCTGCTTGATCAGTTTCTCAAAGATGAATAATAATTACATAAAAATGTATGTGTACACATTTGTTTATATTATGCACGTATATAATAAACAAAGCTTATAGTGATATAATAGATAACTTCTTCTGAAATCTCGAGAGAATTTGTGAGATTTCCTGTGTTCACACTTCACAGTCAGGACTCTGTTTGAAAATCTGTTGGTGAATGGTGTGCTTTCCTTGTCACATCATGACGCATCACACATCATAGGAGCAAAATGATTAAATCTAGGATTATTTTCTCCTCATGTTTGTGATCTCTCACCGTTTAAAACTCTTATAAGATTGAAAAAAAAATTGTTGTGACCCCGCATAAGTTTGATAACCCCTGTTCTAATTGACAGCTCATAAATAGTCATTCTGGCACAGTTATCTTATAACGAGTTATTTCCCTTGCTAAGTGCCATTTAAAATTGAACCCCCTCAATGTTGCAAGGTAGTCAGTAGGCGAATAATGACAACTTGTTGTGCATTTGATGGTTTTAGCTTTTTCAGAATGTCTTTATATACAACACACAGCATGACAGAAGCTCCGGTTTGCTCAGGGAGCAAAAGGCTCAGGCCAGAATTAAAATGTTGCTCAGTAGGAACTCATGTTAGAAGAAGCTTTGGCAATATTTTTCTGCAGCTCTCTGTATGTATTGATGACTCTAAACAGGCACTTCACAAACATGGGCTATGTATGCGCTACTAAACACAATCATATCAACGGCCAACCACCAGAGGTTTAGCTGTTACTTTAAAGAAAAATCTGTGTTTTCGTGCATCTCAAAGGTTGAAGGTGGACGACGAATTTTAATGTCACTCCTGGAGAACATTGGGAAATCAGGAAATGAACAGGTGGGTTCAGGAAAATCAATCATAGGTTTTCGTCTCCATCGGATAAAATTTGTGCGTTGAACAGTATTCGTCTGCACTGCGCAGTCATTGTGAGGAAACCTTACCAGGTCTTTATAGCATTAGCTCAAGGTTCCTTTAATACACCAACTTAGGTAACAACTCTTACATCTGTCTGTACATTTTGTCACAAGCTCCTCTATCCGCTGAAAGTTAATGTATCATGAAACCACCTTTTCAAACATTTTCGTTTGCATACATTTGTTTCAGTCGACATTATATGTTTATATATTATCTTCAAAGGGGTTGCTATAAACTTATGAGCAACTCTGACCGATTCAATGAGTGAGTTGTGTGAGGTGCTGAGTGATAAACATCAACAAACAGATAAAACATTGACACACTATGGGAAATATAGTCTTTTCCCTAAGTTGACCTTTTTCACGTGACTTTGTCAGGGAGGACAGAGAAGGTTAAAGGTGCAATAACTTGGCAAAAACTAAAACAAAGATAGTATTCATTACATTCTGGCTATTGAGGTGATTCATGTGCCCCTTAAATCTGCTGCTGCTGCTACTTCTGAAAAGATCAAAATCATCATTTTTTTTTCCTCCAATGGACTGGTGAAGGTGAGTGTTTGAGTTTCTGGGTTTCCAGACACTTCACAACAAGAACTAGCCCCTGAACATCATTGATGACATTCAGCGACTTAGACTTGAGTAAGGTAACGGCTAAATACCAGCGTGAATTTTTAATTGGATTTGTGAAATGCTGCTTTAAATTTTCAACCCATCAAAGCAAAACGCATGTTGCGGAGTTTCATGTTATGGTTTAATTGACCACTCCGTTGGATCTTCTCAGAGACGTGTCTCAAACGCAAAAGTGTGCCTCCTTGTTGTCGAAATAATTGGTGACAAAGTTGGAGCAGATGGTTGAGATGGTGAACCATCTCCCGGTCGACCGATGACCTTGTGTTGCTGTGGATTGAGTCTTTCGAATATACCCCAATGGTGACTGTACCTGTTGGAAGTGCAGTGAGAATCTGCTGGGATCATTTTGGTCGGACAGCTGAAATAGTCTACTCTCTTCGAAGGAACCTGAGATTTGGTAAGATGACATTTTCGTTTTTGACTTTCTACCCGAACCGTGGATTTTAGACTAAATGTGAAGGTACTCTATCGTCCTAAAGTAAAATCCTAAAGGGGTCCTGTTGTGTTTTGACTTTTCGATTTTATGTAGTATGTCATGCAGCTGCTTGAGCATAATAAAGGTCTGCAAAAATCAGATCATTGTAAAGAGAGTTATTCTCTTTATCTATTCAAGAACTACAATGTGCTTTTGTACATTCACACTTCACAATATCGCTCATGTAAATACTGCCTAAGTTGCACTTAAAAAAAGCTTTCAGTGTTTTTCCACCCTGATTCCAAACCCACTTTGTTCGTTTTTCCTGAAACAAAAACTGGTTGCTGCAATAACGTTGTTTAATGTGAAAAATATCAGACTGTCATGCCAGCAGTTAGTCTTTAAAATCGCTCTCTAATTTATATTATTTATGTTATCAACCAATAATTAAAACCACAAAGTTTTCCCTGTCCGTAGTAACAGAACTGCAGCATCTTGTTAATGTGTTTTACCTTTGGAGTTAGTGCACCTGCCGTACTTTGTGTAACGAATGCACTTATGAGCAGCATGTGAAGCATGTACAGTATGCATTTTTAAATATTTTGAACAGAAGCATTGCCACATTGTTGAATGGTTCATTTAGTGAGTTACATTTCTTCCTTCTAAATGAAATTTGGTGTAAATGTCTGATCTTAGGCTGTCCAACTTTTGAATTAGAATACACATACACACACAAACATGCACAAAACAGTAGTATACTAAGAACCTAATGTTGAATTTATTACTGTTAAAAATGGAAGAAGCTATCAGTAATGCTTTACAAAGAGGTTTTATTTGTCAACATTAGCAAATTGAGTAATATTGTTTAACAGCATTTATTAATCTTTTTTAATGACAATGTAGTTATGTATGTTAGTTTATGGTGCATTAACTAATGGGCAATTCCAGCGTTACGTATGTGACATTTTGCGTTATGCACGTGACATAAAAATGCTCAGAGAATGAATTTGTTACGATTATATTGAACCATCTGTTTATATTTTACTGAACCCTTGTTGATAGAGTCTAAAAATCAAAAACTGTCAGTCTATGAAAAAAAATTATATTTAAAAAAAGGGATAATAAACATGCGTTATGGATGTGACCAAAAAAAGGACGCGTTTTTTTGGGAGACGATAAACTTTGTAGGATTTCTGTAAAATAAAATGCACAATCCTGAAGCAATAATACCCAATGAATGTAGAAGGGATGCCTCTTTATAGAACATCAAATAGTTACTTTATATTCATTTTCATGTGTCCGTTGATGAGGAATGTGTAGCGTTATGCATGTGACAATCCTGAAAATGACACTGACCTGACTATGAATAATCATGCACTAAAAATAAAACAAATGCTTTACAAATTTGAAGAGAAATCTCACATTGGTATTTGAACCATCAAATGTTAAAATCTGTGCTATTTCCATAGTATAAAGCGCTGGTTAAAAATTACTTTTTTCGTGGTAAGGTTGACATTATGGAATTGCCCTTATGATGAAATGAAGACGAAATAAGGTGAATTAATGCTATGTTAATTGTTGGTTCATGTTAGTTAATGCATTAGTTATAATACAAGCGTATTGGAAAGTGTCTCCTTACTAAATAATGTAGTAACTTTAGGCTGGCAATGTACGTAGCAATTTGTGCGTCATGCAGTTATTCTCAGACGCTTTGGTGCATTTCTCAAGTTATCTGGTCTGACTTGGTTGAAAAACCAATCCAAAACTTCCAGTTGCAAGCCAGAGATGCAATCGTCCGTGCGTGACATATCGCTAACATTTACAGGAACAACATTCTTAATGTGGAGTCCTTCAAATAAAGTAAGTCGTACTGGAGAAAGGTTTAGGCTGAAATAGAATAAAGTGACACATCGGGATGTCAACATGTGAGTTTTAAAACGCCTTACAATTTCTGCTGTCTGATATTGTGGAATATATTTTGCTGTTATTGGACAGCAAATTTTTTATGATATTTAGACCCTGGCTCCATATAGCGTTAAAACCAAACTGTATAGTACGTTTTATAGACAAATGACAGACAAAATATCATATTGCAATGAATGTCGATATGTTTGCCTGTCTAAAACTTGTAGACTTGTGTTTTGCCTGAAATGACATGACATGAATCGGACTAATGCAATCGTTGTAATTGCCCGTTATAGTCAGTCATTCGTTTGTGAGATCACAGCATCCATCTTATGTATTTCAGGGAGAAAAAGATTTTTGATTTCTTAAAGAAATTGTATTCCTTTCAGCAAATTAATTGTATTAGTGGAATGTGAGTTCACCTAAGAAGCAAACACTAAAATCTTGAGGCTTCTATACTATTTAATCAAATTAATTTCAGTCTCATTTACTTGATTTATGTCTGCTTGCATTTGTTGTACCACGTGCTATTTAATTTAAATTATTATTTAAATTTTAAATCAAATTTAATTACATTAAATTTGCCCTACACTTTTTGGAGTATGCACCTCTGGCACAGATACACAATCATGAAGCGCACATATCATATATTTGATTCTAAAACAAAAAAGGTTTATTCTTATACTACAACGTGAACAATTTTGTGTGCTGTTTTGCGTTTCAAAGTATAATAAATTCCGTTTTTTTATATTCATTTATCACTTATTCCATATACTCATTATTAATTTTTTACAATTCAAAGAAAAATCTATGTAGTGGAGGGGGGCTCAGGTCTGGGGTCCCCAAAATGGTAAACACACCCCTGGGTCCCCTGTCAATGTTCAAGATGCAAATAAAAGCTGTTTTAGTGAAAGTGAATGCATAATTTTCCAGCCTGGTTTTGTCAGTGCAAAGTCACACATTACTGTATTGGAAAAGAATTGGGATAGAATGGGAATCACGCACGCTTTTACTGCTGGTCTGTCTTCAAGTTACAGAACAATGTTACTGTGTTACAGTAAAGAAAAGAATAAACCAATACACAATGAGAATAATAAGCATAAAAAACAGTACATGCAGGGCTGTATGAAGATTTATTTGTAAAACATTCAGACTTTAGATGCATGTACATTTATAAGAGTTAAAATCATTGATTCAAACTAATATATTCTTTATTATAATTAATATATTGGTCTTTAAAGGCATAGTTCACCCAAAAATAAAAATGATGTCATCATTTAGGCGATCTTGTGTCGCTCAAAATCTGGATATAACCTGGATATATTTGGAGAAATGTCTCAGTGGTTTTATGTTCATACAAGTCAAAGGGATTCCATGTTGTTTGGTTATCAACATTCTTCAAAATATCTTCTTTTGTGCTCTGCAGAAGGAAACAAGTCAAACAGGTTTGGAATGACATGAGGGTGAATAAAAGAATGAATTTTCATTTTTTGGTGAACTATCCTTTTAGGCAGCACATTTTGATAATGGATCCTCCATTATTTTCTGTTGTTATTGACAATCTGCCCTAAAGAATTAAGCATTCCTTTCATTTTATATATTTAGCCTTTTGTCATATTTTGGATAAATGCCTTTATTATTAAGGGTGCTTTTATAAATCTGTCACTTAATAGACTAGTTAACTCAAATGTCTCCAGAGAAATGTCAATCTGGCCGTTTCTGAATGACCATCGTAGCTCCTGTTTCACTCAGATCAAAGCTGCAGCCAGTCGGCCAAATCATCTGGCCGTTTGGCTGGAGCTGCTCTCCCGGACCACTTTAAGCCGAGCATAGGAAATACTATCCGATTTGATCAAGATCTGTGTTTAGTCTGCATTCAATCCTTTTGTGAATTGTGTGTCACACACCTGCATTCTCTTTGTGAGTTTAACTGGAATGAAATCAAGCACGATAAAAAAGCCATCTCTCTTTATGATTGCAAAGTAATCAGAAGCACGTTAAAGTTGGACTTGACGGATATTAAGTACTATTTTAGCTTCAGTTTCACTCATTATATCTTAGCCTAGCTGTTTAATCCTTGTTAACCTGATGGTGTAACATCTCCGCTACTTACTCATGGAAACTGGATGGTCAGTGACATCACAACCTGCTTCAGGGTCTCTGTGCATGCGACACGTGTCCTTGAAGTCCTACAGAGAAAAGTGCGACACACTTAGATTTGCTTTTCCTCACTTGACAGAAACTGATGTTACATCACCAATCAATTATTTTAATCTGCATCTTTATGTTTGCTGTGTGATCACATCGGTACAACCGGGTGAACCTGTACAAGCTCCAAAGAGACTGAAGTCATATATTCCCTCCTGGCGCCTGCAACAACTGCATCCTGAAGTTGTGAAACACTTTTCACTCTTATTTACTTGTCTGTATGGGGGGGCATAGATGTGTTTCCTGACAACTGTACAGACACGCAGATGCTGGGTATGAAGAAATACAAAATAGAGTTTTTGAATCGGCGCCTAACTCGATGCACTTGTGTAGTTTATTTGACAACTTTCCTTGTGAGAAAGAATTCCCTGAAAAGTGCTAAAGCCACACTATAAAATCATTACACAAATAGTCATTACACAGCAAAAATACTGATTAAAATACCAACACAAGACACATTTCAGGCAAAACATATTGGGGTATTTGATATTGTATCTTGATATCTTATGAAAAGACATTAAGGAATTTTAGGTTTAGTCAAACTGTCCAAATACTTTTTCAACCTATTGCATTATCCTGCGAAGCATTTTAAACCAAAACATTTTAAATACGCACATGTGATCAGTAAGAATCATGTCCCACATAAATTGTAAGACTTAAAGTGTCTTGTAGCTGCAGTTCCATCCCTAAAGGAAATCACACCTTCTTTGTATCTATTTAAAGTTGGAGTTGTATACATGTGCTGCATGAGTGTATTAGAACATACTCAAAAGTACTTCTATTGGTTTTCTGACCAGTACATCCAGTTTTTGGCAACTGGCCCCGTTCATCATGAACATCTTCCACTAGATGGCGTCATTCTACACCATCATTTATTTGTGTGAGTATCGGGGTCTTGGCTCAAGTGCCTGTGTCCTTTGTGTGAAATATTATAATGTTTTGCACTTTTACCCTCTCTCAAATTGTCCCCAGAGCAACTTTGACAATATCTGAAAAGTATTCTCATTTTATTTTTTGAACCTTAAGTCTTGAAAATACATTTCTAAATAACAATAATAATAGGGCAATTCCAGCGTTACGGATGTGACATTTTGCGTTATGGATGTGATATAAAAATGCTCAGAGAATGAATTTGTTACGGTTATATTGTTATATCTGTTTATATTTTACTGTACCCTTGTTAATAGAATCTGAAAAAAATATATATTTTAAAAAAGGGAAATAAACATGCGCTGTGACGTGACAAAAAAGGACGCGTTTTTTGCGAGACTTTGTAGGATTTCTGTAAAATAAAATGCACAATCCTGAAGCAATAATACCCAATGAATTGAGAAGGGATGCCTCTTTATAGAAGATAAAATAGTTACTTTATATACATTTTCATGTGTCCATTATGAGGAATATGAAGCGTTATGGATGTGACAATCCTGAAAACTTACGTGACTTTGAAAAATCATGCACTAAAAATAAAACAAATGCTTTACAAATTTGAAGAGAGATCTCACATGGGTATTTTTACCACCAAATGTTAAAATCTGTGCTGTAACCATAGTAAAAACCGCTAGTAAAACCTTACTTTTTTTGTGGTCAGGTAGACATTTTCACGGATGTGCCCAATAGTTAACAGTAATAGTTATGTTTTTAGTTATTTTTTCTCTTCCCATTCTTGCTTACATTTGAAGAATTTGAATCATCTATGAGAATCAACAGCTTCTTGTGACTACCGCAGGAACTCGTTTCAGAGAACTCTGCAATCAAACATTTCATATAAAATGTATGTAAATAAACAAATAGTTATGTCCTAATATTTTATTTAAACATTTTATTTAAAATATTAGGTTGGTGAGGTGCGATTAAAAAATGCAAATAAAAGTTATTTATTAATTTATCATATATTAAAACATTTGTGGGGTCAATATAACCCCACACAATAAACCATTGCTACATTTGCACATAACAGGAGGATTAAAATATATTATTGCGTCTGAACCGAAATCTTAACAGGATATCTTCCAGCTCAAAAACATATCGATATGTTTGATTTTATCCCTGTTACCCCCCTGGTGTCATAATCGAAGGGTGTAACGTTAATTTGAAGCCTAAATCTGAAAGGCTGAGTGCGGTGCAAGACCAGTCGGGTGTTTTATTAACAATATTTACAAGATTTAAATTTTCAATAGATTAAGACTTAACACCTTTAGTGCCTCTTTTGTTTATAGGAGCCACAAACAGCTAATCTCATGTTTTTCACGTTGTAAGTAAATGCCTCAAGCACAACTAATATGTTAAACTTTTACTTTTTTAATACTTAACCATGTATCTCACAGGACGTATTGACACAACTTGTCATACGTAAATTGCATTGAACTAGCTTATATTCGTAAATAAACTACAATTTGATGATGCAGTATGGTGCGTTACATTTTGGGCCTTTGTCTAAAATAAAGACATTGTATTACTTAATAATAGGTGTTAATGTTTTAATAGCTGTTCATATTTAAATGATTATTTTGCCTTTCTCATTCTTGGAAAATGAGCAGGTGTGAACAAGAGTTTTTGACTTAAATGTTTGGTTCCCCCTTTGTGCCTCTCATGTCACATACCGTATACCCAAAATGAAGATTTTGGTGGATTTGTCACAAAGGTGACTGAGTTACATGATGTTTCCAGGTTAGTAGCTTCACTGCTAAATCTAGTAGATATTCATTCATGCATTTTTTCCAGAATGGATTATTATTACCAATATTATGGCATATTATCAAATGGGTATCTACAAACATTATTTTGTGAAATAATCAGAAGTTTTTCTTTTGGAGAAAGAGGGTCTTCTGTTTGGAAAGTCTACACATATTCACTCATTTGTTTGAAACACACCGGTATGTTTCATGCGATATCGTTTATTTAAAAAAAAACGGAATGGATTAGTTAAGGAAAGGAATGGAATGGATTTTAATGTCAAATCTTTACTGACCACCTGAGCGCCTCTCGACCACAACCAACAGCGTTAAGGAGCAGAATTATGCAGAAAGTTAATTATCCAAAAATTGTCCGTAGGGTGTGAGTGCGTGAGTGAATGAGTGAGTGTGTGTGCCCTGCGATGGGTTGGCACTCCATCCAGGGTGTATCCTGCCTTGATGCCCGATGACTCCTGAGATAGGCGCAGGCTCCCCGTGACCCGAGGTAGTTCGGATCAGCGGTAGAGAATGGAATGGAATGGAATGGTTAATTATCCAAAACTGTCAATTTGAATATATATATTTTCAAATTTAATGCTTTAAAATAAAGTTACTTCATCTTATCGGCAAACTCGGTTTGAAGTCTGTTTGCACTAATTTTAAGGTGCGATTGAATTCGCCTTGTCTAAAAATTATTTTGTACTCGCGCTAAATTTATGTATCTGGGATATTTCTGATAAAATAGAGCAAGCAGAAACACACTTTGCCTCCCCTGCCATAATGATACAAATCTTTCCAGTTTCTCATAGGCTTTCATGTCTTTGCTCATCTTGGAAATGTTTAGTTAAGTAACATTATTCCTCTCTGTATTGTAGAGTCCCACAGTTCATCCTGTGGCCTCTGGGAACGTCCCGCCGGGACCTCCTCCTAACATGAGTCTACCTCCTCCTGCTATGATCACAGGAGGTCCTCTTCTAGCGTTCCCACCTCCAGGATTCAACCCCGCAAAGATGCCTGCAGGTACAACCACAGACCTCCTGAACGCTTGTGTAGTTTTGATAAGTTTACTATTATTCAGAAAAGTGGAAAAACAAATATTCCATATTTGACAAAACAGCTGTTAGAGACAAGACAGGACAGGTCAGGCACGAACCATGCGCTGATGTTTTATTAGAAATGTTTTTGTTTTGTTTACAAACACAGGTTTCCCTCCTGCCGGCCCAGTGAGCCGAATGAACACCGCAGGTCCACCTTCCAGCATCGCAGGTAAAGCTGATCAGCTTTGATATGATTGATGCCATTTAAACTCTTTTGTTTCTAATATCGTTTTGTTTTTTCCCCAACATCAGAAAACCCGGTGTTATACCCTTCAAAAAACCCACTCGAGGGCCGTATAGCTCACACAGACCTGACGGGAGGTCCACAGCTGAGTCCTTCCAGGAGCCTTCTGGGTCATGGACCCCTACTGCCACATCCCCAATTAGGACCCCGCCCACCATTTATGCCCCCCTTCCCAAATGACATGCCCCGTCCCAACATGCCTTCTCCAAACGTGCCCCCTCAGATGATGCCTCCCCGAGGCCCCAACCCCATGTATGGAGAACGTCCCGCTGGGAGATTCCGGATGCCCGCGGTGACCCCTCCAGTAAATGATTTCCCCCCTCCCAGAGAAGGATTCCCTCCTCGTGGGCCGCCCAGGGTACCCAGACCAGTAGATCGCTGGGACGAGGAACCAAACTGGAATAACCGGATAGATCATGGACCAGAAAAGGGACCGGAGAGGTTCGAGCCGCCATTCCATCGGGGAGGGTGGGGCAGGGGTGGCTATCGTGGTCGAGGACGCTTTGGGAACTGAACTTGCGTCTCTAAATTTGGTTCCGCGGATGCACATAGAACCCGAAGAATACAGGACAAGCTGTCTCCTGTGGAGAACGAGAGCCGTACACGTGAAAGACCGGGACGCTGGAGTTCACATCTGAGCTCAGAACATATGTGATGGTGCTTTCTACATGTTTAATACTTTTCGGAAAAAGAAAAACTGAAGCGCTTGTCATACAGTGATGACGTTTTCACAACAAAATATATGATTCTGATTTAATTCTTCCTTTTTCTGTGTGAAAGTCAAGGGGCATGATATTTCACAACATGAACTCTAATGTGCAGAGAGTGAGAGTTTCACATACTTAATGTACAAAGTCCAGTTTGCACACTGTGAGATTTTTACACCCGTAAGAAATCATCTCTAGAAAATGTTCGGCTCACTTTCTGTTGTGTATATTAAGAGGTATTGTTTGAAACTTCTGTACCTTTCAAAGATGTAAAATGATGAAAAAAAAACCTTTCCGTTGATCTGTGAGATACACGCATCATTCTGTAGTAGAGGTTCTTTGGTCGTTTAATTTTACGAGACAATTTTTTTACCAATCGCATTCTTGTTTTCATCCGTGTAAATGGTTTATATTAACAAACTACAATAAAAAAGAGTAAATGTGGACACAACAGAGTTTTTTTTAGTGATGACTTGATATGTTCAACATGCAGTACTCTCTTGTCTCGACATAGGGCGCCTCTTTGTCAAGATTCATAGAGCTTACCTTGTCAGAAAGGTAAACACGTTAGGTAAAATAAAATACATGTGAACATAAAATAATCAGAGTGATGTAAGGTAACTTTTTTAAATGAATGTATTATTTAATTAAAAATGATTTAATATACTTGAGGTACAGCCATTTGTTTTATCTGTGTTTTTATTTACATTTTTTTATTTTGGTTCTTTTAATACAGTACCAGTAATAGTAGGAGTTCAGACACATTTCATTGAATATAGTTTTTATATCTTTACAGAACTTAAACCTATAAAAGAATGTGCAAACCTAAGAATCTAAAATATAAGACGAATCTTCTAAATAGTCATTTTAAGCCTATGTTGTTATTAAAAGGAAAAACACTACTAATAACAAAATGTGTATTTTTTATAATTGAAATATAAAAGCAATTCAAATAATAATACAGAGTGAATGTAAATATATTTTAAATGCGTTTTGTATTCAATCTAATAAAACATCTTGTCATCTTGTGCTTCACCAATCAGAATTATTCCAACAAGTGCGTGCCGGGATCTGCTTGCTCGTCTCCATGGGCACCGCGCTCGCACGCTCGCTCGCACGCGCCCGCTTCCTTCAGCCGTGAGGGCGCGCTGAGCGTCGCGTCTGAGCGCGGACCCGTTGAATCCGTGATGTTACGCACCACCTTCATTCAATCCACGGACTGGAGACCGTGCGCAACAATGACAGGTGAGGGTGCGTAACGCGCCTTTATAATTAAATGTGCGCGTTTGTTTGTATTTGGCGTTAAAGGGAAAACGATAGGAGCCGATGCGCGTGACTGCGGCATCACGGGAGACACGTGCTGGACGCCAAATGTTCATTGAGTCGTAATTGCGTTTGTTTATTTGTGTGCTCAGACATGAACTGCGTGCGCCACATGTGTCTTTTACGCGGCTGTTAATGTCACAGGTCTTCTCGTGTGTTTTTATTCTGAGACGTTTCAGTGAGCATCACTCGGGTTAGACATTCATCAGGCGTTTTGCATGCGTTAAGAACGTCACTGCAAGATATTTACTCAATGCCAAGGGCATCGTCTGTCTGACCCCGTCCATACATCCCACCGTAGTGCGCTCATGCGGGCATCCATCACTGCTCGTGTCATTTAAGGTTTTCTCTTGAGTAAATGTGGAGTGATAGGCTTCTCTTGGTGCGTCTGATGGTCTGACCCCTGCTGTCTGGCATCTGGTGCAGTGATGCTGCGAGTGAGTGCCACATGGAGACCTGCACCACATCACTCATCATTAAAAATGCATTTCTGGGCGCATTTGCATAAAATGATCAAATGGCTAAGATCGTTTGAGATGGCACATGTAAGGTTTTTTAAAAACTTGACTGCTGGGTAGAGGAATGGAACTTTAATTTGAGCTCTTACCGTTGGCAGTGGACTGACCCTGGTTAATTTGGTCATTTTGAGAATTCGTTACGAAAAAGCAACATAAATTTCACACGTGGCTTGTGAACATTTTCATGTGAAACCTTTGGGATCAAATGTGGTGACTTGTTGAAAAATGTGAGTTTGATTTAAATTTTTTCCTGCGAGGGAAGTTTCTATACTCATTTAATTTTACATGTGGTCGGTCTGTTTATAATAGTGTTGTAAAATAATCATTTTATGTAAAACAATAGTCTTTATTTCTGCCAATAAGTCATGTTATAATATTTAAATTGAAGCTCTATTGGGCATCAGTGACCTGGAAGCACTTAGCTCGGACCGATTGGTTGCAATTTTTAAATCAATTATTTGTTTTCCATTAAAGGTATAATAAATTACAGGGGTCATATTGCGCGAACACACGTTTTTCTGTGTCTTTGGTGTGTTATATGTTGCCCATGCGTGTAGTAGACACGTAAAATTGCAAAAATGTAAGTATCGGAACAAAAGATGCTTTCTATCTAAAAGCAAATGCTCTCCCAGACCTGCCTGAAACGACTCGTGTAACCACACCCCCATAAATCTACGTCGGTTCGTGGTATGAGTTGACTTAGACTGCCCAAATGTATAAGCAAGTAAGGAGGGCGTTCCTGTCAGTACAATTGCTTTGGAACCTGATGTTCCAAATATGGTAAGAGGCGTTACATTTCCGCCACACGCTTGCAGTATTTGACCAATCACTACGCACTGGTAAACTGGCCAATCATAGCACAGCTCGCTTTTCAGAGCGATAAGCTTTTTAAAAAATCTGCATGTTTGAGAGAGGCGGAGCAAAGAGGAGATACAAACATGCACGGTATGTGGAAAACACAGGATTTTTTAACCTTAAATCGTTTGTACACCTTGCATTATATATAAAACAAGCGATTATATCAGTTTTAGCCGTGTCATATGACCCCTTTAAGACATAAATTTGAACCCGATCTTTGCTTATGTAAGAGGTAATCGTAGTCAAGCGAACATCCTGTAAGTGTCAGAACTGAAAAAGTCCTTGTTACTGAAATTATAACTGTTATTGACACCAGGCCCAGCGTACACCAGGTCCTGGAATGCACCTATCTAGGAAGAACACCGCCTCAACAGAAGAATATCAACGACTACTTCTCTAGCCCCGCAAGCAATAAACATGCCGTTAAAGATCGCAAAATATTGTGCAGTGCCTGAATGTTGAAGAACACAATTCCTTTGTATTCCTACTTTGGTAATGCGTGGTTGAAGTTTATTTTTAAAGATGTTCCAACTCACGTGACTAAAACATTGAGCGTTTGTTCGCTTCATTTCACTGCGGATTCCTTTTTGAACAAGGCCCAGGTCGACGGTGGATTTCCGTAGAGACTAATTAAAAAGCAATGCTGTGCCGTCAATAGTGGATCCGATAGTAATGGCGCAGCAATCTTATGTGAGGTAAAACATTTTTGTACTTTGCGTCACTATTGCTTTGTTAGAGATCGCTTGATATGTCTTGATAATGTGTAGGGATTCACTCAGCTCAGGATCTGATGCGATTCCCGATACTGCTCTCGCGATACAATTCATTTTAACAAAATGAGTTGAGACAAATTAGGAATTAACAACTGCCCTCCTTTTATTTCTTAAATGCTTCTTTTACATTTAAGAAATATCAGCAAGCATATCCACCTCTTCCAAGTTTGAAGTAAACACAGTGGCCCCTGCTGTTCAAAGCATGTATTACGATTCAAAAACTATCTCAACCGGAATCGTAACATAATATAATTGTTTTTCAACCGTTTCACGGTGAATCATTACATCCCTAATAATGTGTAACCTAACGTTACATGTCCAACCAAATTCATGGAAGGCTCAAACTAAGTTTACTACGCAAACTGCTATCCAATCATAGCAGGGGTTTTTAAATCCAAGTCTTCACTACGGCTGAGCGTTTGTCGAGCCGGCCTCAATACTCGGGTAGAAAATAGCCTATTACTTATTGATTTTAATGTATTTGAATGTAAAAACCCCGCGAGCGTTATACGTAGACCTCATACAACCGTATAAACAATAAAGGAGGCCAGTTCATGACTTCTTTAAAGCATCAAGCAGTTCTTTCAGCGGCCGGTTGATCACTGATATTCAGAGAGTGAAAAACACGGCAGAAAATAGAAACACTCTCAGAGCTTTCAGTGGGTGTATGAGCGAGGTTAGATGACAACAGCGAGAGTCTAGTTAAAGACCTTTCAATTGTGGCTTGATGTCTCTCCAGGCTGGGTAAAGAGATCACCACCACCTCTCTCTCTATGTCTCTCTCTCTCTCTTAGGTAACTAAGAATTCAAGTGTTGTGAATGAGATGTTATATATTCTTCTTCAGTATTACCCCTGAACTTGAAATATAAAATAGGGATCATGTATTTAGACCCTGGCTTAGTTTTATAGACTAATGTGGGAATTAAATTAACATTGTTTTAATGCGATGGTTACCAGTCACCCCTGTCTAATGGTACGTTCCAGCTGTCATTTATCTTCATTGTAAATGGACATTATTCAGAGCGTCTTGTCTCTTGAGTTCGGCTGTTGTCTGACCTTTGTATTAATAGCACGAGTGTTTGTACAGATCCCGGCGTTCATCCCTGAGATATGATAAAACACGCCAGTCGCAAGGCCTCCAAATATGCATATTTGATATCTTCCCACTGTGAATTATTCATGTCATACCCACGTCCGCAGAACTGTGCATTCATTCCGAAGACAGCTTAGAATAGACGTGGCACTGTTTTTTGCTGAGATTCTTGTTTTGTGTTTGTTTATAATAAGGGGATCTGGATTCACCAACACAAACGGCTCTAATGTGTCGACTTTGTTGAAAAATTCTGAGGGTGTAACATGAAGTCCGAGTGTAATTGTGCGTGTGATGTATAAACACTGTAACGAGACTATTGTTGCTCATGTTTGGGTCTGATTCATGTGTGCTTGATGGCTGCAAAATAACTGGTTCTCGGCATCCCACCATCGCACCCAAATCCAGTGTTTCCTGCATTTACTTTCTCTCATCGCTGCTGCGAGTAAATCACCGTTTCGTGTGCTGTAACGCAGTTGTTTGCTTTAGGAAATGAAACGATAATTTCCGAGGTTAAACAGCGGCTTAAATTAATTTGATGGACTTTCTACTTTGCATGGAGGGAGTCCAGATGAGATGGCCGCACTTGAGAGCGATACACAAACTGCTTACGAGTGTTTTTGTTGCTGTAAATGCTTCTCTTTGTGCATAACTCATCTTTATTGCTTTAATGGCTGGCTTATGGCCCACTGTGTCTTGTGAGGGCTGTTTAGATGTTCTGTGGAGAACAACAGATCCCTTCATTCTCAAACACAAATGCACACATTCAATGTATATCATCCCGTTGTTTTGTACAGCAGTTTGTTTATTCGGTCATTTTAGGCCACTTTAAGTAAATGTGTTGTGTATTGAGATTATTTGTGTTCAGATGTGTTGGGTTTCCAATGCTCGTGCGTTCTGAATGTTCAGCGAGGTTTGTTTTGGATATATTGGCGCGGTTTTATAGACGAGGCTTATCCTAAACCAGGACTATGGCTTAGTTCATTTTGGCTATTTAAGTCACTTTTATTAAAATGCCGTGGAAAAAACATTACTGTTGTCCATCTTGAATCAAAACAATGGCCCTGACATATTTTAAGATACGCCAGGACCTGTTATTTTCAGTTAAGACAGCTCAAATTTAATATTAGTCTGGGGCTTTTCTTAAACCTTGTCTGTGAAACCGGGGCATTATGTTTGATTTGTTGATTTGAAAGCTGTGTATGCGCAATCACATTCATAGGAAAATACAGAAGAGATTTGCAACATTCCCAAATCAAAATTGTGTTATTTTTTACTCGTCCACATGACCTTCAACATGTTTTAAGACCTCCCTGCATCTTCGGAACACAAATAAAGATATTTTAGGTGACATCCCAGAGATATCCAGGCCTTCCTTATAGACATCATGGTTACAGTTGTTGTTAACGAGAGCACTTCGAGTTCTGACTACTGTCCATCTCTGAAATATGATGTTTGTTTTTTGAGCCAACATTATGACTTTAATCACAAAATCAAACGGCTTTATTTTTTATTACCGTCCCATTGAATCATACTAGGGATGCACTGATGTATCATCTGCCGATCTTAATCGGACGATATTGGATTAATTTAACACCATCGGCGATCGGAAATAGCATGAAAAAGGCAGATAACGATGGTTTATTAGGGCCCTATGGTTCTATCATGCGGAAAGCACAGATGTTGATTAGCAAACACGCCTGAAAGTAGCACTGAACAGGTTATAAAATTTAAATTGTGCTATGAATAGCGTTAATAATTGTTCAGCAGCTGTTTAAATATTCGATCTGCGTGTGAATGATTGGTGTGGTTTTATGTACTCTAGTTGACTTTTAAGCATCTGGTGGACGCGAACACATAAACTGAATCAGCGCTGCTCTAACAGAGCTTACCTCAGGTGCATGTTACCGTTTCATTTGAGAGAAGCTGCTGTCAAACTTTGTTGCAAGCCGTCAAGATTAAAGTCCGTCATCAAGAGAAAAGTCCAGTTAACCACAAGACAAAACTCCTGCTAAAAAGTTACAAAACTAGCAATGTAAGAAGACTTAAAACAGCAAAAGAAAAAAAATAAAGATGTAAGATACTGGTTCATATTAACATGGTTGTACACCACAAAAAAATAAAACGCATTATCCAGAAAAATTCTAATTGAATTTGGGAAAAATCTAACAGGATTTAGGGAAAAAATCAAACTGATTTCATAGGTCCCTAGTTTATTAATTAACTGCATGGAGGCAATGAGTTCCATGTCTATACAATGTTTTTCTCTGAGGAAAATAATTACTGTAAATAGCAACAGCATAGACTTTATTTAAAGGTATTAAAGAAATTTCCAATTTTAAGTCAAATTTGAGTTGAATGTTCTTAATAAAAGAAATATTGGAGAGCAATCTTCACCTTTGAAGATTGTCATGTTGTCTTGTATTAACTTCCATTTATCCACATTTACACTTACAATGTTAAATGCATGCAATTAATGTTCAGTAAAATTAATTGATTGCAGAAAAACTAGCTAATGTTGTGTAGTACTGTATGAAATTGACGAATATCGGCCGATAGTTGTTTGTTAAAATTAGTATTGGCCCAACGAAATCCTATTGGTGCGTCCCTAAATCATACTTAAGTCTTGTTCTGTTTTTATTTGTGCCTGTTTTTGTGATATTTTGGACATTCGTGTGAAGTTGGATTCTGCACAATCCTGATGGTCAGCTTGTCCTAGATACTTGGGGCTTAGATGACCTAGTTAGATGAGTTTATTATGTTTGTCAATGTGCAGTGACACAACACTTATTATATGGTTTTACAATTCACCTGCGCTCATATTACACTAGACAATGTAACAGTTCTGTATATGCATTAAAGAAAGGCGAAGGGGAAAGTTGAGCCACAAATATTTTTTTGTCAACATCTTTTACCCTCATGTAGTCCAAAACCTGTATTTGACTCTTTCTGTGAAACGCAAAAGAAGATATTTTGAAAAATGTCTTGGTGGTTTTGTGTTCACACAGTGTAAGTAAATAAGGCCCATTATTGTTCGGTTACCAACATTATTCAAAATATCTTCTTTTGTGTTCTGCAGTAGAAAGAAAGTCCTAAAAAAAGATCATTTCTAGTTGAACTGTATGGAAACTTGAAGTGGGAAGCACCCGCTTTCACTCCGCGCTAGCATCTCTTGATTTCCTAAATCGTGTCATGCAGGATCGATCTGTTTTAAAGCTGTAATTGCTTTGACTTCTAAATTAAAAAATTAATCTCCAGTTAGACCTTTGGTTGGGAAGTTAGTCCTGCATAATTGACCATGCGTCTTCATTTTTGCCAGTGAAGGCTGCTGGAAATGGAAAGGAGGATTACTGGATCAGTTTGGCAGATAAAAGACGTGAAAGCAAAGTGTGGCGGGTTCAAACGGCTGGATTTTAATCTGATAAATATGAAGGATGAATTGTGTGGAGATGGGGGGTGCATGTAGAGGTGACTCAAGCTCACGGCTGTGAGACCGTGAATGACCCGGCGTCCCAAGCGTTCAATACAATGTTGCCGTTGCGGATTGTGTTGCAGGGGATTGTGGGAAAATTGACAGTGGCCGTCTGATACCCTTGGCATTTGGAGTACACTTATAAATTGGGCTGCTATTCATCAGCAGTATAGGATGCGTTTTATTACACTGGAGATAGATGAACGTGTCATGATGCTGGAGAGATATGTCAGACACAGACACAGGGTTGCCAGATCTGCCTTTTTCCTCCCAGAAAGATGTTGCTGTGAGTTAAGAGTGGAAGATTTTGTTCATTCATTATTTTTTATCATATTTATATCATCTTTCATCATTTATAATAACAGAGTTAGTTTTTGATTTCCAAACAGATTGTGTGAGATGCATTACTTCGTCTTTAAAATGTATTTTTCACTTTTAGTAGTTTTCTACCTTGGTTCAAAGATGTTTTGGGCTGTGGTTATTGGGCTAGTTTTGTTTGGCCATTTGCCTGAATTTGTTGCATATCTGGCAACCCAGTTCACCAGTAAAACAGCTCTCGAAAGTCTTATCTCACATCTGATAAAATATACAAATGTTACTGTCAGCTGGGATGGCTTGTGTTTCAGATGTCATTGTGTATGAATGAAAAGTGAAGGTGAAATGAATTGTAGATGTTCCTGTAGCAAAGGTCATGGGTTCCAGCCGCAGGGAACACACTTACTGATTAAAATGTATACGTTGAAGTATTCGTACGAAAAGTCGCTTTGGTTAAAAGCCTGTGCTGAATGCATACATGTAAATGTAGATGAGTTATTTACAAGCATGCATGGAATGTAGTAGAAGAATTCATTGGAGAATGGATGAAGAAATCTTTGTTGTGGTGTTGTTGTGCATGTGGTTGGATGGTTTACCTGAAGGATGTGTCGAGGCGCAAAGACCTACATTTGCATAGACTCTCGCTGCGATCAGTTTATTTTTATGGAGGATGGTGACCGCCAGCTGGTTTGTGAGGCCACACAGACATTTGGCACAAATGTGGAGATGCGTCATCGCTTTTGTGGGACAGTTTAATTGGCCTGTCTTAGCAAGCGTGTTTATTTTATGAAGCTGTGTAGAATCGTTTCCACAAAAATGAAATTTCTGCCATTATTTATTCTTAAAACTGTATGACTTTCTTTCTTCTGCCGTTTGACATTGACCCCCAATGACTTCCAATATAGGGACACAAAACCACTGAGAAGCTCTGCAGAAAAATGACTTTCTTACTTGGTCTTATTTTCTTGTTTTCCAGTAAAATTGTCTAAACATTCTTGAATCAAGAAGCATTTTCATGATTAGCAAACTGAGAAAATAGCCAATTAAAAGAGACTTTGTATTTTTTTGTAAACAGAACAAAGAGTTAAATACAGGTTTGTGTTAAGTTTTTCTTTTTGTTTCATGAAACCAACACCACACAGGTTTGCATACGGGTGCATAATTATTAATTACAACGATTTTCATTTTTTTGGCCAAGTTTTTCTTTAAAATTCTCATTTTTTCCATGGCCACAGGATTCTGTCTGCATACTTCAATGCTCGTGCAATCTGTCTCAGAAGAACTCTCGTCTTGCCCGCAAGTCATGCGATACCCGTGAAACGCCTCCGGTGCCATATGACACCATCAAATGCGTGCGGTTCATTCGGACTGTGGGAGAATGTCAGCCCGTCTTCATGCCAACACATGGACGTAACCAGGTTGCCTGCCTGTTGACATGTTCTGGCTGGTTTGCATTCAGACCGACAGACTCCTTTGATGAATATTGTAGGGAAAGTTGAAGATCTAGTGATGGAGTCTACAGGGGATCTACGCTAATGATCTCCAGAACGCTCCGGCCAATCCCTTTCATCTGCTCCGTAATACGGAATCTAACTCACCTCTTGGCTTTGTTGTTTCAGATTGAGTCGAACAGTACTGTAATAAATATTTCTGTTTCTTCTTAAGCCGTAATTGAACTGCGAGTATAAGTATAGGTGGCCTCTGCTTGTGTGTTGTCGTATCACAGGAATGAAGAGGTTCTCTGCATCTAAGCCAACATTCCTGCTATTTATTAGGGATTTGAATGAGTCATTTAGATACTGTTGGAGGTTTTTCTACACAACCAGGAATTGTATAGCGCTCTAATAGGTTGAGACCAGGTTTTGTAAACACATCTGGATCAGGAATTGTCTAAGATTAGGAGCCAACGATGTCTGACCCAGAGAAGAAAACCCAGACGTTCAGCCGACGTTCATAACGCTGTATTTTCTCTTTTAAAAACACATTTTACAATCACAGACTTTTATGTTTTCACAAAATTTATCCAAAGTGAGTTACAGTGCAGTCCAGGTCCAGAAAAATAAGAAACCAATAATGTTTTGCCTTTAATCATCATTTCTGTGTGTGTTATGGTCATTTGAGTCCAGTTTTTTGCATTTCAACAGAAACAAACTTCAAAGTCACTGAACAGCAATGTGACAGACAGAGAATTCAAAGACCCATGAATGCATCAAAATTAGGCTTTTTTATCTTTGAACTGATCTTAAAATACCTGTAAAACATGATGTTGACACATGAATATGAACTAGTTTTCTTTGCAGTATTTTAAGTTCTGCAGACATTGCATCTTTTTAGTTATTTTGACCCAACTGTCCTGTTTCAAATGAATGCAAATAACAAATATTTTCATTTGGAATATGGCAGACATTGTGTAGGGCTTCTCATGTTTGTAAAATAAGTATAGAAAGAAATTAGTTTTGCTCTAGTTTTGTTTTATGTCTATGTTTCTCTAGTCTTTCTGTCTGTCTGTCTCTCTGTCTGTCTTTCTTTCTTTCTTGAAAAGAACATTAAGAAATAAGCCGTCTACTCTAGCTTCTTTCTTTTATTTTTATATTTTTGTCTCTCCTTCTTTCTTTCTTTCTTTCTTTCTTTCTTTTATTCTTTTATTTTAATAATTCTGTATGTCTGAATAATTATTATTATTATCTGTCATTCTGTCTTTCACTTTCAGTCGATTTACATTTACATTTAGTCAGTTAGCAGACGCTTTTATCCAAAGCGTCTTACAGAGAGTTCAGGGAGGAATTAAGCGATGTGTCATACAGGAGCAATAATACAATAGGTGCGAATACCAAGATACTAGTTTCCACATGAACCAGAACAATACCTGTTGAGAGAAAGAGAGTGGGTTAGTTTTTTGTCCTATAGTTGTTTCTTTCTCTCCCTGTAGATATCTTGCTTTTTCTTTCAATTTCTCTGTTATCTTTATTTTTCTCTTCTGTCTTATCCTCTTTTCTTACTCTGTTTAGTCCATCAGTTAAGTTTGTCTAGGTTGGACAGAAGCGGGGTCACCGCTCCGGCCGGCAGTGTTGTCATTTCAATATGCCATCAGACTGACCATGATGACACACTTCTTATTTTAGGTTGTTTAATCACAATCGTCTAGACGTGGGGTTCTGCTCTGAGCCGTCTCCGGGTTATATCCGCCTGTTCTGTTCTCAGTCTGACCCTCGGGCGTCTGCACTGCTGCGTATGCAAAGCAGCTCACAGGTCACATGATCAGAGTGACAGAATAGCTTGCGTGTGCCCACTGCCTGGCACCGCAGAATACCTATGCGAGGTGCATGTGTGTGTGTGGTGAATGAATTAAGCCAGGGCCGTCACCATTGACGTCTGCGTCTCTCGCTCCGCCCACAGCACTGGTGCTATGACAACAACACTGCTGCCTTCCCACCAATCACACCTCTATCTTCAGCAAAAACCCACAGATACACACTCCTCTGTCACATCCTCACATCGTGTTGGGTAAAATCTTGTTTATAGACTTTAGGGCTACACAAGATATGAAGTTAGTGTGTGATCTGTTTATTTGTTATACAGATGTTTAATTCCTTATATTTTGTACACGACTGAGATTTTGGGAATGATATCAAAAAAACCTATTTATTTGCTCTATTTTGTATATTAATAATATCTATTCTCTATAAAACCAGTGTTACTGGTATTGTCGGATCCTGTACGATTCTTCATTATACAGTCACGTCTGCTAATGATTAAATGTAACACATATTTTCTTTTTGCCAAATACAAATGTTTATCTTTCTGTTAACTTTGTTTGTCAAGAACATGTCCGAGATTTTGCTCGGCAGGAGTATGTGGGAGAAGTTGCCCTGAGGGGCGGAGCTCTCTGGCAAAGGTGTGACAAATGGGCGGAGCCTGTGTTTGTGAGAGGCGGGTTTGAACGCTTGTGTAAATGCGATGCTTTTCGCAGGATCAGACAAGAGGCACAGAGCCGAATGAGAAGCACACGCATTCCTGCTCCCAATCTCAGTGACTCTGAGACGAGAGACAAGGGGGAAGGGGAAAGAGGTCGAGAAAGTGTAAAGAGAGAGAGAAGGAGGGTGGAGATCGCTGAACAACGCTGCCCCCCATCCCGAGCTGCCTCAGTTGCCCTGCGTTCACGTGGGAGTCAGTTGGTTGTGGAGTTTAAAGCAATATGTGAACGCTGCTGGAGGAAACGTGAGATTTTAGAGAGGTTGCACGTCATTGGTTCAGCGGATCGCCCCCCTGGGAAGGTAAGACATTTGTGCGGTTGGTGAGGTGTGGCGGCACTCCGGGCTTCTGTTGCTTTGTGTTGATGCTTGTGGCTTGAGTACTGTAGTTTCCAGCTTCAACGCATCTCAAGTTCAGTAGAGGACTTCCCCTGTTTGAACACAGCTGTCTTACTTTCTGACTGTCTCTCTATCTCAGACTTCGGCTCTTTCTGAACATCCAAAGCTTTATTGATGTGATACAGTCTTTGCATTGACCAAAACGGTCATTATGAAGTTATTCTAGTCCACTGGTTCTCAAACTGGGGGCCCTGGCCCCCTGGGGGGACCCCAAGATGGATCCAGGGTGGCCACAGATTTTGTGGCATTTATGAAATATGGAAATTTATCTCAAATTTAATGCAATCAAGCATCAGAAAAATAGCACCACCAACCAAAAGAATTGATGTTCCAGCGTTGTATAACTGAATATGTTTTTGGTTTAATTAAAATTCTATGTTTAAGATTGAGTCTGTGTTTGGGGGGCGCAAAGCGATGCACAGCATAAAGAGGGTAACTTACAACGGAAAAGTTTGAGAACCACTGACCTAGACACTTTTAGATTGAGGACGCATTGATGTGTAAAGTCGGTTCCTTTTCTGAGGTCGATGTTTGATGTCAGAGTCCGTGTGGTCATGCTTTGTGTCAGTGTTTTTATATCTATAATAAATAAAAACTAAAAAAAATTGTCATATATTTTTAGCTCTTATCAGCTTGAATAAAATAGGATAATTCCTGGAAAAGTCCTGGAAATATATATAGTGAATATATTATAGGAATGATTACCTTATAGTTTTTTTATCTAGTGTTGCTTTGCTATTGTTTTGCTTCGGAATAGTTAAGGACATGAACTGCAGAAGTTTTAAAACATGAAAGCTTTTCTTTAAGATCCTTGAATGTTCTGCATTGTCATGTGATGTTTTCTAGAACCTTACAGTCCTTTTTGGAATGATGTGTCCTTAAAGGTCCAATCTTTTTGCATAGAAATCCTCCCATTAAATTCTATTAGTATTGGTTATTTTGACCTATGATTGAACTTTATATTTGCAAAACTTTATGCAGTTTGCAAACCACTTGCTCCTCTTAATGCCAAATGTTGCTTTTCCATTTGCGCAGACATGCCCTGAAGCGTTTTATTGGAAGTGTCCTGTGAGAATAAAGATCACTAAAGACATTGTTATTATCGTCCACCTGCGGTGTTAAATGCTAATGGAGCTGGTAGTTAATAACAGCACACAAACGTGGCTTTTCTCCGGTTGTCAGACACTGTAAATAAAGCGTGCAGGCGACGTTATAATGACAAAGCTTTTTTGCGGCTGCTATTGTGTGGATGTGTGAGAAAGATGATGAATTGCAAATGCGTTAAAGTCGGTCAGAGTCAAGGAGAGCCCCCCCTCTGAGTCTGTCCTGGTGTGAAGGACTTTAGACAGCATGAATTCATTTGCTTTGAGCCCTTGTGAATGGGCTGAGAAAAGGAAGGCAGGAGGAATCTCTCATCTGCCGGTATACAGATGGAAATGATCCGAGTCGAGCAGGACAGGAGGTCAGAGCTGGTGGACGCAGCTGTGAGATCTTGCATAATGCTCAGACACATTATGACAGACTTTTGGACTAGTTCGCTCATATAACTATAGGTAATAATAATAATGTTTGTACAAAACAGCTGAGCTAGACTCCAGTATACGTTTCCGGGGTTGGCTTTATTCAATTTCAAAGTCAATTTTGGTAAATGCACGTTAGATTTTTTATTTAAGTTATTGTGACATTGTGTGTCATTATGTATTATTCCTTTTGAGGGTTAATTATCAGATCTTTCCTACATGAAAACATACTGTAGTAAACTTAAGTATTATTTAGCCTAATAAAATTCGGAAAAACATTAGTTAATTGATAAATTGTAGTAAATACTGTAGAAAAACCTCAATATTTACTATGGTAACATTCAGTACAGACAATATTGTATTATACATAAAAAAATGTAGTAATTACTATAACACAACTCACTATAGTGTACTTTTGTAAATGCTATAGTAAAATACAGTATTTGTTTCGTCACATGGGTTAACGAAATAAATAGTAACATGAAGCTGTCAAAGAAACATTAAAGTGTTTATTAAGTGTCATAGTAAAGCGTTTAAGTAGTGGACAAATAAACCGTACATGTGTTCTATGGCGAGACAGCAAATGTTCTGAAAACAAACTAACAATAAAAATAAGTCTCTCCTATGCTATTTATATTAAAAATAATAATAAAAGAGTTGCACCGATATATCGGCCAATAATCGGTATTTGTCAATAAAAGCAATTAAAACAGCCGATGATCAGGGCCGATATATCCTGTCAATGAAAAGAGCACAGGAAAATGTCATTAATATGTGCTCTGTATTTAGAAAACATTTATAAACATCATCAATTTGATGTTCAATTTGAATAGTCATAATACAAATTATTATCGGAACCGAATAATCGTATTGGTGGAGAAATATACTGTAGTATGGGTGCATCTCTAATTAATATAAAAAATAATATATTTAATGTTTTCTACATTTTTGCTGTATGACACCATAGGACACGTGTATGGTAGATGTGTCAACTACTCGTTTATCACATTCTATGTTGTGAATTATTTACAGCTATACTTTTTCTTTTATGTTAATTTGTTAGAGAACGGATTTAATCGTGCTGCACAGTTTGAATTTGTTTTCCCCTGATCTTTATAATTGGATTGATGGATTGCTAATGACGTCATAACACTGAAGCTACCGCGCCGCCATGTTGGTATGTCCAAACATTCTATTAAATGAATAGGGAGTAATCACATATTAATGATGAAACTTACCAGTCCCCGTTTTATATCTAAAGTATCGAAGTACATCCTTAAAGAGCAAACTTCTTAATAATTTAAAGTCAGGGATTTTCCAGTCTTTTTAGATATTGAGTGACTTGCGCTCATTTTCATTACAGTACCGTATATTAGATCAGCAGACTAACAAGACGCCTCAACGAATGACAAATCCGCTTATTCTGAAATCTAAATACAGGCTGTATATGTTCGTTAAGTCATGAAGCTTTATGTCTAAACATTTACACATGCACCATTACAACAGTATGCAATCCACACTCACCATCTATACATTGATGTATATACGTCACAATTCTGCCCAAAATAAACATAAACATTTGAAAAAATATCAGAAGTAACAATTTGTTTAACCACGCATGTAAACTAAAACCCAATCGCGCGCCTAATAAGCTGAAAACTGGCTATTTTAGATGACTGTAAGTCAACGGTGCTCTCTGTCAGCTGGGCATACCAAGAAGGCGGCGCGATCGCTTCCGGTGGCTTCACCTCCTGCCGTTGGTTTAGCGTTCGTGGGCGAAATCCAGTCATTTATATAGATCAGTGGTTTTTAAATAAAATTCATTTCGGGTGATTGTGGCCGGTTTGCAACGGCGGTCTAAAGCAGATCTATCTGAAACAATCAGCTTTGAGAAACTAATACTTTGTTTTGATCCGGGTGCTGTTCTCCTTTCATAATCTCCATTTAATGGGAACGAACAATCACCTTAACAAAGGTTTAATTCTTCTGTGCACGAGTGGAGATCTAAACAGGTTTAATACCCAAGATTTCTTCTCCGGCTGATTGAAATGGTTTGGCTCTTTCTCAAGGGACACGTGGACTTTGATCATTCAAAGTTTCACTTTAAGATCACTTTCCGTCTTCTTTGATGTTCATTTCCACCGGGTCGTATTTCCTGCACTTATCTGTGTTAATTCCCTGTTCTGTGTTGGTTTAAAGGGCTCTAGTCATTGTTTTCCAGCAAACAGATCTTTAAGAGTTTTATGGCTTCGGTGGTCTTGCCGGGGATTCCTTACGGTTGAGAAGTGATTTGGTGGAGGACGACGACTTTTATCCTATTATTTGTCTTGTTTATGTTGATATGTCTAGGTCTTTGTACGTTTTAGAGCAGTTGCTATGTTACCTGTTCATGTTGTCTGTTTACCCAGAATGCATCAGAAACATCATTCCTGTCAGTTTTAATGAGTGATATAACTGAAGGATCTTTATCTCACCTGCGGTTTTGAAGTGGTCGGCTCTGATGTGTAACAAAAACACAGATGGTTTAGTCAGACAGATGCCACGCGGTTAGGTTTTCCTGATCTTTCCACACCGTCATGGTTTGGAGAGAACAGGGGGTTATTGTACCACATTCGGGTGGAAATTAAAGGGCCGCCGTGGCAGCGAGTAAACTCATTTCAGCCCGGCTTTGTGTAGTGATGTGTGTCTAAATCCCGTCTCGTCACGCCTGACTGCACCGCATGAGGGTGGGGGGGACCCGTGGGTTTGCTGGAGGCTTCCACACGGGAGAGAATGATGTTGTGAAAATGTGAAGGAAGTTTGCTGGATTTGCTTAATCTGTTCTTTGCGTGTCTCACGGGAATCAGAGAAACATGCGTGACCGAACGACAATATTTTCTCCGGGGGTGGAAATGGTTTTTGGCCTGTTGTTGGATCAGTTTTAATCCTTCTTTTTAGAAAGTTTGGTTTGTCATTTGTTGTCCTGGAACTGAAGTGTATGTAATCCCTGAATGGCGTTGTGAGAGAAAGCTAGATAGAGGAATTAGGGTGTAGAGGACTTGTTTTTGTGTGTTTTTCACAGGAGAAACTTTAACACAATACAGCATTTGGAGCTTTTTAGGTTTGAATTTACATGGATAGGTGGCAAATATATTATACTTGTGACGTAACAAAAAAGTAGTGCTGACTAACGATTGATCGCAGAATAAAAGTTTGTGTTTACATGATATATGTCTGTGTACTGTGCATATTAATTTTATATTAATAAAAATATATACATACATGCATATCTTATATAAGGGGGAAAAAATTTATATATAATTTAAATTATTGGTAAATATAAATAAATACGAAATGTTGTATTTATATATAGAAAATGAATATGCACAGTACACGGATTTGTGTTATTTAAACACAAACTTTTGCTTTTTAAAGTTATACTTATAAATGATGAAGAGTTTGGTTCCAAAATGAGATAACTCCGTTTTTAAACTTCAATCATGTTTTTTATTATATTATCGTGTTTTTATTGTATTATTTAGCTGTTTTTTTTAGTTATAATGGCATAAATAAAAACAAAACAAAGTTTGATTTGTGCGTTCAATTTGAATGCGCAAACATGATTTTGAAAAAATGTAAAAACTTAATTCTCTTTTTGGAAGTTCAAATATCTCATTTTTTTCTAATTTTTCTTCAAATATACATTAGAGCTGTCACACCTTTGGAAACATTTATAGTTTACCCACATTTTTGTAGATGCGTTGCAATTTTACAATTAAAATGAATCGAAAAATGACTTTAATTGAACACAATATTTTTCAGTTTTGGTTATGCGGTTACAGTTTTGGCTTCGTTCCTGCACCATTTGTGAATCAACAGCGCACATGACCTGTGAACCTTAAAAACCTCCCTGTTTATACTTCACACGCTCCTCGCAGCACTTTTCTCAAAAACAACAGCTGTCGGAGCAGAGAAAATATCAGCTGAACCAGCAATAAACTGTAGTTTACCAAACTTCACATTTGACCCCATTAGCCAGATTCACAATGTAGGAAAAACTGCTTTTGACTTCAACAGCAAAAAAGTGTTTCGTCTACAGACTTTGTGAGCAGTTTGACCCAGATTTACCATAGTAATACCTCAGCATTCTTTAAAGTACCCTTGGGGTATCATGTAAATAGTATGGACCATAAGTATAGTTATCATTCACTACTTTGCCATTTATCTCAGTACTTTAGGAGACCATCATAAGCGTTATGAGTCTGTTTGTGTGTCGTTTTGCCTGCGGTTAATGACTGTTCGACAAGTTAAACCCCCCCTGCTTCTTTCAAGTAAAGCCACAGGTAAACACTGCAGACAGGTTGGTTTGGCTTTTAGAAGACGGATGATGCTTTGGTATCAAGTTGACTTGTATGTTTTAAGAGTTTGAGCACTGTTTTTGTTGTAAACTTTAAAAGATTAATGTTCATTTGTCTATTACTAGTTTTTAAACTGGTCTTTAAAGAAGGGTTTAGTGTGTGTGGAGCAACAAATGAGTAAAAAAACAGACCAGTTCGGTATGCAAATATGACAGGACATGGACACTGGCGGTTAGTATTTGAATACTGAACTTTTAAGCGATTTAATCCTTACGGTATAAACTGCGTAAAAAACAGAAAATAGATCAAAGCCTTAAATTAAATACCTTTATCTTTGTCGTCATTTTCGCAGTACTGATTGTCAAAGTTAGAGTCTTAAGTGACTGTACAAAAATGTCCCGTAACCATATTTTTGTGTGTTTTTTATCTATGATACAAAAGAGCGGTGTTCTATACTATAAGAGTATTCTTAAAGGCGGAGAAGACCGGCATCTCTTTCCTTGCGAACAAAACTTGGTCATCTGACACCAACTTCTCAGTCTCAGGAAAATGTTTTTAAAGGGATAGTTCACCCAAAAATCAAAATACTGTGATCATTTATTTACCCTCATGTCGGTTAAAACAAATTTGACTCTTTCTCCCGTGCAACACGAAAGATATTTTGAGAAATGTCTCTGCGGTTTAGTGTTCTTTGTGCAATGGAAGTCAACGGAGAAGATGTTGTTCAGTTACCAATGTTCTCTAAAACATCTTCGTTTGTGTTCTGCAGAAGTCATACAGGTCTGGAAAGACGTCTCCTCGGTTTGTTTAGTGATAGTATTTCTTCTTGGTCGCGTTTGACAAACAGAGGGTGTAGTTCAGAAATTCTTGCTCTGAGGGGAGTTTGGGTGTTGTCAGGGGTCTCAGGTACGCCCCCATCCCCCATCTGTATGACTTATTCAAGCATTGAGGGGGCAGGGGAGGATAAATGCCCCTCACCACATGTTTCTGAGGAGGTGCTAGGGCTTGCCTGAACCCCCCCATCGGCACGTCGTTCACAAGCTTCAAAGCTGAAGATTTCAGCAGGATGAACCCAGGAAGTGTGAATGCAATTTATGGCCATCCAATGATTCAGTAGATACCGCAATACGCGACAAATTAGAGATTGCACTTTAAAATATTGTTTATCTTTTTGTTGTGGTTGACTTTGTCAGTTGTGCTGATGTTTTGCTATGTGCAATATGACTTCAAAGATCTTAAAGAGTAGTCATTTGTTGATTGATTTGGGAAAGTTTAAACTTAAATTGCCCCAAATTCACACTTATTTTTCTTTAGGTTGTTTAGTGTTTCTTTGCAGAATTGCAGTCTTAGAAAATGAAAGTTCACCTGTACACTAAAATTGATGACAAATACATTACATTTTTATCTTTAAGTAAATAATGTTAATGTTGAGATCTTCATGTTGTTTGAGGTGTATATGTTTATTTGATGCTTAAATGGCCCGATAGTGACAACTCAATGTTTATTTACCAACCAGATCTTACAAGATTTTGTAATTATTTCATAATTTGCATAGTTCTTAATTTGTACAATTGTTGTAGAAAAAATAACACAATAAAAAGCGCCACCCCTAAGTCACTCACTCAAAAGCAGGCCCTCTTAGCATTTCAAACCCATATGACTTACTTTCTTCTGCAGAACACAAAAGAAGATATTTTGAAAAATGTCGGTAACCATAAACCGACTTGCATTGATTTTGTGTCCATACAATAGAAGTCAATGGGGACCAGCGGTTTTTGGGAACCAACATTTTTCAGAATATTTTTTTTGTGTTTTGCAGAAGAAGATCAACGGTTTAAAATGACATGGGAGTAAATGATGACAGATTTTCTTTTACAAGGTCAACTGTTACTTTAAGAAATCATAATTGATATGAATTCATGAATGAACCACCTCATAAATATATGATGAATTGTGTTGTATTTGCCGGATATTGTGTTTTGCAGTTGTGTGTAACAGAGAAACAACCATGACATTCTTGTTTATCAGGGTCTCCGTGTTTGAAGACTGAGTTGACTATGTCTCGAGGGGATGAACGACTGCCTGTCAATCATTCAACACCCCTTCACAATGATTTATCATTGGCAAAGCAATTACATTAACCTCAGCGTTGCCATTAGCACGTACTTTAATGTCACAAAATGTCATTTTGTTTCTGTACTTTATTACTCTGGCTGTGTGTTTTATGTTGAATTCTTCGTCTGTTTCAGACAGATGGCACATTTGTCGTGTTCATTATTGCTGAATGCCTCTTACGGCGTTTTTCAATTAAACGTTTCTACGCTTTCTGAACTAATTCAGCTGGCAACTCTCAGCAGTGATGATGAAGCCAAACAGACACCGAAACAATGTGTTAGAAACTTCATCTGATGAAGAAAGTGAGAAAATCGGAGTAATGCCTAAAGATGTGATATGTAATATAGGTTCAGAAGCTTATATGTCTGCTTCAAGGCATGGTTCAATAAAAAATGTCAATTCTGTCATTTTCCTCAGGGTTAAGGTTATATGTGGGCCTTTCTTAAGTGCAACTCTAAAGAAGTTATTTTGAGAAATGTCTCTGTGGGTTTGTGTCCATGTAATAGAAGTCAATAAGGGGCAGGGCTGTTTGGTGACCAACATTCTTCCAAATCTCTGCTTGTGATTTCTAAAGAGGAAAGAAAGTCATACTGGTTTGGAATGACATAAAATATTTCTCCTTTTTTTCCACAGTTGAAAACAGCTAGATTTTAACGTATTCAGATTTCTCTGTTTTGTAAGATTTATATTTGTAAGATAAAAGTAAAATGTAAATTCAAACTTTATTGCAGAGATGGATTGTGGGTATTACCTGTTTGACATTTTTGCAACTCGTCTCCAATATTATCCTTTAAAAAACACCTCGTAAAAGATAATCGACCCCTAGAGCAAGTCACAGAAACAGGATTATAAATCAGTCTTCAGGTTTCAACTTTTTAGAAGCATTGACACAGAATTCAAGGCATGCTATAACTTTACATACTTGACATACTTAACATTTAATTTGCCTATTTTATACCTTCTCGTAGCTTCAATCGTTTATGAGATATTTTTGCAGGAAAGTTTCATTTTGTGACTGCCGTTTCAACAAACAGTAACATTCAGTCTAAAGCACACACCATGCGGGACGAATTATGAGCGTTTAATACTCAGGATCACAGGATTATTGCTTGAAAAGACCTAACTATGAATTTTTTTCGAGGTATAATTTGGGTGTTTGTGTTAAACCCGTCTCACACATTGTTAGATTTCAGCAAAGTGCTGTGAATTCACTACCCAGTATGATCGTCAGAAATAGGCCCTCGCTGATTTTCTTGGCAGGAGATGTTCTTCTCCTTCAGCCTGCAGCTGTATATGAATTTTTGCTTCTCGATGAGAATGTACCTCTGTGTTTACGCTTTGGGGCAACATTGCTGTCTTGAGCCCTGAAGTTCAGCTCCGTGTTGATTTTCAGCTGTCCATCGGACCTCTCTGGTCCTGTCTCAACAGGTCATGGTATGTGTTGAATATAGAGGCCGTGCCTCCTTGAAGCCTCTAATAACAAAGGAATCTAAAATGCACCTGTCACTTTTTTGTCGTAGACAAGCAGGTAAACACAAAGAGCCGCGAAGAGTCTTTCTGGATTGCGTGATGGATCGGAGGGCGTGTTTGTTTGCACACCCGAATGAATGGGATTTGGGATTATAGGCGTTTGTTTCAGGATGTTTATGGCTGTCGGTTATTCGCCTGACATCATTATCGGATCTAGTCAACAACGTCGCCTGACGCCACACTGATTTATCTGCAGCACCAGTTTTATCTATAGATAAATTCAGTTAGAATTTTTTTTTTATAGTCAGTAGTGCGCATCTCAACACACAAAGTATCAGATTAAGCAACACAGTATGGGAGGTTTACATTTAAGTGGATTCTGCAGATGGTGGTGTTGTTGTAGCATGTGAAACTTGCATGTTCTGTGCAAATGTTGCATCATGATGTGTTGTTGATGTTGTGTTGTTGCCAGTATTTTTGTTTAAAGTAAATGTGAGAGATACCATAAATGATACTTTTCTTATTAAGCATTTGTACACCACAAATTGTTAACGTAAATATCAAAAATAAATCAAAGAAGAGTATGGCTTCGTCCAAAATCGCATATTTACTGAATTTGATTAGGTACATACCTATCTTCCGTTAAACAGTACGTTCTATATTGTATGAATGCATTTCGGAGACACTGAGTCCGCCATGTTTTATGGTCATGTGACCCGTATGCTCTTTGACCTATGACGTATTAACAACGTCCTACAAGGAGCGTTGATTAAAACATTAGTCACAAGAAATTCATTTACTGGCACTTGCATTAAAAATGGACATCCAGTTTTATTTTGCTATATTTATTTGATTGTCTTTTGAAATTTGACCGTTGCACAGCTCCTGTGGCATCATGGGATAGAGAAGTGTCCATCCAATCCACACTCACGAATCTGGGAGGAAGCAGTAGACCATCCGGGTATTTCTCGCCTAGTGCTTTTTGCAAACTGAGGTCTCTGACTAACTATTCATGATTTATACAATATAGTATGGAAGTAGGTGATTTCGGACGCAATCTTATGATTGGTGATGACTTTTGCGTACCGTTACGTTGTTTCATCTCTGTTTGAAACATTTGCTCTAAAAAAAAAAAGGTGTTTCATAAGTTCTTTGATGCCATATAAGAACCTTTTTGTTCCCTAAAGAACCTTTAACATCTGATGAACCTTTCTGTTTCAAAAAAGGTTCTTCAGATAACAAAAAGTAAGAATTAGATGCTTTTTTAAAGAAACCTTTGATTGCTTCTTTGTGGAGCCAAAAGTGTTTCTTCTATGGCATCACTCAAATCCACAAAGAACAATTCAGTTAAAAGTAGTTTTTATGAACTTGTTTGGCCACAAAGAACCTTTTGTGAAACAGAAAGGTTCTTCAGATGTTAAAGGTTCTTTTTGGACCTTTTAAAGCACCTTTATTTTTAAGAGAGAAGAATTACGCAGGTTGAAGTCAAATGATGACAATCTTTCATTTCCTCCAATATCTGGTTTCTGAGTGCTTAACTTATGGATCATTATGTTTATGAGTCCTAACGCAGATCTTTTTAGAATCTGGCTGTAATAGATTTTCTGTTTCGTTTTCCATCGAACAAAACGTACGAATTGCGTTAAGAATGAAGAGTTAACATCAAAAAGTTAAATAGCGCTTCAGGAAGGATCAAAGCAGACTCTTATCTTCATCAGTCTCGTCCGTGGGTCTTGCACGAATGTTTGGTCTTGTGGTCTTGGCTCCTGATGGTCTTGTGATATAGAGCTGTAATTTCCCCGTGTTGTTTAACGCGTGACACGGCCATTAGTCACAGCTGAACAGGAGTGAGGCTATGTCTTCTGACTGTGAAAGTGCTCTTCTTCAGATCTGTAGGGGTCGGCTGTAAGCTGACACGGGTCTTTGGTCAAAAAAACGTCTTTCTTTTATTCATGCAAAGCCAGTTTGATTTAACGCGATGGTGAAACATTGTTTCGTACATGTAGACCTTTTCACATTCCTTTGGGCAGAAGATGTAGGCAGTTTAAAAAAACTGATGCCTGCGGGCACGTTGAGCTGATGTTTGTTCCCATGAGCAGTTGCTCTTAGCGGGTCTCTAAACCTTTAAAATATTTCTGCCCCTCTTCTAAAGTGATTTCTATTTTAGTGTTATCCTCATGGTTTACGCTCGCATGTGGAGGAGACCCCCCCACACTACACCAGCAAAGAGCTGGCCTGGTTTCCACGCCGACATGAGAGAAATTCTCACTGTTTGTGTTTCCTGGAGTTTTGTGCATTTTAATGTTCAGAATGTTTTATGGCCCATAAACAAAAATATCTTTGTAAACCAAGACACATATACTGTGGGGAAACAGTGCAAGAACTTCGGTTTCGATCTTCGTGTTCGGTGTTTCGTTTGTAATACTTCATGTGGAATGTATCTCAGTTTTTTGCTTTATTCAAAGAAACTTATATGCACATCAGATAACATCGTGTTTTAAAATGCTTGACCGACTTTGTGCAGCATCGCTGTCAATCATACGCCTGAATCAGCCCAAACCCAAAACTCACCCTCTTGTCATTAAAATCTGTACTTCTATCTGTCTTCTGCCGAACACAAAAGATATTTTAAAGAATGTTGGTAACCAAACCACCTGGACTCAATCCCTTTAGAGACATTTTTCTAAATATCTACTTTTGTGTTTCACAGAAAAAAGAGTCATATAAAGGTTTTAAACCACATCGAGGTGAATAAATGTTTCTTTAAGCCTAAAACATTCAGAATCAACCTCATTGGGAGTTCTCGTCTTCTTAAGACTAAACATTTATTGTATATCTCTCCTCAGCGCATGAACGATACGTCGGGGGTCTCTTTAGTTTAGTAATCGCAAGTGTGCTAGTCATTAAATACACTGCGTGCGGTGTGTGCTTATTTTACTGTATGAAAAATGGCCGTGTTGGATTTTGGTGCGTACCCATATTTAGACTCATTCTGCAGCGGAGGTATCCACAGGTTGATATATCCGACCACACACACTCTCTCTTATGTGAAATCTGTCATCTTGTGTTTGTTAAAGTTGTCCAGAGCGTCTTAAGATCGTCGTGTGTGTGGTCTTTAACCACAGCGGCGAATCTCTTTAATCGCTCTTTTAGTTCTCATTCTGTCAGATTTCTCTGAGCTTCAGCTAAATTTACCTCACAACATATTTTCTTATTCTGTATCACAAACTGCTGTGTGGGGATATTTCTAATGCTCTCTCTCTCTCTCTCTCTCATATAAATGCAGGAGTTAATCTGTATGCCGACTGAAATGACTGTAATGTCATTGCCACACCTCAGGTAACATTAACATTTATACGGTCCCTTACAAAAAATACTGCATTTTATTAAGTACACTTAATAAGTAAGGGATTATTTACAGTCACAATAACAGTGTAATAACGAAATACAAGAGGCAACGCATATCAACGTGAAATGGGTGCTTGACCAAAACAAATCATAGTTAAATAATATATTGAAGTTGGCACACCAAAGCGGCGAAGTTATGAAAATAAGATGACTAGACTTTCACAAAACATAGACTTTTTGTTCAAGTCTATTAGTCTGTGAAATTCGATTATCACACAAATTTTCAAACATTTTTTAATGAATTACACTCAAGCAAAGTATAGCACTAGTATATTTGTAAAATGCTTATTTCAATCGTGCTTGAGACTAATTTGTCCCCATTTTTACTTGACAAAAGTCTACTTTTAAGTATCTTTAAGTATAACAGTAGTAAACTTTGTGTACACACTTAGTTCAAGTTGAGAAATACATTATAATATTAACAATACATTTATACAATACTGTATAAATCTGCGAAGTATTACGAGTAGCTTGAATGTACACTTTCTTATATTTAGCTTAAAATAAGTATACCAATAGCACACTGTAAAGCAATGCACATTTACATTAAAGTATTATATGAGTAAATATAATATACGATATTTACACTAAAAAAGATCTGCTTAAAACTTTAGTTCAAAAGCTGTGTTAAATTTCTAAGTTGAATCAAACTGGCTCTACAAGTCAATGATGTTAAACTGACTTCATAATTAATTTCATATAACTTAATTTTATTAGTTACAACTACAACTATACGTTCATTTTATAATTACAACTAGATTTTTTCATATCAAGTTAATATGATATGTTATTTTAAAGTAAATATCAGTTCAAATTACCTGTGAAGACAGTTTGATTTATCTTAACTTTAATTTTTACAGTGTATATGATGAAATTTCAACATGTTCTTCCTATTGATTTTGCTTTACCCTTTGTCTCCTAAAGGTTGCGTGACCTTTGAGCGTTTTCAGGTCGGGTGCAAATACAGAATCATGGGTAACACAGAAAGTCACAGCAGCAGCCATGGTTACTATGGCGATGGGCAGCGCCACCTCTCCCGTAAGCACATGTCCCGTTCTCTCCGTCTGTCCAACAAGCAGACATACTGTTCCCGCCGCACACCGTCTGGAAAACCAGAGCACCGCAACTCCGAAACAAGCACGCGCTCAAGCAGCACTCCCAGCATCCCTCAGTCGCTGGCCGACCACGGCCTGGAGCCCTTCAATGACTCAGACATGCTGCCTGACTTTAGCGGACCCATATGGGTGGACCGTGTGGCCATGAACCTCAGACCCATGTCCTTTCACAACCATCCGGCCCAATCGCCCGCCGCGACCCGTAACGTCCCCTCCAAACAGCCTGCGAAGGAGATGGACAAACCACCGGAGGACCATGCCCAACAGACACAGGACGGTTCTCAAGAGGGCGCCAGCTTTAAAAAGAAACGCTCCAAGTCTGCAGATATGTGGAGAGAAGACTCTCTTGAGGTGTCTTTGTCCGATCTTAGCCAGGAGCATCTGACCAGCACGGAGGAGATTGGAGATACGCCCGATGAGAAGGACTTTGCAGACTTGCAGTCGTCTCCTCAAGGTCTGGAGTCGATGGACTCCAACCGTGCCAATTCTTTAGACGAGCTGTACGGACCAAAGAGTCCTGCCTGCAGGCCGACGCATGGACGATACGCCAAATGGCATAAGGCCGGCGCTGTAGGTAGAGACTGTGAAGACGATAAATTATTATCACCGTGTGAAGACGATGGTGCCGCCTATGGAGCGTACACACTGCCCTGTCGCCGGTCACACTGTCTGTCTGAGGGACCGACCAATCATCAAGGAGTTATGCAGGGGAGGCGGGCACAAACCATACAGGTGAGCACAGATGAAATTTAACCTGTTTAAAAAACCTTTTTTTGGTTTTTGATTTAGGCAGGACTTTTAGTGTTTTGATGCAGGATATATTATTATGAAAAAAAAATTCGCTCTGTTGGTTTCTTCATAAAATCAAGTCAGTTAAATGATTAATCGTGATTATTCGCATTTAGAATTATCTTTTTTGTTTGTTTATAAATGTATATGTCTGTGTACTGTGCGTATTATCTTTTTATTTATAAGCACAAAAACATACACATGCATATATATATATATATATATATATATATATATATATATATATGCTATATATTAAATAAGAAGAAATAATTAATGTACTTATTTATATTTACCCATAATCTATAGTAGGTGATAACATTTATTAATTTAATTTTTTTTCCTAAATATATGGATGTATATGTATGTATTTACAAATTACACAATTATTATTCACAGTTCACAGACTTATATTATGTAAAAACAAACTTTTATTCTAGATGTGATTAATCACGATTAATTGTTTGACAGGTCTTCATTAAATATTATTGTTAAATAATATAATATGATACATTTTTTATTATTATTTTATTATGATTTATTATTAAAAACTCTTTATATTTTTTTTATTAAAACTTATAGCGATATTTTTTCTTGATGTGATGTTGTATTTCATACATATCGCTGACAGTAACTGTTCTGTTTTCTTGCATAAGATGCATTCCTCTACTTGATTTATATATTTTCAGCCTCAGGGTTAACGTTCACTTTAAAGATTTACCTGTTTGTTACCCCAAAAACGCAAATTTCTGTGTGTCATACACTACTCTTCAGAAGTTAAGGGTCACTTATGAACCTCGATAGATTTAACATTTCACGTTTGGAATAAAACAAAAATAAAACTGAAAGTTGTGACTAAAAAGGTATAAAATAAAATAAAAACAGAACTTTGATATTAAGCATATTGTTCCAGTCCTTCTGAAACCTCGCATGTCCAAATTAAATATTTGGTTTCCAAAGTTGACAAACACTTTTTAATACTTTTTGTTGAATAGGTATTTGCAAAACCCAGAGACACACATGACGGGTGACTTATAATAATGATTTATAAAAAAATAAAAAATATAGAGATACACTGGTTCAGAAGGACAGAAGCGATTTTTAGTGAAGTCACACATAAACTAGATTTTTCAGAAGTGTTCTCTCGTCATTTCCCATCCTGAGACAATATCAAATGAGTTTCCATCTGTTCTGAGCTCTCCGAAAATCATTAATTTTCAAAACATTTCTATTAAAAGTTTTTTTAGAAGTGTTTTTAAAACTTAAATTCAGACATTTACTCGTACGCCAGCAGATCAAAACGTTTATAGTCAGAAGCCTAACAAACAGCAAAACACAAACATTTCAAGCGACCCTTATCTTTTGAACAGTTTGATGTGTTTGACACGCGACAGCATTGTGTGAGAAACTGAAATGTCAAAATTCCAGTACTGCGGGTTCAAAACTCAATTTCAGTTTCATATGACATGACTGAACAGTATGAATATGTGGAAGTGTAAAAAGGATTTGTTCCAGGCACGCAAAGCTTCAGTATTTGTATTTTTGTGTGAAGTGTCCCTTTGTTATTGTAAAGTGAGTATATGTTAATGTAGACTGTCATAGTGTAGGTGTGTAGTGGAGAATGTCAGTCTTGCACTGAATGTTGCGGTTAATCCCCCAGAATCCATTACATTCTTTCATAATAATATGAGTCCCTCATTTTTGTGTGAATTCATACTATTGTTTTACATTTTATGTATTACTGCTCTCAAGGATGCCTTGTCTTTTCTGGTGGACAAAACGTCGCAAGGTACCACCATGGTAATGTCATATCGCTCTCTGTGCAGTGCATTATGGGTACTGTCACTGTAAATGTGTGCAATTGTTTTTTTTCCTTCTCTGGCCCGTCTGTGATGATCCAGATCGTGGAGTCAGACTTCTGTGAGAACCGAGTCTCTTTTGTCATGCTAATGAACTGGAAGTGGAACGTGAATCTGAGAGAGAGAACAGAAACTAGAGATGCACAGGTTAACGTTTCAAATCTCACATGTACCAGGAATAAACATCCCATAGGTTATATGTCTCGTATGTATGCAGTGGTTTGTGGAAAGTAGAAAGAGTATAACTGTGTGACAGTCCGTCACGTGAGGCCTGCTCGTGAAGATGAATGCGTCGGGCTGCGTGGTCAGGTCACGTGACTCTCTTTAGATGCTGAATTTGGTGGGTAATATCCCATCATTACTGGCAGGAGTACAGAGTGTTATTGTAGGATCAGCGTTTAGAGCTGTGTAACACATACAGCGCTGTGCTCTCTTAGACGGTCTGTAAAATGTTTACTTCACAACTTACAGAATGTCCACGGCTTCTAAAGACACAGCATACTCCAGTCGACAGGTAGGAGGAAACTGAACGGATTATGTCACATTTATTAGGAAAATTGATGTGGAAGATTGTGCCAAGAGGTCGAGGTGTTAAGCTGTTCTCTCAGGTTTGTTGCTATTTTTAAGGAAGCTGTGTATTGAACAAGACTGTTAAAGTTCACACAAAAAAATCTTTCATCATTTATTCATCCTCACGTTCTTCCAAATCCGAAAGTGAGTCTTCTGTTTAACACAAAAGAAGAGATATTTAGAGAAATGGATTTGTGTCTATGCAATAGAAAAGTCAGTTCTTCAAAATGTCTTCTGTGTTCTGCAAAAGAAAATCACACAGATTTGACACAAGCCTGTGTAAGCGACGACAGAATTTTAATTTTTGTGTAAACTATCCTTTTAAGGGGGCTGATATTTCTTCATATTGCGGCTATAAGCGTCAGCCTCGTGATAGCTATGTGCGATTGGCCGATAAACGGAAGTGTAACTTTCTCTCTACGTCAGTTCTGAGATCTTTGTGTAGTCAGTGTAAACAGATTTTTTTTATCATGAATGTAGCTCGAAAGTTTTTTCAAGGTTTATTATATAATTTGCCTTTTGTATCTTATGCTGACCTTTGACCTCTGTGTGTCCAGGATGTCACGGCGGGAGACGGCAGTGACTACGAGGACAGCGGCATCGATGGCCTGACAGGAGAGAGTGAGGCGTCTCAGCACCAGGTGCGGCGCTACAAGACCATGTCAGTGTCGTTTTCCGCTTACTCCACGTCAACAGGGGGCGCCTTCGCCGGGAGCGACAGCGGGAGCAGCAGCGGTGCGGGGACGGGACCCTCCGAGGCAACACTGGTGAGCAACACCTGTCTATGTTTATTTTTCTGCGCATAAAGACACATGGTGGCTTTGTTCATTTTTAAGTCACGGACCTTGGATTCAATAGCTGAGACATAGAATAAGATTAAAATCCCAAATGTACTATAAATGTGTATTCTGCATGTTCGATCAGGGCGTCTACGAGAACTTTCGTCAGGAGCTGGAGCAGAGCGTGAGTCCTGCGGAGTTGCCCGAGGAACGAAGCTCCGCCTTCAGCGACGAGCAGAGTCATGTGACCCTGAGCTCCGCCTACCACACGGACCCCCTGCTCACCGTGGCTGCACAGGGCACCGTGCGCAAAGCCGGACGTCTCGCCGTCAAGAACTTCCTGGTCCATAAGAAAAACAAGAAGGTGGAACTCGCCACTCGCAGGAAGTGGAAGAGCTACTGGGTGTCTCTTAAAGGTGTGTGTGTGTCCGGGGTAAACCCTACTTTTCAGCATTTGTGTTTTGTTGCTGAAAAGATATAAAACGCGTAAACTGGTTTTACAACTTCCAGAGAGACTGAATTAAAAAAAGAAAGAATATCTTTGTTGTGTCAAATGGGCGGGACCTGAAACACCTTGCAGACTTCTGTAGACTTGAAACACCCATCATTCAGAAACATTCAGCTTTTGTTGTTTTATTATGATTCAGTGTTAGCCTGCTTGTGGGATAAAGAATAGGCTTTTTATTTGACTCCGTGTATGAATGTAACCTCTAAATAGATAGTATTGGCATGTTAAAAAACTCCACATCCCCACCAGCAGTGTTAGGAAACAAGACAGGTCTTAAAAAAAGGAGAATAACAATCAGTTTCTCATAATGCAGTTTCTTACTGTGGCCACTGGAGGGCAGAGTTTCATCAATAAACCTCTAGAAGCACCTGCTCATCTGTTTCCCTGGAAACAGTAACTGAGCGACAGGCCATTGTGTTGATTTAATTCACCATGTACTGTGAATTTCTGATGCTTGAGCGAGTGTCCTAATTTGTCCTCCCAGGGTGCACTTTGTTTTTCTACGAGACGGACGGGCGGTCGGGCATCGATCACAACAGCGTCCCTAAACACGCAGTGTGGGCAGAAAATAGCATTGTGCAGGCCGTCCCAGAACACCCCAAAAAAGATTTTGTCTTCTGTCTGAGTAACTCGCTGGGAGACTCTTTCCTTTTTCAGGTAACTGAATGTCCGGCGGACAAATACGTTTGACTCCCTTTTATATTCTGATATTTCTTACAATATTAATGTTGATCATTTTGCACATCATTTTCCAACTTAATCAAAAAGTATGTGAATTATGACCTTACAAACAGTAGTGTTGTACTGTGTATTTTTTGCATGAAGAAAATAAATATAGTATCTTTAAAAAATGTATGAAATGAAAGGTCAACTTCAGTGCATTGTGGGATAGAGAATCACAAATAGTGTGCTCTGCTGTATTTCTCAGCAAATGTAGTATGTAAGGTTATCCTTGTGTTCTGTGCACATTGCATACTTTATACTGCAGATATATTATGAGAAATAATTTAGCAAGACGCTATATGTCATATGTTATTGCGTTTAATCTTTGACCTTTTTTGCACAGACCTGCAGTCAGACAGAGTTGGAAAACTGGATCACGGCTATCCACTCGGCCTGCGCCGCAGCCGTGGCCCGTCAACACCACCGTGAAGACACGGTACGTCTCCTGCGAGTGGAGATCCGTAAACTGGAGCAGAAGATCGACATGGACGAGAAGATGAAGAAGATGGGAGACATGCAGCTGTCAGCTGTAACCGACACCAAGAAAAGGAAGACCATCCTCGATCAGGTGACTGATCATTGAGTGTTTTACATCTTGTCCTGTGCAGTGCAACGACTTGAGTCGATTCCCCTGGGCCGATTCATTTCTCTGAATTAGTCAATTGATTCTTTGAGATGAGTCGTTTCTCCGAGTCAGTCATTTGATTCTTTGAGTTGAGTCGTTTCTCTGAGTCAGTCATTTGATTCTTTGAGTTGAGTCGTTTCTCTGAGTCAGTCAATTGATTCTTTGAGTCGAGTCGTTTCTCCGAGTCAGTCATTTGATTCTTTGAGTTGAGTCGTTTCTCCGAGTCAGTCATTTGATTCTTTGAGTTGAGTCGTTTCTCTGAGTCAGTCAATTGATTCTTTGAGTCGAGTCGTTTCTCTGGGTCAGTCATTTGATTCTTTGAGTCGAGTCGTTTCTCCGAGTCAGTCATTTGATTCTTTGAGTTGAGTCGTTTCTCCGAGTCAGTCAATTGATTCTTTGAGTCGAGTCGTTTCTCCGAGTCAGTCATTTGATTCTTTGAGTTGAGTCGTTTCTCCGAGTCAGTCATTTGATTCTTTGAGTTGAGTCGTTTCTCTGAGTCAGTCAATTGATTCTTTGAGTCGAGTCGTTTCTCTGAGTCAGTCATTTGATTCTTTGAGTCGAGTCGTTTCTCCGAGTCAGTCATTTGATTCTTTGAGTTGAGTCGTTTCTCTGAGTCAGTCAATTGATTCTTTGAGTTGAGTCGTTTCTCCGAGTCAGTCATTTGATTCTTTGAGTTGAGTCGTTTCTCTGAGTCAGTCAATTGATTCTTTGAGTCGAGTCGCTTCTTTGAGTCCATCAATTGATTCTTTGAGTCGAGTCGTTTCTCCGAGTCAGTCATTTGATTCTTTGAGTTGAGTTGTATCTTTGAATTGAGACGATTCTCTTAGTTGAGTCTTTTCTTTGAGTCAGTTAATTGCATTTTTGAGTCGCTTCTCTGAGTCGGTCAATAGATTCTTTGAGTTGAATCGTTTGACCTGGGTCGAGTGGTTTCTCAAAGTGGAGATGTTTCTCTGAGTCAGGTAGTTTCTTTGAGTTGAGACACACAGTTCTCTGAATAGAGTCATTTCTCTCTCAACTCGTATTTTATAGTCAAGTAATACTTCTGTCATGAAGTTGCAAATCACATCCAATCAAAACTATCAAATTTGGACTTGCCAGTTTATCACTAAAAACTGTAACCCTGTTTCAGAGAAACTTCACAGAGAAATGAAAATTCAGTCATTATTTATTCACAGACTCGTCGTTCTAAACTTGTATGACCTTGTTTGGAGCACAAAGGGGTCATCTGATGTTTATTCAGTTGGGTGGCTTCAGTACAATGCCAGAACATTACCACTCACGTGGCAACATGTTATTTTTGCAAAGCTGTGAAAGAATCTATCCAGTCGTTTCTGTCTCATAATTATTGTATCAATATCATAAAGCGTTACAGCAATAACATCCTTTGTCTCTGAGCGCTACATCTCATCTGGCTGTGACCTGTTTATCCCAGCTCAGATTTTCATCGCTGTAATTCTGACACTGGCACAATGTTGACAGAACATTCATTCACCCGCCACAAACGCTGCAAAAGTTCACGTTCCGCTCAATTGATGTTTACGCAGAGATCAGAATGGCCCACAGCCCAGCGTTCGGTGCCCCCGCATGTGTGTTTGTGTGGGGGTTTCATTTTGGCAGCGTCGGGTTACTCATTGTGCCCCTGTAAATGACAGCGGGGTCGAGTCGGAGACCTCTGCGCCAGCGGAATGTGTAGCGCTCTTGTTTGCCGCTTTGTGTGTTGCCGGGACGGAGAGCCCCTCCGCTGCGTCTTCCAAAAAAACATCCATCTCAGAGTGGCTGGGAGGAGACGCCGAAGAGAATAAACCCACTTCCCTGTCCCAAAACACCATTTTGTTAGACGAACACATGAAACGGGCACGGAAGCTTCCAGATATTTGAAAATGGCATTTAATTTCGCATAAAACTTTGCATCTGTGACAAACTTGTGCAATAGATTTGACTGAACATTTTCTTATTTTCTTCCCAGAGTATGTTTGATGGATCTTCAGCAGAAGCTATTCTGAATTGGATCTTAACCTGCTGTAAACCCCACATTTTTGTTTCTCTCGTCCTTACAGATTTTCCTGTGGGAGCAGAATTTAGAGCAGTTCCACATGGATTTATTCCGATTCCGCTGTTACCTGTCCAGCCTGCAGGGCGGCGAGCTTCCCAACCCAAAACGCTTGCTGGCTTTCGCATCTCGTCCAACCAAACTGGCCATGGGACGACTGGGCATCTTCTCCGTCTCATCCTTTCATGCTCTGGTAACTATTTCACAGTGGTTTACTTAATTTCAGGTTTTTATATATGCTGTATTATTTTTGTTTAATTGTTATACGGTTGCACTAACCACTACACCATTTTAAGAGATTTGATATATATGAATTCTTAAAAAAAAATTGAGAGTAACTAATACGATTTTCTTTATCGAGCATCGATATCGCTCTATTTTTGCGCAGAATGCTCATGTGATAACCTGCTTTCCTCCGTGGGTGTTGTTTATATGTGGTAATGGTTTGTGGCAGCAAAAGATTTTTGGCCGGAGTATTTTCTCTTGGATGTTGGCCACAGTTATTCAATCCTCATCCTCAGATTCTCCTCCAGCTCTGCTGGTTTGTGTAGGAGCTGGACGACACCGAGATACAGATTTTATTTTCGTCTTTGCAGCTTGGATGAATTTTTGGACGGAGGGCGTAGAGACGCTCTTCAGTATTCACATTGGGAGGAGAGAGAGAGAGAGAGAGAGAGAGAGGATGAGGGTCGTTGGCCCTGAATACTGTTCTTTAGGAATAAGAGCTCTGTTCAGAATTGTTTATTGATGGGACCAGAGCTCTTTTCGCCATTAGGTGACCCAGAAACTCCACAGTGCGTTCAGTACAACAAGCGTGTTGAACATTTGAATGACACAGAAAAGAGCTCAGCCAGAAACTTCCATTCATCAAGACACAAGAGGCCACCGGAAGCCAGATTTTTTTGTGTATTTGTTTGTGCGTTAAGGAATGATTATGCATAATAGTGTCGCTTACTAAGGCATGTATGACTATTTTCGTTGTTCAGACGCTCCGTAGTTAACCTAAGTAGTGTGCAACTCGTCCTGCAGCGTTTGTTATGGGCTTGCATAAAAATATCTTTAGCAGTGTTTAAGTATTATTAAACGACCTTAAACAAGATGAAGAGGCTAAATTGAATGACGCAAAATTGCTTAAAACTTTTTGATATTTTTTTAAATAAATTATTTTGTTTGCGTTGTGAAACAATAAGGAGACGATGGATTTGACACGTGTCTCCTTGTGTTTGAAGGTGGCGGCTCGCACTGAGACAGGCGTGAGGCGACGGACGCATGCGATGTCACGTTCCACCAGCAAACGAAAGAGTCGCTTCTCGTCACTGTGGGGCTTAGACACCCACTCCAAAAGAAAGAGCAAAGCACACCCTACTATTACCCAGGTAGACCACACACACATGCTTAAGTTTTTGGTTCAGGATAGCTAAGAGTCTTTTAAAGCGTTAATTTGTTGGGTCCTCTCCAAAGTAAAGATGCTTTTTCTAAACAGGTTTTTGCAGAAGGTGAAGACCCGGTTAAAAGCCCTTTGGAAGGTCTGTTTGAAGGGTCTACCAGAGAATCAACAGTAAGTATCTGTCCGTCTCTCATGTGCTCTGAGCTGATGTTTGGTGTAGGATGCACCGGTAAAGTTGTAATGGTTTAGTCTGTCAGCTGGGATTGAATGGGGAGATAAATCTAGTACGTGGATGTGACGATAATCCACCAGTCTGTCAATCACAGATTGCCCTGATGTTAAAAATCAATGCTCTTATTTGTACCTGAGACAGATTTGCTAGAATCTAGAGTTTGAGCCATGTTACCTATTGAAATAAAATACAAGCCGACCACATAATCCATAAATATACAGTATATTTTAAAATAGTATGCATTAGTCTCAAAATATTAAAAATCTTAAATCAAAAGTAGTCCTAGCCATAAACAATATGCAATGCAGTGTATTGTTGTAGATTATATGAAGTTTTTAGATTTTGAGACACTTTTACTTCTTTAATAAAATTGAATAGAATAGTGTAATCGGATGCACGTGCCTGTCCCGAAGTTACCCATCCGTTCTGTGTTTGGTTATAATATAAAAATTTATTTTAGATTTCCATTCCATTCCATTCTCTACCGCTTATCCGAACCACCTCGGGTCACGGGGAGCCTGCGCCTATATCAGGAGTCATCGGGCTATTTTAGATTTCGTTTATATTAATTTATATTTAATATTTAATTAATATTTGTTGTACATAAAAATTATTAAATTACAATAAAACTACTCGACAGCTATAGATTCTTTGTGGAAGGTCTCTCGCAAGTTAAGTTTGGGAAACCGTCTATACATCGCACACATTCATAAACATTTATGTTAATCCTTGACATGATATTTTCACAGAACGTTCTTTACATTATGCGGGATGATTTGATGTAGTAAATCATAAAAAAGACTTTAAATAAGTTTGAAAAAACTGCGTCACGTATGACCTCACTTCACTGGCGGTTAATCCATCTCGAAAATAAAAAGGTTTGAAAGCTCAATATTATTCATTCTAAATCTGATCAAATGATTAGTGTTTAATGTTGCTTTTGAATGATCCATCACACTGATATTAAAAGGTCAAGCCAATTGCATTGCATTGTGGGATACAGTCTGTCCATTTTGACAAATGTAGACATTTATCCTTTTATTGCATGCATATGCAAAAATTGCGTACCGCAGAAAAGGTTGAATGGCTTCTTATAAAGGGGGGAAGGTTATCGTGTGATTAATGCGTCTCTTGAAGACCTCCATCACAGCTTCTCTGTGCTTCATTTCTCACCCTACAGAAAGAAACCAAGACGCCAGTGAAAGGACTGCCAAGACCCAGCACGGAGCAGGACCTCTGGTCCAAAGACCACCTCACTCCATCATGGGTGTGTCTGCCAAATGATCAGCCCGTGTTAGCCATCATCCAGCCCGGAGAAACCGCTCTAGATATGCTGGAAACCATCTGCAAGGTAACATCGGCATTTAGCTATGTCGTTTGAATGACCGTTTTTAAATTCAGAGGGTCACTTCAGCCCACAGTGGATGTTTGAAGGTCACTGCCGAAGTGAAGCATCCCTCAGGACTGGAACACGTGACCTCGCTGCATTCATCTGCTCATATCACGCTGCAGAACTGCACCAAAAACACACTGCATTCTGTCTGATATCAGCATTTGGGTCTTTTAGGCGTGCCGTGTCTGTCTATCTGGGCCAAAAACAAGGCTTGGCAGTGCGGTTTATCCATGAAATGCGTGGTCTCCTCCTTTCATCTCTCTCTCTCTCGCTCGCTCTCTCTCTCTCCAGGCTCACCAACTGGATCCCACGAAACACTACGTGTGGCTTAAGTTTCTCATTGAGAATCAAGTGCAGTTCTACATCCCTAAACCAGAAGAGGATATTTATGATCTGGTAGGTTTGGAGCTGGATTCTCTCTCCCACCCGCTGCTTAAATCTTCTCTCGTGAATTTCATCCTGCTGGTCCGTCAGCTCAATCCAAACACCATTTTTTGTCTCACTCTAGTAACATGCTTTTTTTAAAGGAACCGTTGATCAAATTTATGATAATATACAGACCAGATGGTGTCACAAAATCTGAAGATTCATCCATATGCAATGCATATGAAGCCGTTTGATAATCTTGTGTGACACACAGACTAAAATTCTAATTATATATTTTTTTTATTAAATGTGAGCCAGTAACAAACCTGACATCATCACACAGCTGTGTTGAATTTGTAGAAGCATGAACAAGAATTGGGAGGGTCACATAGTACATTAAAGCTGTTTTACTATTTTCACAAACTTTAGCGGCAGGGCTAATCAACGATTAATCCCATCCGGAATAAAAGTTTTGTGTCTATAATAATATATGACTGTGCACTATGCATATAATTTTGTTTTTATAAACACACACACACACACACACATACTTTACATGTGTATATATTTAAGAAATAAAAATATAAAAATGAATAAATGTTTATAATTGTTATAAATGTATATTATTTTAAATTATATATACACGCAAATGTTTCCTGTAAATGCAAAATAAATGTGCACAGACATATATTATGTAAATACAAACATTTATTCTGGATGCATTTAAACGCGATCACACATACAGTTATGCTTTGTTTATTCTAAACTTGTGCTGTGAAGTTGCAGTAATACCTAACATTAAGTTTTTATTTTAACATTAGTGAATATAAAAGCAAACATTGAGTAGCAATGAGCAATACAGTTTTTAGCATTTATGAATTTATGTTGTGGACGTAATCTCAACTGACATATCGAGCGGCCATGGCCACTTTTAAAATAACCAATAGAGTTTAATAAATGTACGAACAAGGTGCTGATATGAGGCGCCGCTTCCGCAGCTCTCATAGTGAAGGGATGAATTTGATTGGACGAGAACTTTGACGAGAGGCTGAAGTGTCAGTTTTGAACGCTTGAGGCCCGATTCACATTTCCCATCTAACACAGTGCGGAAAATGCGAGCTGCATTGCTTTCTCTCTGGAGTTGATCCGCGGTCCTCGAAAACTATGAAACTATATCTAAAACTACAGTCTTAGTTCTCACGTGAGCTGGGAAACTAAACTGTACCCTTCGAAAGTTTCTCCTCATCACATCATGCGTCACAATTTCAAGCTCGTGTTTAGAGTCTCATTGTTTTAGAAATGTTCCGGTCACATTCACTAAATCAAACAGGAAGAAGATCCTGTCTGCCAATAAAACCATCCTGTTTTCTTTCACCCTTACCACTTCACACCATCATGCGTGTGTACGTGACTGCACGGGTCCCTGGTGTTTATACCTGTTCTCTGAATGTGAAATATCAAAGATGTGTTTTAGTGGAATATTAATGATGTTTTGCGCTCTTTTAACAGCTGTATAAGGAGATCGAGCTGTGCTGTAAGATAAGGAAGGTGATCCAGTTTGATCGAGATGAGTCGTGTATGATTGGATACGGTAAGATGCAGGTTTTTTTGAGGATGCAAAGTGAAAATTGCACAATGGGTTTGATCACTGATTATAATAACCACTCTCTCTCTTCCAGGTTTCTCTATATCTGTTGTTGAAGAGGACGGCATACAGCAGCTCTACATCACTGATGTCAGAGCTGGAGGATTAGCTTTCGCTAAAGGTTCATTAGCAGTTTTTTCCACCCTCTCTTTTATCTCTCTTCCTCATTTTCCCTCTCTAGAAATGAAGCAGTGCGGTAAACGCTGTGATATCTGCGCTGTTCTCCTCTTGTTATGTAACACATTGTCAGCTCGACGGGGCTTCTGAACACATTTCTTCTCCACCCTTCTAAACTCTAAAAAATGAGAAAGAAACAGCGAGTTAGAGAGATGGATTTTCCAAAACGTACTGGATCTGTACGTGAAACACGACTTATTAAAGGGAACATGTCACGGAAAACGGATTTCGTTTGGCTCCTTTTATAAAGGGTCTGTTGTACATACTGTTTTCACCTAAAAATGCTAATCGCTAGTTCTCTCATTGGCTAAGCTTTATTTGGTCTCAAACCTATTTTTATAAAATAAAAAGATGTGAGGCATACAGCCTGAGTCATCGTTTTCTTGGGATTGAAACTTTTTGTGCAAACAATGAAAGTGAATGGTGACTAGGGCGTTACAATGTCTGATTTTAAATTCATGATTTTTGGGCTTAAAAGAATTTGCGATAACAATATCACAATATGCTGTTAGTCAATTTTTTTATTTTTGTGAATGACTTGCCCTCAAAATGCAAATAGAGAGTGATCGATTATGTAACCATTGCTTCTCTTAAGGTTCAATTTGACCAACTGCTGAATTATTTACGGTATATTACGTATATTAAAGGTGCAGTTTGTAACAATTTGGGGGTAAAATTTCCAAAAACCACTAGGCAACGCACAACACTGTCGTGGACAAATGCGGAAGTAGAGTCTAGCAAGCCACTAACTTGTTTCTAGCAGTCACTTATTTATGGACCACAATTATTTGCAATATTTATTAAACATTCGCTATGTGATTTCTCGTCACCGTCTGATTGACGGCCATCAGCGGTGGAGTTGAAGACAACAGATCCCATAATTCCATGCTCATTCACAGCGTCATCAAGCTACGGCATTGTTGTTATTTGATCGTGCGCCCTCAAGCGGCGTTTTTTTCAAACTGTAGCTTTAAGATATGTTGAATATTAACACAATTTTAACATAACGCTTTTGTAAATGTCACCATAACGACACACCCCTTTGAAGGTGAAAGTCAATCTCGGCCACCATTCACTTTAATTTTGTGCAGAATGCAATCTAAAGTATATGGTAACTAAATGCGGCATGACTTTTATTCCATTTTGGTACAACCTGACTTAACGAGTGACTAGATGATGACAGAATTTCCTCTTTTTTTGCGGTGAACTGACTCTTTAATTACCATCAAGGCAGATTATTGCGTTTAATACGTTCACATCCGAACTCTTGGCGACGTGGCAAAAAGATTTTCATACCTTCAGTGATGTCTGGATGATCCCTGCTGCTGGATGAAATCTGACTTTGGCTTATTGCTGACATTTCACGTCGCCTCAGGGAACTGGGTCAAACTCTTGCGCCGGAGGGGAAGAGGCAAGACGAAATGGAAAAAGCCAGAGACTATAATTTGTTATATTACATCTGTTTTATTTTGCTGCTGGCTGTCACATTAGCGAGAACGGGGAAGAGGCATTGAGTCATTATTCACATCGTGACCAACTTAACCAGAGCTCTTACTGAGTTTTATTTAGAGATAGAAGATGCATGAAATTATGAGCGAGGAAATCAAATCTACATCAGCAGGACAGTTGACAAGTAGTGAGCATCTGCGCCATCCGTTAGTCCAATGCAGAAGATTTTTAGTCAAAATAAACCTTTGATATGAATAGACCATTTCATCTGACTCCTGCTAGCCTGGCGGTTAACTTTCGGTTTGCTTTTGGCTAGTGTCTAATAATATAACTATTTCAACATTCATTTGTATTATTAGTTCACTTAATAATAATTGCATTAAATGAACGATTTGTTGATATTTTATGTATATTCATTTAATTAAATAAACATTTTGTTGAATGGGTCCTGTAGTTTGGTCGCATTTAAAGAAACCGTTTTGTACATTGACATCTAGCGGTTGGTATCGCAGTCTAAATTTTAATTAACTGAAAGGCAAGTTTAGCCAAGTAACGGTCCTTCTCGGTTTCTTTCTTTTGATTGTTATTAGAAATAATGTAAAGGCAATATATTGTTTGCGAATGTGTTACGGAGGTTCAGTTGCGGTCACAAAAGTGCGCATGCGCAGTAACGCTCGTTTATTTTGTTAAGATAAACCTGTCTATGTATGAAATAGTCGACTTCAAGTCTTAAATCTTTTGTTCTGGTTCAATATGTACTTTATTTAACTTCATTAGGTTAACATTATTTTATCAACAGAGTTTTTAACTGTGCCATACATTTAAGATGCCTCCAGGGATGTCTGACAGTAATATTACAGTGTTTAATTATTCATGGATTGTATCCATATTTATTGAATGGGCCACAGGTCTGAACGCTGGAGATGAGATTCTGCAGTTGAACAGAAAGGACGCTCACACACTGACCTTCAATGACATGAAGGTGGCCTTCGCTCAGGTCTCGCTCTCTCTCACCGTCAACACGCTGCCCCCTGTTGACCGCCGACAGCTTTGCTTTCTTCCCCCGAGACGCTCGGATGCCGTGGACAACCTCTACACGGATATCTTCTCACAGAGTCAGGGTCAGTTTGGGTTTTTCTTCTCATCCCTCCTTCTACTCTATAAGTTTAATTTCTATATTTACCTTGTTGCTGTTTGACCGTTGTGGTTGTGTGTCCACAGAGGAGATTCTTGACGACAGTGTTGGTCTGATCGTTGAGACGTCAGGAGATAGTTTAGAGGACGACACTGAGCTCTTCGCTGAGTTCGACGACTATGGAAAGGTAAAAGCCATCTCTGCTTCAGGATATGCGATCTGTTTCTCGCTTCTCGAGCCGTAACGCTGCGACCGTTTTGTGCGTTTGCATGGGCTTCGGTCACACTCGGCGAATCGAATATTGCGGTCCTCCAAACTCTGAGCGAAGATTCACGATGCAGAAACACTTTCCCGTCTGTCATCTGTGCTATTTTTAAACCAAGGGATATTTCCACTTTAATCAGGTTGTTATATTTGTCTTGACCTTTCTGTCGCTCTGTCGGTTTGTCTCCATCTCTTTTTGTCTCTGTTTGATGATGAACTTCAGTGTATCTGGAACCTGTATGGTTGCGGGGGTCTTGTGGTGGGGGGCTGGATATAATTAGCTTGTTTTAATACAGATGCCAATGAAGCAAAGGTCGTTTGATTTCTGTTTTCATTCTAATTGCTTTATTATGAGTCGTTGAGCAGGCAGATGGTCTCTGCGTCTCTGAAGATAGAGACAGAGGTAAAATCTGGATGTATCGTGTGAGTATGTGTACTTGTTTTTCAGCATCTTAAAGTTGCAGCGTTTCATTGACTGGACGTGTTGATGGATGGTTTGAGATGGCGGAACCAATCATATTTAACAGGACATATTTACATTCAGAATCTATTTTCGGAAACCTGCCGCAAGAGCTTACTGTTCATCTAATGAACTTTCTAGCTTTTAACTTGAAGATTTTTACTGTAAAAATATAACCTAACAGTTAAAAGATTTTCCCGGGGAATCTCAACAAGTTCTGTGTTTTTGAGTTAAAGGATGTCGGTTGAATATCAGTCGCATGCCGGGTGAAGAACTGTAGGGTCAGTGGAGATTCAGCAAGTCTCTGGGTATCACCAGAAGATGTCTCGTGACAAGCACAGACCTGTCTGTCTCTCTGTGTCGCAGCTTCTGTCTGACAGTTATTAGGCAGGAGAATGTGCCGGAGAAGTTATCTACAAAGGGATCTACAGACCGATTCATCAGACGTGCGCACCGGGACTGCAGTTAACTTCCGGTTTGGCTAGTGTCTAATAATCTGACTATTTATATTTGATTTATTTTACGTTAATATTAATTTATATTATTATTTATATTTGATTTATTTTACGTTAATATTAATTTATATCATTATTTTGTTGTATTATCATTTTATTAAATAATCGATTTGTTGAATTTCGTTGTATGTTCATTTTATTAAATAAACCATTTGTAAAATGTGACCTGCAGTTTGGTTGCATTTAAAGTCCCCGTGAACCGGAAGTTGCGATCGTTTTTACTTCCGTACTTTGATGCATGTCCGAGTGAAATGGAATTTCAAAGGAAAAAAATAGTGTCATTCGGCTTTCTCTGCGATTCGATTGGATGTAAAAACTCTGGCAGCAGACTGACAGTTGTAGGGGGAGGAGTTAACAGATGCTCCGCCCAAGCCTTCTAACATACGCCATTTGTGACGAATAGTCATTACAGGAAGGAAATGCATTTTCGGATTTAACTAAATATTATGAGGGCACACGAATTAAAGAAAAAAGATTGACCCACATTGATAAATTATTTACAATTCAAAACAAACTGTATGGTACACTGACATCTAGCGGTTGAGCTTGGTATCGCAGTCTAAACTTTAAATATTGGAGAGGCAAATTTAGTCACGTAACGGCTCGATTTCTTTGGTTTGTTTTCATAAATAATCTAGAGGCACTCTATTGTTTGTGAATGTGTACCAGAAGTAAAGGCAGTCCACGAATGCGCGCCTGTGCAGTAATGTTTGTTTATGTTGTCACTTTGAACCGCATATAATCAGCTTTTTATATACGTTTGTTTCATACGACACACAATGTGCTGTAAAGCGTTTTTCTGTGATGACTTGATCTGAGAGATTGGTGTGTGCTCTGAATGCAGTATATGAACATTTTGCTGATGTTAGATTCGTAAGATAGTGAAACAATCTTGCTGCATATATATTTGGACATTTTTGTGCTCATTATTTTCACATTTTATTTGTGGTTGTTGGTGGAAATAGTTTACCAAAATAAAATTTTGTCCGCATTGACTCACCCGTTTGTATGACTTTCTTTCTACTGCAGAGCACAAAAGGAGATATTTTGAAGAATGTTCCCATTCACCTCTATTGTACAAACACAAAACCAATGTTATTGTCAAAGTTAATGGATGCCTGTTACAGACATTCTTCAAAAGATCTAATTTTGTGTTCTGCTGGAAAAGGAAACTACCGGTTTAAAATGAAGAGAGGGTGAATAAGTGATGACAGAATTCTAATTTTGGGGTGAACTTTCCCTTTTAGGAATAGAGAGAAGATGGGATCGAACTACAGCTCAATGTGTCAGGCGCTAACAACGGAAACCAAGCCTTGATACTTCTTCATTTGTGATTGTGACTTTATAGGCATGTTTTTCTAATCTATCTTTAACCTTTTCTTTCATGTAGCTTTCTCTAAAAACTAAATTACAGGTTACTTTACATATTTTGCAATACAAAAAAATGTCACAACCGACAGCTGGAATTTAAAATCATTTTCAGGAGCTTACTATTGAAAGTTTTCAACATTGATTCTTTATGTAATTGTATTTTGTTTATTTAACCAAATAAGTTACAGATTGCAGCTTTAAGCAGCTGTTACCATTTAACTTACGTCGTGAGAATATTTTCTCAGTGGTACATTAGCAGACAGTGTCTGGAGTGTTATTATTCTGTGATGGACTATAGAGTGCACAGATAATTTGTTACTGTCAGTGGAAGAAAATGTCATCAAATTTGTCCTTTCTGCACTCTGATCCGCACATTAGCAGCCTGCGGTGTGTGATTGTTATATCACGAGTCGTCTTTGATGTGGAAATCGTTCAGCGGTGGATTAAGCGAGTTAAATCTTCAGCGCTGCTCTTGTTGGGCATGTCACTCTCTCTCTCAGACAGATGGTGGTTTACGCTTTAACAGAAGGTGACATGCTGTGCGATAAGGGCATTAGCGTTAACTAGTGACCGTGATTAGCTGTTCACTTATTCGTATATTGCAATTGTGCATTTTAATGTGTGTATATATCTTGGTTTTGAACCCATAACCATTGTGTTGCTAGCTAGCGGCAAGTAAATCCATTTCTGTGATGTACCCAAAACTCGCCCGGCTTGTTCAGAAACAACCTTGGTATGGAGAGTCTCTCTCTTTCTCTCTCTTTCTCTCTCTCTCTCTCTCTCTCTCTCTCTCTCCATCTCTCCATCTCTCCTTTCATTTGTAGTTATCTGTACAATTGTTAAGCAACATAACTCAAGTTTAGAGACAGAGAAATGAGATGGTGTCGAAGCAGAATGGGAGGGTGAATACAGAGCAATAGAAGAACAGAGAGGAGGTGGGCGAGCGAGAGAGGCTGCTGGATTCTTATTTCCTCTCTCTCTCTCTCTCTCTCTCTCTCTCTCTCTCTCTATCTATCTCTCTCTCTCCCCGTCTCTCTCTGTTCTGTTTGCTCTGTGTGTCATAAGTGGAGGGATGTTGTGGGGTTCTGCAGTGGTGAGTCTGTGATTTCTGAGGCGTTTCTTGTAACTGATCCAACGGCAGTGACGGTCGTGTGAGCTGCTGATCCCGGGTCAGTCATGTCTGTACTCAAGCGTAACAGACACCGCAAACGCTCTTCTGACTCCATCTATGATCTCCTGCACCTGGTGAGAGCTCCACTTTTTTTGATGTGTATTCTTCTGTTCATTAACTCTTTCTAGCTCTTTTCAGTGCTGCTTTTGATGCAGTTTTAATATGAAGCAATAAATTGCATTTTGTTTTTGCGGTCTTAATGTTTTCTGTCGAGCTGACGTACAAAAGCGCTATAGAAGTTAAACTGAATTGGACCGTTACTGTGGTGTTTTTGGACATGCCCCACGGTGACATCATTGTGTTCTGTGATGTAATTTGGGGTGCAATGATTTACTGAATCATGACTCTACTATGGAACTTTTGTGTTTTGCTACTTGTTTTTTGTTGTTGTCGAAGTAAATTATTTTTTGTTGACCCTTTGCACCGGATGAAATCCTTTTGTGTGATTATGTTTCCTTGTTGCAAGGATGTTTACATTGTATTGAAGGAAGTTAACAGGAGTTTCAGATTTCCTGCAGGATGTGTGTGCTGAGTGTCTATATGTTTGTGTTGTGTTGTGTTGTGCAGTGCAGTGTGTCTGTGTTGTGCAGAATGTTTTGCTCTATTTTGTGTTTATATGATTTTATTATTTGTTTGTTCTGTGCAATGTAATAATGAATGTGGTTTTGTTGTGTTGTATCTTTATTGTGCAGTGTGTCTGTGCAGTTTACTTGTGCTGTGAAGTGTTTTGTTGTTGGACATTGTGTAATTGTGCTTTTATTGTGCAATGTGTTTGAGTTGTGCAGTTTCTCTTTGTGATTGTGGTGTGCAGTGTGTTTGTGCAGTGTGTCTAAGTGTTTGTGTTGTGCAGTGCAGTGTGTCTATGTGTTTGTGCAGTGTGTTTGTACAGTGTGTCTAAGTGTTTGTGTAGTGCAGTGTGTCTATGTGTTTGTGCAGTGTGTTTGTACAGTGTGTCTAAGTGTTTGTGTAGTGCAGTGTGTCTATGTGATTGGGTTGTGCAGTGCAGTGTGTCTATGTGTTTGGGTTGTGCAGTGCAGTGTGTCTATGTGTTTGTGCAGTGTGTTTGTACAGTGTGTCTAAGTGTTTGTGTAGTGCAGTGTGTCTATGTGATTGGGTTGTGCAGTGCAGTGTGTCTATGTGTTTGGGTTGTGCAGTGCAGTGTGTCTATGTGTTTGTGCAGTGTGTTTGTACAGTGTGTCTAAGTGTTTGTGTAGTGCAGTGTGTCTATGTGATTGGGTTGTGCAGTGCAGTGTGTCTGTGTGATTGGGTTGTGCAGTGCAGTGTGTCTATGTGTTTGGGTTGTGCAGTTTGATAAACTGTTATGCGTATATGTGGTTTTATTGTGCAGTGCGTTTGTTTGTTCTTTGCAATGTAATAATGGATGTGGTTTTGTTGTGTTGTGCCTTTATTGTGCAGTGTGTTTGTGCTGTTCAGTGTTTTCCTGTGAACAGTGTATTATTGGGCTTTTTTGTGCAATGTGTTTGTGGAGTGTGTTGTTGAATGTGCAAATGTGTGTTTGCTGTGCAGTGTGTTTGTGCCTTGCAGTTGTTGTGCAGTGTGCAGTTTTTGTGCGTTTTTGTTGTGCAGCATGAGGGTGTTTGACTTTTCACAGTATGCAGCACTCATGTTAAAGTAAAATCAATTAAAAAATCCATAAACTCCACTGTAGCACTCAAGTTCTTCTGGAAGCCGGCTAAATGTTTGCCAACATTGAAACATGAACACACGCAAAACGTGTCATGTTGCTAAGGTGTTGTGGGCGGTTGCTAAGGGCTGTCCAGGTTTGACTCTGCTTTAAACACCCAACTGTCCAGTTGCAAAAAATTTTTGTTGCCATGGCGCTTTGCAGTTACTTAGGTCTTCTGAATGCTTTCATTGCACTTCTGTCCCGTTGCTAGAGCGTTGTAGGTGGTTGCCAGGGCGTTGCCGTGCATTTGCTTAAGTGGTCTAAAAGTATCTCCGGTCACACCAGGTCAAAATGTAACATCAGATCACAAACCCAACAGCTCATTTTTTCAAAGTTTAACATTTGGTCAAAGAAGGAACCCTGTACTTTATGATATTGTGTATGGTGCTATAAGACTCAAGGGTGCAGAGAGAAACATTGTAATTCATCTTTTGTGCGGCCTTGCGTGGGCACTCCGAGAACTACTGAGGCTCTCTCTCTATTAAATGCACATGGAAGGCAGATTTCACACAATTACAAAAACAGAACCGTGTCAGTCTAAGTAGAATGCAGTCATTCTTTAAAGCCAAAATAAGTTGCGGATGTTTGATGAGGGCACTTCCTGAGAGAACTGGGCTTTCAAAAAGGTCGCAGTATCAGGACAACAATGCAGTGTTTGCATGGAAACACAAAAGTGCTAATGCTCAGTAAACAGAAGTGAGAGAGAGTAAATGTTTGCTTGATTTCGTTCGGACTATCTGCGGTGATAACATATGTATTTGTATTTATGTAAATATATGACACATATGTATTTAGACAATGCAATTAAACCGGTGACTCGTTCACTACATAGTGAATGTGATACTGTGTGTGTGTGCAGTAGTCTTGATCTTCCTCTTTCAATAATCATTTCCGACTCTTCTGTTTCTGACTTTGCGTTGGTGGATGTGGAAGAAATAGGGCTACAGGAAAGGGCTTCTCTCTCTCTTCCTGATTCTCTCTCTCTCTCTCTCGTTCTCTCTCTCTCCCCCTCTCGCGGTCTCCAATCTTTCTCTCTCTCTTTCTCCCCATCTCTCTCTTTCTCTCTGTTGAGAGATGAAGACAGACTGTACTTTTCTCTCTCTGTGCTGTTTGAGGAGATGCAGAAGAGCGGATCACCGACGGTTACAGTGAAGCAGTGAAAATAATACGCTCGATCAATTGTTTTTGATTCGGTGTGACAGCTGACAGTGTTTTCAGCTAATGACTAAACTGACAGGTGAAGTCTGGAGAAACGGATTCATTGTTTACTACTTTGATCATTCATTTTAATGGGTGTGTAAGTTATTTTGGAATACCACAAGTATGTTAGAAGCTTGTCTGACTTGTCTGACCCGTGTCTGTGACTTAAAATTAAAAAATATTTTTATTTTTTTGAAGCGTTTACCATCACCGTCCCGTATATGGGACACCTAAGTTTGCGTCAATATTGTGCATGTAATTTCTAATCGAATCATGATAAACTATATATCATTGGAAAGGTCTAAGACTCTAGAATACAGATTTCTTTGGTGTTCTTTGGAGTATTTTTTTTTTTTAAGAGTTTGATTAGATTTTTTTATGTCCTTTCACTTGTCATCGTCCCGTATTCGTGACACCCACGTTTGCTTCCATATTTTAGTGAAAATTCGTATCTAATCATTACAAACTATATATCGTTGGAAAGGTCTGAGACTCTAAAGTACATTTGTGACCCTGGATCACAAAACCATTCTTAAGTAGCACAGGAACATTCTTAGTGAAAGAATTTATTTAGCTTTCAGATTATGTGAAAATCTCAATTTCGACCCAATTTCACCCATAAACCTGGTTTTGTTGTCTATTTATTAACAGTGTTTTATAAAATAAAGTATGTAGGAAGTGTAATTGATACATAAATGACAAGAGTTTGTATCAAAAGTAAATACATCCTGCGGAACATTTACTTCAATACTTTGCATGTAGATTCATATCGTTGGAAAAGCCTAAGACTCTAGAATACACATTTGATCAGTGTTTCGAAGAATAATTTAGTTAGGAAGAGAAATTGATACATAAATTATAAATGATTCATGATCCATGATCCATTTTTTATGAGTTTTGAAAACTCAATGTCTGTTGTGGTCAAATTTCAGACCAAGTGTTAAAACCAATGGAAGCCTATGGGACTTTGGTGGTAGGGCAGCTAAAAAACTCACAGACCCCGCAAAATTTGGTGTATCATGACCAAACTTCATACAACACTTTTTTGCAATAATCTGCCAATTTTCTTCTTTTAAATGAGACCAACCGTAGATCTGTATCCCAAAGATTTCACGAGTTTCAGCCATTTTAGTTCTAACAGTGCGTTTTCATGTGTAGGCTCAAAAAGGGCTCTTACAGTCAGATGTTGCAGCCCATGTATATTTAATCCCAATAAAATATAATTTTTCGATCCACCCTATGTAAATTGGCTTCTATAGTTTTTTTTGTTTTTATAAACAACTGCTGTCATAACAGCTTGTGATAAAAAGAAGATGCTGTATTGAATTCCTTTAGATGTTTAATCCATATCAGACTCAAATCTGTTCAATTAGAAATGGTGAGAAAGAAAGTGAATTTCCACTGTGTGAGATGACGACGGGGAGATGATGGATGCTACTTTCTCTCAGTGTTACTGTGAGAATGACAGTCCATGTGCTATCACAGCCGTTCCCATAGCAACCGCATCCACGGACAGGTGCTCGTGTTTTGGTTGCTCAGAAGAAATGAAGACAGAAAGGAAAGGAATGGAACTACCCTGCCGAGATGAAGAGCCCAAATGATGGAGTGATGCAGAACGGGCTTAAAATAGAGCGAATGAGCGCTAATGATTTTTTATTCTGACAGACATCTGAACTGCAGGTGTTGCGTGTGTTTGAGGGCGGAGCTTTCACCTTGCGTGTCCTGATTCGACACAGGACGGTATCGCTCATGAAAACTGTCTTTCTCTCTCCGTAGAGCACAGAGCAGGTCGCTGCTTTCTGCCGCAGTCTGCACGAGATGAATTCTTCATCCGAGGGCGTCTCGTCCTCATCCGGACAGGAGTATTCCTCGCTGCCTCCGAGCAACACCACCCCTCGACAGCTCTCTGATGCCGACAAACTCCGCAAAGTCATCTGCGAATTGGTCGAAACGGAGCGCACCTATGTCAAAGTCAGTACCTGTGTGTTTGTGTGAGTTTTTTTGTGTGTTAGGTTAAAAATGTAATACTTCAGGGGGTTTATAACCTTGTTGAAGTGCACGAGAACACAACATGCAGGAAAAACTGGGCCCTACGTGGAATGCTGGCATACTTATTAGTGCACACTGCACAGTATATACTGCATATGTTCACTCTAAACAGCCACAAAAACATTGTAAAATGTTGTATGCTACCTTGTGCACTGTATTGTTATTCGCCGGTGCTTTTTATTTTGAGGAAAAATATACAGTAAAATATTTTTCATTCTAATTCTGAAATGTCCTCAAACATTTATTTTTCATTCCCTCCCCATACAGACAGCTGTTGTATAGACATCACATTTCACAATACAAGCAATTCTTCATGCATGACATTATGTCCATCTTTTATTTATCCTGTTTACAATCATGTTACACCTAGAATATATCATAGTTCAAATGCAAACACTTTTGTTGACTCTATTTCCATTTATTTAAAACATTTACAAATCATTTATGATTATCAATGCTTTAAACAAAAGTGCTGAGAAATAAACATTTTACAGTGCAGTATTTACTATAGCAAATCTTAGTAAACTGTAGTATTGTAGTTAATGGTATAGTGAACCTTAATCACTTTTCACTTTTTAATAGAGTTTACTATAGTAAATAATATTCAAGTATTCTGCTGAATTTGTTCATGTGGAAATTGACTTGTAAAGTAAATTGATCTTGTTGTTTTCTCATTTTTACCAAAATACTGATCACAAACATCATTTGTGGCTTTGTGTGTGTTTGTTGTTTAACAGGATTAGTGTGTATTTTCTCTCTCTTTCTCAGGATCTGAACTGTCTGATCGGGCGATATTTAACCCCTCTACAGCAGGAGTCCTTCCTCACTCAGGATGAGGTGAGTCAGCGTGCCTCGCCGGGGTTTCATGTCATTATCAAGCCTCAGAGCTCAAACACACGCAGTGATATTTCATAATCATACACTGATGGAAACAAGCGTGTAGGAGGACAGAGACACACACACACACACATACACACACACACAGGGAAAAGCAAGGACTGTAGGAGGGAGACACAAAAGGTTCATATGGACTGTGATGCTCTTAATCTTCCGTCCCGGTCTGTTGCTTTAATGGCCTACATATGTGAGCAGAAATACTTCTATAGCACTCCAGAGACGAAAGACTTGTGAGTGAGCGATATAGGTTTTTCAAAGGCAATATATCCAAAGTACATAAATGATAGTTTACTATAATGTTTGTGTCATAGCCACTTATCTAGAATGCAATTCAGATGTACACAGAATTGCTCATAGAATTTAAATAACTTCAAGCATTTTATATTAAGGATTAGTTAATATAGTTTATATATTGTTTGATATCCATCCCAAAAATGTATTTCTTACTATTACAAATTGACTTAATATGTTAGTATTTGTTTCCTAAAATGAATCTGCTAAAGAATAAAGAAAATTAAACCTTATTTAAAAAACAAGATTATTTTTCTGCTTTAGGGATATATTTATCTGATAAACAAGACAATGTTATTTTTCTTCTCAAGTATTGATAAATGCATCTTGATTTTAAGAATATGTCCAAGACACAAATACTAAACGTAAATAAAAAAAAATATTTTTCAATTACCACTTAAATTAATTACCACAGCAAATTAATTAAATATATCAATTATACTTGAATATATATAGAAATATGTATCTCTGTGTGTGCTTATGTCTCTTTTTTCATGAACACTTTAGAAGTAATCTGTATCTCATGTGTGCTGTATACAAGTCTTCTGAAGCCATTCAGCTGCTTTTTGTGACAAACTAAAAGAGCAAAATCTGATAAAAGACAGATGTTAATCTGAACTCTGAAGATCAGATCAGACACATACTTCGAATGCAACTGAGATGTACACAGAATTGCTGAAACACTTATTTTACTCAGAATTTAAATAACTTCAAGCATTTTATATTAAGTATTAGTAAATATAGTTTATATATTGTTTGCTATCAATCCCAAAAATATGTTTCTTACTATTACAAAATGACTTAAAATGTTAATTTTTGTTTCCTAAAATTATCTGCCAAAGAAGAAATAAAATTAAACCTAATTTAAAAAACAAGATTATTTCTCTAACCCCACTGGAAGGCATTTTTCTGCTTTAGGCATAAATTTATCTGATATTATTATTATTTTTTAAGAAAACTAGACTATTATTTTTCTTCTCAAGTATAGATAAATGCATCTTGTATACTGAAGGGGAATAAAATATTAGTACCACAGCAAATGAATTAAATATATCAATTATACGTGAATATATATTTAAATATGTTTCTCTGTGTGTGCTTGTATGAAAACTTTAAAAGTAATCTGTACCTCATGTGTGCTGTTATACAAGTCTTATGAAGTCATTCAGCTGCTTTTTGTGAGAAAATAAAAGAGCAAAATCTGATAAAAGAGAGATGTTAATCTGAACTCTGAAGATCAGATCAGACACATATGTACATGTAAATGCGGTTTGCTTATGTTCATGATGACAAACGCATTTGACGAATGATTTTCTGTGTGACAGCTGGACGTTTTGTTTGGAAACCTGCCCGAGATGCTGGAATTTCAGGTGGAGTTTCTGAAGACGCTGGAGGACGGAACCAGACTGGTGCCAGATCTGGAGAAACTGGAGCGAGTGGGAGAGTTCAAGGTGTGAAACCATCATTTATATCAGAACGTTCAGTTCTTACTGATCTCATTCAGCCATGCAACATTTACAAAGGAAATATTAAGAAATATAATAACATCTGTCATCTAAATGAGCAGCGATTAATCAAGTTGTGAATTCATTATTATGCAAGTTGGGAGAACTGCATCAACAGCATGTAAAGTGACACATCTCATGTTTCATCTTTCAGAAAATCCTCTTCTCTCTGGGCGGCTCTTTCCTGTATTACGCCGATCGCTTCAAGATCTACAGCGCTTTCTGCGCCAGTCACACCAAAGTACCCAAAGTGTTAGTAAAAGGTGAGAAGATCTCTGCTCAAACATAAATGTATCCATAGAAATTATGTTTAAACTAAAGGAAAAATACAAAAACTTTATTTTAAGGCTGTCAAATGATTAATCAGGATACATCACATCCAGAATAAAAGTTTGTGTTTACATAATATTTGTCTGTGTACTGTGCATATTATTTTTGTATATAAAAACACATTGACATACATGCATATATTCAAGAAAAATATCAAATAAAATTAAGAAATGTTTATATGTCATTTGAATTATCGCTAAATATATATGAATACATGAAAATATTTCCCAATTAAATAAAATTAATTTAATAAAACAAAATGAATATGCACTGTACACAGACAAACAGTATATTATGTAAACACACAACTTTTATTCTGGATGCGATTAATCTCGGTTTATCATTTGACAACCCTATTTAAAATGTATATATGGAAATGGTGTTTAAACTTTTTTTTTAGGGCTGTCAAACGATTAATTCATTTCATCAGAATAAAAGATTGTGTGTCTGTGTACTGTGCATAATAATTTTGTATTTAAAAACTCATTGACATAAATGCATATATTAAAGAAAAATATCAAATAGAAAATAATAAATGTTTATATGTAATTTGAATTATTGCTAAATATAAATAAATACATGTAAATATTACCTAATTAAATATATAAACAAGTATGTTTTTTTTTTTTAAACAAAATTAATATTCACGATACACAGACATATATTATGTAAACACAAACCTTTTATCTGGATTAATCATGGTTTATCATTTGACAGCCCTATTTTATTTTAAACTGTTATATTTGATCATCTTCAGTGTAATCAGCAATTGTCTAAAATTTGAAGAATGGTATTTTACAAAGCCGCTTTTTATTTCAGTAAAACATATAAAGTAAAATAACTGAATAGACAGGTCACCAGAAATATCACATGTATTTCTCAAAAATATCTTCATGTTAAGGGTTTCTTCTCAAAAGTCTCAAATTGAGTTGAAATGTTGACTAGTTTATAGACATTTACAATGATTTACAAAAAATGTTTTGATGTTTTTCTCATATGTGTAATAATAATCCTTCAGATTTGATGAGGTCTTATTATTAAGATGAGATCATAAGATGACCTGCTTGTCTAGGAATTAAACCTTTAAAGGGTTTTGAAGAGAGATCATGTGTCCCAGTGTTTGAATGATGTTAAGAACACTTAAAGAGTCTCACGACAGTGTAATCACAACCCAGCTGTGTTTGTGTCCCGCAGCCAAGACAGACGCGGCCTTCAAGGCGTTCCTGGAAGAACGCAACCCCAAACAGCAGCATTCATCCACGCTGGAGTCGTACCTGATCAAACCCATCCAGAGAGTGTTGAAATATCCTCTTCTGCTGAGAGAGCTGCACTCGCTCACTGACCCGGACAGCGAGGAACATTACCATCTCGATGGTGAGACATCAACCCCTTATGAAAACCGTCCTCTACAAACCACGAAATCAAAGGTGGATTTGGTTTTCAGACCTAAAATGCTTCTTTCTGTTGTTTAGTTGCGATGAAGGCCATGAACACAGTGGCCAGTCACATCAACGAGATGCAGAAGATCCACGAGGAGTTTGGAGCCGTGTTTGATCTTCTCATTTCCGAACAGACCGGAGAGAAGAAAGAGGTTTGTGCTCCTTAAATCTGATTATACGCTCCAAGTGTGCTTTTGTTTTTGAAGAGCACTGGAGTGTCTTACTGTTCGTATCTTTTTGGATTGCACATCATTAGGTTTGTGTGCCTGTGTGTGTGTTTGTGTGCACGACTAACCGTGGTGTTTGGTATGATTACAGGTTGCCGACTTGTCAATGGGAGATTTACTCCTCCACAGCAGCGTGACGTGGATCAACCCGTCCTCCACACTGGGGAAGTGCAAGAAAGAGCCACAGCTGGCTACGTTCGGTTCGTCTCTATTTAACCTGAACTCGCACGAATCCAAGTGTTCCTGCTAAACAGGAGGGGTGGATGGGATGGATTTTAGGAGCATTATGACTGAACACCATTTTAAACTCTAGTCTGTGGTTCTCTTACAGTGTTCAAAACTGCGGTTGTGTTCATCTGTAAAGACTCCAAACAGAAGAAGAAAATGGTGAGCGTCTCATATCTTCATATGACAGTATATCAGACTTTTGGCTGTGGAAACATCTCACTATTTTCTCTCTATCCTCCTCTAACTCACACTCTCTCTCTCACTCCCCCTTTTTCGCTCTCTCTCACTCACTCTCTCTCTTTCACACTCAGTCACTCTTACTCACTCGCATTCACTCTCTCTCACTCACTCTCTCTCTTTCACACTCACTCTCTCTTACTCACTCTCTCTCACTCACTCTCTCTCTTTCACACTCACTCTCACTGGCTCACTCACTCTCTCTCTTTCACATTCACTCACTCTTACTCGCTCTCTCTCACTCACTCTCTCTCTTTCACACTCAGTCACTCGCACTCACTCTCTCTCTCTCTCTCACTCACTCTCTCTCTTTCACACTCACTCTCACTGGCTCACTCACTCTGTCTCTTTCACACTCACTCAATCTTACTCACTCTCTCTCACTCACTCTCTCTCTTTCACACTCACTCTCACTGGCTCACTCACTCTCTCTCTTTCACATTCACTCACTCTTACTCACTCTCTCTCACTCACTCTCTCTCTTTCACACTCACTCACTCTCACTCGCTCACTTTCTCTCTTTCAGACTCACTCACTCTTACTCACTCTCTCTCACTCACTCTCTTTCACACTCACTCACTCTCACTCGCTCACTCACTCTCTCTCACACTCACTCTCTCTCACTCTCTCCCACTCACTCTCACTCACTGTCTCACTTACGCTCACTCACTCATACTCACTCTCTCTGTCACTCACACTCTCTCACTCACTATCTCACTCTCTCTCACTCACTCTCTCTCTGTCACTCACACTATCTCACTCACTATCTCACTCTCTCTCACTCACTATCTCACTCTCTCTCACTCACTCTCTCTCTCTCACTCACTGTCTCACTTACGCTCACTCACTCATACTCACTCTCTCTGTCACTCACACTCTGTCACACCACTCACTCTCTCTCTGTCACTCACACTCTCTCACTCACTATCTCACTCTCTCTCACTCACTCACTCACTCTCTCTCTCTCACTCACTGTCTCACTTACGCTCACTCACTCATACTCACTCTCTCTGTCACTCACACTCTGTCACACCACTCACTCTCTCTCTGTCACTCACACTCTCTCACTCACTATCTCACTCTCTCTCACTCACTGTCTCACTTACGCTCACTCACTCATACTCACTCTCTCTGTCACTCACACTCTTTCACACCACTCACTCTCTCTCTGTCACTCACACTCTCTCACTCACTATCTCACTCTCTCTCACTCACCTTCTCACTCTCTCTCACTCACTCTCACTCACTCTCTCACTTACGCTCACTCACTCACACTCACTCTCTCTCTGTCAATCACACTCTGTCACACACTCACTCACTCACTCTCTCTCTGTATCTCACTATCTCACTCTCTCACTCACTCTCACTCACTGTCTCACTTACGCTCACTCACTCATACTCACTCTCTCTGTCACTCAGACTCTGTCACTCTCTCACTCACTCACTCTCACTCACTGTCTCACTTACGCTCACTCACTCATACTCACTCTCTCTGTCACTCACACTCTGTCACACACTCACTCACTCACACTCACTCTCTCTCTGTCACTATCTCACTCTCTCACTCACTCACTCTCACTCTGTCACTCACACTCTGTCACACACTCACTCACTCACTCTCTCTCTCTGTCACTCACTATCTCACTCTCTCTCTCACTCACTCACTCACTCACTCACTGTCTCACTTACGCTCACTCACTCATACTTACTCTCTCTGTCACTCACACTCTGTCACACACTCACTCACTCTCTCACTCACACTCACTCTCTCTCAGTCACTCACACTCTCTCACTCACTCTCTCTCAGTCACTCACACTCTGTCACACACTCTCTCTCTCTCTCTCTCTGTCACTTACACTCTGTCACTCACACTATCTCACTCACTCACTCACTTACTCACTCACTCACTCACTCTCGCTCACTTTCTCTCACACTCACTCTCTCTCTCTGTCACTCACACTCTCTCACTCTCACTCACTATCTCACTCACTCACTATCTCACTCACTATCTCTCACACTCACTCTCTCTCTCTGTCACTCACACTCTCTCACTCTCACTCACTATCTCACTCACTCTCACTCACTCTCACTCACTATCTCACACACTCTCACTCTCTATCTCACTCTCACTCACTCTCACTCACTATCTCACTCACTATCTCACTCACTCACTCTCACTCACTATCTCTCACTCACTCTCCCTTGCACTCTCTCACACTCTCTCTTTAAATTTGTATAAGTATTTTTTATAAAGTTTTTACACACATTCTTTTAATAAAGAGCTAATTAAAATCAATCAAAATCTTTCCCCCCCTCTCTCTCTCTCTCTCTCTCTCTCTCTCTTTCAAGGCATCTTTAAGAATTAAACCAACACTAACACACTTGTATTCTCTCCATCACAGGGTGGCTCTCACAGAGCATCAGTCTCCGGTGAAGAAAGAGACCCGTTTCGTTTCCGTCACATGATCCCTACCGATGCGCTTCAAGTGCGCACCCTGTCGAGCACAGGTAAACTCACTTGTACCTGTGTGTCCATGACATATGAATGCTGTCAGTCAGAAGTATTGACTATGTGTGTGTGTCTACAGATGGAGAGAGCACAGCCGTGTGCGAGATCATTCACGTGAAGTCTGAATCTGAGGGGAGACCAGAAAGAGTTTTTCAAATCTGCTGCAGGTCAGTTCAACATCTCTCCTTAAAGAAACAGTTCACCCAAAAATAAAAAATTCTGTCATTATTTACTCGGCCTCAAGTTGTTCCAAATCTGTAAACATTTCTTTGTTCTGATGAAAACATGATAAAGATATTTGGAAGAATGCTTGTAAGCAAACAGTTCTTGGCCACCATTGACTATCATATCTGTAGCTCAGATGTGCAGGATTACGTGTCAGTGTTCAGTACTTTGGGGTTTGTAAGCGTGAGAACCAGTAATGAAGGTGTACATCACTAATAAGAATACTATCGCCATCTTGTGGATGAATGTGTACAGCTTTGAATATGATACACAAAAAAAAGTTCTGTTACACAAACATAAAATCTATATCATGCATTTGAATAATTGTTCAAAATGTGACTTAATTTAAGGTCTCTTGTGTCTTCAGCTCTCCAGAAAGCAAGAAAGATTTTTTGAAGACGGTTCACTCCGTACTCCGAGATAAGCAGCGTCGTCAGTTGTTGAAGACCGAAAGTCTTCCTTTGAGCCAACAATACATTCCTTTCGGAGGAAAGCGTCTGTGCGCTCTTAAAGGAGCCCGTCCCGCTATGAACAGAGCAGGTAAACACACATCCAATCAGAACAAAGTTGGCTTTAAATATAAATTGCCCCCGTGAGCTTACCCGTGTTTGTCTTTTCTCAGTTTCTGCCCCGACTCGCACTCTGGGCCGAAGGAAACTAGTGCGGAACCGCTTCACCATCGACACGGACATTGTTTTCGACACCGAACCCGACAGCGACTCGCCAGATTCCCAGCATTCCCAGCAGCAGGGCGGAGATCCGGCCGGAGACACGGACCGCTGGGTGGAAGAACAGTTCGACCTGCAGCGCTACGAGGACCAGGAGCAAGACGTGAAAGAATCAGACGTTCTGAGCGACGATGACGAGTTCTGTCAGTCCGCTTTGAGCCCGGACGCAGAGGGGCCGCTCTCCGCTCTCTCGCTGGAGGGGGACACGGCCGAGGAAGAGGAGGAGGAAGAGCAGGGAGGAGATGAGGAGAGCAAGAAAGAGGTCAAGGACTACAAATCCCAGCACGCGAAGCTGTCTGACGTAGGAAAGCAGTGCGCCATGTCGGTGGCCAGCGTAGACGAGCAGGCGGTGTCTGATGAGGTCATCTGGGTGCGACGGGACCACAGCAGCACAGAGAACGAGACAGCAGACGAACAGGAAAGCTGAAACACATTAAGAGATCAAATACAAGCTCTCTGCCGACATCGAGCAGCCAGTATGTTAGCGATGCATGACGACGGTTTCTCCACCCTAATATTGTGAATGTTAGACATTCTTTCTGAAATAGCTGTAAGATATCACGCTTATCCACCGTAGACACGTCCACACATTAGATGAGCTCTATATGTGTGCTGTGGCCAATCAGAAGCCTGGAAATAATGTGGTGGTACAATCATTAGATTTAATCGACTCGTAGAATTGCACATGAAACGTTGGCAGCTTCAAACGTTTGACCGCCATTGTCTGCCAAATCTTGTTGTTCTTCATTTTTTTAATAGGATTTTTTTTAATACGGTTGAAAGGGCTGATATGTATTTATGTCATTCATATATAAAAACAACAGCCTGATATGATCTCACATTTTAATTTGTGGAACGATGTCACATATTTGTACAGAGAAGCTGTAAAACAGTTTTTGTTGGTTTGTATATATTTGTCTTTTCCATTTGTTTGAAATGTACATGCGCAGCATTCTGACCTGAAATAGACACGCGAGTGAAATGTTCATGAAATATTTGATTTAATTTAGATGTGCACATCTCGGGTCAAGATATTGGCAACAGAATTTGTTTAACATTTTTCTATGATTGGTTTCTCCGAGCGGAGGATTTTTTTTACAGTTCGTTCTAGGTCGCTGTGTCCTGTTTTACTTGAATTTTGTTGAAAAAAAATGCAATATGATTTTTAGCTGATGGACTGTTCTGTTATGTTTTTTTTTTATGGTTTGTTGTGATTCAGCTCTGCGCTAATCTGCATTGACACATTTTATAAACCTTCACACTCACAATTCCTTAAAAGAGAATCTGAGCCTTTACATATAGACCAAATGTATACTGTATAATTTATTCTTCTTTTATGTGTATATGACTGCGAGACGATCGCAGTTGAACGAGTAACAATGTTTTCATGTATGAAAACCACAAATTTGCTAAATGCAATCAAGAGAAGCCACTGGAAAATATTTTAATGATATAGAATTATAATCGAAATTGTTCCCAAATGAGCTATAGAGACTGCATTTTTATTTTGTAAATAGAGCTGTGGATTGATATTATATCAAATAAATTTGTTTCGTACATATAACCAAAGCCAGAACCCTGTGATTCATTTTAACAGTCTATAAATAATCAGGACCCCTATGTCAAAGTAGTCGGAATAGCACTGCCTTACATAAAGCAAATGGCATAATATGGACAAGCTCACTTTTTAAATATAGCTCAGAAAAGTGAAGTTAGTTTTGAGAAATGGCGTCAATACAAAAACTGGTTTGATCTTTTGCCATCCAATGCAATAAAAATCATTTTTATTCTTCACAGCCATTCAGATACTTTTCGGGCCCAGCTGTATTTAAACATGCCTCATTTTCATCAGCTTTAAAGAAAATATGTGTTTGGATCTTGTGTTTTTGGTCATACCCTTCATATCAGTCAATCATTATAGAGTTAAAGTTTTACAGCCTAAATGAGTGAAAGCCCTGCAGGGGAAATGTTTGAAGAGGAATTCTGAAGTTACGAGTGAAATATAACGCGAGAGCAGCGGTCTATCTGTCATACTCTTACTGCCTGTGATATATGAGCCGATGATGAAAGCGTTCCTCTCCTCCGGCCAGGGTGACTTCATTACACTCCACACACACACGAACAAACACACATCATCATCATCTTCTGTAAAGAAAAAGAGAGCTGCGTTCAATATAAATAAGTTGCATACAGAACATTCTGTACTAGACTTAATAGATTAATGACCTAATGGCTACAAATATTGCTTTTGCCTATAATTTTGTTTTTGGTGGTGAGTGTAGAATACTGGGCAGCCCACCTATTATTTTTCTGTAAAATAACATGGTTATTGCCTCCATGGGTATAAAGTCTCCTTTACCTTCCTATCACATAATTTGTCCATCAAAGCAAGGGGAACACCTCTGACAATTAAGAATGATACTGTAAAACGAGGTTATGTGTTCAATAAGAAGAAATATCAGGTAGGATTCAAAAACACATTCACAACCTGCAAACCACAATCTAGTGGTGCTATCCACTATTCCACCACAGTACCTTTCTGTAACTAAATTTGACCATCACAGCAGGGAGAACACATTATAGCTTATAATCTTCCTGTCAGAAACTGTTCGTACTGTGTTTCACAATTTAGAAAGTTCACGCATGTCTAAAATTTACAATGCTGACTTAACACACAACATGTTGGTTTTGAGATTGCTGTTACTAAATATAGTAATTATTTAGGGGGCACACATTCTGACAACTAGAAAGGTTAATGTCACATAAGGTTCGCTTAAAAATATTAATATCCAACAACCTTGACCCAACAGTGCTAATAACTGCTCAAACAGTCTTTTGTTTTTGGACACATTTATAATCGTACCTCTCAAATCTACCTTTTTAGTTCCCATGTCTGTCATCTCGACTCCCTTAAAACGCAAAGTCATGTTAAAAGTAAGTTTTATTTCATTCATGAAAATGATCAAAACAATGCAGCAAATCAGTTGATTAGGATAAAAGAATAACAGCCAGTTTAGCTGAAAGTCTCGATGCAATTCTGCGCATGCGTGGTAGCCCTCTCACGTGGTTTTATAGGTACAATCTGCTGCTTTACTTTGAATGGAGAAGCGCAGCTGTAGTTCTGCTGATACAGTGAAGTTCATGTACGGTATTTTCTGTCATTCATTTCTGCTTGTGTGCATTTCTGCAACAATTCATTCAATGTTCATCACCATGTTTAAGCAGCCGTCTTAAATTAGCTAAAGATTCACTTGCGCATGCTTTGAGTTGATTGTCAGACATATTTCATAAATATAAATGTTATATTTTTGTTTTAGGTTCACAACAGACACACTGGCTAATAATAATGATAGAATGGCTAACAATATTATAATGTCTACATTTGTGCCATCGTAAAATGTGACATAATGGGATTTTTTGGTCCCCACAACTGAAGCAAAAGTTGACAAGGACGCACGCACGCACGCACGCACATTATATAGACCCCAAAATACATGTTTACTATTTATAGATGTATATTTGTAAATGTTATCAAGAATGAGTATTTTCCTCTCTGTTTAATCTTTGTGGTAGCACTTATTGAGGATGTGAAACTAGATTTGACGTTTACATTTAAATATGGTACTGAGAGATATTTGATGGCACGGTAAATCTGAATTATTTCCTAAACTATAGTAACGTTATACACGATAACCCTACGTGGTATATACCAACACGATATCCAAAATATATACACTTTTGGTACTTTTTTGGAAAGTATTGGCCCTGATATGGTTGTGTTTTGCTGTTTTGTCACTGCGTAATGGTTTAAATGCGCCTGCAGTTTTACACACATGCACAAGGGGGCGCAAAAACATTCTGTTAACCACATAGCTCACGTTTTTCTTTGCGTCATATATAAATAGTAGATCTATATTTCCACACAAATATATATTTCCCTTATACGTTTTGTGCTCTTTAAATGATTTTCTCAGTTAAGGCAGAATTATATTTTTCATGTATCATTCCTGCCCCCAAGTCAATGCATATAAAAGTGTTTGCTTTAAATGTAAGATTGAAAGAGAAAGTTTATGTTGGTCATCTACAAGTGCTGATAATTGTGACTCTTGCTCTCTTGGGCTGGACGTGTGTGTGTGTTTACACCTGAAACTGATGACATCACAGTGTGTGCGCCGACCCGTCAGACAGGTTTGAGGGTTTCTGTTGAGTATTAAGTGAACGTCCAAAAAGAATTGTAATGACATTTTAGATCAGGTCAAAATGATCTTCTGTTCTTTGTTAGTTTCCTACATAATTAAAAAAAGTAATTGCTCACTATGCCCTTCAGATTTTAGGATTTAACAGGATTTAACAAACCTGTTCATTTTAAGGTGAAATACAGGTAAATGTATTTCAATTAAACATAATTATTTAAAATTGACTGAAATTGGTGGCGAGGAATCAGATCAGCTCAGTTTTTGTGTGAGTCACTATGTCTATGTCTTGTTACCGTACTGAATCTGAAGTCAGCTATTTAAGTTGTTCCCTATTAAGTGTATGAACGTAGCATTTTCTATATAAAAGGACAACGGTTTCTACAGTTCATACCATTACTGACCCGTATATAAATGGAAATGTACAAATTGTAGGATCATGTAAATAATGTAAAGATTTTTTGACATTAAGAAATGTCTATAAATCTATTTAATGTATATCTGGGGTCAAACATGTATCCCGGGCGGGTCCAAAAGGAAAAATATTAACAGTAAACTTTCATTGAACCACTAAAATATGAGGAAGGAAATGACACCACGTGTGTACATACAGTTTTACGTGCTTGTATATGATTTGTGTGACACATAAGTTACACAGTGACTTGTGTTGTTTGTCACAAATATAAAAATGTTGGCCTTTTATTGGTTTTAAATATAAGAAATGAATCCACATGGTGAGAATGTCTATTTTGGACCCAGATTGGATCACAAAAATGTTTCTTCCTGATGCCATGGAAAGCACTTTTTTGGCTTTTGAACAGAATCATTCATAGAGTTCTGTTAAGTAATGGTGCATTAGTTCACATTGACCCTCTCTGGCCGGCGTCAGGTGATGTCTGAGCAGTTACAGTCCAGTTATCATCAGCTGGAAGAAACCAGTGTTACAACATAGCACAGACAGCCCTCCCACCTCTTTCCTATCAGACACGGATAACCTCAAACCAGCATGCTCTCATTTCTCCTCATTTCTGCTTGGAACCGGTGCTGCGCCATCACGAGGGGTAAACTGGAGATACTGGCGCTGGGGTTCATCGGCAGTCACCACTATGCCCATGTGGAGGGTCACGGCCTTCATCGGCCCCAACCTCATCGTCATGGAGATGCAGGGGGATGGCCTGTTAACGGCAGGCAGATATGAACATGCAATGTAAAGTCTACAACTCTTTGCTCTTCCTTCCATCAGACATCCAGGCGGCTCGTGGGCTCATGTGGACATCCATAATGCCGGCCGTTCTGGTGTCCATCCTCGGAATCGGGGGACAAACTGTTGGAATGACGACTCAGGGGCAAAAACGTGATTCTGGTAGTTGGCGGTTGTTTGTTTATAGTCGCCTCTGGCTGCTCTCCTCCCTGTGGCCTGGTCCACACACAACATCATCAGAGATTTTTACAATCCTGCGGTGATGGAGTCGCAGAAACATGAGATCGGACAGTCTGTATATGTGAGCTTTGCTACCTTGTTTATTCTTGTGGTTGCGGGGGTGATTCTGCTGTGATGCTACACTACCCGGCATAGGAAAGAAGAGAAAAGGTATATTTCTACGATAGAAGACAGATCGGGGATGGTGATGTTGCCACGAATACCCTCAGAGTCCTTCCAGAAGAGTCAGTATTTCTGACCATATTAGACCAGTGATCGTTTCTCTGGATCCTCATGGACTTTTCTTTGTATGTTTTCAGTTTTTTTATTGTCTTTGCAAAAGCGAAAAACTCTCAAAGTTTTTTTGGGCTTCATAAGATTTATAAACCAATTAAATACTTAAAAATGTCCGATATTGTAAAACCGAATTTGATGCACTTATGTTTGTAATGTTTGATGATAGAATTTAAGATTTTATTTTTGTGATCTTACATATTTTTTTCTTTTATATAAATATTGTACATATCGTGGTTTACATCTTGTCATTTTATAGGGTCATGTGAATAACCTTAAAATGTTTCCCATGAAAAAAAAAATTGTTGTTCCTTTTTATATTTCCATAGAGTCTCTGTTTTAATTTAGTAACGTGATCTTGTTGATCTGACGTTGAATTAATGTAGATAGTATAAATACTACTGTGTTTATTTTTGATGAACAATGTTTGCATTAATATTTGGATGTCTGACTTTAGATTGCAAGTTTTGGTACAGTTTAAGGCATTATAAACTGCAGAGAGGACATCTATGATAATAATACAATAATACTTTAATTTGTGAAAGCATTTTTTTAAAAATTTTTGTCAATATCCGTATGTAAACACAATGCACACAAGATTTGAAAAAATGCCGGCAGCATCTCACATGAGCTGATTTGTATCTTTACGCTCTGATGCTACATCAACACCTGCATACTGTTATTTACTGTAAGTGAAACCAAATGTAAAGTACGCCGATGTGAGACCGGAGATTGATGGATGAGATATTTAGAAAACCTGCAGACGGGCGGCTGTGTGTGTGTGTTGTGGAGACTGAAATCAAACCATCTCAGGTTTCTCCCTCTATCACCTGTTTCACACCAGTTTTAGTTCAGCATCTTACACTTCAAAAATCATTTTCTAAGTGAATAGATCGACCAAAATGGACATGTGTGTTGACTCCCATAGTAGTCTTTTGTCTTGCTACGGGTGACCCAAAACGGCTTAGTAACAAACTTTTATTTAAATGTATTCATCAGTGTTCAGCACAACAATAAAATTTATGTTTAATGTTTGTTTTCCTTTTTTTTCAAAATGGTTGTAAAACCTGTGACCTCTCTTAGCACATCAAGAAGCCTTCATGTCAAAATAAAGTAAAATGTTTTGCGTTATGGACATGAAATGAAAATGCTCAGAGAAGGAAATTGTTACGATTGTGTAACCATCTGTTTATGTTTCACTGAACCCTTGTTGATAGAGTCTAAACATCCAAAAATGTCAATCTATGACAAAATATATATTTTAAAGAAAGCAAATAAACAACCGTATGGATGTGACAAAAAAGGACGCGTTTTTGGGAGACTATAAACTTTGTAGGATTTCTGTAAAATAAATGCACAATTCTGAAGCAATAATACACAATGAATGGAGAAGGGATGCCTCTTTATAGAACATCAAATAGTTACTTTATATTCATTTTCATGAGTCCATCATGAGGAATATGTAGCGTTATGCATGTGACAATCCTGAAAATGACACTTATCTGACTATGAAAAATCATGCACTAAAAATAAAACAAAAGCTTTACAAATTTGAAGAGAGATCTCACATGGGTATTTGAACCACCAAATGTTAAAATCTGTGCTGTTACCATAGTAAAGTACTATTTTCATGGTACGGTTGACATTTTCACGGAATCGCCCATCATTTATTCACCCTCATATATTCCAAACCTGAATGACTGTCTTTCTTCTGCAGAACACAAAAGAAGATATTTTGAAGAATGTCGGTGACCAAACAACACTGAACCCCACTGACTTTGTATGGAGACAAAACCACTGAGACATTTCCTATATACAGGTTTAAAACCACACAAGGGTGAACAAATTATAAGATTTTGTTTTGTCTGAACTATCCTGTTAAGCACGCCAAAACACATTATTTAAGATTATTTCAGATAATTTTTAACCACCGAATGGCAATTTCTGAAAATGAACTACTATTGACACGTTTGTTCGAACAAGTTTCACCAGTTTCCTTCCAAGTGTGGTTTATCAGATGTTCTGAAAGCAGACGGACCAGTCTGATCACATAACATTACCATTTCTTCTTGCCTGTAAATACTTCTCATCTTGCTGTTCCGGTCTTGTTTGTGAAGCAGCGTCTGTGAAGGACAGATCAGTAGAGCGGAGGAACGTTCAATCATGTCTTACACCGCCGGCTCTTACCCGGACAAAGCCTACCTGGGCAAAACGTACGGGGGCAGCGTGTACACGGGCTACACGGATCCAAATGACGCAAAGGATGTTTATAAGGACCAGCTGAAGATGGAGAAGAGGAAGAGGAGGGACGCCATCTGCTGCGAGTTGGTGGCCCTGGTCATCGGCTTCATCGGCCTGATCGGCGTCGCCACCGTCACGGGCCTCCCCATGTGGAAAGTTACGGCGTTCATTGAGGAGAACATCATCGTTATGGAGACTCGTTGGGAGGGATTGTGGATGAACTGCTACAGGCAAGCCAACATCCGCATGCAGTGCAAAGTCTATGATTCTTTGCTGTACCTTCCGGCCGACCTGCAGGCCGCCAGGGGTCTCATGTGTGCCTCCGTGGCTGTGTCCACCATCGCCTGCATCGTGGCGTCCGTAGGGATGCGCTGCACACGACTCGTGGACTCTCGTCCTAGGACCAAGCACATCGTCCTGGTGAGCGGAGGCTGCTTGTTTCTCGTCGGCTGCTTGACCACGATCATCCCTGTCTCTTGGACGGCTAACGTGATCATTCGGGACTTCTACAACCCACTGTTGATCGACGCCCAGCGCAGGGAGCTCGGGGAGGCCTTGTATATCGGATGGGTCTCTTCTGCTTTGCTCTTCTGCGCCGGGGTGATTCTTCTCTGTCGACACGCTCCGCGGACCCAGGACAAAGAGGACATGGGGTCTGTGCTGTATCGGGCCAGATCAGCCCAGTATAACAACTCGTACGGGCCTGGATACACATATCAACCTGCATATGCTGGATACAACTATCAGCCCACGTATTCTCCAGTCCCACCGACGATGTATAACCCTCCACGATACTAAGACTGAACGAAAATATGGTGGATTATACATCGAGCCCGATGAATGAGAATTGTGTTTCACTGTTGGATATCTGTGTGACCGTTTCTGTGAACTTTTTTCAGATTTTGAGAGCATTCTCTCTCTGCTGTATAATCAAGAGAGGTTCAGACCTGTCTGCATTTAAAAAAATTGTACAAAAAATAAGAGACGTTTTTTATTAATGTGGGATATTTCCACATGGCATTTAACTGTGTGATGGAAGAACTGTTGGCTTTGTTACATAATTATATATATTTTTTGTTTGAATGTTTTAAACGTGTACATTTTCTAAAGCACTAGTCTAACTTTAATCTAATGTAAAAAAAGAAAAGAATAAACTTGTATTATGGATACTTTAGTTTCTTGTGTCACTTCATAGTTTTACTCAGTCACTACATTTTTTCTTTCTAAACATCGTTCTGCTTGCTTCTCAGGTGTGTTTTGGTGGCGCTGGTAGAACCAGCTGTGTTAGTTTCAGGAATTTGTCTTTGTTGCGTTGCAGAATGATCATGTGAGTTTGTCTTTTGTTGTCAGAGGAAATGTTCCAGAGAGAAAAACTGTCACACCCCCAATGCAAATTTACCAAACAACATTATAGACAACATCAGTAACTGTTAGAGACAAAGAGAAACCTCTGACAATATTATAATATATAAATCCACTATGATTGTTCAATTATAATCTAAACGCACTGAATTTTCACCAATGTTCAGATCCGCTGACTAAAGAGCTAAAAACAGAGCTCTTTTTCTGAATCGTTGAGTGATGCTTGCCTTCCAGAGAAAATGTTATTACTCATAGCTCAGGAGATTTCTCAGTTGTGTTTCATTTAAGTATCAATTTAGTCTCAGATGTTTCTACTAACATCTTCTAAAATTACTGAAACAAATGTGCCAATTGCTAAAACACATGAAGAGTGTGGAAGTGTGAAAACGAATGTCGATTGTAGAGGGAAAACAATCTGGATTTGAGTAAATTTGATGAGAAATGTTTGAGTTCATATTGAGATCTTGAATTATATTGACTTTTGATTGCAGACTTGACAAATCCAAGCTCAGTTTGAGACATTATTGAGATCTCTTCTGAAACTCTGATGACAGAGACATTTGTGAGATTTAGATTTTTTTGTCAGCCAAATTGCTTGTTCGTGACATTGTTGTTTCTTACCTTAAAGCCGAAAGTTAACTTCTTTTCCTTGCGAAAGGTCTGCATTCGGTAAAAAATTACTTATAAAATATTTCAAATTCACATTTCGTGTCCAGTTTTTTCTCACATAGCAAGTAACCGTGTAATAAGCGGGGTTATTGCGAAATAAACCCCTCCATTGTGATCAAACCGTCGGGCCTTATTTCTGTGATAACAACCGGCTGCCTGTACATTATCCCTTACTCTCTTGGGTGTGATGGGTGGTTTTCAGGTCGTTGCTATGTGGTTGATAGGGAATTGATATTGTTCCTCCTTCAACAGGTTTTTTCAAAGTTTTGGCCAAAAATGAAAGTCTGAACGCTTACAGACATTATAGCGCAATAGTGCAACACAAAAGATTTGTGTGTTTCATAACACAAACCGTGCAGGGCAATAACAAAGAAGATTGTTTCTGCACACGTTGTTTTCAAAAAGCATGTTGACCTAACAAACACCATGTTTAAACCATTCAGACTATCTTAAGGTTAAAAGTACACCATCAACATAAAGGCATCAGCCGACTTCCAAAAGCATTTCTGAACATTTCAAACAGCGGTTTAATGAGGCACGACAGCGGCCGTGTTAAACATTGACTGCGGCGGAGTGTCGGCGCGTGTGAGCGTGTGTTTTGCATGCATCAGGTTCAGTAACCCTCTTCAGATGTGTATCCTAACTTAACAGGATGCCTACGAGAAACTGGAACCTGCTTAGCAGACAGCACCACCGTTGACACGCTCCTCCTCCCCGGAGCCGCACAAAACCATACACAAGCACTCACAAGGGATTCGATTTCATAGTAACAACTGTTTTCTCCCTCCCTCCGCACCTGAGGGTGGAGGCTGGGAACACCTATCAGCTCCATTTCCAGTGGGATGCAAAACCGTGCTGGGCGTTGCTTGAGCTGGAAAGCTCTCTGACCTTCTCATGCGTAGCTCGCTGACATTCGGAGAGCAGGAGTCATGGCTAGCGGCGCTCTGGAGATCGTGGCAATGTGCGTGTCCCTCATAGGACTCATCGGGGTGGCAGCCAGCACCGGAATGCCCATGTGGCGCGTAACGGCTTTCATCGGCGAGAACATCATCGTGATGGAGACAAGGTACGAGGGCTTGTGGATGAACTGCTATAGGCAGGCGAACATCCGTATGCAGTGTAAAGTGTACGACTCGCTGCTGGCGCTGCCCCCTGACCTCCAGGCCGCACGCGGGCTCATGTGCTGCTCCCTGGCACTGACTGGTCTGGGTTTAGTGATCTCAATCGCCGGCATGCAGTGCACGGCGTGCATCCAAGGGAATGACCGAGCCAAGCGTATGGTCCTCCTCGTGGCGGGATGCATGATTCTCATGGCCTGCCTCTGTTGCATCGTTCCCGTCTCCTGGACGGGTCACGTGATCATACAGGACTTCTATAACCCTTTGCTCATCGACGCCCAAAGAAGGGAGCTCGGAGAGGCTCTTTATATCGGTTGGGTGTCGTCCGCCTTCCTGTTCGTTGGTGGATGCATATTCACCTGTTGTACCTCATCTTCAGACAAGGGCCCGGATCAGAGGTACTCATACAACAGACAGGCCGCCCCCTACGTGGCCTATCAGCCTCAGCCTGTGAGCTTTCATCCTCAGCCACGGTCCTTGTACGGCCATCCATCCGGTCCACCATCATTTATTCAGCAACCGTCTTATGAAACGTCCAGACAGCAGTCGTTCATACAGCCTTCAAGACAGCCGTCGTTCGTACAGACATCGAGACAGCAGTCGTTCATGCAGCCCTCCAGACATCCATCTGCCCGCAGCGCTGTCGCGTACCTCTAAGGACATTATTTTGCATTTGTGTTTTGACATGTGTGTCGTCTGTGTTAAAGTGAAACGAAAAGACTCTGGACTTGTAAACAAGTGGTTTTGGTAACGAAAGCTCCCAAAATAACATTTCTTTTGATATAAAAATGTTAGTGTAGATTGCCATCTATTTCACATTTCTAGAGAGGATTGAAATGCTCTTCGTATTTTTTGATTTTTAAAGATGTTATTTGGCGAACTGTGACTGTAAATAATGGCGTTAAAGAGTTGTTTTAAAGATATGTATCCGTGTATATGATTCATACCTCAGGCTTTGGAAATTTTGTATTATTTGAAAGCAGACTAAACTAGAAACTAGGCATGAAAATGTTTGTTTCTGAGAACAATACTGACTAAAAAAAGTGATATGAGTCAATAAACCTGTTTGTATTTGATCAGAACATTTGCCATTCATTTCTTGAAATCTCAAAGTATATGTGAATCAATACAGAAATTTCCTTCATTTAAACACATGCCTTGTTTTTTCAAGTGTATTTCCTTAGAGCGTGTGTTTTCCTGAAACGTTACAGGCACGTAATGGTGTGTTGAAATCTTTTATTTGCTGGATTTGGTGAGTTTAGTTGAGCTCACCGTGTTGGCATCTTTGTGCCCCACGGCTTCGGATAGACAGACTGACTGCGTGAAATGTAAGACAGCTATTGTCTTGAATGTCTCTATATGGACACACCCAGGGTTTGTTATGTTTGTACTGTACAACAGAACCAGGAAACTCAACACAACTCAACTTAATCCTGTTGGGAAAACAGAAGAGAAGCCGACACAAAAATACACCCACACGCATGAAAACTGCATGAGCAGCTTCGGTGAAATGGGAACTGCATAACTTTGGATACATTACAGTCAGACCTGTTTTACTATTGAACAAGATGAGAAACAATGCTTTGAATATTTTAAACAATTAGACAAATCTACGTCTTTCTTGGAGCAAACACAATTTTAGCGTGATTTGCTGTGGTTTGATGAAATAATCAATTGCAATATTTGTTTGTTAAACAATTATTTCTTCAATACTGAGAGTAAAAATCAATATTATTCAGTCTAAGAAATACATTGTTTAATGTCAAACTCAAAACTGTCCGATTGAAATCAGTCGTGATGATGATTCTCCTGTGCGCTTTATCTGAAAAACACTTGTGTGTGTTGCGTCTAGACTTGCTGTCTATGGATGTAGAGCGTTCCAGATCGCTGGTCTGGATCCATTTCAGTTCTTTAGAAAGACGTTGAGATGGAAGCTCGCTGTAAGTTTTGATTAAGAGCTAATTTTCTCATAGTTTGGGATCCGGGCTGCCAATGCAAAACATGTGGGTCGTGACCAGAGAGAAGTGGCCTGCTGTGCTCTTAAGCTCTCTAGATGGACTTGATCTGATGTTTTGAATAAAGCATATTAGGTAAACGAAGTAGCTAAAGCAAGCAAGTCACAAGACAGGGTTTGTGTACTTCAAATCAAAACGTTTCACCTGAACCCAAAGTGACACTGTTGCTCCCTCTTGTGTTAAAGCGTTATATATACAAACATATTAAAAAAACACACACACACACACATACACATAAACACACATACATTAGTACATTAAATTACCTCACTTATTGGACAGCGATCAAACAAAACAAATGAAATATATCATTTGAATCTACATTTACGCATTTGGCAGACGCTTTTATCCAAAGTGACTTACATTGCAATGTCAACGCAGTGCTCTTACCACTGAGCTACAGGAAATTTAAGAAATTGTTCGCTAATGTGCAATACAGAATGTCCCTGAAATGTTTCCTGTCTGATGTCATAGACATCTATAGGATATCTGTAAGATATATATGATTTAGAATGTATTTCGACTGCTTTTTCCAAGACATATATCAGATGTTTTTCACATCTCCAGATCTTTAGCACATGTACCTGGGCTATCTGAGATTCTGATAGACAATGATGGAAAAAGTCTTAACCACCCATACTGATCAAAACTAAATGATGTCTATATTAAAAAGATTAAAATGCAGAAAGGTTTTTGAATTACGTTTATGGGTGAGAGGGTTAGGTTTATACTTATGTAAAGTATAAAAGTCATTGTGTCTATGGAAAGTCCATAGTAGGTGTAGAAACAAACGTGTGTGTGTCTGTGTGTGAGAGAGAAAAAGACCTTGTTGTGCATGACCCCAGGATAGTTAACACACCATCATCATTTCTACATACCCTCATCTTTCTGGACCAATCAGAAGACAGCGCTGTCACTTTTCCGTAACACAGAGACTAATTTCCTTAGATTTTCTCAAGCTTCAGACACACATTCTTCTTACTAGTTTGGATGTATTTGGGAATGGATGTTGGGATGTCCGTCTCTCTATGAGTAATTGAATGCTATAGATTATTTCTGCCCAACAGGACTGACATTTGTTCAGAGCACACGGTGAGTGGGGCTTGTTTCTAAACATTTTAGTTTTTTACACCTGACGGTTAATGTTTAAAAAATAGATAGAATTTAAATTAATTTAAATGTAAATGTTGCAATTTGTATGCCAATTTTAGCTTTTTCGTATTATTTTGCAAAACTGAGAGCAAGTCTGACCTTTATTGTAAAGGTGCACAAATATTTATTTAACATAACTTTATAGTGATTTTATTATTTTTCTGTGTCAACTGACTACTTAAATACATCTTAGACATCACCGTCTAATGATACAACTCTAATGGATGTAAAAGGTTTTTAAGTCAGTCCAATATCATTTCAGTTCAATTGACTCATGAAGGTAATTTGATTTAATTTGGTTTGGTTAATCATAATAGAAACCATTTGATTTTTTTTCTTAAAACAATATGAAAACGAAGAAAAGTCTTGACTTTGAAATCAACTTCAAACTAAAGTTTGCTTTCTACATCCATAACAGCTGACAGGTTTCCAGGCCGTGGTGAACGATGGTTCAAGGCAAGTGTGAATTGATCGCTCTGTGTCTGGGCATCATCGGTCTGATCGGCACGGCCGCCGTCACAGCTCTCCCCATGTGGAAGGTGACGGCCTTCATCGGAGAGAACATCATCGTCATGGAGGTCCGCTGGGAGGGCTTGTGGATGACCTGCTTCAGACAAGCCAACATTCACATGCAGTGTAAAGTGTACGACTCTCTGCTCTTCCTCCCACCAGACCTGCAGGCCGCCCGCGGGTTGACCTGCTGCGCTCTGGCGCTCTCCGGACTGGGCCTGCTGGTGTCCCTGGTGGGTCTCCGTTGCACCTCCTGTCTCAGAGATCAACCGCGGATCAAAAGCATCATTGTGATGGCCATGGGGGCGATGCAGATCTTGGCTTCTTTTTGTGTTATCATTCCAGTCTCTTGGACGGCTCACACCATCATTAGAGACTTTTACAACCCATTGCTCATCGACGCCCAGCGTAGGGAACTCGGGGAGGCGCTGTATATCGGCTGGGTCACCAGCGCTTTCCTCTTGGCGTCTGGGGTTATATTTCTGTGTCGTCGCATTGGCCCCCATTCTGAAGTGTTTTACGTACATCCGCCTGGTTATTCAAGCAATAAACACAGTTTTGACCAGTCTCCCCATCTCATAAATTGCACTGTAAGAGACCAGCCTTTGCTCCAGAACAACAGCTTCTCCATCTATCCGTCCGTGCGCAGCTTCACCATCACACCTCCTTTTGATCAACATTTATCTTACGGTGGGCAGCTGCCTTTAGTGCACTGGAACATGATACCACTTCAGAACACAATGCAATATTTACCCCAAACTGCCCAGCACCCCGATGGGCTTTCCACACATTTCACAGGAAGCAACGTCAGTAATCCATACAGTTCCTGCACCTCCGGCTCAGCGTTACAGATTGTCCCACAGAAACAACTTTTCATAGGTTACAACTATTCCAGAGTACAGTCTTACAGCTCAGACAGTGGATCTGGACTGCGTATATAATATGCAAGACTCCACAAACTTTGGAGAGAAAAAACCAAATAAAGTGTATGTAAAACCATTATTATATTATAATAAAACTGTGTATGTAATTCACATTTCAAATGATGAACTCAGTGGTGAAACAAAGAAAGTTGTTTACGTTATTTATGCCAACAACAACCTTCATTTCACATTGAGGCATGCGGGCAGCAAACAGTGAATCAGCATATGGCACATCAGACCGGTTTTATCCTGCGGGCTGATGTTTGCTTCGGTGGCAGTTAAACTGTGATGTGATATTCTCTGTTCTAAATAAACTGATGTGAGTTTGGCCTGGAGAGAATAAAAACGTTGAGAGATCCCATGCTTTCTCTCTTTAGAGCTATATTGTCTGGTGAAATATACAACATTGTTTTGTTTATTTATGCACTTTTTATACAAGTTTGTTCTTTATTTTATTTGTTCTCGCTTTTTGTAAGTCTCAGCTGTTTAGCCAATTTCAACTTGCTGTTTACGCTCGAGAAAACGCATTCAATATTTACTGTGATGATTAACCAGCAGGGGTCCTTACTGAGCATTCCAACACATCTACATTTTCTTGTTATTTAGATTTATACTACAACTTCTATTACAAACATGTTACATAAATTTGTCCTCTTTGTTACATTTGAGAGTTTAAGAACACTCGAACTCAGTTCATGGTGTTTTCACATTTTTAACAAGTATAGTCTAAAAGTGCTTTTATTCCATTAAGCTGCGGCACGCATTATCTGTCTTTGTTTACCGAGGCTGAACTGTATCCTACCTCTCTAAATGATCTGTGATCCAGATCTTGTCTCTGTAATCCCTCTAATGCTTTATAAACCCACTGTCACAAAGACCTAAAGGATACAGTCACCTCTTAAACCAGATCTGAAATATTGAAACACCAACCCTGCGCGCAATAGACAGATTTCTATTTGAGGACATGACATAGAGGTTATAAGGACACTAGTTACTGAAAAATACTTATATTTAATGTATTTGTTTATCACGTAAAGAACGTTGTACCAAACATACCAACATATCTTTTGGAACAAAAAAATTTGCTTAGTACGAAATGATTTCTTATTACATCGTTTTCTTACTTTTTTCTTTATTTGTCTCATAAAACAACTATTAAGTATGTATTTTGGTAAAACTGCAGTGGAAAAGGTGTCTTGCAGTTTTTTTTGCGAGTGGTGACAGATCACCGGGTGTTTAATCTGCTCGCAGCCCTCGGCAGATTAGATGCGCGCTTCCATCAAAGCTCCGGCACAAGATTAAATCATTTCCTCGGTGTACCAAAAACCAAAGACGTTGTCGAGGTCGGCTGCTGGCAGATTTGAAGTTAATCTTTACAACGGATCCGTGTTTGCGGATCAGAGACTCGACTGTGTCCTCAATTGAGAGCGCGCACTGATGAAGGAACGTGCGCTCCCGGTGCGCTCCGGGCTCTTTCCTGCGCGTCCGGCTCCCATCAGCACCATCATGTCCTGAAATCACCCGGGAAGGGATGCATTTTCATTTTGACTTTTTAGGAAAGCATTTACCAATTACGTGGATATATGGAATGGGTGCGCGAATAGGGATCTTTGACTCCCGCCGGTACGAGTGAGTGGAAAGATGCTGCTCGGATGGAAATTATTCCCGTATGGTTGCAGTTTTGGCAAATGAAAAGAAGAGGCATATGGATGTTAAATGTTCCTCCTGCAGGTGTATCATGGCGAAGAAGAGAGCTGTTTGCTTTGTACTGCTGTGTTTCATGACAGAGTTGAGTCTGAGCGCGCAGCAGGTCTTGAGAATTGGTGAGTGTGAACTTATTTACTGAGATTTGTTGTTTAATGTCTATGTTGCGATGTGCCTGAATATGTGAACGGATATTTCTATAAAAGAGTGTATTTGTCTCTTGTAAACGTGTCAATGGCCATGTCACACATAAAATATCTGCTATGGATGTAATCGTCATGTCTCCACTTTGGCACCACTTGGCCAAAATTGCAAAACATGGTTCAGAAAAGTAGATAAAAGAAGTGGTGGGTTTGATGTGCTGAGGTCATGTAATTTAGAAGATGTGATGGGGTAAAAATGCATATTTTAATTCACGAATTTCTTCTGATATGTTGTTGCATTTATTGGCCACTGACCCTGAGAATTCTAATATGTTCCAGTTATGAAACCATTTTACTGAGTAATAAGGACATTAATATTGAGATTCCGTTACTTTTTTTTAAATTTAAGTCACAAAACTACAATGATAGTTTAATGTGGGTGTTAAAAGGTATCTTAATAAAATGATTGTAATTTATTGTGTTTCTCATATTCTTAACTATTCATTATGATTTATGTTTTAGATTTTGAATATAACATCTATTAAATTGAACATCAGGCTGATTAGAAATAAATTTAATTCTAAACCTGAATATATTTGAGTAATGTTATTTAACTACTGTTGTTTGAATGTTATGCACCACGGGCAGTTAGTAATGTTAATCTTTAGAGCAGTGTAATAATGCCCTTTGTGTATTTAATCTTTTCCTCATTATCTGTGATGATCAGAGGTCGAATCTCATCTTTCTCTGCTACTTTTAATCCGCTCCATATGGTACACGTTTCAATTAGTTGCTTCAGTTTTTCTCTGGGTTGAAGTCAGATCTGTACCCTTCCCCCTGCAGCAGCTGGGTAATACTGACAAATCTTCCCTCTTAAGCATGTTAAACAAGCAGGACTAATCTGCTTTCTGCTCAGAGACCCACACAGTGGGCACTGACACCTGGGCACCCACCAGAACCTGACAAAGACCATGATGGTCACCGGTAACTACAATACAATACTTTCTCCATCATAAAATGCAGAATCTGCTATAATTAAGCTTTGGTTAGTTCTGTGGCCAGAGATTTAAAATGTAGAAATAGCTGTTTTCTTACTATATTTGGAAAGTTAAACAAAGTTCACAACTCTATGACGTTTATCATTAGATCGCTGTTAGTTTGACTGCCATAGATATGTTAGTGTGTGCTTTTAATATCAAGCATTTACACATAAGCATAAAATATCATATGACTCAGTGTTGCCAAGGAACATGAAAAATTGTTTTTTAAATTGTATTATTTCTACATTTTTTCTTCATACAGTTTTTATGCATTTCTTTATCAGAGAGTACATGTGTAAGAAATCATCAGATCAGAACAGAGTCAGTCTCTCTCTCTCTCTCTCTCTCTCACACACACACACACACACACACGTGACTGCGTTCACTGTTCAGTGATAGTGAGATGTTGAATGAAGAAAGTAAACAACTGCATCTTTGTTCTTAAGTCTTTAGGCTGCTCTCTCACATTGCAATGAGGTTCATGTCTCAACTGAGTTACACAGCCACAGCTTTAATCACTGTTGATTAAAAAAAGATCAGACAAAAGCTCTCGTGATTATGGAAAAAATGCTTATTTATTTACCCGAGGATTCTGTATTTACCAAGCCTGTCTGTCAATGAGAAATAAGCCATTGAATTCTCTAAAACATCGACCTGTTTCATCTCCTCCTGCCAGACATTTATTTTGACCCAAATCTCAAGGGGTGTGTATAAAATGTGTTCTAGAATGAGAATTGTTTAAATGTATTAATTAAATTATAAATACTTGCTAATAAATTGTAAATAAAAAATAATTAAACAAGATTTTTTTCTTTTTAGTAAATCAAATGGTTTAAAAGGCAAAAAGACATCTGGAAACCATCTTCTTTGTTTGTGTACTTAACATAAGCTCTACAGGTTTTGCGTGTGATGTCAACTAAAAGTTGTTGGATATTTTTAATGAAAATGATGAGACTTTTATTATGTGATGGAATAACTTCCTGCTTCAATAGGAAATGCATCAGTGTGTAGGCCTGGTTAAACAAACTTTTGTAACACTTTAAGGTGTTATTTATTAACAATTAGTTAATGCATTAGTTAAAGTGTACTAGCAACGAACAATACTAACATTGCATTTATTAATATTAATAAATGTTAATTTCAGCATTCACTAATACATTATTAAAATCAATGTTGTCACTGTTAACATTAGTTAATGCACCATGAATTTACAAGAATAATTGTATTGACATGAACTAACATTAACAAGGATTAATAAATTATGAAAAAAAACTGTTCATCTAATGTTAGCTATTGCATTTACTAATTTTTAATAAAAGCACCTTATTGTAAAGTGTCAAATATAATTGCTTAATATTTAAATATACACAAGCCAGCACAAGGCTTTTGGGAGGATTCAGGATGATAGATGTTCTGTTGAATACATTTCACACCCTGTGAGATTCTCAGCAGGTTTAACAAATCACAAAGGTTTGTGGGAAGGGATTGCTTTGAGGTCGGTGATGTAATTTACACGTGGATTTGCAATTTAAATGCTTTTAGTTAATCTGAATGGGGTGCAGAAAGTTTCTTTCCAGACGTGGATTAAGGTGGGCGCAAGGTGACTTTCAAGTGTAAAAGATAAATGTCGATGAGGTGAACGTGGGTGAACGAAGAATAATTTTCATTATTATAAGAAAATAAGTTTATTAGACTTTGCTGGTTTGTTCTGTATGTAAATCTTTCTTGGCTTCTGTTACGAGAGCTAATTTTAGCAAACAGGTGTTTTTCTTCTAAATTGCTTGTTGAATATGAAAGGCAGGCGTCAGCTCATGGGTTATGTGTGAGATTCTTTTGGAAATGGGTTGTGTCACGCAGCAAACCAGCATCAAGCAGTCTGTACAATTTGATAAAAGGGTATTTAATGTATAGACCCTGTGGACCCTGGTGATGTCAAGATGTTTATGATTACATATGTGACTGTAAATCCAGGTGCCCTGTAACCCGGCAACAAGCAGATGAGGACCATCATGTTTGAGTTCATCATGCCAGGAAGAGAAATTGTTCTTGTTTAAGCTGGAAACTGAATTGACATTTAAAGAAATAAAAAATGACGATTCTGTTCTGCTCAAAGACCAACTCAGAGTACTGATATCTGAATAGAAAGTGTAAAGAATTCTGGATAGGTGAATACTGTAGGCTTGTTTTTGAGGGCATGTGTGTGTTTTCCCATAATCAGTGTATTTGTGTTTGTTTGACTGTGTGTGTATGTGTACACAACCTATTCTCATCAATTGCGTACGCTATTGCAATATCGTAATACGTACACCAAAGTTCAATTGTGAGTGCATACATTATATCTATTTCTATTTTTATGATGCGCCAATTTTGTCGTACATGCGTACTATACGGCAATTTGTCCTATTATCCGTTATTTAACTTTATTATTTTAACTATTTCAGTGTTTTCTCTTCATGTATACGTTTCAAAATGCCTTCTCTTTACCGAAGTTAATCCGGTATGAAGGATTGAACTATCATGCGCCGCAATTTAACTTTGACATGTATTGCATGATATTGCAACAGCGTGTTATTTATATGCAGATCAATGAGATCAGGTAGGTATGTCACGAGCGAATTAGTATTGTTAGAAATAACTTGTTATAATCTGAAATTTTGATTCTTTGCCAATTTTGGACCTGTAAAAATGATACATTATACAAAAATGTTAATGGCATTTTTTTATTTTATACCATGGTCTTTTTGAATACTCGATTCTTATTGGCTGGAAGGGGTGCATTAAAACCCTTTAACGCACAGGTAGCTCCAGTAAGTTTGATTACATTTAAATGTAACTGACACAATCACTGTAATTTTCACCTGTTCAATCAAAAATTTCACTGTAAACATCAATAAATGATTTCACTTGGCAAATGACCATGGTATAAGCGGGATAATCCACAGCAGGGTTTGAGTGCACATTGCTTCGAGTGGTTCTTGGCATCCAAGTTAAAACCCTTTAACGCACGGCTAGCTGTGGATTATCCCTTACATGTACCGTAGAACATTATATGCCTGCCTTCACAAAAAAATGAATACATGTTTTATTCTTCTTTTGAAATCAATACGGCCATAAAATGTATGCAAATGCTACAGAGATGTTCACTTTATCCAAGCAGCACATTAATTACCTCTCTATAATCCCATTTAAAGAAAAAGATAGTAAAAAATGTATAAAAAACAAAAACATCTGCAGTATATAATATGCATAAATAACATGTTTATCTCAGAAATATATTACAAATGTCTGAGGTTGAAGAAACAACAATAATTTGCTTATTTTAAAGGAACATTAATAATGTGTCCTATAGACCCAAAGACCACTTGAGGTTTTAATAAATGCCATTTATACAGATAAAACAAATCAGACATGGCAGCTACAGACTCAGGGATGATGAAGCTGTAGAGAGTGGTGAAGTGTATTTCACTGTTGAGTGCTTCCTTGGGAATTATTTCAACGAGTAAAGCTTTTCCACATATAAGATTATATATATTTTATATATAGCCTGTATGTGGATCTGCTTGTACAGCCACAGCAAATTATCATTACTTTGGCCTCAGAGTAAAAAAACTGTATTTTTACAGAAATATTTTATTGGAGCAGACTCAGGAATCAGACGCTGCTGGTGTGAGCCGCGAGTCGTAATTACTCCTGGTGTTTAAAGAGCTGAGATTGAGCAAATGTGTCGCCCACTCAGAGATCTCTGTGTGAGAATTAAAGGTGCCACAACACCGGCGGAAGAAAAAGGTCACCGGCAATCACAACCCAGGGGGGGCTTTATACTTACAGTATAACTCTCATCTCTTACAACATCAATTACAGTTTCACAGAAAATCCTGTTGAAATTGTTTTGGCAGCGTTCACAATCAAATGCTTGTTTCTGATTTGTCATTTATAAACAGTTGAGCAGAAATAACCGATGCGATGTGATATCATCTGTTCAAAAGAAAAAAAGAGAAACAAAAATAAGAACTACTGAGAACGATTTCACATACACTGAAACTGCTTTAATTGTTGTAACAACTGGTGTTTATACGCATTCACCTTGTGTCATGATGGATTTGTTTTATTTGCTTGTTTTCGTGTCTGTCTGTTGTCATCTTCTGGATTATTTAGAGATTAGATCATGATTTAAATGGAAAATCTATAGACTGTTTCATGCACCAGAAATATTTATTTAGATTACATGAAAAACATAACCGTGTGTTTGTAAAACAACTAAATGACAAAGAGCATCAACCTCACAACAACAAAAAATAGCAATGTAAAAAAATCCATTCCATTCCATTCCATTCTCTACCGCTTATCCGAACTACCTCGGAACACGGGGAGCCTGTGCCTATCTCAGGAGTCATCGGGCATCAAGGCAGGATACAAAAATCTAAAAAAATCTAAAAAATAAAATGTTAAATAACCTTTTTTATAAAATAAATATACATGTTCTTCCTGTTATTTTACACCTAATTTTAATTTGCAGTCAATTTATATTGTTCCAATTTTTTACCGCGTTTCAAAAATATGAGAAAATACTGTAAAATTAAACCGTAAAAGTCTGTAAAATTATAGATTTTTACAGTGCTATCGTTAAAATACATTTAATTCAGTATCAAATCATTCGGTACAAGTTTCATTATTTTATTTTTTATTTTATTTTAAATAGTTTTTCATTTGTAACACTTTATTAATATATATAAAAAAATATTAATGTATATTTATGACTTCATGAAAATTATTTTCTCTTTCCATCCAGGAGGCATTTTTGAGACTCTTGAGAATGAACCAATCAGCGTCGAGGAACTTGCCTTCAAATTTGCTGTTACCAACATAAACAGGAACAGAACTTTAATGCCCAACACCACGCTGACCTACGACATCCAGAGAATCAACCTGTTTGACAGCTTTGAGGCCTCCAGACGAGGTCTTCTTCTTGATATCATACACCGTGCATGCTCACATAACTTTAATAGAAACTTAAATGCATATTACCTTTGTTAAAGATATGTTACTGATGATGTCATTGTGTGTGTGAAGCGTGTGATCAGCTGGCTCTGGGTGTGGCCGCAGTGTTCGGACCCTCTCACAGTTCCTCAGTCAGTGCGGTTCAGTCCATCTGTAACGCTCTGGAGGTTCCTCACATCCAGACTCGATGGAAACACCCTTCTGTGGACAACAAAGACAGTTTCTACATCAACCTGTACCCAGATTACGCCTCCATCAGCCGGGCCGTGCTCGATATCGTCCAGTTTTACAAGTGGAAAGCCCTGACTGTGGTTTATGAAGATGCAACAGGTGGGCCAAAAATATGGTCTCAAAGATATCTCCTAAAGTTTGCTCTTTAATAGTTCAGAACCTGTGGATTCATCCGTTGTGTTTCATAGATGATTGATACATGTTTCATACAAAACACAAGTAGACTGTCTGATTCATAGATCTTACTAAGTTATAGTATCTCAAACAATTTGGTTGACATTTGGAAATGTTGATCTCTAACATTTCATTGGAGATTTTGAAATCAGTATTTAATTATTTCAAAACTTCAACAAAAATCTCCATTGACTTTCAGTTCAAGCTTGTTGCTGCCTGGGAGAAACTATTAAGATAAAATACATTTAATACAGTATGTGATCAATAAAATGAACGTTTTCTAAACACAGTAACCAGGAAAAATGACATTTATTCAAGATGTACAGATGTTTAAAGTGATACACAATGTTCACATGGGAACAGGAATGATCTTGTACATTCTTATATCATTAAATTGACTTGACAAATCGCATATACTTTTATTAGCATCTGTGCGTTACCCATCTAGTCGATTGTTAGGATCTCATGAATTATGGACTTTTTCAAAAACTGTTCTGCGTTTGATAATATTGTGTAAGCGAGTGTGTATTTGCCCTGAGATCATATCTGGGATTATCTGTTTGCCATTATTATAAAAGTCTGCTACTTTATTATTAATACATATTACATTTTTATTTAGCGTTTTAATTGGGTGAATTTTAAGCTATTTCATTTTAAAGACTCAAGTTGAGCTTGAACTGAAATTTGCTAAATAAGGCGAATGGTTTCATTTAAAGGCTAAACCCATTGTCTTATTTGAAAAGGAGCTAACAAATGCCTTGAAAATAATGATAATGAAGTTTAATATTGTAGATATTAACAGACTGATTCAAGTGTTTCTACAGAACGTCTCATTGAGGGCGTTTACATGCAGTCTTACTCAATTATTGCGCCAATAAACTGACATATGTAAGGTCATGTAATCGCATAAAACGGTTTTCTTTTATCGGGGAAAGGTAATAAACGGCATTAGCAAAAACCGATTGACAGATGTAGTTTTTTTGCCAATTACTTTACTTTACTGCATGTAAACGCCTATACCAGTTTTCTCTCAGTTTTGTTTATGTGCGTCGGATAGCGCAGTAGTAAAAGTCCCAAACGGAAGTAATAGTAAAATAACGTATAAACGCCCGCTCTGGGATCATGCAGTTGAGGTAGAAACGTTAAAATGAAGAACTGTTGTTGCATATGCAGCTACTGGTGTCATGAGAAGAGATATACAAATACAGCTTTTGACCGGTTTCCCGCTGCATTTTTAATTACTAAACAGAATATCGACGATGCCGTCACTGCACACTTAGAAACCCGGCAACTCTCAAACTCCCGTGTAAACGTTTATAACTAGGCTTGTAAACACTTGAAAACAGGTTTCTTTTAAGCTGATTTTGGATAGATATTCGTTTATTGTTCCATGTAAACGCACTCATTATATGTTTTTATATTCTGTCTTTTAAGGGCTGATTCGTCTTCAAGAGCTGATCAAGGCTCCGTCACGCTACAGTATCAAGATTAAAATCCGTCAGTTACCGACCGGCAGTAAAGATGCCCGGCCGCTGCTGAAAGAGATGAAGAAGGGAAAAGAGTTTTGTGTGATCTTTGACTGCTCGTATCAGACCGCGGCTGACGTCCTCAAGCAGGTCTCATGTTCTACAAACATGTTATATGTGCACATTTGATGATGTGATGTATGTCCATGAAGAAACACTGATGTCTGTGTGTCTCTGTTTATCTGCTGTAGCTGTTGTCTATGGGCATGATGACAGAATATTATCATTTCTTCTTCACTACTCTGGTGAGTCTTGTACGTTTTTATGTGGAGAGAAATTTGTCATGTTTTTGTCTGCAAATTTAGTTGTTAAAAATCCTCTTTTTGCAATATAAAGACCAGAGACACCAAAGCATAATGCATGTCTCTCAATGGAATGTAGTGAGTCCTTGAAGGATCTTTTCACAAATGTCTCATTTTAATAGCTTTCCATGAATTCTACTCTAGTGTTGGTTGAATTTAGTAAGCTTATTTGTTGCTGTGCCTTTAAGATTTTCTGGAACAGCAGACAAACATGTGCATTATAAAATCTAGCAGAATCACATTACAAACCAGAGTGAGTTTTTTCACAGCTTATTGTCCATAGATATTTTTCCTAATAAACACAGTTGTTTTTTTTACGCTATATTTCAGGACCTGTTTGCATTGGACCTGGAGCCGTACCGGTACAGCGGGGTGAACATGACGGGTTTCCGTCTGTTGAACATCGACCGTCCTCAGGTGGCGTCAGTGGTGGAGAAATGGTCCATGGAGCGACTGCAGGCTCCACCCAAACCTGAGACCGGCCTCCTGGACGGAATGATGACAGTGTGTGATCTGCATATCTGACCATTTTACACATACTATGACTCTGTTCATAACTCTTCAAAACAGAACGATGGCATTTGAATAGCACATAGTATAATTATTTACTTATTTACATATTTCGTTAAAAAAAACATGTTTCCATTGTAAATTGTAAAAAAGCTAAACGGTAACACTTTAGTAGGGGGGCCGATTCTCACTATTAACAAGTTGTGCATATTATAAGAATATCAGCTGTTTATTAGCACATATAAAGCACATGTTCTATATGACCAACTATCATTCTAGCTATTAATAAGCACCGAATTAGCAGTTTATTGAGGCAAAAGTCGTAGTTACTACTTTGTTAATATCGAGAATAGGACCTTAAAATAAAAAAAGTGTGACCAAAAAAAACATTGCAATACCAACTTTTTTGTTAGTACTGTACATTTTTATTGCATTAGCTGTGAAATTTGTTCTTGGTTGTCTCACTGTGCAGTGAAAGACATAAAGGAGTTACAGGGGCGGTTTCCGGGAACAGGGTTTAAGACTAGTCCCAGACTAACATAAATGTTTTGAAGTTTCTTGATCGAAAACAACTTGTGATGACATATCTTTAAATATATAAGTATGGTTGTTTCACCAGTAATGTTTTTTATAAATTATGTTTTTTAAATGACTTCATTATCATGATTTAACTAAGGCCTAGTCCTGGCTTAAGCTAACCCTGTCCGGGAAACTGCGCCTTTAATGTTTAATTTAAGTCACACTTATGATATATTTTCTGTGTGTGTCTCTACAGACAGAAGCGGCGTTGATGTATGATGCTGTATATATGGTTGCTGCCGCGTCTCAGCGAGCGTCTCAGGTCACAGTGAGTTCTCTTCAATGCCACAGACACAAACCCTGGCGCTTCGGCTCGCGCTTCATCAGCATGTTCAAAGAGGTAAAAATATCCAGTGCAAGCTCCAAATAAATTTGTGATTGTTCAGTGTTTTGAAAATTGTCCTGCACAAGCGATATTTTGAGTCTGTTAGAAATAAAGTTATAAATTGCTGCAGGAGTAATTGACCTTATGGACATTGTCTCAGTGAGATCATTCAGCGTACTTGTTTAAGAGTTGTCTTTTGCAGAAAGTTGTCGAGTCAGCGTGTTGGATTAGATCTTTAATGACTTCATCTGAGATCTTTACTTAGAGACTCATTTGAGCATCTTCATTTATTGATTCCCCTCGCCATGGCAACATGCCTGAAAATAAACCCTGAGCAAACATTCATCTTGGATTCATTGAGTTTCAAGTGTCGGTAATGGATATGTGGTGTTATGATTAGAAAAGTTCAGATGGAAGTACACTGGAAAAATTAATTTGTGTTCGTATTTTTGTCTTGTTTTAGTTAAAATGTCTGAATTCTTAAATCAAGATAGATTTACTTGAGAAACAAAATGTCTTATGATGTTTAAGGTCTTTGCACATACAGTTTTTGTGTGCGTTTTTTGTATTTGGCGCCGGTTTGTACAGTGTCTCTGAATTGTCAAAACACCAAAATAATAGCTATGGATGCAAATAACGCATAAAATCGGAACGAAAATATCGGAGGCAGAGTGTAAATGTGATCTGCCCAAACGTGAGGTCGTATTTATTTTTTAATGTGCATAAATGTCGGACGCATATTTCGGATTCAATGTGCAATCGCCTTCGGTCTTTATTTTTCTTTCGTGTATGCTTTAAACAAGGAAAAAAACATATACCAGGGAAGTAAGAAAAATAATAATAATTCTTGTTCAATATTAATAAAAGTTTAATATTACTTCAATGTCCTTTTGCTAGTTAAGATTGGCCTACACAGTTTGTAAAGTGTATGAAGATTTTTTGATGTATTGTAGACAATCCAGTCCAGTGTCTGTTGAATTTCAACAAAATCAAATCTCAGGAGTGACATAAAGTCTTCCAACAGCAATGTGAAAGAATGACAGCATGACAAGACACATGAAAACAGTGATAAAAATCAAGGTTATCACATAAAAAGTATTTTTGTAACTTTTCCTAATTGCATGAAGACATATTACCGTTGTATTGCTTAAAAGATAATCTGAACCTGTTTTCATTGAATTAATTGAAATAATTTCTCCAGTTTTCATTTTCTGCAAATAGAAACAATATTTTTATCTGAAATTTGATAGAAATATTGTTAGTAGTTCACAGTATGAAAAAAATGACCATTTTATCTAAACACATACCTATAAATAGTAAATTCAGAAAAACTGAAAAAAGGATACTGGGGAGTAAAACCTCTTTATGAGCCTGTTGTGATGGCACCAATATGCATACCGAGGGTCTTCGATACATCTTTACATTTTCTTCTTCATAGTCTTTTAATTATTGGGTTATATAGCACCACATCTTTGTCAAAGTGCTGCTTTTTATACACTCTCTGGTTAGTTAACACATCGCTTTGTGCAGATACAGATGGACCTCCAACTGTGTTTCGTAATGAGAATGTGGGACTTTCAGAGCAATCCACACTAAGCTCTGCTGGATGTCTTTTTTCTGTAATTGAAACTTACTGTACATGTGATGCTATCTAAAGCACAATGTGATGATGGACGGGACGGATCAGCTCAGATTTAGACTAGTACGTAATGAATAGAACAAATCTTGAAGCTTTCTGTAAGACCTCAGAATGTGATGATTATGAAGGAATGCTATCCAGACCCTTTAATTCTTAAAACAGCGAATTAAAGATGTAATCCATCGGATTTGTTCATCACAGTATTCAGTCTCACATTGTGATATAGTTTGGTCGGAGAAAATGTGTTGAATTATTTGCAAAGATGAGCTTTTTCATTTGGCTTGTGGTCAGAATTTGAGCTCACATTTTCTCTCCATGTGAGGTTGATTGAGTTCATTTACTACAGTAACACCTCTATATTGAGTTGATCTATTGCGTTGGGCACTTCTGGTGATCCTGAGATGGCGCTGTGTGTGATGTATTACTCTTGAGCTCTCTCCAAAATCTTTTTGTCACTGGGCAAATGGGGTATTTAGACAGATTTTACAAAGCAGAGAAAAATGATTTAATTTGTGTGTTCAGCAGGTTGTGTTCATGCATCGCCAACAACATTAAAGCCACTTAGAGGGAATAAATGGTTTAATTATTTTTTCGAAGAGAGAGAGAGAGAGAGAGAGAGACTGTTCTGCACTTATATGTGTACTGTAAATTCAGATCAATCACATTCTCTTGTAAAAATTCCTTACAGAATGTTTTTGCAATCTCTTAGTTTCTGAATGCAATAACTTGAGGAAAATATCATTATAGCAAATATGCATTAGTGTCCATTGGTTAATATCTAGTTCTTAAATGTTGGCCAGACCAAGCCAGGGTCAAAAATCTCAAATCTAAGCTAAAAGCCCCAAATTTATACGCAGTCCACGCCAATAGTCCTGCAAGACTGTAAAAAAACTTACTTTTTACAGAATTGTTCTGTCTTTTTTACAGGTTTTGCACGTTTTTAAATTAGTCAAAAAATACAGAAAATTCAGCAAATTTACAAGAAAAACATGAAAATTTGATTTTTGTGGGGTAAAAAACTATTATTTTACGCTATATTTTGGCAACTCAGCTTTGGTAAATGTTGTATTTGTACAGAATTTGTCTATTTTTTAAATAAGGTAAATTACAGGAAAATACTTCTTATTTACAAGAAAAAGTGATCTTACAAGAAAAAAATATTTTTTTCTGTATATTTGTTTCCCCCAAGCAGTTTTTTATGGAATGTTTTTACAGTGTGCCCTAAAAACCCACCTTTACGACATCACTCTTGTGTTAGGACCATACACCCAAACCTGTTTCGCACATGCCCCGTGTTCAAAAGCGAAGAATACCTGCATCACCCGTGCATTGTGTGTTGGCCTGCTTTTGCCCAAGTGTAATCATCAAACCAAAAACTTGTGCGGAAACTGAAAGAAGTGCACTATTATATGACATCTAGACTCCATCTGTCCTCTTTCCTCCTATAGGCTCAGTGGAATGGACTGACGGGACAGATCATCATAAACAAGACAGACGGACTGAGGAAAGACTTTGATCTGGATGTCATCAGTCTGAAAGAGGATGGGATAGAAAAGGTAAAAACAACACACTATCATGGTTTCATGTGAACCGTTTACATCGATCTAGTATCATGTGACGTCTTAACGTGTGAAGTCTTGGCTTTGTTTTCTTTAAAACAGTTTATGGAAGGCGGTCGCTTTAACAAAGTGTGGAAGAAGGTTTGTATTGAATGTCAGAAACGTGACCTTCCCTATATGTGGTGGTACTGTGGTGGTACACTAATGCTATCAAATGGTAATACCATGGTATTTGAGTATATACCGTGATACTGAATGATTCTTTCATGCACATCACTTTATGGTACTTTAAACAATACAAAAGAGTTACTATGTTCAAAACTAAAAAACTGGTATTAAAAAAACATAATATTACCTAATAACATAAGCAAAATACCATGGTATCTTTTCGTTGGTTTCCCTCTATTTTAAATGAATCCTATATTATTAAACAAGTTGCCTATTGTTTTTTCATACCTCCCAGGTTAAAAGTTTGGATTAAACTTCGAAATTGTTTCGTTATGGTTCTAATGATCTTATCACTCATTTTTACTCTTGCCAAAGTTGGCAGCTTTGTTCATCCGATCATAAACCAACATAAAGTGACTTTCCAATGCTCCGAGGCGTGCATTTAGAGACATCCCATCATTCTGTTATGAGCTCATTAATGTAGAGTGCTGGTGTGATAAAGCATCTGTTTGTGAGTACATTAATACTCTCTTAAAGTATATTTTATCAGACAGAAGTGACGTAGCGTAGCGAACGTAGCCTGACAGAATCACCTCAGAGGAGAGAGAGCGCTGTCACTGTTTACATGGGCGTTCTTACGTTTACATTAAAGAATGTCATGATAAAGAAATGTTGGTGCTTATATACAGTAGAAATGATGTGAAGCACTTTTACAACAGCCTGAATTATAAATGAACGGACCTTTGTTATATATTGTGGTTGATCCCAGTTTACCCCTTAAAGAGATAGTTCAACCAAAACTTAAATTCTTTCATCATCTATTCATCCTCATGTCAATTTAAACCTGTATGACTTTCATCTGCAGAACACAAAAGTATATATTTTGAAGAATCAACGGTGGCACCCATTGACTTGCATTGGTTTTGTGTCCATACAACAGAAGTGAGTGGGTGCCGCTGGTGTTCGGTTACCAACATTCTTCAAAATATCTTCTTTTGTGTTCTGCAGAAGATAGAAAGTCATACAGGTTTGAAATGAAAAGAAGACGAGTAAATGATGACAGAATTTAAATTTTTGGATGACGTATCACTTTAATGCTTCTGTTGTCTGTTTTTCCTTTTGCCTTGTTACACAAAAGGTTGAAGTGAAACACACTTCAGCTTTAAATATATTTTTAACCCATATTTTTGACTTTCTTACGTTTACATCAGCCAGCATCAAAATGTATGAACTATGTGGCTCTGTATCTGTTCAGATCGGCGTGTGGAACTCGATCACAGGCCTTAACCTGACAGACAGCAACAAAGACAAAAACACCAATGTGACGGACTCCATGGCCAACCGGACGCTCATCGTCACAACTATTCTGGTAAGAATTAACACAGGAACGGTGCATATAAAACAATCTGCTGAAACTCATCAATGATGTTATATTTGTATGCAGGAAAACCCGTACGTGATGCATAAGAAGTCTGATAAGCCTCTGTATGGAAACGATCGGTTTGAAGGCTACTGTCTGGATCTGCTGAAAGAGTTATCCAACATCCTGGGCTTTTCCTACGAGGTCAAACTCGTGACTGATGGAAAATACGGAGCCCAGAACGATAAAGGAGAGTGGAATGGCATGGTCAGGGAACTGATAGATCACGTGAGTCACTTTATTTTTTATCAAGTACGTTGTTTTGTTTTGTTGAGCATATCTGTGTGCTTAAAATAAGACTCTCTTCATGCAAAATGAGCACAAAATGCTGATGACTCATCCTGCACCAAACAGATTTGTGTCCAATCAGATGTTTCTATAATGACCCACCTACACCTTTAGCAATAACAAATCAGGTTTAAATATAACCTAAAGCCTATTGGCTACGTGTGTATGAAGAGATTTCATTGGCTGTTCAATTCTCATTCACTTTGAACCAAACTACATCAAATATCTCACCGGGTTTGTTTCCAGGTGGCAGATTTGGCCGTGGCTCCGCTCACCATCACTTACGTGAGAGAGAAAGTCATTGACTTCTCCAAGCCGTTTATGACTTTGGGAATCTCCATTCTCTACCACAAACCTAATGGGACAAATCCAGGTGTGTTCTCGTTCCTGAACCCTCTGTCTCCAGACATCTGGATGTACGTGCTGCTGGCCTGCCTCGGGGTCAGCTGCGTTCTCTTCGTCATTGCCAGGTAACATCCATTTGAACCTTTGGATTCGATTCAGTCACCCATAACTCATTTAATTGTTGTGTAGGATCGCCGGTCATTTGCTCTGGTTTTGCTGCCCAGTGTTCTGGCAGGTGTTTGTGTGTTTGCTGCAGTATGGCGGTGGTTCAGAAATACTTGGCTCTTCTTTTACATCTGTGCAAAGTCATCCACTTTATCTGTTATGGGTATATTTGTGCTTTAAAAGTCAAAGTGATGTTAAATATCAATAATGCAAATTCTCGCTCTTATTCTGCACATTTCATCTGTGTTCTTTAGTTCCAAGAAAATGTTTTTAGTCCCTCCACCATCCTGTCCTGTCACCTTTGTTCACTGGTTTATTTTTATGTATTTTAATAAGCCAAAGCAGTGGATGGGATTGTAAAGGTGACAGTGTTTGTCTTTCTGCAGGTTTACACCGTATGAATGGTACAACCCTCATCCCTGCAACCCAGATTCTGATGTAGTCGAGAACAACTTCACTTTAATAAACAGCGTTTGGTTTGGAGTTGGAGCCCTGATGCAGCAAGGTGTGTGATTCTGCTTTACATCAACATTTATAAACACTCTACAGATTTCTATAATTCTGTCATAAATCTAATTCTGTGTTTTATTGGAGAGATGTGGGTTTAAATGAAAGACGTTTCATTTCTAACTGCTTGTTGTTCTGGTATTTCATGGACAGGATCGGAGCTGATGCCCAAGGCTTTATCCACCAGGATTGTTGGAGGTATCTGGTGGTTCTTCACTCTCATCATCATCTCATCATACACAGCTAACCTGGCCGCCTTCCTCACTGTGGAGAGAATGGACTCGCCTATAGACTCGGCCGATGATCTGGCCAAACAGACCAAGATAGAGTACGGCGCTGTGAGGGACGGCTCCACCATGACCTTCTTTAAGGTTAAACGCCACACGTCTTTTAAAATATATACTGTAATGGATGATCTTCAGAGAAAATACATATCCTAACAAAAAAGTATACTTGAAGTTTATTTTGTTAAGTATATTTATTGGAAGGTCAGGTAGTAAGAATACTAACAACAATGTGGAAGAACTTTTTATTATAATATAAGTAAATATTTTATTTAGGCACTACTGTGTTTTTTTTATTTAATTATTATTAGTATTAGTATTACAAATTATAACATTATTTCTATAAGTGTTGTGTTTCTTTATTATTACCTTATTTATTATTTTTTAAATATTTAATATATTATAGCCCACTTTCTTGTCTTTTTAGTTTAGTTTAAAGAAGTATCCTATTAATTTGACTTGTATATAGAAATAATAATTTTCTATTTTTGTAAGGGCAGACCCTAAGTTTTGTCTTTTCATAGTGAAAACACAGTTTTACCCTTAAAAAATAAATACAAGTAATTTTAATTTACTATTCTGTATAAAAAACAGTTGACATTGTTTTTTTATTTTGATGAGTAGAAATGCAATATTTACAATTTAAAACTTATGTAAGGCAGCATTTTATTGTACAGAGCATTTGTGTAAATGAAGTCTTTATTATGCCCTATTTTCCCAGAAATCCAAAATCTCCACCTATGAGAAGATGTGGGCGTTCATGAGCAGCCGTAAGAACACGGCTCTGGTGAAGAATAACCGCGAGGGGATCCAGCGTGTGTTGACCACTGACTACGCTTTACTGATGGAGTCCACCAGCATTGAATACATCAGTCAGAGAAACTGTAACCTCACACAGATCGGAGGACTCATCGACTCAAAGGGCTACGGCGTGGGCACTCCTATCGGTACGCTGGTCAAGAAGATGTTTAATACGGTTACATGCTACTTTTTTCCTTCTGTTAACATCTGATGTTCTCGCTCAGGTTCACCGTACCGAGATAAGGTGACCATCGCTATCCTGCAGTTACAGGAGGAAGGGAAGCTTCACATGATGAAGGAGAAGTGGTGGAGAGGAAACGGTTGTCCTGAGGAGGACAGTAAAGAGGCCAGCGCTCTGGGTGTGGAGAACATCGGGGGAATCTTCATCGTGCTGGCGGCCGGACTCGTCTTGTCTGTGTTTGTGGCGATCGGGGAGTTTATCTATAGATCCAGGAAGAATCTGGACATCGAGGAGGTGAGCGTGGGACAGTGCGAATGGCATAACAAGTACTGACGGGACATCTCAGACCCTTGTTTGCCCACCAGAGGATTTTTCATCCTCAATGCATCCAAGCTCAGGCACACGCTGAAGGAACATTGAGCTTGAGATGTTGTGTGATCACCTCTGCTGTGCTGGGACCACAGTTTCACAAAGTTGCTGACAACATTTGATCTTTTCATTCAGGTTTATTTCAGATCTGAACAAACTATGACTTCATATCTGTGTCATTGAAATGTTTTGAGAAAGAAGGACCGATGTTTGAAACAGGACTGCGGTAGATAAATGACAGCAGATGCTGTATTGTAGATTAGATCATTGTCTTGTAGATTGTAGATTTTAAAGACTTGAACTTTTTTCTTTACAGACATAGTCCCTCCTTATCTAATTTATATGACGTGTATATGGGTTTTTCATAAAGGTGCTGTGTGCCATAATTTGGGATATTTAAAAACGTTCTCCTGTTCTAGTTTAGTGAACACAGACTGAAGTTACACTTCACCTTTCACAGCTCGTCTCGATTGTCTGCGCCTTTGTTTTAAACTTCTTGGTTTTTGAAGACTGTTATTAAAATTTGTCTTAAAGCTCAATGTTTATCTGAACCCTGTACTTTTAACAATAAAACATGTTTTTAATGCGGTTTCATCATGCATTCATGTGCATTCAGCATCTTCTCAATGAATTGAGCCTTTGCATAAACTGTCTGAGGTTTGTGTATTTCGATGAACTCTGGGATTGGGTTTAAAACTGCTTTCATTTTTCTTCACTGGACCATAATCCTCTGACCCTGAATCCTTAATCAAAACACAGAGTTTTTAATCTGGCGTACAGCAGCGCAGGATTTACAGAACTATGACCTTGTGCTTGGGCACAGCTGTTTATCTCTCAGATCTGCTCTCTGCTGCTCTGAACAGTGCTTGTGTTGAGTGACATGACACTACATATCTATCTACAACAATGTGTGTACAGAAAATTATGAATAAATCCTTAAACAATTCAGAGAAAAGTTCATTGCAGAAGTTTTTGGTCCCTTGAATCAAACCTAGAATTATTTGGTTGCTCTATAAGTTGAGATATAATGTAGCAACAGTACAGTTATCAGCATTATGTTTGTTATCATGTAAACATGTACTTAACCAAAAATGAATGTTAAAAGTTTTATTGGACACTTTAAATGATTAATAATGTGCTGCCATCTGCTGGTGAACTACTGCAAAAGTTGCTCGTGATGCAGTCTGGCTTGTTTATCCATTAAACCAGCAAACTTCAAAACTACTTATGATTATTAATTTATAACTGAAAACGGGTCGAATGAAATAGATATTTATATTTCGAAAATGAATAAAATAATAATTGTGAAGATATTGATTAAGCCACTGGATGGCACTACATTATAAGTCAGTGATGTGTAACGGACATTGTTCAAGAATCAGGAAAGTGACTAGGGCTGCAACAACGAATCGATTAAATCGATAAAAATCGATTACTAAAAGAGTTGGCAACGAATTTCATCATCGATTCGTTGTGTCGCGCGACACGGAGACGTTTGATTATTAAAAAAGAAAACTTTATTTGAGCGCGGAGCGGAGTGAACACACTCGGTCTCTCTCGTGCACTGATGCTAGCAGAGTTCGGCGCCTCATACACAGGGCGGAGCAAAAATAAAATAAACGAGCGGAGGAAAGATACATGGCGGAGGCAGAGAAATCCGCGCGACCAAAGTCATCCAATCTGCGGGAGCATTTCACACTAAATAAACAGAAAAAGTGTGTTAATGGCAAAATATGCAAACGCGACATGGCGGGAGCACCACGGCAATGATCCAGCACCTGAAACGCAAACATGTGGTAGTCTTTGATGAGGAGGAAGGTAGTTCAACAGCAGGTTAAGTCACTACAGAATCATACTTTTGTTCCGTTTTGAAGTGAAGAACGTAATGTCCCTTGTGCGGATGTTTACACGTTATCCGGCTTGACAAGCATGACAAGTTAGCATTAGCTCGTTAATAACAGAATAAAGCAGGGGTGGTATAGTTACTTTGCACTTTGCATTGCAAGACTAAAGACACGTTTTTATTCAAAAAAAGCTTTTCTTACTCAGTTATTTTGTCTCGTTTCCAGTCCAAATATCTAAACAATCTTAAATCAAGATTACTTGACAAGAAAAATGGCCTGAGAAATTAAGTGATGCTTAAAACTTCTGTTTGAGATTATATCTCATTAAGATTATTTTTCGTACCCCATTGGCAGATAATTTTGCTTGTTTGAAGCAAACAATCACTTCATTTGAGGTGTTTTTTCAGAAAACAAGACATCATTTCTTATGCTATTTCATGTGTCTAGTAAATGTTTCTTGATTTAAGATTTTTTTGATATTTGGACTGACAACAGGACAAAACTACTAAATTAGAAAAGCAATTTTTGCAGTGTATATTCTGTGCTTTGTCCCATATAGGTTATTATTGACAAATATATATGTGTGTGTTGTACTTTTTTATTTAATTTTAAAGTTCTTTTATAGCACTTGGTCATCTTAAACTGTGTTTAAATGTGGTGTGTAAATGAACCTTACACTTACTACAATGATGGTAATAATTTAATGAATAAGCTTCAAGTGAACTTGAGAGAGAGCGAGAGTGTGTGTGTAAGTGTGAGAGTTTGTGCATCTGCTAGTGTGTGCGTCTGCAGTGTAGTTTAGAGAACAAGTTCTGACATTCAAACAAATCCTGCTAAATTTTCTGATTTGTATTGTTCTTTAATTTTTTTTATAAATTATTAATTTTTCTGGCAGCTCAGGTGGCAGTTTAAAAAAAAATTTTTGGCAAACATGTGTTTGTTTTTTGCGTTAGTCAACACTATTATTTTATTTTATTATTATTATAACAGCTCAGGATTGTTCAAGGAGCAACATGTTCGTGCACTTTCTGAAGATTTTAGTTCTGTTTTTGAATAAAGGGTTGGAAATGAATGCTTTTCTTGTTTTTGGTTTTTAGCCGATTCATCGATTAATCGAAAAAATAATCAATAGATTAATCGATTATTAAAATAATCGTTAGTTGCAGCCCTAAAAGTGACATCGAAGAGAATAAACAGTTTTAATCGAGAATGAAACCATAAATTCTCATTCCGTTCATCTAAAAGACACTGGACGTTGTGCACATGTCGTTAAGTTTGACAGAGTTTGAGTTATTGCTGTGAATAAACGAATAACTAGACACGCCGAGTTATGTCGTTTGTATTCTGTCGCCGTCTGGTGGCCATTTCAATGAACTACAGTTTGAGATGTTGAGACATGCTCTTATGAGTTTATTTGCAAAAGCAGATCTTTCAGTTTCCACAAATGTTCACAAATTATGTTTTTTATCGAGCATTGCAATTAATATCAATCAAACTGTTTTGATTAAGTAAAATAACCAAAAAACATGATAACACGATAACTACAAGATTTTAAACTCATATGTATATGTGATCACAAGTTTAATCAACTATCAAGTCAAATAAAACGACTATATAATATGCTGCTTGTACATTATCCCGCTTACGGCTAATTGCCACATGAGAAAAAACTGGACATGAAATTTGATTTAGAAATATTTCATTAGCTAATTTTTTACTGAATGCAAACCTTCACAAACAAGCAAATTGGTTTAATCATTTGCAAATACATGTACATCTACATTTAGGCATTTGGCAGACGCTTTTATCCAAAGCGACTTACATTGCTTTATCCTATACATTTTACATAGGTATATGCAATCCCCTGGGATCAAACCCACAACCTTGCGATGTTAACGCAATGCTCTTACCACTGAGCTACAGGAAATATAATGTCATATATTTTACGAAAAAACACATTTATATTTAATTTGACCAAAAAAAAATTTTGCTGCATCCAAGTTACCGTGTGTTATTATTTTTGAGAGGTTGTTATCTGGGAATAACGAACCTGCAAATGTCACGACTGACCAATAAGAATCAGGCATTCCAAGACGACGTGTAATAAAAGTAAATAAATCACACAGACAGTCACATATATACTGTGATAAACTGCACTGATGTCATATATGATCAGGTGTAACACAGTGACTCAGAAGACAGAACTGGCACCTCATGAGATCTTTGGTTCAAGTTTTTTGTGTTTGCACACCTGCCCTCAAGCGAAGACTACCAATTGTATATCCCTGGTGGATCAATCCTGATGTAACACAGTCAGATATCATTATAAAACACAGACATACAACATCTCCACTGCAATTGTGCTTCATACTGAATAACAAGATACCTCAGTCTGTTTATGACTGACACACAATAATAACATTGACATGCCATCATTATAGTCCATTAATTATTTGACTGGCTCAACTGAACTGAAAAGCATTAAATGTAAACGCCTTAATAAAATCTGAATGAGTTTGATCCAAATTAATTTTCTATCTGATTGGAAAGCATGATGTTGACATGAGATTGGATCATGAACGTGAAGACTTCAAATCAAACACACAAATCTCTTGGTATCACCATTGAATTTAAGGGATGGTTGTGATGATTTTGATTTAGGACCTTCAAAAACCGATTTCTTCAAGACTCTTCAAACAGTTGTAACTCTGTCGTTTTAGTCCGATTGTACCAAATCATACATCATTTTTAATGTTTTGTAATAGAGAATGCCAAAAATAATACTCATAATGAAAAATTGTCAGGTCACATATACTACATGAACACTATTAAATAAACAGCACTAGACCAGTTTACAGTTATCCCAACAAGTTATTAATATGTGAACATGAAATAAATTTTGACAACTCACATTAGTTTCTCCAGTTTATACTGTGGATCATTCTTTAGATCAGAGATCAGCTTCATTCCTGAATCTCTTACATTATTACCAGACAGATCCAGATGTCTCAGGTGTGAGGGGTTTGATCTCAGAGCTGAAGTCAGAGCAACACAACCTTCATCTGTGATACTACACCTCATCAACCTGTAGAGAACAATAACACATACTTTACTCATTTCACAAACACACTCATCAGATCAACATGGATTTTCAATGAATCAATGGACGGAAACACTGAATTCTTTCAATTCATCAGTCAAACATGTTAGAATAAAGACAGCAGATGTGATCTATGAATGCCAAGAATGAATTTTTTTTTTTATGTTTAGAAACATCAAATGATGACAAGAAATTGGAGGACCATGACGTCGCCCCGGTATGGCGCAGCCGGGGCCCCTCCCTGGAGCCTGGTTGGGGCTCGTATGCGAGCGCCTGGTGGTTGGGCCTCCCCCCATGGCCGGGCACAGCCCGAAGGAGCTACGTGGGGCCACCCTCCTGTGGACCCACCACCTGCAGGAGGGACCGTAAGGGGCCGGTGCAAAGTGGATCGGGCGGCAGTCGAAGGCAGGGGCCTCGACAACCCGATCCCTGGACGAGGAATCTAGCTCTAGGGACATGGAACGTCACCTCTCTGATGGGGAGGAGCCTGAGATTGTGCGTGAGGTTCAGAGATTCTGACTAGAAATAGTCGGGATCATCTCTATGCACAGCTTGGGCTCTGGAACCACTCTCCTCGAGGGAGGATGGACTCTTCACCACTCTGGAGTTGCCCATGGTGAGAGGCGGCGGGCTGGTGTGGGTTTGCTTATAGCCCCCCAGCTCAGCCGCCATGTGTTGGAGTTTACCCCGGTGAACGAGAGGGTCGCTTCCCTGTGCCTTCGGGTCGGGGATAGGTCTGCGCCTATGGGCCAAATGGCAGTGTAGAGTACCCGGCCTTCTTGGAGACTCTTCAACGCCCACGTGGGCAACGATAGTGACACCTGGAGTGGCGTGATTGTGAGGAACGGCCCCCCTGATCTGAGCCCGAGTGGCGTTCTGTTATTGGACTTCTGTGCTAGTTCCAGTTTGGCCATAACGAACACCATGTTCAAGCATAAGGGTGTCCATCAGTGCACATGGCACCAAGACACCCTTGGCCGGAGGTCGATGATCGACTTTGTAGTTGTTTCATCGGACCTACGGCCGTATGTCTTGGACACTCAGGTGAAGAGAGGGGCGGAGCTGTCAACTAATCACCAACTGGTGATGAGTTTTATCCGATGGCGGGGGAGGAAGCTGGACAGACTCGGCAGACCCAAACGTACTGTGAGGGTCCGTTGGGAACGTTTGGCCGAATCGCCTGTCAGAGAGATCTTCAACTTCCACCTCCGGCAGAGCTTCGACCAGAAGGGAGTCTGGAGATATTGAGTCCGAGTGGACCATGTTCTCCACCTCCATGGTCAACGCGGCCACTCGGAGCTGTGGCCGTAAGGTCTCCGGTGCCTGTCGAGGAGGCAATCCCCGAACCCGGTGGTGGACACCAGAAGTAAGGGATGCCGTCAAGTTGAAGAAGGAGTCCTATCGGGCCTGGCTGGCTTGTGGGACTCCCGAGGCAGCTGATAGGTACCGACAGGCCAAGCGGACTGCAGCCCGGGTGGTTGGGGAGGCAAAAACTCGGGCCTGGGAGGAGTTTGGTGAGGCCATGGAGAAGGACTATCGGTCGGCCTCGAAGAGATTCTGGCAAACCGTCTGCCGCCTCAGGAGGGGTAAGCAGTGCCCTACCAACACTGTTTACAGTGGAGGGGGGCGGCTGTTGACCTCGACCGGGGATATCATCGGGCGGTGGAAGGAATACTTTGAGGATCTCCTCAATCCCGCCGTCACGTCTTCCATTGAGGAAGCAGAGGCTGAGGGCTCGGAGGCAGACTCGCCCATCATCCGGGCTGAAGTCACCGAGGTAGTCTAGAAACTCCTCGGTGGCAGGGCAGCGGGGGTGGACGAGATCCGCCCTGAGTACCTCAAGTCTCTGGATGTTGTGGGGCTGTCTTGGCTGACACGCCTCTGCAGCATCGCGTGGCGGTCGGGGACAGTGCCCTTGGACTGGCAGACCGGGGTGGTGGTCCTTCTTTTTAAGAAGGGGGACCGGAGGGTTTGCTCCAACTATCGGGGATCACACTTCTCAGCCTCCCCGGGAAAGTCTATGCCAGGGTACTGGAGAGGAGAATCCGGCCGATGGTAGAACCTCGGATTCTGGAGGAACAGTGTGGTTTCCGTCCCGGAACACTGGACCAGCTCTATACCCTCTCCAGGGTGCTGGAGGGTTCATGGGAGTTTGCCCAACCAATCATCATGTGTTTTGTGGATTTGGAGAAGGCATTCGATTGTGTCCCTCGCGTCATCTTGTGGAGGGTGCTCTGGGAGTATGGGATTCGGGACCCTTTGCTAAGGGCTATCCGGTCCCTGTACGACCGGAGCAGGAGTTTGGTTCGCATTGCCGGCAGTAAGTCAGACTTGTTTCCGGTGCATGTTGGTCTCCGGCAGGGCTGCCCTTTGTCGCCAGTTCTGTTCATAATTTTTATGGACAGAATTTCTAGGCGCAGCCAGGGGCCAGAGGGCGTCGGGTTTGGGGACCACACGATTTCATCTCTGCTCTTTGCGGATGATGACGTCGTGCTGGCCTCATCAGACCAGGACCTTCAGCATGCACTGGGACGGTTTGCAGCCGAATGTGAAGCAGCTGGGATGAGAATCAGCACCTCCAAATTTGAGGCTGTGGTTCTCAGTCGGAAAAGGGTGGCTTGCTCACTTCAGGTAGCTGGAGAGTTCCTTCCTCAAGTGGAGGAGTTCAAGTATCTGGGGATCTTGTTCACGAGTGAGGGAAGGATGTAACTGGAGATTGACAGACGGATCGGTGCAGTAATGTGGTCGCTGTACCGGTCTGTCGTGGTGAAGAAGTAGTTTGTCTCACTACAAACTACATGACAATATTAATTTGAGATACACGTCATGTATGACTATTAGAGAGAAGATCTTACTCCAGTATCTCCAGTTTACAGTGAGCATCCTTCAGTACATCACAGATCAGCTTCACTCCTGAATCTCCTACATTATTCATAGACAGCATCAGATGTCTCAGGTGTGAGGGGTTTGATCTCAGAGCTGATGACAGAGCAGCACAACCTTCAGCTGTGATATTAGCCTGACTCATCCTGTAGAGAAGAAAACACACACTTCAGTCTCTCACTTCACAAACATATATTTTCTTTTGATAGTTTATCCATATCTTCATTTATAATTTGGTTTATGTGTGTGCGCCAGCATAATTAAACTGTCAGTTTCAAAACCATGTTTATGTTTGATAAAAATGTTGCTTCAGAACTTAATTAGTTTCAATAGACTAAGGTTCCTATTAAGGGAATAATTTGATTATTTAATGCCTCGCAGACTATTGAGAATCAATTCACAAATGTCAAAAATCAAAAGTAATTTTATACAATAATCAAGAATTGTTATCGGAAAAAATGTGTAAGTCAATCGCAGGAGCAGGTCAAAGAACAGCTTTATTGAACACTTACATTAATACAATGTATGTGGCATCTAAAGAACTGCAAGCAAAGTGCCAAAATAATAGAATACTTGCTCTCAGAGTTCAGAATTCATTCCGAGTTAAATCGTGAAGGACCAAATGACTCTAGATTGTTAAGGCCCGTTTATACACCAGCCTGGCTCCGCCTCCGGAGCCTCCGCCTGGCTCATGCAACTCCCCAAACGGACGAGACGTTTATGCTTGACGCGTTCGCCGTTGAGATATTCTATGAAACGACAGGGGACGCACAAACGAAATCGTCCGGTAAATCCACAGGAAGTAGAAAAAAAGTTAGGAATTTTACCGGAATTACGTCAGATCATTCAGAATGCCGTCTTGCGAGCAGCTGCTTGACAAGGAAACGTAGATTTTGTGTTTTTGCTACTATAAAAAAAAGGGCGAAAAAGGAGATGAAATGTTCGCCCACTGCATGTCACAAAACGTGGAGATGTAGAATACATCGCTATTGTGAAGCAGATGCGTGTGATGGACTGGGAAATGCATTTCAAACTATTGTTTGTTGATTTAATACATTTTTACATCAAACTTTTTGTTCACTCTTTCATTTCTGTGCATAATGCAGAAACATTTCTACATATTGTTGGTTAGGGACTGCAAAATGTACATTGCCATAGATTAACCCATTGGATGTCTTTATGTTATATAAAATGAGAAGATATAAGAACAGTTCAAAAGAGCAATGTTGATAATTATTGTTTTATTCTGAATACAATATAAAACAGACACACTGATCATAAAACATGTCTGTACAGGCGTACCTGTTCAGCCAAAATCTCTTTAAAGCTTTCAAGTTTAAATGTGGCGCCAGCGAACTGTTTTGCTCGAGTCACAAAGGATGTTGTGCACGCCGCCACGCGAAATGAGCTCGTGATTACCCAAAGCGAACTTCGTGAACACCGCGATGACATCATATTTGGCGCGCACACCCAGGCGAACAAGCCAATGCGTCGAGTATAACCAGCCCTTTAAGATTGGTGGATTTCAATCGTTGACTTTAATATTTACATTTATGCATTTGGCAGACGCATTTATCCAAAGCGACTTACATTGCTCTATCCTATACATTTTACATAGGTATTTGCAATCCCATGGGATCGAACCCACAACCTTGCGTTATTAACACAATGCTCTTACCACTGAGCTACAGGAAAGCTTTAAATCAGTAGGAACGGATGAGAGGTATTAGTTCTGAACCAAATCATGTGTGACTATCAGAGAAATGATCTTACTTCAGTAACTGCAGTTTACAGAGAGGATCCTTCAGTACATCACAGATCAGCTTCACTCCTGAATCTCCTATTTTATTATTACACAGATCCAGATCTCTCAGTTGTGAGGGGTTTGATCTCATAGCTGAAGTCAGTGCAACACAACCTTCAGATGTGATATTAGAAGTCCACAACCTGTAGAGAACAAAAACACACATGATTCATGTTAAATAACCCACATCTGTAGTAAGTTTTTTCTGTGTGAAGGCACAGCAGGCAGTGGTGTAGCACAAGTCTGTCTCTCAAGTGAAGATTTCCAGTGTGCAGGGAGCAGTGAACACTGTTTAGGTAGTGTGTCAATCAAAACACACTTCATTCATGGAGCTCTCCTACAACAAGCTGGTGATTTAAATCAGGTGTGTTATACAAGATAGCAATGCAAAATATGCAGAGCAGGGGGGACATCCAAAACAAGGACCAGGATAATGAACCGTTAACGTAAGACACAACCAACTGTTTTTGTGTGACCCCTGTGTGCCATTCTTTGGGTTTTTTCGAAGCTTTGACTGTGTCTTTTGGGTGTTAAACAATATATACATGTTTCTAGTTCAAAAAACGCTTTGTATGTCATAAATTTCAAGTCTATTCTCCACCGCTGTCCCTCTCACAAGACGATCAGATTTATTCCGGTTTGTATAAAGTCCCTCCTTCCAAAACACTCTGATTGGTAAAGCTGACCAAGGTCTGTCGTGATTGGTTCCCCGCTTACTGAAGATGTGTGTCTGAAGATGTCCCACCCATACCCTAACGGTGATCTTCAGCTTCTCAGGCTGATATGATTGGCCGGTTCCCTTCCCAGTGCAAGTGTGCAGTATCCATAAGCTTCAGCTTCATTTAATAAACAGTAAAAGTGGCGTCAGCTTCACTTCATCACTTAAAAACACGCGGATCGATCAGTACTGAGAAGTGTGCTAAACGTGCAAATGTGCATATGTCAATCTTTATTAGAGATGTAGATTTTTTCCTACATGGGGAGGACTGCCCTGTTTCTCCTACTATGGCAAGGTACAGTTGTGTTCAAAATTATTCAACCCCCAATGCTGTAAATGGTTTTAGGGAATTTAGTGTACATTTGTAATTGTATTCAGAATGAAATCCTACAAGGACTTCTTAAAGAACCATATGCAACTAAAATGACATCAATTAGTTTTGTAATACAGTAGTTAATGTTTCTTTTGTGAATTCTTCATTGACATAATTATTCAACCCCTTAAAGACTACCACTCTGAAGAACAGAGGTTCAATGAAGTGTTTTCAATCAGGTATTGAAAACACCTGTGGATATCAGGGAGCAGCAATAAAGCCTAATAAGCACCAATTAGGCAGCTTTAAAATGACTGTGATACTCAGCTCGTTCTAGACATTTACTGGTGTGGTTACAAACATGGTGAGGTCAAGAGAATGGTCCAGGAAGACAAGAGAACAGGTGATTACTCTTCACAGGAAGGGCAATGGCTATAAGAAGATTGCAAAGATGTTAAACATACCAAGAGACACCATAGGAAGCATCATTCGCAAATTCAAGGCAAAGGGCACTGTTGAAACGCTACCTGGTCGTGGCAGAAAGAAGATGCTGACTTCGACTGCTGTGCGCTACCTGAAGCGTAGAGTGGAGAAAAGTCCCCGTGTGACTGCTGAGGAACTGAGAAAAGATTTGTCAGATGTGGGTACTGAAGTTTGTGCTCAGACAATACGGCGCACCCTGCGTAATGAAGGCTTCCATGCCAGAACTCCCAGGCCCCCTTGCTGTCCCCAAAGAATAAGAAGAGTCGACTGCAGTATGCCAAAAGTCATGTGGACAAACCACAGAAGTTTTGGGATAGTGTTCTGTGGACTGATGAAACAAAATTAGACCCATGGATCAACGCTATGTTTGGAGGAGGAAGAACAAGGCCTATGAAGAAAAGAACACCTTGCCTACTGTGAAGCATGGCGGGGGGTCAATCATGCTTTGGGGCTGTTTTGCTTCTGCAGGTACTGGGAAGCTTCAGCGTGTGCAAGGTACCATGAATTCTCTTCAGTACCAGGAGATATTGGATGACAATGTGATGCAGTCCGTCACAAACCTGAGGCTTGGAAGACGTTGGACCTTTCAACAGGACAATGATCCCAAGCATACCTCTAAGTCCACTAGAGCATGGTTGCAGATTAAAGGCTGGAACATTTTGAAGTGGCCATCGCAGTCACCAGACTTAAATCCGATTGAGAACCTCTGGTGGGACTTAAAGAAAGCAGTTGCAGTGCGCAAGCCTAAGAATGTGACTGAACTGGAGGCTTTTGCCCATGATGAATGGGCGAAGATACCCGTAGATCGCTGTAAGACACTTGTGTCAATCTATGCTTCACGTTTAAAAGCTGTTATAACTGTAAAAGGATGTTGTACTAAGTACTAAGATTGAATGTCACTTGGGGGTTGAATGAAACTGATAATGATGTGAGCTCAGAAAAGACATTTGTGGTTATTTCATTATAAATGTTATGTTATATTTGTCTGACCTACACGTGCCTCTTTGATTTAATTGTAAGCAGGATGACTGAATGATCATAATCAATGTCAAACCGACCGAAACAATCAATTTCAGTGGGGGTTGAATAATTTTGAACACAACTGTACATGACGCCGGACCGATTGGTGTCAGACCAGTTATATTAACACTAATAACAGAAGCGTTAGTTTGCCTTTTCATATTGGACCTTAGTAGGATAATATATCAAGCAAATTGACCAGGAGACATCAGTGTATTACACAGAACAGCTTTCACAGCAGATGTAAAGTCATGGAAGCTGTTATTTGAACGTTGGTTATCTTAGAATGTGTGTAGCTGAATTCTTATTACCAGCTGAAGGATTGTGATGAAAATAAAAGTAATGAAGCGCGCAGCTTAGTCAAATGTTTACAAAGGTAACCAAACACTACTCCAGCGGCTCTTCTCTGTCGAATGCCACGCCCCTTTTTGCGTGTATTCCTGTGGGTGGAGGTTATTCAAAAACACGGAATAGTGATGTCGTATACCTGGAAGTGGAGGGGTGTAGTCCGATTCCAGCCGTTCCCTGTAGTCCTTAAAAAACAACTTCTGTTTAAGTCAATATCTCGCTTGGCATTGAACTCTGAGTGTCATAATTTTGCAGATATTATTTATGCTCTAACAGCAACATTACTCACTAACTAAAGCTTAAAAAGTGTAATCAGGGGGAATGGGACATTAAAGGGCAAAAAGACCCCACCAAGAAATCTTTACTCGCTGTGCATGACATGCTGTGTCTGAGTGTTGGGTCAGAAAAACAGCTGCAAGTAAAACACGCATGCAAATCGTAAACTCTTTATGCAGATGAAATATCTATGAGATAGAAATGTGCTACATGCACTGTTGGATTGGGATGTGAAGCAACACAAGCATTTCAATGTCGGAAAGTGACCTATTTGACAGTAATGGTGACTCATAACCGAAATGTGACCTCTTCATTTAAGCCATCCAACGAGTAACTGAACAAATCATGTGAACAAGTCATGAACACAAGTACACCCGGAGCAGTGGGCAGCGATCACTGCAAGGAGCGAGAGGGGATAAGGTCAGTCGTTGCCGACCCTAAGAGTCCGATTCTCGAGCCATGAGCCCACGACAAACTTACTCAAGGCTGTTGGACAAATTTATGTGACGACTTACTGATACATATCTACAGCTACACAATCAAAGAATATCTTGTTTATATAACAGCAGTAGTTTATCAGAACTGCAGTATCACGAGTAGAAGTAAATTCATATAAGATTGTATTATCTCACCTCAGAAGCTGCAGTTTACACTGAGGGTCCTCCAGTACATTAGAGATCAACTTCACCCCTGAATCTCTGAGATCATTATTAGAAAGCTCCAGATGTGTCAGGTGTGAGGGGTTTGATCTCAGAGCTGAAATCAGATCACCACAGCCTTTATTTGTGATATTACACCTCCGTAAGCTGCAGAAGACAATAACACACACTTCACTGTTATTGTGCTGTATATGTATGTACAGTATATGTGTGTGTATCTGAGAATAGGGCTAGCCCTGGCTACAGGCAAAGTAGGCTGTTGGCTAGGTCCTCGAGTTTAGTTAATTAAACTAGTGGTGTCCTTCACATGAGATAATATTTGAAGACATATTTGTAAAAGATGAATGTTTCTTCATTCCCGTTTTGTTATGAACATAGGACTGATAACAAGGACATAAAGAGAATGGATTGTGCGATGCGTGTATTTCCAGACTTTGACATTTGATGATAATGCACAGAATTTAAGGAAAACATATTTAGTTATTTCTTTACACTTTGTTCGTATTTGCTGCAGTCCTTTATTCTATTTAGTCAGATCATCTTGTCCTCATGAGATCATATAGTGACGGTGGGATAGCGCCGATTAAATATATAGATTGAACTTTTATTTGGGATTTGAATTGGATTTTACAAGAAGGTGCATGAAACAAATATCAACTCAAGCGCAAATAACTCTGTAGATTTAATCTTTGTGATAATGTGGATCTTTAAAAGATATGAAGTCAAACTAAATTTGTGAGGCATTAATGCTTAAAGTTATTTTTATCACTCATTTCTGCAATCTAACTTTAGTTCCACCATTTTCACCATTTGTGTCACCCCTTGTCTCCAAAATGTGCTTACGCATGAGTCAGAGTTAACTTATAGGTGCGCACATTCTCCCGTCAAGTTTGCATTTAATAGATCACAACCTTTGCTTGGAAAGTAGCGTCTTCACTTCTAAGATCATATCATCAGCTAAATAAGTTTGCGATTTTTGTAATAAAAGACAGATTTAAAACAGGTCTAAAGTCTGCTAAAATAGTGGGATCTAGACTTGTTTTTTGAGTAATGGCCGCACAATTGCATGTTTTACCGGATCTAGAATAGTTTCAGTTTCTAGACCGCAATTTATTATAGACAGAAGATAGGGAGCTACCACATTCAAAACTTGTTTTAAAAGCTTAGGGGGAATTACATCAATAGCCGAGCCAGTATGGAAGCATATGTGGTGCAATATTCAAAATGGCAATGCAATATTCAATTTGCAATGCAATATTCAAAATGGCAATGCAATATTCAAAATGGCAATGCAATATTCAAAGTGGCAATGCAATATTCAAAATGGCAATGCATTTCTGTATTTAAATTTACATTTTCCATTACTCCACATGTGCAAAGTTTGGTGCAGATATTATTTACATTTGCCATTTCCAACAGCAGTCTTAATGTGTAATGTGCATACTTTTTAACGCTTTATAAGTAGCAAAATTAAAATGAAAATAGATTCCCGGATTGATTATATATGTTTAAGATAGTCAAGCAAAAATGTAGCAAAAAGAAAATTCTAATGTCATTTTCCCTTAATGCATTAACATTAACAGGTTGAAGATTTGGGATTGCATTTTCATTTACACACAGCGCGTTGAGTGGTGCAAAATTCAATGTGGACTTGAAAATGCATTTCGAGCTGACCACGCCCCCTCCCCGTACAGCGTCATTGCGTGAAGGCGGAGCCAGCATCGCTATTTGCTAGTTAGATGTGTTGTTTTGAGGTGTTGAGAACACGTTCGACTGCAGAGATAATAAAAGCGTTAAATCGCTTGCACATACACGTTTTCATCATAAACACGTTCAGTATTTGTTGTCTTTGTTTCTGAATGATTATGTTAAGATATTGACGTTTTTGTGGTGCAACATTTCCTTAACTTCAGGAATCGAGTTATTCAGTGGATCTGTCACAGCCTAAACTGCTACATCCGGATGAATTAGAAACCAAGGTTAATTTTCGTAAGGGCAGATCTCCACTTTCGCAATGTTTATGTATATTTGTGCATAATCTCTCCCCTTACACTGTCTCCAGCACGAAAGAAGCACAGTACAGAGGTGTATTTCACGTGTATGTATCGCGTTTGTGATTGTACTGTACAGTTACTGAACAGTGGTCTCACAAAACGACCATTTCTGAACAATTGTATGAAGATACTGTGACAAAAAAGACATTAATCAAAATACAGAATGTGTTTATGATGAAATCGCGTATGAGAAAGTCAAGTGATTATGAGACATTCAACAGGCGAAAAAAAAAAAACGTAGAAATGTAGCTACTAGTTCTATCGTCTACAGAGACGTACTAATCTTAAAAAAACACCCAAGTAATTTTTTTCTTTGTGCTCCAATTCGTGTGCATGCAGTTGAATGTTTTTATCAGCTTTGCGGCCGCACATCCATGCCTGTAACTAGCGATGCTGGCTCCGCCTTCACGCAATGACGCTGTACGGGGAGGGGGCGTGGTCAGCTCGAAATGCATTTTCAAGTCCACATTGAATTTTGCACCACTCAACGCGCTGTGTGTAAATGAAAATGCAATCCCAAATCTTCAACCTGTTAATGTTAATGCATTAAGGGAAAATGACATTAGAATTTTCTTTTTGCTACATTTTTGCTTGACTATCTTAAACATATATAATCAATCCGGGAATGTATTTTCATTTTAATTTTGCTACTTATAAAGCGTTAAAAAGTATGCACATTACACATTAAGACTGCTGTTGGAAATGGCAAATGTAAATAATATCTGCACCAAACTTTGCACATGTGGAGTAATGGAAAATGTAAATTTAAATACAGAAATGCATTGCCATTTTGAATATTGCATTGCCATTTTGAATATTGATTTTGAATATTGCATTGCCATTTTGAATATTGCATTGCCATTTTGAATATTGCATTGCCATTTTGAATATTGCACCACATATGCTTCCATAAGCCAGAAGGCTTGAGCTGAGTCACTAATTCAATAAAATGAGCGTCGGAGACCGGGGTAAAATGACTTAAAACAGCAGGACATCTTCGGTACACCGAGGGATCAGGCTGTAGATGATTTATCCCTGTTCTGAGATCATTAATCTTACTCATTAATCCTTCTAACAACGAGCCAGAGGAGGGGTTAAGAGTAGCATAAATAATATTAAAAAGAGTTTTAGGTTTATGACAGTTCTTGTTTTTTAATTTAAGGTAAATATCACGATTTTGCTGACTTAACAGTCTGATAATTGTGATAGGGAGTTTATCCTTTTTCCACATTCGCTCTGCTCGACTACACATCAGCCTAAGAGCAGGTGTAGAGTCATTTAACCATGGCTCTGGTCCAGATTTATGATAAAATGTTTTAAAAGGTGCCAACAAATCCATAACATCAACACAAATGGAATTTAAACTGAGAAGTATTTCCTCAGCACTTAAATTGTAATTCCACTCATCCACATGTAGGCTTACTTTGCTAAAAGTGGAAATAATGACCTCTCTGGTATTTTAGGCAATAAAACGAATCTGATGAGCAACAGATTATGACAGATTAAGAGCCTGGCCGTCAAAGTGACAGACAATAAAAAGTCTGATTTCATGGAATAGGTTAAAAAGTGTTTACATTATGTACACAAATGTAAATGTGTCAAAATAGTCTTTATAAACAGTTCTAGAGCCTCATGTATAAAGACTTGCGTTGATTCCATACTAAAACATTGCGTACGGCAACAGCTGTAAATGTGCGTACGCACAAAAAAACTCACGACAGACATGAAGGTGGCGTGAAGGAAAGCACATTAGTACATCCGAGTGTGAGCGGGTAAGCTGATACATGAGGCCCCTGGTCCATGATTCTGGATGGTTGAGCCAAGTTCTAAGCCTTTATAAAATGCCCAGATTTATACCGGCTGACCGCATTACATAGCCTTAGTATCACTTTATTTACTTTATTTAATGAAACCTTTCTATGCATATGAAATAATGGGTTTTATAAAAGCAATAAGCCCCCAGAAGCAGTGCGTAGAAGTGCATTTTATAAAAGGTGGCGAGCAGCGCATGGCGTGTCTTGGACGGTGTGAGGCGAAGACACCGAGAAACTTGACGCTTGACCTGCAAAGTTTTCTAGTCACTTCCAGAACCTCCATCACTCACGCAAATAGTTCTACACTGGTGGGCTTGCGATCTACTCTTCCTTCCACATGAAATAACTACTAGATAAAATGCCAAATTTACAGCTCGCATAGGCGCAAGTGTTTTTAAAAAATGTGTGATTTAGACGCAGTCCGGAGCCCTGCTATGGTATGGTTCCTTAGGCATGCTGATCTGATGGTTTAGCATGAATGTGTCACTGATTGATTGGCTGGGATTATGTCAAAATCATTACCAAAATACATTTTGATTCATCTCAAATCATTATAACAGAAATAATCTTACGTCAGTATCTCCAGTTTACAGAGAGGATTCTCCAGTACAGTAGAGATCAGCTTCACTACTGAATCTCCTACATTGTTTTCAGACAGATACAGATGTCTCAGGTGTGAGGGGTTTGATCTCATAGCTGAAGTTAGAGCAACACAACCTTCAGCTGAGATTTTACAATTGTCCAACCTGCAGAGAAACAAAGAAAAAAGTTACCGTGTGCGAGTTCATTTTTAGGTGAACTAAGTACTAAAGTCTTTATGAATTGGTAATACCATGGATTCATTACCCAATTCTCTTCAATTCAGTGTTAAAACAACTTCACTGACTGCAGTTCTTTCAGAATGTCACTAACCCACCTTTGACCATATAACACCTATTTCTTTAGTACTATATTGCCGTATTGTTATTAATCGTATTCATCAAATTCAGCTGCTGACCTACAAAACTCTTCACAATTTGAAAGCTTTATATCTTTTAGACCTTCTTACCACTTGGCTACAGGAAGCCATATTCATGGGGATGATGTAACATTAGACATTGCTAGGACTTAATGATTTCCTCCTGAAGACGTAAATAGAACGGACCATATTCGTTGCATCAAAGTACCAAATAACATTTTGGGACGTGAAGAGTGCATCCAAACAACCAAACTTGATTTAAAATTGTATTTATACACAATGTCCCTCACATGGAGGATTACATTTAATTGTGATTTAATCTGTACATTAAAGATTCAATTTTATGCATAATTTAAATAATTTTCTAGTTAAATATGTATGATAAGAAAAATGACTATTAATAAAACTTAACACAGCACTGTACATCAGCATCAGACACTTTATTCAGATACTGAAGTAAATGACTGTAGCACAGTTCAAAGTAGGGAAGGAGGGAGGCGGGAACCGGCAAACGTTAAACAATCTGACGTGTGACGTATTTGGTGTTGCGACATTCAAATATAAATAGATTTTTAGGTAATGCTTCTTGACTCTAGTGTTTCTTTAACGTGTTTCTTTAACATGTACATTTATAAGACTAATTAAATCATTAGAAAGTAACAAAATGTGTCAATTTAAAAATAAATACAAATTAATTTGGCGGTAGTATACCACTGCCTATACAGCCCACCAGATGGCGCTCCGAGGCCCACCGGTTGAGAATCACTGCACTAGAGCGCTCGCTTTTGGCCCCACAATAGAAACCCAGCAAATTATTCCGTACTTGACAATGTCTCTTTGAGAACCACATGTCTGTCTATTAAAGAAATGATCTTACTTCAGTGTCTCCAGCTTACAGAGAGGATTCTCCAGTACATCACAGATCAGCTTCACTCCTGAATCTCCTATTTTACTATTAAACAGATCCAGATGTCTCAGGTGTGAGGGGTTTGATCTCAGAGATGAAGTCAGAGCAACACAACCTTCATCTCTGATATTACACTGACTCAACCTGTAGAGAACAATAACACACACTTCAATCTGTCAGTTCACACACATCAGATCAACTTATATTTCCTTACATTGTCCATTAAATATATATTTGTTTCAGTTGTATGTTATCTGTGTATGTACCTGAAAAACCCAAATATTTCTCCTCACTAATGTCATTATTAAAATGTTTTAATATTATTTCAATGTGCTTGTCATGTCTAAAAGGAACAGTAGTATAAAGTAGAAAATGCCTTATTTATATTCAGTCCAGACTTAGATTGATTATGAAATTTAAATTTCACATATTCTGTTCACTCTTAAAAATAAAGATGCTGCAAAGGTTTCTTCACAGCGATACCATAACCTATTTTAGTTTGTCAAAGAACATTCACTCAAAGGTTCTTATAAGAACCATATCTTCTTGCTTTTTATAGTCTAAAGAACCATTAGTGAAAAAGAAACATCATGTGGATGTTAAAGGTTTTTTATGTAACAATTCAAGCAAAACAGTTCTTCATGACTTTGTGAAGCACCTTTATTTTTATTACTGTTTATTTACAGGAAACTAGAATATGTGAATTATTGGCAGAGTTTTTGCTTAAAGACACTCTATCATAAAGTTAAATTCTTGTTTGCCTCAAGTAAATATGACAAATGATGAATTATGATGAAATAATTGTACTTCAGTGTCTGCAGTTTACAGAGAGGATTCTCCAGTACAGTAGAGATCAGCTTCACTCCTGAATCTCCTACATTATTATCAGACAGATCCAGATGTGTCAGGTGTGAGGGGTTTGATCTCAGAGCTGAAGTCAGAGCAACAAAACCTTCCTCTGTGATATTACAACCAGCCAACCTGTAGAGAACAATAACACACACTTCAATCTGTCAGTTCACACACATCAGATCAACGTATATTTCCTTACATTGTCCATTAAATATATATTTGTTTCAGTTGTATGTTATCTGTGTATTTACCTGAAAAACCCAAATATTTCTCCTCACTAATGTCATTATTCAAATGTTTTTATTTTATTTCAATGTGCTTGTCATGTCTAAAAGGAACAGTAGTATAAAGTAGAAAATGCCTTATTTATATTCAGTCCAGACTTAGATTGATTATGAAATTTAAATTTCACATATTCTGTTCACTCTTAAAAATAAAGATGCTGCAAAGGTTTCTTCACAGCGATACCATAACCTATTTTAGTTTGTCAAAGAACATTCACTCAAAGGTTCTTATAAGAACCATTAGTGAAAAAGAAACATCATGTGGATGTTAAAGGTTCTTTATGTAACAATTCAAGCAAAACAGTTCTTCATGACTTTGTGAAGCACCTTTATTTTTATTACTGTTTATTTACAGGAAACTAGAATATGTGAATTATTGGCAGAGTTTTTGCTTAAATACACTCTTTCATAAAGTTAAATTCTTGTTTTCCTCAAGTAAATATGACAAATGATGAATTATGATGAAATAATTGTACTTCAGTGTCTCCAGATTACAGAGAGAATTCTCCAGTACATCACAGATCAGCTTCACTCCTGAATCTCCTACATTATTATCAGACAGATCCAGATGTGTCAGGTGTGAGGGGTTTGATCCCAGAGCTGAAGTCAGAGCAACAAAACCTTCCTCTGTGATATTACAACCACACAACCTGTAGAGAACAATAACACACATTTCAGTCTCTTAAGTTCACAGTCATAAGATCAACATAGATTTTCTTTTGTAGTTTAAGCACTCTTTATTATTTTCAGAAGAATGTTAATAAATTAGTAAATATGTGTGTATTTGAGAGACCCAAATATTCCTCAATATTATTAACTCTCTATTGTTACTCTTGGAATGACTTTTTATCCCAGCAATGCTTTGGTATAATGCATGTCACACCAATAAAGCAATATGAATCTGAATGTACAAAAGTGAGATATCTGAACACAGTATACTGCATGCCAACCTCAGTTTCACTACACCTGTTAGTGGTGAGGCAGTAGAACTTATTTATAAACAGGGATGGTGTCCACAATTAATCCAAATTCACACTCACTGAACTGATCTGGATTCAGCAATCACAGGCAGCATCTTCTGAAAAACTTCCAGCTTTTCAACTTTGTTTTCATCTTGAACAAAATCATGTATATTAAACTCCTGCAGCTTCTGTTCTGATGTCAACAGCAAAAAAAATACAGCTGACCACTGAGACGAAGAGAGTTTGGCCTTATTTAATGTTCTTGATTTCAGATGATGTTGGATTTCCTCCACTAGTGAATGATCACCCATTTCATTCAGACAGTGAAACAGATTGATGGATTTCTCTGGAGAGGGATTCTCATTGATCTTCTTCTTAATATACTTGACTGTTTTCTCAGTGCTGTGAGAGCTTCTTACTGTCTGTGTCATCAAACCTCTGAGAAGATTCTGAATAGACTCCAGAGACAAACCCAGAAGAAACCGAAGAAAAATATCAAAGTGTCCATTTGTACACTGCAGCGCCCCATCCACAGCTCTCTGATGCAGATCAGACAAAGGAGTCTGCAAAAAGGTGCCAAAGAACATCTGTGTTTTATCGTTTACAAAGGAGATGTGGGCATACAGAGCTGCGAGATGCTCCTGAATGGTCAGATGAACAAAGCAGTAAACTTTCCCCTGATACAAGCCAAACTCCTCTCTGAAGATCTGAGTGCACAATCCTGAGTACACTGATGCTTCTGCTACATCAATGCCACACTCTCTCAGGTCCTCATCATAGAAGATCAGGTTCCCTTTCACAAGCTGCTCAAAAGCCAGTTTGCCCAGTTTGAAGATCATGTCTTCATCATTCTGCACTTTCTTCTCATAGTCCTTCTGATGTTTGATGTTTGTCTGAATGATCAGGAAGTGTGTGTACATTTGAGTGAGAGTCTTGGGGATCTCTCCTTCACTCTCTGCTTCACTCAACATTCTCTCTAGAACAGTGGCTGAAATCCAGCAGAACACTGGGATGTGACACATGATGTAGAGGCTCCTGGATGACTTCAGGTGTGAGATGATTCTGTTGTTCAGACTCTCATCACTGATTCTCTTGCTGAAGTATTCCTCCTTCTGTTTGTCAGTGAAGCCTCGTACCTCTGTGACTCGATCAACACACTCAGAGGGGATGAGATCAGCTGCTGCTGGTCTGGAGGTGATCCAGATGAGAGCAGAGGGAAGCAGATTCCCCTTCATGAGGTTTGTCAGGATCACGTCCACTGAGGCTGATTCACTGACATCACACAACCTCACACTGCTGTGAAAATCCAGAGACACACGACACTCATCCAAACCATCAAAGATGAACAACACTTTATATTCACCGCTGGAGATTTCCATTTCTTTTGTCTCTGGGAAGAAAAGATGAAGAAGATCTAAAAGACTGAGTGTTTGGTTCTTCATCAGATTGATCTCTCTGAAAGGAAGTGGAAATATGAGGTGGACGTCCTGATTCTCTTTCCCTTCAGCCCAGTCCAGAATGAACTTCTGCACAGAGACTGTTTTTCCAATGCCAGCGACTCCCTTTGTCAGCACACGTCTGATGGGTTTGTCTTGTGCAGGTAAAGCTTTAAAGATGTCGTTGCATTTGATTGGTTTGTCCTCTGTTGCTGTTCTCCTGGATTGTGTCTCAATCTGTCTCACCTCATGTTCATTACTGATCTCTCCACTGTCACTCTCTGTGATGTAGAGCTCTGTGTAGATCTCATTCAGCAGTGTTGGGTTTTTCTCTTGTGATAATCCCTCACACAAACACTCAAACTTCTTCCTCAGATTTGATTTGAATGTCTTGAGGAGTTCAGACTCATGGCTGTAAAATTAAAACACAAAATTAAATGGGAAATGTACAGAGAATTTGGATCACTGACACAAACATTATTAGGTTTATTAAATGTGTCAGTTATTTACAGTAAAATGTTTTTAATTTTTGAGTCTTGTTATTTGAAAGGAAAATAAATAAGTGTGGAGGAAAAGAAAATCTAATTTGACTATTTTTAAATGCTCCCTACAGCATATAGACTTTCTGCAAAAACTAAGACACTTTCTATATTTTATCTCCCTTTTTATTTACAATAAATCTCTCAAGTGATGTTTATGGTGTCTGTTTCTGATCACTTAGATAAACATTTAGAAGAAGATATTTGTTTTTATTTCAGTTATTCTTTCTCAGCAGCAAGTTTAAAATTAATCCCTAACTGAGAGTTAAATCTGAGTTTAAGTAATGAAGCAACAGAATTAAAGTTAATCTAGGTCAAAATTAAAACCTGGTTAGATTTAAATGTCTCCATAAATATATTAAAACAAGGTTAAATTCTGTCATCATTTACTCAACTACGAGTTGTTTCAAGATATTTGGGTGAATGCTTATAACCAGATTTAGCCCCCCATTGACTACCAGGTAGTAGGAAAAAATATAATGGTGCTCAAAAGTGCCCCAGAGCTGTTTGCTGTCCAGCATTATTCAAAATATATTCCTTTGTTTTCAACAGAACAAGGAAATTAATGAGTTAATTTTTCCTACTATGGGAGTCAATGGGGGGCAAAATCTGTTTGGTTATAAGCATTTTTTCAAATATCTTTCTCTGTGTTCATCCGAACAAAGACGTTTATACAGATTTGGAAAAACTAGAAGGCGAGTAAATGATGACAGAATTTTCATTTTTGGTGAAGTATCCCTTAAAATAAACATTGATTTCATCTAGATTATCTGCACGATAGTAATTAAATTAATTCTGCTATATATCTGTTCAGTTAAAAATACAAGGATTAAAGATGCAGATTTATTTTCACAGATTTCATTGGTCATATTTAGCAAGGGTAAAGTTTGAGCACAAATGTGAATACAAGAAAACGTATGTCAACCATTGTCATTTTTCTGGTTTTCTGCTTAGTTTGGTCATGAAATGTGATCTGATCTTCACCAAAGTCACATATATCAACAAACACAATGCTGAAACTGATTTGCTCTTGCACAAAGTTAAAGCGCGCAAGCAGATCATCTTCTGGACAAGCAGGAATCCACTAAAGCTTCCGTTGTGTAATTAAGTGATTTTGGGCACAAACAAGACATATTTAGATATATTTTACATTTATGCATTTGGCAGACGCTTTTATCCAAAGCGACATACATTGCATTATCCTATACATTTATACATAGGTATTTGCAATCCCCTGGGATCGAACCCACAACCTTTAATTGTTAACGTAATGATCTTACCACTGAGCAACAGAAAAGCTGCCCTGAGACCATTTTACATGCACTGGGCACTGGTCTTCACTACACCACAGTTATTATGACCCTGAGAAATACCTAAACAGTATTAAGAAGACATGGTCTGGTCCTATTTATACCTGAGGACCAAATTTGGGCATGTTCCGCCGCGTTACTATGACTACAATCTACAAACAGGTCATGATAACCTTGTGCTGAGCAGGTGCTGATTGAGGATTAATTTAAAAAAGTGAAAAAGTATTCAGAAGTATTCATAGGAACAGTAGGAATGTAAGTTGACATGTGTATCAGTGGAAACATCTGAGAACACATTTAACTAAACATAATTGCATACGAATTAGTTTGTGATGATGATTTAATGATTTGATGTTATAATTGGTATATCTGTTCAATGATTATTCACATAAATGCACTTTATGTCATTTTAAGCCTGTTTAGAGCACATTTGAGCACTTGTAACAATGTAAAATCCAGTGATGTTTCTGAGTCCTAAAAACCAGAGGCCTGAAAGTTTGTGACATGTTGTTCTCTCGTAACCTTGGGTACTCTTCCACTGTTTATTGGGCATAATCCAGCAGTTTTTGATGAATTCATAAGAATTAAAATTTTGCCCACTGAATTAAAATTAGTTTGGCATATAACACAATAATGAGCGAACCACCGTTAGATACATATCTCGTTGACTACAAAATAAACATGGCAGATCAAAAGCATTGGATAACGAAAATAAGAGATAACATGAATTTATCTGATTGGTTTTAGGGGCAGCGTGGGAGGAAGAAGAGGACCAGGTTAAAATTGACTTGTTTATTAGTTTTGATTTGTGGTGGGCCGTTAACGTCGTTAACGTGCTGCGTTAACGTGAGACAACATCGACAAGACTAAGGTTGTTTGCACCTTGTTTAATGTGGAATTGGTAAACTGTACGGAATTGGTTTACAAACAGTTGGTTTAAAAAAAAAAAAAAAAAACTTTCTCTCAACAGGTAGTGGTCTAGCTTTAGTTGAAACCAGTAAATTTGTATTGGCACCTAATGTATCATGGCTCCTGTATGACATATCGCTTGTTGATCCCTAACTCTTGGTAAATCGCTTTGGGTAAAAGTGTCTGCTAAATGACTAAATGTAAATGTACTGTAGGAGCTCATCACATTTATAAACGAATAACTAAATAACAAACCGTTTTTTTAATTTTTCGATTTTGGAATCTCAATTGAGTATGAAAAGAACGAATGATACACGGATTCTCTTGCAGTCTCAAGTCCCACCTAAACGCAAAGCATCCCTAAGCTAATGCGGAAGTAAACACAAGTACATCTTACTGAACATAATTTCATTTTCATCACAAATTATCATAGTAGAACAGCTTTCTCAAGCAGTTTGTGATGAATTTTGGAAACAGGAGATGAGGCCCTGGTCTAATGCGCCACCTGGCTTGAGAAACCCGTTCTCAAAGACTTACTTTTAGTCATAATTTGGGTAGCAAACATATTCTGAATGCCTTCGGCAAATTTCAAATGACCCATTTTAATCTAGATTAATCTAGATTAAAAAAAATTATCTATGCCCACCACTAGTTTTTATAGAAATGCTTTTATTTTTTTATTAAAGCTTTGGTTCTCATTTAAAGTGTTTTTCCCCAGTCGTGAGGTAATAAGTAAAATTATCAGTATGGAAGTATGGATACATGATCCATTTCCATAATATGCAAGTATTTTTAAACTAATCGTTTACAAATATGCAAAAAAAAGGTTAAGACTCTAAAAGTAATTTACTTGTAACAAATAGAAGATAAAGAATTTACAAATGTTTGTGTGCTCCTGCCCTTTCCTCTGTAATAAGTAAAGTAAATGGGCATTGTGGACCAGAGGCACATTTACTACTAACCCGCTCTTTAAATAACAAAAAAATATTGCACCATTGACTTTAGACCAGGTTTGAGTTGGTCTATGGCACAGTCTATTTTCAGTTCCTCAAAAATAGCAATGCGCCAACAATGCGCCTAAGCACACCTCTTTTTTAGACCAACACGTACGTCCATGGGCGCACCAATGAGCTCAAATTCATTTGCTATTTAAACAACGCAGCGCAGGACGGGAAAATGAGAACTGCGTCGGGCCGAAACTAGCAAAAACACTTGCGCTGCATGCACTTGCATCGGATTGCACCGGGTGTACAGCAGGGCCCACTATCCCTAAGATGATCTTCTTTCATGTCTTTATTTTGCACACGCATTAAACATACAAAGTGATGGTGGAAAAAGAAAGTGGACCAGTATGCTTCTGGTGTCACAAAATGCCAGTTGGAGCCAGGTGTTAACAAACCAAGAGTGCAATCAATGAAAGGTTAATAAAGGTGGAGTTTTGAGATAAACAGACTTAAATAAACACCCACACAGTATAAGTGTGCTATTCACAGGCTATATTAGCTGATGTGAGACATGCCTTGCAAAAAAAGAGATTGCAGAAGACCTATCATCAAGAGTTCTTGATATGCATGAAAAAAGCTACAGAGTAGTTTCAAAGACTTAAGATATTCATCAGTCCACAGTTAGACTGAATGGAGATGATATGGTACTGTGGCTTCTCTCCATAGAAGTGGGCGCCCAGCCAAGATGACTCCAAAGGCACAACCCAGAATGGTCAATGACGTGAAATGAACCCTATAGTGTAAAAGCGAAAGATTTACAATTCTCTTTAGGCATGCCTTAAGATTGCCAACAATGCGTGCCGCTGATGTGATTTAAGGGTTGCTTAAACCCAAGATCACCATCGTCTCTCGTCTGGCAACATGAACACAACCGCATCTTAGAAAACTAATACCAAAGTAACAGCAAATTTTATTGAGAATGTTTGGTGACAGTAACATGCTCACTCTCTGCGTCTCCCTTCTCGCACATAAAGATAGGCATCATGCACACACCGGAATAACACCATCTTCAAGCACAAGTTTCAGCTACTCAAGACTTTATCACTATCGAGGTAAACTTGCAACTATCGTTTTCAAACCTTGTCAGTAACATGTCATTCATATCACAGCAGTAAGCGCCCCAGAAGGGCCCGTGCCTCTTTCTACGTTCTGCAGCACCCGACATCACTCACTTAGAGGCCAGCATCGCAGCAGAGACCGCCCCACAAGGGCCCGTGCCACCATCTACATTCTGGAGCAGCAGACATCAATCACTTAGAGGCCAGAATCGCAGCAGCGACCGCCCCACAAGGGCCCGTGCCACCATCTATGTTCTGCAGCAGCAGACATCACTCACTTAGAGGCCAGCATCGCAGCAGAGACCGCCCCACAAGGGCCCGTGCCACCATCTACGTTCTGGAGCAGCAGACATCAATCACTTAGAGGCCAGCATCGCAGCAGCGACCGCCCCACAAGGGCCCGTGCCACCATCTATGTTCTGCAGCAGCAGACATCACTCCCTAGAGGACAGCATCGTAGCAGCGACCGCCCCACAAGGACCCGTGTCTCCATCTATGTTCTGGAGCAGCAGAACTCAGTGCCTTAGAGGACAGCATCGCAGCAGCGACCGCCCCACAAGGGTCCGTGCCTCCATCTACGTTCTGGAGCAGCAGAACTCAGTCCCTAGAGGCCAGCATCACAGCAGCCACCGCCACTCCTTACCAGTGCATTGATGAAATAAACAGCTGGATGTGTCAAAACTTCCTTCAGTTAAATGAAAACAAAACTGAAGTCTTTGTTTTTGGTAACAAGGATGAAACTAAAAACGTAAATTCATACTTTGACTTAAGAGGTTTAAAGACACAAAGTAAGGTAAAACATCTTGGTGTCATTTAAGAGTCTGACCTTAGTTTTAGCAGTCATGTCAAAGAAATAAGCAAATCAGCGTACTACCATCTCAGAAACATAGCCATAATCAGATGTTTTGTCTCAAACCAAGATTTAGAGAAACTAGTTCATGCTTTCATCACCAGTGTAACGGAGGCAAGCTAGTGTAGAGCTGTGCAATGTGTAAACCTCACTTCCCGACCTCAAGGACTCTCTAGCGACAGACGCTAGAGACTGCGGACTTTAGCCTCCTCGCTAGAGCGCCCAATTCCCATGCCGGACCGACCCTGTTCAAAGCCTGCCTGGAGCAGGTCTGGTTTGTTCTGTCACATTGGTGCCGTGACCCGGATTGGGAGTGAGGTTTAGGGGGTGAATGTAACGGAGGCAAGCTAGTGTAGAGCTGTGCAATGTGTAAACCTCAAGGACTCTCTAGCGACAGACGCTAGAGACTGCGTTCTTTAGCCTCCTCGCTAGAGCGCCCGAATCCCATGCCGGACCTACCCGGTTCGAAGCCCGCCTGGAGCAGGTGTGGTTCGTTCCGTCACACCAGCAGGGTGGATTACTGTAATGGACTCCTTACAGGTCTTCCCAAAGAGACCATCAGACAGCTGCAGCTCATACAGAACGCTGCTGCCAGGATTCTGACCAGAACCAAGATATCTCAGCATATTACTCCAGTCCTCAGGTCCTTACAGTGGTTACCAGTTACTTTTAGAATCAACTTCAAAGTATTATTAATTGTCTATAAATCACTCAATGGTCTTGGACCTAAATACATCTCAAATATGCTTATTGAATATAAACCAAACAGACTTCTCAGATCCTTAGGATCACAACAAGGGGAGTCAGCGTTTAGCCATTACGGCACACGTAGCTGGAATCTGCTTCCAGAAGACATCAGACATTCACCAACAGTACACAATTGTTTAGCTGTGCATTCACAACCTGAGCAATGTGCTGGTTTACATTAACTGCACTTCTATTTCTAATTTACTTTTCTTTTGCTGTTATTCTTTTTATATATACAGAACACTCACATTTTTTATCAATTTTATTGTTTCTTAAAATCTTTGTTATCTTAAATCATTTGCATTTTAAAGATGTGTTTTATTTCTCTCTGTCAATCATTTTATGTAAAGCACCTTGTGTATGAAATGTGCTTCATAAATAAACTTGCCTTGCCTAAGAATAAGGGTGAGCTGAAGCTGTTCTGTAAAGAGGAATGGTCCAAGAGACTCCAGGACCTTTCTGCTGGTCTACAGGAAGTGCTTGCTTAAGGTATTTGCTGCCAAAGGTGGTTCAACCAGTGATTAAAGCACTGCTTCACTTACTTTTCCACCATCACTTTGTATGTTTAATGGGAGTGCTCCATAAGGACATGAAAGAAGATCGTGACTTTTTGTGTTTTATCGGCTAAGAGATATTGTGTTTGTTGATATTTGTGACTTTGGTGAAGATCAGATTACATTTCACGACCAATTTAAGCAGAAAACCTGGAAAATGACAATGTTTCACTTACTTACTGTATATTGTTGTCTGAATGTATAAATGTAAACATTTAAATATAAAGATGAAAATTATTACAAAGACCTAATGAATTTACCAGAGATGTGTCAATGTTTTAATCATTTTAAAGTTAAATTATAATTACATAATTTATATAAATAATATACCAGACAGCAGGCGATGCATCGTAACTCTTAATTTTTTTTGTAGGATTCATAGACACGTCACCCTTCGCGTCTGGATGTGATCTCTTCTGATGAACTGAACTATAACACACAACAGATTACAGTTAAAATGGTCCATTAATTTTCACAATGCTATTTTTACAAATACAACCCAGTATCATATATTGAAATATAACAATGTCATTTATAAGAAATGTTATACCTGAGATCAGTTGCTGTATCGTCATTCTTGAAAATAACTTCTGGTGGATTCATAGAGTGGTTACTCCTCATAGACACACAGCTGACTTCTGGAACTGATCTCTGTGGATGAACTGAACTAAAACACAACAGATTACTGTTAAAATGCTCTTTCAATTTATACATTGTAATTAAAATACATTTGTATTAGCATAGTAATTTTACAAATGTGTCTGTGTGAACTGGTAATATTTCATAGATTCATCTGTATTACTTTATCTGAAGATATTTATTTTAATTATAGTTTTTTTACTAAATATACAACTCCAGGAAAGTTTGATCTGTTACAGATTGCTGTATTACTGTATTTTAATTACTGTATTTCACAAATAACATCTATCAAGAAACCCGCAGACGGGGGATTTTGTATTTTTCCTCATAACAGCAGTAACCACTTAAAAGGCTTTCACACGCCCTGACCTGTACATTAAGAAAGATCACAGCTCCATCAATGAATGGCTTTATAGTGAAGAATGGCTGTCTCCACTGGAACATATACTATACAAGTATTATTTCTTTACCTAAGAAAATATACCATTGTTAAAATATAGTCACAATCAACTTAAATTCCCCATTGTGATGTGTATTTCTCATTAATAAAGAATACTGAAAGATAAAAATAGTGGGTGTGGCTTATAATTTTCCACTATGAAATGACTGAATCTAGGACAGTGAAACTTTCTTTCAACAGATGTTCTGCGCAAGTTGTCAAAGTGACATCATCATCAGAGAAGATTACTATTTCAAAGCAGAAGTTCATTTCAGATTTTGATGAAAAATTATGAAGTGAAATTTTCTTGGATTGACTTGCTTGCATACGTAAATCCTGGAGAGACTGGTCAGGGGACTGTAACAAGTGATTTTTCTAACTCAAAGAAACCCGATGGTGAGTTTTGTTTGTTGAGAAAAGTAAGTTGAAAATATAAATATTGTTTTCATAGATTTTAGCACAATTACCTGGACTGCGGAGGAGAATCTCCATCTGTAGATGTCTGTGTGTTTCTCATAATGGAGCTTCATATGCAGATTGGAAGAATTACATCCACCGATTCTGCATATTGACAGACAAACTGATTCAGACAAATTCTAAATGTCACAAACACAATATTACAGTTATCACACTGCCTGTAGGAGCAATGAGATGAGGTGACTGTCATGTGATGAAGGGAAACGGGGAAGTGTCATGAATTATGCCATGTGGTGGTCTGTGTATGGAAGGAAACATGCGGGTGGGTGAGGGAGCACCGATCGTAGCAACTTTTGTTCACAATGATAAATAAAGAGGAAGATGCAAGAGTTAGAATAAATGACGATTCACGAAGTTCCTCACTTTGTCTGCATTTGTCATTCACTTGTCCAAGTACAGAAATGAATTGACCAAAGATAAAAAATATTTAATTTGAATTCTTAGATTGGTCAAGTTTGCTTCTAAGCATTTTAACTATAAATCAGTAAGCATGCAGTAATTATTTTTAGTGTTAAGGCTTTAAGTCTGCACATAGCACTGTTGCTACAGAGGTTTAAAGTTTGGTAGCACAGGCCAAACAGTAGGTGCACAAGTATTAATCGTCTGTTGATATCATGTAAAAATATAAGGAAGTGCAGTTTATCATGAATAGGCAGGTAACTAACAAATTACATTAATGTTACATACAGGTGGATAAATAAGGGCCATTTTAACTTTACGTAAATTTGTTTAGGATAGGTAACTGATATGTTTTTCATTTTTTACTATACAATAGTGGTATATTTGTCCATATAAATTACTGTAGAATACTATAGTATTTACAAGTGTTTTTGAACTTCATTATAGTATTTAATGTTTATCAATTTACAAGGGCACTTCATTTTTCAATAGTTCACTACAGTTCTATTGAAAGGTATAGAGCTACGTCAACTGAGTTTGTGCACTTAAATACCGCATCATTTTTTTCACACTAAGTGAACACTTAAAATAATTACTGCTTGCTTACTGAAAAGTCATACATGTTTAGAAAGACATATGTGTGAATAAACAACGATAAAATAATGTGTGGGTGAACTATCCCTAGGGCTGGGCGATTTTTCCGATTTTTCCGATAAATTCGAATTTACATTTTAACACGATTTAATTTTTGTTAAATCGAGACATCGAGATTTAAAAAAAAAGTTTATCATGCACATCCAATTAGAAAGGAAGTACTTGTCAATACCACTTGATGGCGCGCCTGATCCAACTGATCGCGTCTCAACCGCTCACTCCGAAATCAGTAACGTAGAAGTTAACGGCTAACATCATGGAGACGCCTGGCTCTTCGCATCAGGATGAGCTTGTATCAAAGAAAGGTAGTAATGTTACTTCAGTGATTTGGAAATGGTTTGGATTTGAGAGGTCAGACGTCAAACAAACTTTGGTTAAATGTAAGATATGTCGAAAGTCAGTTGCACCCGGCAGTGGCAGCACAACTAATTTGTTTCAGCATTTGCGACAGAGACATCAGTCTGAATGGCTCGAACGCACAAAATTAAGAGATGAAAACAACACAGTCAGCCATCCGAAGACGACAGATCCACCTCGAAATGCACAACGCCAGGTTTCATTAGCGGCATCATTTTCCAACGCCATTCCATATGATAAAAAGTCACAACGATGGCAAGAAATAACAAATGCTGTGGCATTTCATATCGCAAAGGACATGGTTCCCATGCACACCGTGGAAAAGCAAGGGTTCATAAAGATGCTACACGCCGTTGATCCAAGATACAAGTTACCAAGCCGCAAACATTTTACAGAAACCGCAATTCCCCGAATGTACACTGAAACACGCGAAAAAGTGTCGGAACAGCTTTATAACGCATCTTTCTTTTCCACGACGACTGACCTGTGGAGTAGTCGTACTCTTCAGCCATACATGAGCCTCACAGTTCATTACGTTGATGCAGAATGGAAACTTAAAAGTTTTTGCCTTCAGACATGTTATTTTCCAGATGATCATACAGGGGAAATAATTGGTCATGGACTTAAAGATGCACTGGCCTCCTGGAAACTTGCAGAGGAACGACATGTGTGCGTGACCACTGATAGTGGAACGAACATGATCAAAGCAATGAAGATAAACCAGTGGACCCATCTTCAATGCTTCGGACATCGGCTTCACAATGCAATTGGTAAGCATGATTAATAATACAGACAAAAAAAAAACATTCAATGTTTTCCTGAATAATTAAAATGATTATTTTCTTGAATTACTACTTAAATCTTGCCTACTCCGTTCAAATCACAACCATGTGTGTGTGTTTGTAGAAAAATGCCCTCTTTTATAAAAAATATACTTTTTATTGCTGGCAACAGTATTCCAATTTGTATCTTACCACCTAATATTTCTTAATCTATTATTTTTTTAAATATTATATCTTTTAATTTGTTTATCAATTGCTGTTTCTGTGAAAAACATTTAAGTGTTGCACAGCATGTTTTTCATAGATTCATTATCTAAAATGATGTAGGAGCATTCTCTTCAAAATGTAAAAATTCTTGGTAACTAGAAAAGTGAACTGTTATATTAAATGTGTTTTCTTGCTCTCTATTATAACAGCACACGGTGTGAAAGACCACAGAGTTGACCGTGCAATTGGAGTGTGCAGGAAGGTTGTTAGTGCATTTTCCTTCAGTTGGAAAAAGAGAAAGGATCTTGCATCTACACAGGCTGAGTTAGGCCTACCCTCTCATCAACTCATTACAGAGACCCCCACCAGGTGGGGTTCAAGACAAAAGATGATTGAGAGGATTTTAGAGCAGGAGAAAGCTATAGCTCTGGTCCTTGGCTCTGACAAAAAAACTCGCCACTTTGTTCCAACGTGGCAAGATATTGAAGTCATGGAGTCCATAAATAAAGCTGTGGGTCCCCTGCAGGAGTTCACGGATGCATTGTCGGGTGAAGCATACGTGAGTGTCTCATACCTCAAACCGGTTCTTCAACTGTTTAACAGTAGCATTCTACAAGCACAAGATGATGACACAGATTTAACGAAACACATCAAAAGCACAATACTGCAATACCTCAACAGCAAATACAGCGACCCTGACATAGATGAACTCCTCAGCAAAGCTTCTCTGATGGATCCTAGGTTCCGTACCACTTACATAGAACCTGACAAGTTGGAGGGGATCAAAGAAAAAGTTGTTGAAGAGATGACATCTTTGTTGCCAGACAGAAATCTTGAGACAACAGTTCAGATGACTCAGGATGTGGAGCAGGAAGAACTAAGACCAGGAGCTGGGTCCAAGAGGAAGAGAATCTTAGCAAGCTTTTTTAAGGAAACGGCACCACAACCACAACTTGGCATTCAATCAGAAGAAGACAAAGTTAAAGCTGAACTGACAGCTTTTTTGATGTCTCCTGATGTAGATCCAGATGCAGACCCACTTCAATGGTGGAAGGAGCATGAGGCAAACTACCCTAAGCTCAGCAAACTTGCTAAAACATACCTCTGTATTCCTGCAACAAGTGCACCTTCTGAGCGGGTGTTCAGTGCCACTGGGAACGTTGTGACCTGTTCTAGAGCATGTTTGAAGCCTGAAATGGTTGACAAACTGGTCTTCCTGTCAAGAAATCTGCAGTAAATCATGTTTTCAGTTTTCATGATGATGCAAAAAGTCCTGGTCTTTGTTAAGCTTGTTGTTTGATTCACAAACTACTTCGTTCCTTTTACTAAATATTTTATTTGCTCGACTTTAACAGTCTTTAACATGTCTGTATTGGTTGAGAATGAGATGTGACATTTTCTCACCTGTTATGTTCAGAATTGGTTTTATTGAAATTAAACTATATTTGCTTTTATTATTCAATCATATATTTTGCAAAGTTGTACTTCTACACCTTCTTGAGCACTGTAAAGTACACTGAAAAAACAACTAGGCACAATACAGGAATGTTTTAAAATACAAAAACTTTCCTTATTTATGTTTTTTTCTAAATTATTAATAAAGAGAATGTTATTTCAGTACTCTATTGTTGTAGTTATGTTTTAAGTTGACTAGTTAAGCAAAAACGAAAAAATCGAAATAGAAATCGTGAATCGGTCAAATGTTCTGAAAAAATCTAGATTTGTTTTTTTTTCCAAAATAGCCCAGCCCTAACTATCCCTTTAAAGTAACTTCATGAAAAAAGAAAAAAAATAGACGCAACAATAAAATATAAAATTAAAACATATAAATAAAAGTAGCAAAATGTAAATAGTAAATAAAATAAAAAAACAGGCAGAAACACGATTACATTAAAAATCTTTGGTAATGTCATTTCAGGGTTGTGGTCTTGAATAGAAATGATCGCAGAGCCAATTCCTCATGTAAACACATGGCGCGGTGGATAACGACAACATATAAAGTGATAACGGATAAAACCAAAAATAGCTTTATAAAGTCGCAAAAGCATTTAGAATATATCAACAAACACATTAGATATGTTAAAAGTAAAACAAATATATATTAAAACTATAAAAAATTAACGCAAAGAAGAAGTTATTTCGACGTGTGGCCTAACTTACAAGCCTAATGTCCATAAACAAACGTGAAAGCATCTACAAATGATTTTCAAGACGAATGTTGTTCGTTTACTAGATAAAAACGCTGCGCATGTTGTTTAAGATAATAAACGGAGACTTTTTATACTTACTTCGAGACTTTGATAAATGTGACGCAGTTTCGGACTGTAGCAGATGTCTGACTGTTAAAAAGACGCTTTCGGTTTCGAGACTGTGAGGGGCGGGTTCTGCAGTCGGGTTATTGTTGAACACGGCACTCATGTGTCGGCCATAACTCTTCCCATTGGTCACATGGAAATGACGTCGAAACCAGGAACTGATGTCAAAAAACATTGTTGTTCGATTTAATGCGGTACCGTTGTTCCATTCAAACCGATTGTAATATAAACTCTGAATTTATTTATTAATATTAATAGTATGATTAAAAACATAATACAATGATAGTTACTTCAGGGGAAGTGTTTTCATTCATTTGTAAATTTGTAAGTAAGAATCGTTCTACTACTTGTAGGTTGATTTTGGCTATGGTTTGCGAAAAAAACAACTTTTAATAAGCGTAGGGACTGTTTAGAGTTTATTGATAATTGTTTTAATAACGATGGATTTACTACATATATTATGGTTATATGCAGTGCCCTACCTCAGGGGTTTTCAACTGGTTCTGTGCCAGGGACCACCATTCTGACTACCAAGTAATCGGCGGCCCACTATTGTGTGTGTGTATGTACCAGGGTTGCCAGGTCCAAGAAATATTTAATTATATGCCCATAACCCCTCAAAACCCGCCCAAAAGGAATGAAAACTAGCCCATTTTTTTCCCTGTGTCGAATCAAAGTAAACAACTCCCTAAAAACGTTTCTATTGCCATATTTTTTTATCTGAATGGTTTCCTGGGTATTGTATAAATCGTTTTGTTCTGTTGAACACAAAATATGTTTTGGGATATTTAGGAAAGCAAACAATTCTGGGTCATGTTTGACTACCATTAATTTTTTCCTGCTATGGTAGTCAATGATGCCAAAGAATTTTCAGCAGCTAACATTCTACCAAATATCTTTGTGTTCAACCGGACAAATAATTGTATACAGGTTTGAAATAACTAGAGTAATTCATAACAGAATTTAAATTTTTGGGTGGAGTGTCCCTTTAAAAATATCCCATATCTGCCACGCACGCAAATGGACGAGAAACATGTTTTCTCTTCGTAAGACATTCAGAAACTTGCTTAAGAAATAAGGATGGTTACATTTACTGCATAATATATAATGTGTAGAAGCACGTCAATGTTTTAGTTGTTGTAGACTGCGTATAGCGCTGATCAAACGTGATATTTGGCAGCCGGGAGAATCAAGTGTTGTACAATCATGAGTGATTTCTTTCATTGTGCAACGTGACATTCACCTGACGAAACATTGGTCTAAACATCATTCGGATGCACTGTGTCTAATACCACCGCAAATTTCTCCTCTTCGGTTGAGATGAGCTCCCGCGTTCCTCCCTGTACTGTAGCCTGTCTGTCAGACTCGTTCTCCACACTTTTGAGAACGGGCCGGTCCTGGAGTTGCCAGGTATTCATTCGGAGTTTGAATACACAATAAGAAACGCATCAGTTATCATTTATCCTTAGGATATAAATAAACATTTTGGCGGCCGCAGTACATTATGAAAGAAGCCCAAAAACTCGCAACCCGCGGCTCCATAATTTACCCGGCAACTGCATTCTCAAAATAGCCCAATTGTGCGGGAAAACCGCGACCCTGGCAACACTGGCATGGACGTACATGTACGTATATGACGTTGGGGAAGCAAAACACAACGTTAGCAAAGCATAAGATAGACCTGATAGGTGCAAAGCAAGCCTATCCTGTGTCAGTTTGAATCTCAACTCAAACTCAAATTATTTCAAATATTTTCATTCAATTTAGTATTCCTACCACTGCGCAAATATTCTGGAAATGTTTGGAAAAATAACTTATGGAAAAAAAAGTGAATTTAATAGTGAAATTAGGTAGGCTAGAATGCATGTCACGGACCACATGCAATGCCGCCGCGGACCACCAGGGGGCCGCGGACCACCGGTTGAAAACCCCTGCCCTACCTAATAAGCGATATAGGCAGTTGCATGGGGCCTCCGTGGCCACTAGGGGGCCCCTGCCGTGCTTGAAAATTGAATGTACTTGCTCGTTGTGTCGGTGTCAATCATCATGTGCGTAAGCTTTAAACTGTGCAAAGATTAAACATGAAAAGGCGGCACTATCAGTCAGATTTGCACATTAGGGGCACTTTTGAAGTATTTCCTAAAAGAATGAACTTACAGTTGGGGAAAATGCAGGTCAGTTAAATAACTTTCTTATAGATCTCACTTAACTGAAATACAACTAAAATAGCATTTTTATATTTATAATAATACATTTACAAAGGTTAATTAGAAAAACAAATAATAAAAAATATTAAAATAAAAATACTATATTATCATAATGAGCGATCAAATTTACTTCTGTTTTTCCGTCTATTTTGTGCAGCAGCTGCCTCCTCCTCACATGACAGTCTTTGCCCAGTCTCAGCCTACATTGGCCTTGTTTCCAGCTTATCTGTTGCCTCCACCACATCCTCCAGTGTCCTTAGAATTTTTATTTAAAAGATTAATTTACTAATTACAGTAAAACTGACTGTGGTGCATGTTATTACTTTTGATGTTCTGCTTGTAACCTCTTTCTTTTGAATAAACTGATTGAACACTTAAGCTTTCTAAGTTATGTTGTGTGTATTTACAAATCAGAATTTACATTTATGCATTTTACAGATGCTTTTTTCCAAAGCGACTTACATTAATTGCATTAATTGCATATACAAGTACAGTGTAACGAAATGTAGTTTAGGTCTAACCAGAAGTGCAATTAGCAAGTGCAGGATATACAGTGTGAATAAATACAGATACAATATTAGGAAAATACTATACAATGGGCATGTACTATGAAAATACTTTACAGAAGGAATTTTCTATGACAATAAACATTCAGTGTCATTATTATTTACATTCATTTGACAAATAATAGGAAAATGATCGGAGTCAAATAATCTCAAATTTTCCATTCACAAAAATACATAGACAGACACTTAAATTCAAACTACAAACGCAAATACACAATTACAACATTCTGATCTGTTTCAAAATCAACCAAAATCATTACATTGTCTATGCTGCCCTCTGCTAGTGAAACTCCGTAAACGTTTTCCTCAGTACACAGATCACACAACTTTACGATTTAAACGCCCAACAAGTAATTCCACTGTAAACTAAATTTAAATATAAATATATATATAAAGGCTATTTTCCCAAACGTGTCGTTATAAGACAGATGAGCAATAAGATGTTAATTAGTAAATGATCATGAAAACATGAAGAGAACCAAACCTGAGGGATTTTAATTTTGAGAATTTATTTAGGCTACGATAAATATTTGTATTTAAATGCCAAAATAACACTGACAGTCTGGAGTGAAAAATAAAAATCTGAAGCACTGGTGGACATTAATCACACACCTGTCTTCTGAATTTAAAGTCGCAGACAAAATATTCTCACAAAAGCTTTTCATTCACGAAAATATACAGACAGACAAAACGTCCCATATTTACTGTTAAAATTATGTTAAATAGTATACATGCCTAGTATATAGTTTCCTCTTAAATTAAGATTAAAAAAAAGAAAACATGCATAACGCATGCAGAAAACATCTGTATATGACAGACAGATCGGGTATAACGTTAAGAAGGATGAAATCTTCTGAAATCCTTTCAAAGTCAACACTGAGCAGCTTGACCTTTCAATGTTTTGTTTACTTACTTTATATTCTGTATTTATTCTGAAATAAAACCCCAAATGTCTGTGATGTAATTCCCTATAGTTTTCAAGATCATATGAATTTATTCGAACCCAAGATTCATTGCATGCCAGTGTCAACATTTTTTTAATAAACTTTGAAATTTGTAGTTTAGTAACAGAAGGCCTTTGTATTCTGCAAAAAAAGTTAAATTAAGCCATTAAAGAATGTCATGATGAAGAGAAGTTGTGCTCATATACAGTAGAAAATGATATGAAGCACTTTTACAACAGCCTGAATTATAAATGAACGGTCCTTTGATATATATTGTGGTTGATCCCAGTTTACCCCTTAAAGGGATAGTTCAACCAAAACTAAAATTCTTTCATCATCTACTCATCCTCATGTCAATTTAAACCTGTATGACTTTCTTCTGCAGAACGCAAAAGAAGATATTTTGAAGAAACAACGGTGGCACCCATTGACTTGCATTGGTTTTGTGTCCATAGTGAGTGGGTCCCGCTGGTGTTCGGTTACCAACATTCTTCAAAATATCTTCTTTTGTGTTCTGCAGAAGATAGAAAGTCATACAGGTTTGAAATGACAAGAAGACGAGTAAATGATGACAGAATTTTCCCTATTTTGATTAAGTATCACTTTAATGCTTCTGTTGTCTGGTTTTCCTTTTGCCTTGTTACACAAAAGGTTGAAGTGAAACACACTTCAGCTTTAAATATATTTTTAACCCATATTTTTGACTTTCTTATGTTAATATCAGCCAGCATCAAAATGTATGAACTATGTGGCTCTGTATCTGTTCAGATCGGCGTGTGGAACTCGATCACAGGCCTTAACCTGACAGACAGCAACAAAGAAAAAAACACCAATGTGACGGACTCCATGGCCAACCGGACGCTCATCGTCACAACTATTCTGGTAAGAATTAACACAGGAACGGTGCATATAAAACAATCTGCTGAAACTTATCAATGACGTTATATTTGTATGCAGGAAAACCCGTACGTGATGCATAAGAAGTCTGATAAGCCTCTGTATGGAAACGATCGGTTTGAAGGCTACTGTCTGGATCTGCTGAAAGAGTTATCCAACATCCTGGGCTTTTCCTACGAGGTCAAACTCGTGACTGATGGAAAATACGGAGCCCAGAACGATAAAGGAGAGTGGAATGGTATGGTCAGGGAACTGATAGATCACGTGAGTCACTTTATTTTTATCAAGTACGTTGTTTTGTTTTGTTGAGCATATCTGTAAGGTTAAAATAAGACTTTCTTCATGCAAAATGAGCACAAAATGCTGATGACTCATCCTGCACCAAACAGATTTGTGTCCAATCAGATGTTTCTATAATGACCCACCTACACCTTTAGCAATAACAAATCAGGTTTAAATATAACCTAAAGCCTATTGGCTACGTGTGTATGAAGAGATTTCATTGGCTGTTCAATTCTCATTCACTTTGAACCAAACTACATCAAATATCTCACCGGGTTTGTTTCCAGGTGGCAGATTTGGCCGTGGCTCCGCTCACCATCACTTACGTGAGAGAGAAAGTCATTGACTTCTCCAAGCCGTTTATGACTTTGGGAATCTCCATTCTCTACCACAAACCTAATGGGACAAATCCAGGTGTGTTCTCGTTCCTGAACCCTCTGTCTCCAGACATCTGGATGTACGTGCTGCTGGCCTGCCTCGGGGTCAGCTGCGTTCTCTTCGTCATTGCCAGGTAACATCCATTTGAACCTTTGGATTCGATTCAGTCACCCATAACTCATTTAATTGTTGTGTAGGATCGCTGGTCATTTGCTCTGGTTTTGCTGCCCAGTGTTCTGGCAGGTGTTTGTGTGTTTGCTGCAGTATGGCGGTGGTTCAGAAATACTTGGCTCTTCTTTTACATCTGTGCAAAGTCATCCACTTTATCTGTTATGGGTATATTTGTGCTTTAAAAGTCAAAGTGATGTTAAATATCAATAATGCAAATTCTCGCTCTTATTCTGCACATTTCATCTGTGTTCTTTAGATTAGATTAGATTAGATTCAACTTTATTGTCATTACACATATACAAGTACAGTGTAACGAAATGTAGTTTAGGTCTAACCAGAAGTGCAATTAGCAAGTGCAGATATACAGTGTGAATAAATACAGAATACAATATTAGGAAAATAATTTACGATGGGCATGTACTACAGTTCTTTAGTTCCAAGAAAATGTTTTTAGTCCCTCCACCATCCTGTCCTGTCACCTTTGTTCACTGGTTTATTTTTATGTATTTTAATTAGAATTTACATGTGTTAATAAAACAAAGCAGTGGATGGGATTGTAATGGTGACAGTGTTTATCTTTCTGCAGGTTTACACCGTATGAATGGTACAACCCTCATCCCTGCAACCCAGATTCTGATGTAGTCGAGAACAACTTCACTTTAATAAACAGTGTTTGGTTTGGAGTTGGAGCCCTGATGCAGCAAGGTGTGTGATTCTGCTTTACATCAACATTTATAAACACTCTACAGATTTCTATAATTCTGTCATAAATCTAATTCTGTGTTTTATTGGCGAGATGTGGGTTTAAATGAAAGACATTAAGTATGTTTCATTTCTAACTGCTTGTTGTTCTGGTATTTCATGGATAGGATCGGAGCTGATGCCCAAGGCTTTATCCACCAGGATTGTTGGAGGCATCTGGTGGTTCTTCACTCTCATCATCATCTCATCATACACCGCTAACCTGGCCGCCTTCCTCACTGTGGAGAGAATGGACTCGCCTATAGACTCGGCCGATGATCTGGCCAAACAGACCAAGATAGAGTACGGCGCTGTGAGGGACGGCTCCACCATGACCTTCTTTAAGGTTAAACGCCACACCTATTTTAAAATATATACTGTAATGGATGATCTTCATAGAAAATGCATATCATAACAAAAAAATATTTGAGGGTTTGTGTACCGTACCCTCACAAAAAGAAAGTTTACTTGAAGTTTATTTTGTTAAGTATATTTATTGGAAGGTAAGGTTGTAAGAATACTAACAACAATGTGGAAGAACTTTTTATTATAATATAAGTAAATATTTTATTTAGGCACTACTGTGTTTTTATTTATTTAATTATTATTAGTATTAGTATTACAAATTATAATATTATTTCTATAAGTGTTGTGTTTTTTTATTATTAGCTTATTACCTTATTTATAATTTTTTAAATATTTAATATATTATAGCCCACTTTCTTGTCTTTTTAGTTTAGTTTTAAGAAGTATAAAACGATCATATTTGACTAGTTTATAGAAATAATAATTTTCTATTTTTGTAAGGGCAGACCCTAAGTTTTGTCTTTTCATAGTGAAAACACAGTTTAACACTGTAAAAAATAAATACAAGTAATTTCAATATACTATTTTGTATAAAAAACAGTTGACATTGTTTTTTCATTTTGATGAGTAGAAATGCAATATGTACAATTTAATAACTTATGTAAGGCAGCATTTTATTTTTCAGAGTATTTGTGTAAATGAAGTCTTTATTATGCCCTATTTTCCCAGAAATCCAAAATCTCCACCTATGAGAAGATGTGGGCGTTCATGAGCAGCCGTAAGAACACGGCTCTGGTGAAGAATAACCGCGAGGGGATCCAGCGTGTGTTGACCACTGACTACGCTTTACTGATGGAGTCCACCAGCATTGAATACATCAGTCAGAGAAACTGTAACCTCACACAGATCGGAGGACTCATCGACTCAAAGGGCTACGGAGTGGGCACTCCTATCGGTACGCTGGTCAAGAAGATGTTTAATACGGTAACATGCTACTTTTTTCCTTCTGTTAACTTCTGATGTTCTCGCTCAGGCTCACCGTACCGAGATAAGGTGACCATCGCTATCCTGCAGTTACAGGAGGAAGGGAAGCTTCACATGATGAAGGAGAAGTGGTGGAGAGGAAACGGTTGTCCTGAGGAGGACAGTAAAGAGGCCAGCGCTCTGGGTGTGGAGAACATCGGAGGAATCTTCATCGTGCTGGCGGCCGGACTCGTCTTGTCTGTGTTTGTGGCGATCGGGGAGTTTATCTATAGATCCAGGAAGAATCTGGACATCGAGGAGGTGAGCGTGGGACAGTGCGAATGGCACAACAAGTACTGACGGGACATCTCAGACCCTTGTTTGCCCACCAGGGGATTTTTCATCCTCAATGCATCCAAGCTCAGGCACACGCTGAAGGAACATTGAGCTTGAGATGTTGTGTGATCACCTCTGCTGTGCTGGGACCACAGTTTCACAAAGTTGCTAACAACATTTTATCTTTTCATTCAGGTTTATTTCAGATCTGAACGAATTATGATTTCATATCTGTGTCACAGAAATGTTTTGAGAAAGAAGGACCGATGTTTGAAACAGGACTGCGGTAGATAAATGACAGCAGATGCTGTATTGTAGATTAGATCATTGTCTTGTAGATTGTAGATTTTAAAGACTTGAACTTTTTTCTTTACAGACATAGTCCCTCCTAATATAATTTATATGACGTGTATATGGGTTTTCATAAAGGTGCTGTGTGCCATAATTTGGGATGTTTAAAAACGTTCTCCTGTTCTAGTTTAGTGAACACAGACTGAAGTTACACTTCACCTTTCACAGCTCGTCTCGATTGTCTGCGCCTTTGTTTTAAGCTTCTTGGTTTTTGAAGACTGTTATTAAAATTTGTCTTAAAGCTCAATGTTTATCTGAACCCTGTACTTTTAACAATAAAACATGTTTTTAATGCGGTTTCATCATGCATTCATGTGCATTCAGCATCTTCTCAATGAATTGAGCCTTTGCATAAAACTGTCTGAGGTTTGTGTATTTTGATGAACTCTGGGATTGGGTTTAAAACTGCTTTCATTTTTCTTCACTGGACCATAATCCTCTGACCCTGAATCCTTAATCAAAACACAGAGTTTTTAATCTGGCGTACAGCAGCGCAGGATTTACAGAACTATGACCTTGTGTTTGGGCACAGCTGTTTATCCCTCAGATCTGCTCTCTGCTGCTCTGAACAGTGCTTGTGTTGAGTGACATGACACTACATATCTATCTACAACAATGTTTGTACAGAAAATTATGAATAAATCCTTAAACAGCTCAAAAAAAATTTCTTTGCAGATTGTTTTGCTCCCTTGAATCAAACCTATAATTATTTGGTTGCTCTATAAGTTGAGATATAATGTAGCAACAGTACTGTTATCAGCATTATGTTTGTTATCATGTAAACATGAACTTAACCAAAAAGTCACTTTTACAAGTTTTATTTGACACCTTTAAATGATTAATAATGTGATGCCATCTGCTGGTGAACAACTGCAAGCGTTACTCGTGATGCAGTCTGCACTTGTTTATCCATTAAACCAGCAAACTTCAAAACTACTTATGATTATTAATTTATAAATGAAGACGGGTCGAAAGAAATATATATTTATATTTCGAAAACTATTTTTTTAATTATTTAAAAATTAATAATTGTGAAGATATTGATTAAGCCACTAGATGGCACTACATTATAAGTCAGTGATATTTAAAGGACATTGTTCCAGAATCAGTAAAGTAACAGCGTACAGAATAAACAGTTTTAATCGAGAATAAAACAACAAATTCTCATTCCGTTCATCTAAAAGACAGTGGACGGTGTGCACATGTCGTTAAGTTTGACAGAGTTTGAGTTATTGCTGTGAATAAACGAACAACTAGACAAGCTGACGTATGTCGTTTGTATTATGTCGCCGTCTGGTGGCCATTTCAATGAACTACAGTTTGAAAAAATATTTTGCAAATAAAGACATGTTGAGGCTGAAAAGTCAACGCTGGAATATAACTACTAATACCTAAACAAACTACTTGCATTGAAAGTTTGCAAACACTGAGCATAGAAAAATAATCTGACAGACATCAGACGATTTAAAAAAATAGCAAGATGGCAACATTTATCATGGATATGTATCATTGCGTTTTACTTTATTTTTTATTTAATTTGAAAACATTCAGAGTTAAACATGATTGTTTAAATTGAAACTTTATTAGATATACAAAATGAGAGAGACATAAAATGATAAATTGTGATTTAGCAAAGATGAAGGAGAAGAATAGCAGGCAGGAGACAAGAGTGATGATAGAATAAAATGAGCAGTTTAGTGCATAGTTGAGTATAAATGTTCACTCTGATTTCATCTGACTTTAGATAAATTCAACAGGTGCTATTAAATTAAGCATAGACAACAAGTTTAACTATAAAAAAACTGCTTCATAACATTGTCATGTGGAAACATTGATGTTAATACATGCTCTTATGTGTTTATTTGCAAAAGCAGATCATTCAGTTTCTAAAAATGTTCACAAATTATGTTTTCTACTGAGCATTGCAATTAATATCAATCAAACTGTTTTGATTAAGAAATAACTAAATAACTAAACTTTATAACACAATAATAACACGGTTTAAACAGCGTTATCGTTTTTTGCAAATAAACTCATATGTATATGTGATCAAAAGTTTAAACAACTATAAAGTCAAATAAAACGACTGTATAATATGCTGTTTGAACATTATCCCGCTTACTTATTACACGGCTACTTGCCACATGAGACCAAAAATTGGACATGAATTTTGATTTAGAAAGATTTGATTAGCTAATTTCTACCGAATGCAAACCTTTCCATGAGGCAAAGCTGTTTATTTTCATTTTTTAGGTAAGATACGACGTTCAAATGTCACAAACAAGCAAATTGGTTTAATCATTTGCTAACATAATGTCATATATTTTACTGCTGCTCCAAGTTACCATGTGTTATTATTTTTGAGAGGTTGTTATCTGGGAATAACGAACCTGCAAATGTCACGACTGAACAATGAGAATCAGGCATTCCAACCAGCCGTGTAATAAAAGAAAATAAATCACACAGACAGTCACATATATAGTATGATATACTGCACTGATGTCATGTATGATCAGGTGTAACACAGTGACTCAGAAGACAGAACTGGCACCTCATGAGAAGATCTGTGGGTTAAGTCTTGTTTTTTTGTGTTTTCTCTGTGCTGTTATAAGTTTCATCATTCTTTTTCTCTTCACACATCTGCCCACATGGGATAACTGTCATAGGTCTCTTGTGGATCAATCCTGATGAAACACAGTCAGATATCATTATAAAACACAACATACAACATCTCCACTGCAATTGTGCTGCATACTGAATAACAAGATACCTCAGTCTGTTTATGACTGACACAATAATAACATTGACATGCCATCATTATAGTCCATTAATTATTTGACTGGCTCAACTGATCTGAAAATCATTAAAATCTAAAACCTTAATAAAATCTGAATGAGTTTGATCCAAATTAATTTTCTATCTGATTGGAAAGCAACACTTCAAATCTAACACACAAATCTCTTGGTATCACCATTGAATTTCAAGGGATGGTTGTGGTGTTTTTGATTTAGGACCTTCAATAACTGAGACAAGATTTTTGCTGACTCTTCAAACAGGTGTAACTCTGTCATTTTAGTCCGATTCTAACAAATCATACATCATTTTGAATGTTTTGTAATAGAGAATGCCAAAAATAATACTCATAATGAAAAGAGAATATAGAAAATACTACATGAAACTGTTAAATAAACAGCACTAGACCAATTTACAGTAATCCCAACAAGTTATTAATATCAGAACATGGAAATAAATCATGAACACTCACATTAGTTTCTCCAGTTTATACTGCGGATCATCCTTTAGATCAGAGATCAGCTTCACTCCTTTAAATCCAAATTTATTATCAGACAGATCCAGATGTCTCAGGTGTGAGGCGTTTGATCTCAGAGCAACACAACCTTCATCTGTGATATTACACCTACTCAACCTGTAAAGCACAAAAACACACACTCAGTAACAAGCATACCATTAAATTGTTACAATAATATTCATCATCTTGTCTGAGATCATTTAAATGCTACGAGAACAACTTCATATTAATCTATTTCATTTAATTTGCATAACAAATATTGCATGATAAAGCTTTGAAAATCATCTAAACACACACTGTACACACTAAGTCACATCTGTTAAACTGATGTAAATGAAACAAACATGTGAATGTACAACTGTATCATGTCATGTGTGACTATCAGAGAGATGATCTTACTTCAGTGTTTCCAGTTTACAGAGAGGATTCTCCAGTACAGTAGAGATCTGCTTCACTTCTGAATCTCCTACATTATTCTCAGACAGATCCAGATATCTCAGGTGTGAGGGGTTTGATCTCAGAGCTGAAGTCAGAGCAACACAACCTTCAGCTTTGATATTACACTGACTCAACCTGTAGAGAACAATAACACACACTTCAGTCTCTCAGTTCACAACAGATAGACTTTCTTTTGTTAGTTTATAGATAGTTTAATGTTTTTAATTTAATTTAGGTGGATGTCCACGTTCAATAAAACATACTGATGACATCAAATCTAAAGGCATAAAATTGCAACATGATTGAACAGCTTTTATGACACATAACTTGAAACCCTGAGTGACGGATGATGTGCTCAAACAATAGTCCAAACACAACTTTCTTGCACCTTTCTGCCACACCTGTTATCTAAATGTTTGCAAATAATAGCTAAGCTTCATCATATTTTTTATAATCACAATTCCTGCATGATGAAGATGACTGTGTGCAATGATGTTTTTCCACGATTCTATGATGAAATAAGGGTTGTACCCTGCATTTCTTTCAAGAGGGAAGTGAGTTTTCTATTTTAAGTATTAGTATTATTACAGTTTCAGTTTGTTTTCTGATTAAATATGATTTATATACATTTATTATAAATGTTGATAATGATCCCAATACTATAGTAGTGAAGTGAAAGTGACCTATATGTCAGATATGGTGACCCATACCCGAAATGTGACCTATGCTTTTAACCCATCCAGTGAGTAGTGAACACACGCACAGCAAGTGGACACACTGGACTTTTGACGGATCATCGTAAAGACGCTCAAAGAGAGTAAAATTCTCGAAAAATAAACTCTCAGATCAACTATGGAGATGAACTTCATTTGTTTATATTTACTTAACAGGATTCCGTATACGCGAGTCCGTATCTAGTTAAATGGGCTCAATGCAGCCAGAAAACTCGCAAAATAGACTAAAAATAAGTCAAATAGCAGTGCGTCATCGATTGTCACTCACAAACAAGTAAAACGTCAAACACACTGTACACAAACACGCAGCTCAGTCTAATCCACCTGATAAACTGTATCGTCTGATCTGAACCATGTCAAGTCACAAAGAACAAGACATGAGTATAGTGTTTATACAATGTAAGACAAGAAAACTGACAGTATATTATTTGATTTGAGGAATATTTAGACTGAATTCAATATCTTCATTTGTTAAAGTCTAACTGTGTCGAGTGAGTTTCATGTAAACAGATGTTAATGTGTTCAAGTGATGTGAAAGTCTCCTGTTTGACATCATTATCAGAACTTCAGTATGATGTTATTTAGGAACTAAATTCACAACAATAGAAGAATAGAAAACACTTCATATAACATTACCTCAGTATCTCCAGTTTACAGAGAGGATTCTCCAGTACAGTAGAGATCAGCTTCACTCCTGAATCTTCTACATTATTCAGAGACAGATTGAGTTCTGTCAGGTGTGAGGGGTTTGAACTCAGAGCTGAAGTCAGAGCAACACAACCTTCATCTGTGATATTACACCTCCACAACCTGTAGAGAACAATAACACACACTTCAGTCTCACACTTCAGCAATAATGACAGATGACAGAAAGAGTTTTTGTGTTAGCCGACAGCTTCATTCAAACAGTAAACGCTCATAAATAAACTCTCAGAGCAACTCTGGAGATGAAAGTCATTTGTTCATTTCCTCAAAGAGTGCAGACCCAGATAAATCCTCGACCATCAGTCGTGTTGTTTGTTTAACTGTGCACATAATTCACTCAGACACGCAGAACATCCAGATGACGTTAAATAACAGGATTCCACTCCGCATCTATAAAGCATCAGACGAAATTACGTTATAACATTTCGTCTCGTCTCGTTTCGGTCAACGAAAATGAAGAGTCATTTTAGCATAGTTTTTATTTAAACCAAATTTAGTCTCGTTTTTATTCGTCAACTATATTGCATTATAATTATAGTCATCATTACATGACCATCATTTACGTCGCGTCTCGTCTCGTTTTCCTCGCGTGATAAAGATTCGTTGACGACCATATTTCGTCATAATTTTCGTTGACGAGAGCAACACTAGCTATAGGAGATGATTTACTAATGCTGTGCTTACACTAGTGCGCATTCTTTTAAAAACGCAGAACTTTTGCCACGGTTACACCTAGCATCTACATTTCTCCAGAGTTTGTCGAACCCCAAAAACGGAAACGGCAGATCCGGTTTTAGTTGAAAAACTCAGGGGTTTTGTAAACCGAGACTTCAGAATATGCATGCGTGGTTGCACACATTCGCTCACTGATTGGTCGTCTGTATCATTGTGTTTGCTTCTCTGATTTGTTTAATCCGTCATATGAGCCCTAACACTACCTGAAGGCGACAATGACCAGCCTCGCAATGACCGTGGCCCTGTCCCAGATGGCACACTTGGTGACGTCAGGAAGTGCAGACCCATAGGGCACTAGGCACGAGTCCACAAGGGTACATGGGAGCCCATTTTGGGACAGACTTGAGGTTGTCACACAGGAAAGAGGAAGCAGTGCTTTCTAACGCTCATCGTCTGTGATGCCCCGCGTGAAGTCGACAGAAGACCGCATCGAGAGCACAAAGGCGCTCTAGAGCAGACTTCTGAGCACTAAAAGATGAATGGGAAAACGCAACTCAACGTGAAGTGCGGCATTTGGGACGCAGCCGTGTAAACAACAAACTTTTTGACTTCATGAATTGCTGCGTAAACTGATGGAGCCGGTGACATTACAGCAGAGAGAATCAAGAGCCGTATGCTTTTAAATCGCTCTCTCAGTACTGTCATATCATCCATCGATCGGTCCGCTTGGCGCCAGATGAAAAAAAAAAAGCCTTATAACATGGATTTCCTCAACTATCCACACGAATACTTCGTCGCTTTTCCTCGCCATCATGTTCATTTTGTACTGGCCGCCCGGTTTGTAACTAGAAACTGAAGTTGCGTCTGAAATCGCATTCTATGACAGTATGTACTGAATTTGAATAAGAACCTTCCTATGAACCATTAAAGCAGTAACTAATGTTCTTTGTAGTATGTGTGGGGGTAGTACGAATACATTTCTGACATACTGCATTACCCATGTTTTATGGTCATGTGACCCGTATACTTCTTGACCTATGATGTATTAACAACAACTTGTACGCTACCGTTAATAAAAAGTTTAGTTTTTATTTAGTAACGTGATATTCCTTTTTTGGGTACTTGCATTTGAAAACGGATATCCGCCTTATAGTTACACGCTATTTTTGTATAGTTCATTTTAAATTTGATGGTTGCTCGGCTCCTGTGGCATCATGGGATAGTGTCCATCCGATCCACTCTCACAAACCTCGGCTCAAGCAGAAAACCATCCAGCTATATCTCGCCTACTGTTTTTTCCATACTGAGGTTTCGGACATACTTCTCGTGACTCATACTCAGTTCACCTACTATACAGTAAGGAAGTAGGTGATTTCGAACACATCTCAACTGTCATCGACAACGAACTTGTATGCATGCCCAAATAACTGTTTACATTTGTGTGTGCATGCCCAGTGTAGTGTGCCTGAATGGTCATGTGACCTGTGTTTTCGGTAGTCTAGTGTAAATGTCGTTTTTTTCCAAAACGCATTTGGAACGGCAGTATAAACGAGGACCGTTTTCATTTTAAAACACTGTTTTTGTGGAACAATGGGCTTGTGTTAACAGCACTTGAGCCTCAGTACATGTGTGACTATCAGAGAGATGATCTTACTTCAGTGTCTCCAGTTTACAGAGAGGATTCTCCAGTACATCACAGATCAGCTTCACTCCTGAATCTCCTACATTATTATCAGACAGATCCAGATGTGTCAGGTGTGAGGGGTGTGATCTCAGAGCTGAAGTCAGAGCAACACAACCTTCATCTGTGATCTTACAGCTCCACAACCTGTAGATATCAATAACACACACTTCAGTCTCACACTTCAGCAATAATGACATTATTAAATAAACATTAGGGGTGTGTGATATTGTCAAAAAAGATCTCTAGATATATTTCTGAAATTTTGCAGATAACGAAGGCGGCGATATTTTGCTTTTTTTAAGAGATTGCAATAGGACTCGTTTTGTTACTGTGATTTGATTGTTGATATCATTAATGAAAACAACAGATTTATAAAGATTCTATCATCAAACTCTCATAATTTACTCACCCTCAAGTCATTTTATACCTGTCTGACTTTCTAAGAACGCTGGTGACCAGACAACATTGAACCCTATTAACTAAAAACCACAGAGACATTTCTCTAAAAATCTTGTCAGTCATAAACAGGTTTTCAACAACAAGCGTAAATAAATGATTTTAGAATAAATAAAATTTGAATGAACAGAAATGATGATATTTTTGAGTGAACTATCCCTTTAAGGAAAAAGGTCTTTAAATGGAAACATTGAAGTAGAAACACAAAACAGCATGACATCATAATACAAAAGTACCAAAAGCAAACTTGTGTGGGATGGTTATGTTTTAGAGTCGAAGGGCTTTCTGCTTTGAGCCTGAATGTTCCTCATCAGAGCTGTGGATTGCGGCTTTGAAATAAAGTCTATATGGATTAATTCTTTTGAACGGACATTATTCATCAGGAAAACAATAAATAACTCCTCCAGTAACATCATTCGCTGTACGCTGAGTGTTCACACGCACGAGCACCGCTGCACCCAAGCAGACACTGAACTGACAGAGTGATCGGCTAAAATATTAAAGGAGTAGTTCAGGAGTAGAGTCTGTCATCATTTACACACCTCTTGTCATTTCAACCCTGTATGACTTTCTGTCTTCTGCAGAACACAAATGAAAATATTTTGAAAAATGTTGATTAAACAACACCACAGCCCCCCATTCACTTCTATAGTAACCAATGCAAGTGAAAAGGGGGGCTGTTAACAACATTCTTCAAAATATCTTCCTTTTTGTAACGCGGAAGAAAGAAAGTAACACAGGTTTGAAATGACAAGAGGTGAGTAAATGATGAGAGATTTTTTATTTTGAAGAACATAAGACTACGTCATATGCTGTCACTGTCAGATGCAGAGAAATTAATTCATGCATTCATGACATCAAGACTAGATTACTGTAATGCACTTTTAGGTGGTTGCCCTGCAGCTCTATTACAAAAACTGCAACTGGTTCAAAACGCGGCAGCTCGAGTTCTGACACGTACAAAAAAGTATGAGCATATAACCCCGGTTCTGTCAACCTTGCACTGGTTACCTATAAAGCATCGCATTAACTTTAAGATCTTGCTTATTACATATAAAGCCCTACATGGTCTAGCGCCGCAGTATTTAAATGAACTTCTATTGTATTACAGATCTCCACGTGCATTACGCTCTCATGCGTCCTGTCAGTTGGTAATACGTAGAAATTCAAAATCAAGTGCAGGTGGTAGATCTGTTTCTTATCTAGCTCCTAAACTTTGGAATATTCTTCCCTGCACTGTCCGGGAGGCAGACACACTCTGTCAGTTTAAATCTAGACTAAAGATGCATCTTTTTAATCTTGCATACACTACACTTCCATAAAATGAATCCTCAGAGGATTTAGGCTGCATTATTTAGATCAACCGGAACCAGGAACACACCCAAAAACAAATGATGTACTTGTTGCATCAAAGAGTGCAGAACAGTACTCTACTCTCAGCCAGTCTTGTCTCTTTGTTCCAAGGTTACCGCAGGATGCAGTTCATGCCCAGGCCTGATGGCAGAGCTGAGAATGGGAAGCGATGACCTGACAAGAGCCGAGATGATAGAGCCGGATAAAGGACGCGGCAACTTGGATTTTCCTACAACATTTCAAATGCTATTAGATTGTTAATGATAATCTTAAATCTATCATTTACCTTTATTTTTTTCATTTATTTTTTACTACTATTTTTACTAATGCTGTGCTTACACTGGTGCGCTTTCTTTTAAAAAACGCAGAACTTTTGCCACGGTTACACCTAGCATCTACATTTCTCCAGAGTTTTTCTAACCCCAAAAACAGAAACTGCAGATCCAGTTTTAGTTGAAAAACTGTAAACAGAGACTTCAGAATATGCAGGCGTGGTTAAACACATTCGCTCACTGATTGGTCGTCTGTATCATTGTGTTTGCTTCTCTGATTTGTTTAATCCGTCATATGAGCCATAACACTACCTGAAGGCGACAATGACCAGCCTCGCAATGACCGGCACTATGCACGAGTCCACAAGGGTACATGGGAGCGCATTTTGGGGCAGACTTGAGGTTCACACACTGGAAAGAGGAAGCAGTGCTTTCTAATCGCTCTCACGGTACTTTGATGTCATATGCTGATCGTCTGTGATGCCCCACGTGAAGTCGACAGAAGACCGCATCGAGAGAACAAAGGCAGCGCTCGCTAGCAGACTTCTGAGTGCTAAAAAGATGAATGGGACACCGCAACTCCACGTGAAGTGCGGCATTTGGGACGCAGCCGTGTTAACAACAGACTGAGGTTTCGGACATACTACTCTTGGCTCATACTCAATTCACCTACTATACAGTAAGGAAGTAGGCGATTTCGAACACATGGCAACTGTCATTGACAACCAACTTGTATGCATGCCCATATAACTGTATACTTTTGTGTGTGCATGCCCAGTGTAGTGTTCCTGAATGGTCATGTGACCTGTGTTTTCAGAAGTATAGTGTAAACTTATTTTTTTCCCGAAACGCATTTGGAAAGGCCGTATAAACGAGGACCGTTTTCATTTTAAAACACTGTTTTTGTGGAACAACGGGCTAGTGTTAACAGCACCTGAGCCTCAGTACATGTGTGACTATCAGAGAGATGATCTTACACCAGTGTCTCCAGTTTACAGAGAGGATTCTCCAGTACATCACAGATCAGCTTCACTCCTGAATCTCCTACATTATTATCAGACAGATTCAGTTCTCTCAGGTGTGAGGGGTTTGATCTCAGAGCTGAAGTCAGAGCAACACAACCTTCATCTGTGATCTTACACTTCCTCAAGCTGTAGAGAACAAAAAACACACACTTCAGTCTCACACTTCAGCAATAATGACATTATTAAATAAACATTAGGGGTGTGTGATATTGTCAAAAAAGATCTCTAGATATATTTCTGAAATTTTGCAGATAACGGAGGCGGCGATATTTCACATTTTTTCAGAGATTGCAATCGTACTCGCTTTGTTACTGTGATTTGATTGTTGATATCATTAATGAAAACAACAGATTTATAAAGATTCTCTCATCAAACTGTCATCATTTATTCACACTCATGTCATTTTATACCTGTCTGACTTTCTAACTTCTTCAGATCTTAGAAGAAGATATTTGAAAGAACGCTGGTAACCAAACAACATTGAACCCTATTAACTTTAAACCACGGAGACATTTTTCAAAAAATCTTGTCAGTCATAAACAGGTTTTCAACAACAAGCGTAAATAAATGATGTTAGAATAAATAAAATTTGAATGAACAGAAATGATGATATTTTTGAGTGAACTATCCCTTTAAGGAAAAAGGTCTTTAAATGGAAACATTGAAGTAGAAACACAAAACAGCATGACATCATAACACAAAAGTACCAAAAGCAAACTTGTGTGGGATGGTTATGTTTTAGAGTCGAACGGCTTTCTGCTTTGAGCCTGAATGTTCCTCATTAGAGCTGTGGATTGCGGCTTTGAAATCGAGTCTATATGGATTTACTCTTTTGAAGTGACAGTATTCATCAGGAAAACAATAAAATAAGATCTGAAAAGCTTGGTTTCACTCCACATGTTAATCAGTAAGTCTTGGGCACCTCTGAAACTGATGTCCATTCACCAGGAATGAGGAACACTGACAGGTCAAAGTGTTTTAAACATGAGCTGACCCAGTCTCTATCATCTCTATCTGCCCCTTGTCAAAGTCACTCAGATATTTTCATCAACTTATTATTCTGCTTCCAACACATGAACTTCAAGCACTGACTGATCGCTTGATGTCTGAATTTAATAGACAGTTAACAGTTTGATTTATTTATATTTTAAGAAGAAACACTGCTGCACATGAATGAATGTTGTGTGATGAGTGTTGTGTGACTATCAGAGAGATGATCTTACTCCAGTGTCTCCAGTTTACAGAGAGGATTCTCCAGTACATCACAGATCTGCTTCACTACTGAATCTCCTTGAGTCTGATCTGATGTCAGAGCAACACAATCTTCTTCTGTGATTGTGATCTTATAGCAGTTCAACCTGTAGAGAACAATAACACACACTTCAGTCTCTCACTTCAGCAGGAAAGTCATCCATCCATCCATTTTCTACCGCTTTATCCGAACTACCTCGGGTCACGGGGAGCCTGCGCCTATCTCAGGAGTCATCGGGCATCAAGGCCAGGAAAGTCATTATTAAATAAATATGTTACTGTACGTAAATGAAAATCATCTTTTTATGTGAAGTGACATAAATGTTATTCTCATCTTCAAATTACTAGAAAAACTTTTGTATTATGTTGTTTAAACATGCGATTATTTTACTTAAACATCTATCTATAAAAACTGAAAATAGTTGTGAAATTGTCTGTTATTTTCCAGGGCTGTAGATGATGATTTTCTAAGACTCAGTACATGTGTGACTATCAGGGAGATGATCTTACTTCAGTGTCTTCAGTTTACAGGGAAGATTCTCCAGTACAGCAGAGATCAGCTTCACTTCTGAATCTCCTAGTTGAACCTTTGACAGATTCAGTTCTCTCAGGTGTGAGCGTTTTGATCTCAGAGCTGAAGTCAGAGCAACACAACCTTCATCTGTGATATTACAATCACATAACCTGTAGAGAAATGAAGAAAAGTCTTGAGGACTTGGGTCATTTACACATTAATAGAGTAACATGATCTTCTTCATCTAGACACTTAACACAGAAAACACTGAACACTAAACTTTGTTTGACATCTGCACCATTGAAGATTTGTGAGACTTTTCTTCATGAATAATGTTTTAAGTGACTGTTAACACTTACTGAACTGATCTGGATTCATGAATCACAGGCAGCAGATTCTTAATAACTTTCTCTGCTTCAGCTTTGTTTCCTCCTTGAACATATTCATAGAGTTTAAACTCATTCAGCTCTTGTTCTGATGTCAACAACACAAAAACAACAGCTGACCACTGAGATGAAGAGAGTTTGGTTTGACTTATTGTTCTTGATTTCAGATGATGTTGGATTTCCTCCACTAGTGAATGATCACCCAGTTCATTCAGACAGTGAAACAGATTGATGGATTTCTCTGGAGAGCGAGTGCTCCTGATCTTCTTCTTGATATACTCGACTGTTTTCTCAGTTCTGTGAGAGCTTCTTACTGTCTGTGTCATCAGAACTCGTAGAAGATTCTGATTAGACTCCAGAGACAAACCCAGAAGAAAACGAAGAAAAAGATCCAGATGTCCATTTTTACTCTGTAGAGACTCATCCACAGCTCTCTGATGCAGATCAGATATTGAGGTCTCTGTTTGAGTTGGTTTTCTGGCTTTTTTAAACACGTTTCTCATGCTTTTTGTAAAGGAGAGGTGAACATACAGAGCTGCGAGATGTTCTTGTATGGTCAGATGAACAAAGCTGTAAACTTTCCGCTGATACAAGCCAAACTCCTCTCTGAAGATCTGAGTGCACAATCCTGAGTACACTGATGCTTCTGCTACATCAATGCCACACTCTCTCAGGTCCTCATCATAGAAGATCAGATTCCCTTTCACAAGCTGCTCAAAAGCCAGTTTGCCCAGTTTGAAGATCATCTCTTCATCATTCTTCACTTTCTTCTCATAGTCCTTCTGATGTTTGATGTTTGTCTGAATGATCAGGAAGCGTGTGTACATTTGAGTGAGAGTCTTGGGGATCTCTCCTTCACTCTCTGCTTCACTCAACATTCTCTCTAGAACAGTGGCTGAAATCCAGCAGAACACTGGGATGTGACACATGATGTAGAGGCTCCTGGATGACTTCAGGTGTGAGATGATTCTGTTGTTCAGACTCTCATCACTGATTCTCTTGCTGAAGTATTCCTCCTTCTGTTTGTCAGTGAAGCCTCGTACCTCTGTGACTCGATCAACACACTCAGAGGGGATGAGATCAGCTGCTGCTGGTCTGGAGGTGATCCAGATGAGAGCAGAGGGAAGCAGATTCCCCTTCATGAGGTTTGTCAAGATCACGTCCACTGAGGCTGATTCACTGACATCACACAACCTCACACTGCTGTGAAAATCCAGAGACACACGACACTCATCCAAACCATCAATGATGAACAACACTTTATATTCACCGCTGGAGATTTCCATTTCTTTTGTCTCTGGGAAGAAAAGATGAAGAAGATCTAAAAGACTGAGTGTTTGGTTCTTCATCAGGTTGATCTCTCTGAAAGGAAGTGGAAATATGAGGTGGACGTCCTGATTCTCTTTCCCTTCAGCCCAGTCCAGAATGAACTTCTGCACAGAGACTGTTTTTCCAATGCCAGCGACTCCCTTTGTCAGCACACGTCTGATGGGTTGGTCTTGTGCAGGTAAAGCTTTAAAGATGTCGTTGCATTTGATTGGTGTGTCCTCTGTTGCTGTTCTCCTGGATTGTGTCTCAATCTGTCTCACCTCATGTTCATTACTGATCTCTCCACTTTCACTCTCTGTGATGTAGAGCTCTGTGTAGATCTCATTCAGCAGTGTTGGGTTTCTCTCTTGTGATATTCCCTCACACAAACACTGAAACTTCTTCCTCATATTTGATATGAATGTCTTGAGGAGTTCAGACTCATGGTTGTAATATTAAAACACAAAATTAAAAAGCAAATGTGCAGAGAATTTGGATCACTGACACAAACATTATTAGGTTTATTAAATGTGTCAGTTATTTACTGTAAAAGGTTTTTAATTATTGTGTCTTGATATTTGAAAGGGAAATAAATAAGTGTGGAGGAAAAGGAAATATAATTTGTCTATTTTTAAATGCTCCCTACAGTATATAGACTTTCTGCCAAAGCTAAGACACTTTCTATATTTTATCTCCCTTTTTATTTACAATAAATCTCTCAAGTGATGCTTACGGTGTCTGTTTCTGATCACTTAGATAAACATTTAGAAGAAGATATTTGTTATCATTACAGTAATTCTTCCTCAGTAGCAAGTTTAAAATTAATCCCTAACTGAGAGTTAAATCTGAGTTTAAGTAATGGAACAACAGAATTAAAGTTAATCTAGGTCAAATTGAAACCTGGTTTCGAAGATTGAAATGTCTCCATAAATATATTAAAACAAGGTTTAAAGTTTGGAGCAACAGAATTATTAAAGTAATACTTCACCCAAAAATTAAAATTCTGTCATAATTTACTCACCTAGGAGTTGTTCCAAGATATTTGGATGAATGGTTATAACCAGATTTAGACCCCATTGATTACCATAGCAGGAAAAAATACAATACAATGGTGGTCCAAAGTGCCTCAGAGCTGTTCGCTGTCCAACATTATTACAAATATACTCCTTTGTGTTCAACAGGAAAAAAAAGGATAAGGTAATTTTTCCTACTATGATAGTCAATGGGGGGATCTGTTTGGTTATAAGCATTTTTTCAAATATCTTTCTCTGTGCTCATCCGAAAAAAAGTCGTTCATGCAGAACAGCTCAAAGGCGAGTAGATGATGACAGAATTTTCATTTTTGGTGAAGTATCCCTTTAAGTAAACATTGATTTAATCTAGATTATCTTTAAAACAGTAATAAATAAATTCTGCTATATATCTGTCAAGTTAAAAATAAAAGGATTAATGATGCCTAATTAATGACTTATTTTCACAGCCTTCTTTGGTCATATTTACCAAGGGTATGAATAAGTTTGAGCACAACTGTTAATACAAGAAAACGTAAGTGAACCATTGTCATTTTCCTGGTTTTCTGCTTAATGTGGTCATGAAATGTGATCTGATCTTCACCCAAATCACAAATGTCAACAAACACAAGGCGTGACGAGAGCCGTGAGGCGGGGCCGGTGGCGTGATTGATAGTTTGAATCAGTTGTGCGCACAACGGTGCCGCATATCTCACAGAGGAAATCAGGAGCATAATAGGACGAGCGACGGGACTGCTGAGGAGAGGACCGGGCCCGGACATGTGTTTAGTTTATATTTATGTTCTTGTGGCCGGCAGTCGACTGTGAGGTGGCTGCCGGCATTTTACTTCAGTGTTTTTGTTTGTTTATTTTTATTAAAGTGGTTTATTTAAATGTTCGCCGGTTCCCGCCTCCTTCCTTCCTTTGAACCTTATTACATTGTGCCATTCACAGGCAGTATTAGCCATGCTTGGCAAAAAAAGAGTTCTTCATATGCTGGAAAAGGTAATTTCAAAGACTTTAGATATTCATCAGTCCACAGTTAGACAAAATGGATACGATATGGTACTGTGGCTACTCTCTATAGAAGTAGGTGAGCATCCAAAATGACTCCAGGACCTTTCTGCTGGTCTACAGGAAGTGCTTGCTTCAGGTAATTGCTGCCAAAGGTGGTTCAAAAACACCAAAGGTGGTTCAACCAGTGATTAAAGCACTGCTTCACTTTTTCCACCATAACTTTGTATGTTTAATGGGTGTGCTCCATAAAGACATGAAGAAGATCTTGACTGTTTGTGTTGGATCAGTTTAGAGATATTGTGTTTGTTGATATTTGTGACTTTGGTGAAGGTTAGATCTCATATCACGACCAATTTAAGCAGGAAAACCTGAAATGGTTCACTTTTATTGTTGTCTGAATGTGTAAATGTAAACATTTAAAGATAATATCATTACAAAGAATTCATGACTTTACAAGAGACATGTCATTGTTTTTACAAATGCACTCTAGAAGGAAAACTTAAATTATATTCATATAATTTATATAAATGTCTTACCGGACAGCAGGCGATGCATCATCACTCTTAAATTTTTTGAGAGGATTCATATACATTTCACCCTTTATTTCTAGATGTGATCTCTTCTGACGAAATGAACTATAACACACAACAGATAACAGTTCAAATGGTCCATTAGTTTTAACAGTACTATTTTTACAAAAGCATCCCATTATAAATTATTTCATAATAATCTTGTAATTTATAGGAAATGTTATACCTGAGATCAGGTGCTGTGTCATCATTCTTAAATACAACTGGTGGATTCATAGAGCGGTTACTCTTCATAGACACACAGCTGAACTCTGTATCTGATCTCTTTTGATGAAATGAACTATAACACAACAGATTACTGTTAAAGTTCCAGAGATTGAAATCTAGCGCCAATGTTGCAAATTACATCCAACTGCGCAGTCCACCCCTCCCCATCGAAACACCACATCGGCTGACAGAACATGGCGAATAACATGCAAGGGGACCCGTTTTGTATGTAGAAAGAATCTTAGGTAATAAAAACATAACTCTTCATTGTGTAAGCTATTTATACACCTCTGAAGACATAGTTATGTATATTATATTATATGACATTTCTATCAATAGATCACCCCAAAATTACACACTGGACCTTTAAAATGGTGATTTAATTTTCACAATGTTATTTTAACAAATACAACCTAGCATAAAATATTTATAAAAAAATGTTATACCTGAGATCAGGCGCTGTATCGTCATTTTTAAAAACTACTGGTGGATTCATAGAGCGGTCACTCTTCATAGACACACAGCTGAAGTCTGGATGTGATCTCTTATGATGATCTGAACTACAACACACAGCAGATTACTGTTAAAATGCTCTTTTAATTTGTGAAAAGCAAAAATATGAATTGTTTAGAGTGCTTTTACAAATGTGTCTGAACTGATAATATTTCATAGGTGTGGAGTGTGTGCTCAAGGATTTTTTCTGAAACTGTGGAACTGAAAGACGTCATTTTAACATATTTGTTTGAACACGTTTGAACAAACTGTTTAAATGTAAAGACAAAAATTCACAAGAAAAATGTCGCATAGCATTTTTACAAATGCATCCCACTAAAAAATGTTCAATTATAATCTAATAATTTATAAAATGATATACCTGACAGCAGGCGATATATTATGATTCTTAAATACAATTGGTGGATTCATAGAGCGGTCACTCTTCATAGACACACAGCTGAACTCTGGATCTGATCTTTGCTGATGAAATAAACTATAACACAAAACAGATTACAGTTAAATGCTCTTTTTCTTTTCTAAAATTTCTAAAATGCTAATATAAAATTTGTATATTGTTATGAGTGCTTTTAAAAATCTGTCTGTTTGTTAGTGGTAACGTTTCATAGATGTGTCTCTTAGTTTAAGCAAACTGTGGGTAAATGTATATACAAACATTCACAAGAGCAATGTAATTGTTTCAACAAATTACATTCCAGTATAAAATATTTAATTATAATCATGTCATTTACAAGAAATTTTGTACCTGAGATCCGGTTCTGTGTCATCATTCTTAAATACTACTGGTGGATTCATAGAGCGGTTACTCTTCATAGACACACAGCTAAACTCTGGATCTGATCTCATCTGATGAACAGAACTATAACACAACAGATTACTGTTAAAATGCTCTTTCAATTTATACATTGCTAATACAAATGCATTTTATCTGTATAGTACTTTTACAAATGTGTCTGTGTGAACTGGTAATATTTCATAGATTCATCTGATTTAGATTTAAATTAAACTTTTATTTACTAAATATACAACTCCAGGAAAGTTTGATCTGTTACAGATTGCTGTATTACTGGATTTTAATTACTGTATTTCACAAATAACATCTATCAAGAAACCCGCAGACGTGGGATTTTGTATTTTTCCTCATAACAGCAGTAACCACTTAAAAGGCTTTCAGACGCCCTGACCTGTACATTAAGAAAGATCACAGCTCCATCAATGAATGGCTTTATAGTGAAGAATGGCTGTCTCCACTGGAAGATATACTATACAAGTATTATTTCTTTACCTAAGAAAATATACCATTGTTTAAATATAGTCACAATCGACTTTAATTCCCTATTGTGATGTGTATTTCTCATTAATAAAGAATACTGAAAGATAAAAATAGTGGGTGTGGCTTATTCTTTTCAACTATGAAAGGACTGAATCTAAAACAGTGAAACTTTCTTTCAACAGATGTTCTGCCCAAGTTGTCAAACCGACATCATCATCAAAGAAGATGACTATTTCAAAGCAGAAGTTCATTTTCAGATTTTGATGAAAATTTTTTGAAGTAAATTTTTCGTGGATTGACTTGCTTTTATACGTAAATCCTGGAGAGACTGGTCAGGGGACTGTAACAGGTAACTCAAAGAAACCCGATAGCAGGTTATTCTTATTGGTGGGCACAGATTCATTTTTTTAATCTAGATTAATCTCACTGTAATCATGGAATTAATCTAGATTGATCTAGATTAAAATGGCTCATTTGAATTCTGAAGAAGGCATTCAGAATATGTTTGCTACCCAAGTAATGACTAAAAGTAAGTCATTAAAAACGCGTTTCTCAAGCCAGGTGGCGCATTAGACCAGGGGCTCATCTCCCGTTTCCAAAATGCATCACAAACTGCTTGAGAAAACTGTTGTACTATGATAATTGGTGATGAAAATAAATTATGTTCAATAAGATGCACTTGTGTTTACATCCGCATTAGCTAAGGGTTGCTTTGCGTTTAGGTGGTACTTGAGACTGGAAGAACTCCTACAGTAAACCAATTCCGCATTGCACAAGGTGCAAACAACCTTAGTCTTGTCGAGGTTTCCATTGGGAAGCTTCTTAAAATAAATTTTCCCTGAAGCAAACCCGGCGGCTTCATAGCTGCATCCATGTTAGCACGGCATGTCAGCATTTGCCCAGGGCCGGCCCAGCATGATGGGGCAGAATCATGCCAGATTTTTACTTGCCCGACCAAAAATATATACAGCATCACCCTCAGGGCTGTATAGTGCGAAAAATATGTTGAATAATAAGAATAAGTGCATTAGACAGAGCTGCGTGTTTGTGTGAAGTGCTTGTTTGCGACATTAATCAATGGCGCACAGCGCAGTCCATATAACTAAATACTGACCAGCGCATGGTCGAGGATTTGTCTGCGTCTGCACAGTATGAGGATATAGAACACATAAGGTGCATCCAAAATCACTAACTTGTGCACTATTCTACAACATTTTGTAGTATAAATAGTGCGAGAAGTGCGTTCACATAAAAAATTGAATTGATAAATAAAAGTGCACTTGAAGTACTCGGATGAACCCCTTCTTTTACCAAAATATGAAAAGTGGAACTGTGGACACTTCTCACACTCAAGAGTCACAGTTTTACATACGTAGCAGAAGGAAGGCGGGGTTATTGTTGCTCGAGCAAAACTCTCCTGCAGAGTGATAATGCTTCAGTCTGATGATGACTAAATGAATGCTGGGCAAAACAGATGAAAACTACATTAAATGTACATTGTACAAGTTGATTTTCATCCACAGGCATTGTGCCGTAAATTTGACGTCATTTGCACTCGTACTGGAAAATAGATATACTTCCAGTTAGTATAAAACCGTTAAGTGTTCCATTAGGGACGATACTTCCCTTAAAAAATGAATACACTACATGGTTGAGTCCATAGTGCATAGTTTAAATGCATAGTATGCCATTTGGAATACAGCTATAACCTTCATCTCTAGAGTTGCTCTCAGAGTTTATTTCACAAGTATTTTATTGTTTGAGTGAAGCTATCGCCAAACACACTAAAACTCAATCGTCTATCCGACAACCTGTCAAAATGAAAGTCCAGTTAACTTAGACACTATTTTGTCATCTGAGTGTTCATTGACAATTGAAATGAAATATATTTTTTTTCTTCGGACAAGTCGTTTTTTTACTTCCAAAGGACAACCACATCCCATTTACTGCCATAGGGAAAATAAATACTAACGTTAAATAAAAACCAGGGATGAGATCTGTTTTATTTAACATTCTTCCAAATATCTTCCTTTGTGTTTAGCAAAACAAATTCCATTTAATACAGGTATGGAACAATCTGAGGGCAAGTAAATTACAGAATTTTCATTTTTGGGTGAACTATCCCTTTAAGAGACAGAAAGAGCTGTAGCACCAGTAAAACTGCTTATCCAAGTAAAGAGAGACAGAGTTACAGTAATTAAAACCTTATAGCATTTGTCACATATATATGATCACTTGAGATCTGTCATATTCAGTCATGTTAATGCAAATATTCATACTTACTTGTAGACATTAACATTAAGATAAATAATAATTAAACTATTGCATGAGGGTCATTCTACAAGTCTGTAGCTACTGTCTGTGAACACACAGACAGTTTTTATATCCTAACGGCCCACCACTATTTTTTTGTTGAGAAAAATAAATTAAAAACATCTATTATTTTCATAGATTTTATCATGAGTACCTGGGCTGTGGAGAAGAATCTCCATCCGTAGATGTCTGTATGTTGCTCATAATGGAGCTTCATATGCAGATTGGGAGAATCACATCCACTGATTCTGCATATTGACAGACAAACTGATTTAGACACATTATAAAACGTCACAAACACAAAATTACAGTTATCAAACTTCCTGTAGGAGCCATCTGATGAGGTGACCGTCATGTGATGAAGGGAAAGGGGGTGTGTCATTAATTATGTCATGTGGTGGTACAGTGATGAAAATAAGTATTTAAACACCCTGCAATTTTGCATGTTCTCCCACTTAGAAATCATGGAGGGGTCTGAAATTGTCATCGTAGGTTTATGTCCACTGTGAGAGACATTGTGAGTAATTGTTAAAGGGTGCCAGCCGTGCGCACACCGGGCTCGAATCCTGTGGGAGATTGGGAGCATAAAAGGAACGAGCGACCGGACCGTCGAAGAGAGAGGACCGGGCCCGAACTTGTGTTTGTATTAGTGTTGTCACGATACTGGAATTTCTAACTTCGATACGATACCTTGAAAAATATCGATACTCGATACCATTTTCGATAGAACAGAGAAAAAACCGCCACAACATTAAGGTGGTAATTTTTTTTTGTATTATTATTTAAAGATAAATATAACATGTATAATGTATTATAAAGAGTTATTAAAGGTTGAAATGCATTATAATTCTTCATAATGTGTGTTGTAACGCATTATGTACTGATGCAGGTCGGGTCTCATCATATTTCTGGTGCTACAAGAGAATGCTAAACTTTAATAAACATTTTTTTTTGACCACACTTTTAAAATGAACTGAACTATGTAACTAATCTGAGAACTTAAGTTAATGGTAATAGATATTTGTTACATGAATAAACAATGAAAAATACTGCCTAAACATGTATTAATCTTAGTAAAAAGTTAATTTAAACTAACATTTACTAATACATGTACTAATTAAAATCCAAAGTTCTATCTGTTAATATTTTTTTTCATTGGACCAGAGCAAACATGATCCGTTGTACTTTATTACATACTGTCATCAAAGATTAAAACATACTGTAGCAAATGCATTGCTCATCGTTCATAAACGCTGGTTAATACATAACATTATTTGATGAACATATTTAAATGCCGGATTCACATATCACCGAACCACACACGGAAACTTGCGTGCATCACCCCCGATAACAATGCTCACTGGATCGACATGAAGACAAATTACAGAATTGAAGTAATCCTTTTTTTAATTAAGTTAATTTACATTTGACCACAGTTAAAGTATTTAAAGATTCACAGTTAAAGATTCCTCAGTCGGACTTTACGAATTACGGTGAAAAACGAGACAACACTCATATTGCTATATTAGAGGTGTTAGCGCCTTTTGTTAGCACTGCTCTGTAGCGACTCTTGCATATTGGCTTGTTTGTGTCCTTCTGCTTTCCATGTTCATTTGCTTCGTATCCAAAATAATTCCATATAGCACTCCTGCTGTGTTCTTTACCAATCAAAGCCGGTTGCGGAGGCGCCGCACACGCCATATTTATATTCACTTCACTTTTGCTATTTAACCAGAGCGAATGAGACGAGACACGTGACAGGCACTGCGGTCACGTGTGCTTAGGCCTGTCGCGATTTTCGATAAATCGATTAATCGCACGATAAAAAAAATGAACTCGATAATTTTTCCGGCCGCGATAATTTCATTTGCATACTTGTTTGATATCCGCGACTGAATGACAACTCTCGTTTCCTTAGCATAGGAGAAGTGAACCCTCTTGTCAGTTGCATTGACTTTGTGTGGGAAGGCGGGAGTGTTTGAGGCGACTGCAGAGAAGAGCGAAAAGACGAGACCAGTGTTGCCAGGTACGCGGTTTTCCCGCACAATTGGGCTATTTTGAGAATGCAATTGCGGGAAAAATTATGGAGCCGCGGGTTGCGGATTTTTGGGCTACTTTCATAATGTTCCGCGGCCGCCAAAATGTTTATTTATATTCTAAGGATAAATGTTAATTGATGAGTTTCTTAATGTATATTCACACTCCGAATGAATACCTGGCAACTCAAGGATCGGCCCGGTCTTAAAAGTGTGGAGAACGAGTCTGACAGGCAGGCTACAGTACAGAGAGGAACGCGAGATCAGCTCAACCAAAGAGGAAGTTATCGGTGGTATTAGACACAGTGCATCCGAATTATGTTTTAACCAATATTTCATCAGGTGAATGTCACGTTGCACAATGAAAGAAATCACTCGTGAGTGTACAACACTTGATTCTCCCGGCTGCCAAATATCACGTTTGATCAGCGCTATACGTAGTTTACAACAACTAAAACATTGACGTGCTTGTACACATTTTACTTTATGCAATAAATGTATCCATGTGTATTTCTTAAGCAAGTTTCTGCATTTCTTACGAAGAGAAAACATGTTTCTCGTCCATTTACGTGCACGTGGGATATTTTTAAAGGGCACATGCACCTAAAACACAATCATCCGTTGCAGTTTTCCCAGATAAGAAAAAAAAGCTACAACAGACGGGAAGACGTGCACCATAACTGGGGCATTTAGTCGACAAACAAAGTACAAACAGGACAGTGCAAAATGGTGTGCACTCACCGACAGTGTAGTTCGCTTGATTGCTAAAGAGATGCTGCACTTTAGTATCGTTATGACATTATCATTATTCTAGATGAAAATGGTCTCAGATCGACAATATTATCGTTTATCGCGATAATTTCTTGGACAATTTATCGTCCAGCAAAATTTGTTATCGTGACAGGCCAACGTGTGCTGTTTGTCAATGCGCCTTTGGAGATAAGTGAAAGTGACAGCTCGGCTAGGATCGGTGTATCGATACTTCGGGAAATTAGTATTGGTATCGTTCAGATATTTCAGTATCGATATTTATCGAAATATCGATATTTTTGACAACACTAGTTTGTATTTGTATTTATGTTTATGTTATTTCGCCGGCGGTCGTCCGTGAGGGGCCGCCGGCTGTTATTACTTTATTAAATGTTTATTTTATTGTCTTCCAGTTCTCGCCTCCTTCCTTCCCTTTTATTGAGATTTGTTACAACGAGTCACAAAGTTCCTCACTTTGTCTGCAGTTGTCACTCACTTGTCCAAGTAGAAAAATGAATTGACCAAAGGTAAAAATATATATTTAATTTGAATTCTCAGATTGGTCAAGTTTGCTTCCAAGCATTTTAACTAGTGTCCGCTTTAGCCGCCTGAATTTGGTTATAGGCCTACTCTCCGTGACTGCTATAAATCAGTAAGCATGCAGCAATTATCCAAACAGTAGGTGCACAAGTATTAATCGTCTGTTGTCATCATTCAAAAAAAATATGCAAGTGCAGTTTATCATGAATAGGCAGGTAACTAACAAATTACATTAATGTTACATACAGATGGATAAATAAAGGCCATATTTTTAAGTTTACCTAAATTTGTTTAGAATAGGTAAGTCCTATGTTATTCATTTTTTTACATTACAATAATGGTATATTTGTCCATATAAATTACTGTAGAATACTATAGTATTTACTAGGGGTGCTCCGATCAGGGTTTTTTGAGCCGGTCACTGAAAGCTGTATCGGCCGATACCGATCACCGATTATAGGAGCTATTTGAAGCTTTCTCGGTACCAGAAGAGAAAGTGTCATGAATTAACAAATGAATATTAGTAAGTAACATATTTGGTAACACTTTCCTTGAAGCATTTATGTATAATGCATTATAAAGAGTTATTAAAGGGTAAAATGCATTATTAATATTCATAATGTGTGTTGTAATGCATTATATGTAGTTGTAAATAATTATAACCAATTTAAAATGTGTCGTGTTACAATGAATTGCTTAGTGTTATAATGTATTAATTGTAATAACAATTATATATTAGACTTTGCAATGCATGAAAATGTGCATTACAATGCTTTAAAACTACTTTTATAATGCATTAAACATACATGCTTCAAGGAAAGTGTCACCACATATTTTCATAAAACATAGCAGCCTGTGACATGAGTCCCAGAAACCCTTTGTCTTCTACAGTATAAAGTGGCCGTGATCAAAGCAAATTGATTACATTATTTTATCTGATAATCTGATAATTCTTTATGCTTCTTACTGTCCTTGCAGTAGCGTTGATGCTTTTAAAAATGTCTCGGTTACTGACAGCTGAGGAGAGGTTGCGCTTGACTTAGACTTGTCATTTATTATCAATGTTTCAGTTGTTGGACATAAAATAATAATCTAATTACAAGCAAATGTTTATGTTCTTATGTCCATTCAGTGACAATGACAGGTGCCTGTAAACGGTGTTTTGTACTCACAAGAAAGCTGTGGTTTGATCATATGTGACCCTGGATCACGAAACCAGTCTTAAGTAGCACAGGAATATTTTTAGTTAAAGTCAAAAATACATTGTTTGGGTCAAAATGATCAAATTTTCTTTTATGCCAAAAATCATTAGGATATTAGGTAAAAATCAGTTAGGTAAAGATTAGGTAAAGTTCCATGAAGATATTTTGTAAATTCAATATGCTAAATATATCAAAACTTTATTTTTGTGAGTGGATGGCCATTAACAGGGCATTTTATTAACAACTTCAAAGGCAATTTTCTCAATATTTTGAATATTTTGCACCCTCAGATTCCAGAGTTATAAACGGATATATCTCCGCCAGATATGATCACATCATTTCAACTTATACATCAATAGAAAACTTAATTATTCAGCTTTCAAATTATGTAAAAATCATAATTTCGAAAAATTTACCCATAAGACTTCTTTTGTTGTCCTGGTTCACATATATGTATGTATGTGCTGCTTCACTGAACAGAGAAAACGCAGTGAGAGACACTTTTTCCACTTACTGAAAGCTATTATTTATCCAAAAGACGCTGTTTTATGAGGTAAAAACTCTGTAAAGATGGCACCACAGCGCGCCTGTGTGTTTGCGTGCATGGGACGCGAGGAAGTGACGGATGCATATGCACCTCGAGTCTCTGTTGACCACATGCGCGTTTAGCAAAACTGTGCAGGCATTTGAGAGTAAGCTAATGAATAGAAAACACACGTCCCTTCGCGATAGTCTACCTCCTTCCACTCACAACCACGTTCAGTCCATTCACGATCACTTTCTAATGATACGAAATGATAAAAAGGGGAATAACAAATCACCTTTATTGTAGTCCGTCAAAATGACAGATTGCCTTCAGATTTTTCTTTCACTGGTAGAAAAAATGAATTTTCGGTTGACGTGATCTCTGCAGCTGAGTGGCGCTCGAGCTGCTGAACTGCCCGCTCACTCTGCACGAGGCTAACTTTGCAAACTACTCGCACTCTTTTACGTGACTAACCCTCAAACGTCTAAAGTGGTTGCCGGTGTAAAAATGTTTTGGGTGCTTCCCGCATCGCGGAATTTGCATAGTACACATGTATCAGATTGATAATCCATTGTCTATTTCACACACCTTGTAGAATTGCCAGACCGGTGGAGCCATTTTCATAGCGCGTAAAATAAATGTCTCGTCAATTTTGCGTCATCTGATCGGCTTTTCTGGATCGGCCTTTTAGAGACCGCCGATCACACTTCCCAAAGTGATTATCGGCCGATTCTGATCGGCGACCGATCAATCGGAGCACCTCTAGTATTTACAAGTGTTTTTGAACTTCATTATAATATTTAGTGTTTATCAATTTACTATAAGGGCACTACATTTTTCAATAGTACACTACAGTATTTTTGTTGTTTATGGCTAGAATGGATACAGCCATGTCAACTGGGTATGTGCACTTCAATACCGCATACATGTTTAGAAAGACATGTGTGAATAAACAACGATATAATAATTTGTGGTGAACTATCCCTTTAAAGTAACTTCCTGAAAAAAGTAAAAAAATTGGCACAGCAATAAAATAGAAAAAAAACATATAATTAAAAGTAGCAAAATGTATATAGTAAAAGAAAGAGGTACAAATAAAAAACATTCTGAAACACGATTACATTAGAAATCTTTGGTAATGTCATTTCAGGGTTGTGGTCTTGAATAGAAATGATCGCAGAGCCAATTCCTCATGTAAACACAGGGCGCGGTGGATAAATAACGACAACATAAAGTGATAACTGATAAAACCAAAAATAGCTTTTTAAAGTCGCAAAAGCATTTAAATATATATAAACAAACACATTTGATATGTTAAAAGTAAAACAAATATATATTAAAAAAGATTAACGCAAAGAGGAAGTTATTTCGACGTGTGGCCTAACTTACAAGCCTAATGTCCATAAACAAACGTGAAAGCATCTAAAAATGATTTTCAAGACGAATGTTGTTCGTTTACTAGATAAAAACGCTGCGCATGTTGTTTAAGATAATAAATGGAGACTTTTTATACTTACTTCGTGTCTTTGATAAATGTGACGCATTTTCGGACTGTAGCAGATGTCTGACTGTTAAAAAGACGCTTTCGGTTTATGAGGGGCGGGTTCTGCAGTCGGGTTATTGTTGAACACGGCACTCATGTGTCGCCCATAACTCTTCCCATTGGTCACATGGAAATGACGTTGAAACCAGGAACTGACGATTTAATGCGGTACCGTTGTTCCATTCAAACCGATTGTAATATAAACTCTGAATTTATTTATTAATATTAATAGTATGATTAAAAACTTAATACAATGAAAGTTACTTCAGGGGAAGTGTTTTCATTCATTTGTAAATTTGTAAGCAAGATCGTTCTTGTAGGTTGATTTTGATTTTGGCTATGCTTTGCGAAAAAAACAACTTTTAATAAGTGTAGGGACTGTTTAGAGTTTATTGATAATTGTTTTAATAACGATGGATTTACTACACATATTATGGTTATATGGTTACCGTAGCAGTTTGTGGTGTTTTACAAAGTCATTGTTTACAGTCTGTTCCTCATTTCTCCTTTAACAAAGTATGTCATTGTCTGTGTAATTATTTACCGTCCTTTACCTGTATTTATTCAATATTTTTGTCATTATTAAAATTAATTTATCATTTATTATCCTACTTAATTCTATTACTGTTATTTAATTCAGGGATTTTCAAATTGTGATCCGGCGCCCTCCAGAATGTTCTAAGAGAAAAATGTAGATAAATGTAAAGATAAAAGAAAAATGACAAAAGTCTACTGAACATTATTACTGTTTCATATAAATATGATCATTTTTCTTTCTAAGTGAAGAAAGAAAATTTCTAAGAAAACAGTGCAAAAACATTTAAATTGTTTCTCTTTAGATTTATACATCCATAATTTGAATATTCCATCAGTGTGTTGCCTTTATACAATCATGCTTTTTATTTATCTAACATAGCTTCAATGTTCCATGTCTATAAAAAAACAAGTAGACACAATAACTCAACTACATCATTCACTTTATTTCAATTACAACAAATGATTAAAATGTATACGTATGTATATATTAAAAAAATACTACAACATAAGCATGTATAACCAACATAAAATTACAACGATAAACAACTTGCAATACATTTACGTGTGTGTAAATATGTGTCTACACATACAATTAGTGGCAAGTAAAACAGCTGTCTGTTTCCTCTATGCTGTCATAAAACACGTGCAGGACACCACGTTCAACTGATGAATTTGGAACAAACCATTTTCTATTTCCAGCCGGGTGTTTCCAGCAAGAGTGTGAACAGCAGTCTGAATAATAACCCTGAAAACTTTAAAACCCTTAAACAAAAACACAATGTGATAAGACAAAACTTTAATTTTGTGAAACTCTCGTAGTTGGGGGATTTTAACATATATAACAATAAATCCGTTCTGAAAGATGAAAAAGCATCAGAAACTCATATGGTTAGATTCATCGATTAAGCAATTGAAGCGACCGTAAATACTGAAGTAATATCCTGTAGGACAGGTTTTGAAACATATATATATATATATGCACTATTAAAACAGTAATAGCTGAAATGCTTTAAGTAAACGCTCTCGTTATTACACAGACGGATCACATTGCACACAACCTCAAATCAGTTTAAACGCTCAAGTCTGAGTGAAGTATTATGTTAAAAACTAAACTAAAAAAAAAGTTGTGTTGTTCTGTGATGTTCTTATGAAAATAAATAAATTAGAAAAAATATGAAGAGTAGCAAAACTTGAACGCTTGTAAAAATTGAATTCGAGGATTGCACAATACATTATACTGTTCACATTTGCAACCCCTCTTTAAACTTATGAAAACACTCGTGGACAATAATCATAAACCTGTGTTCTGAATTTAAAGTCGCAGTCAAATAATCTGACAAGTTTGCCACTCACAAAAATACATAGATGGACAGAAACGTGTAATATTTACTCCCATCAATTAAGATTCGCAGCACAAACACAAGTAGACAATTACAAAACTTTGATCTGTTGCCAATTTAACTCTAAATACTGAGTGAGGCGCGAGGAAGACCGCGGTTCGATGACGTCACACACTTCACACGTTATGTCGCTCTCTACTGGTGAAAAACTGTAAACGTTTACATCACTACACTGATCCCTCCACCTTGAACGCCCAATAAATTAATTCCACTGCAAACTACACACTATTTTAATTTCCCCACACTTCCTCATTAGACAGATAAGTAAGTAATGATCATGAAAACATGAAGAGAAGCAAAACTTAGGGCTTGTAAATTTGAATCTGAGAACTTGTAGGTAACAATAAATATTTGTACTTGACAGTCCTGATTGAAAATTAAAAATCTGAAACACTGGTGGATTATCATACACCTGTGTTTCAAATTTTAAGTCGCAGACAAAAAGCTTAACATTCGAACCCACAACCTTGCGTTATTAACGCAATGCTCTTACCAGTGAAATACAGGAAAGCCTCACAAATCCTTTCATACGTCAACACTGAGGAGCTTGACCTTTCAATGTTTTGTTTAGTTACTTTATATTCTATATTTTTTCTGAAATAAAATCAAACGGGTCAAAAAAAGGACACCTAACAAAAACACCATTCACAAATACAACCCCAAATGTCTTTACTGTAATTCCTTATAATTTATTTTATTTCCTAGATCAGATCAGAGTTTATCCGAATCCAAGATTAACAAGACTAATATTTTTTTAAATAAGCATTGAAAACTGTAGTTTGGTAACAGTAGTCATATGTATTCTGCAATATCTGCAGAATATGTCTTATTGTTATATGATATACATTTTTCATTAATATTTCTGTAGCATAAAAATGAACATTTCTGGATCTGAACCTCTGAGCTGACTCATTTTAAACACACTCAGCATCATCCTGATTTTAAGCTCTCACCTTAAGAAAAGTTAACAGCAACATGGTATAAAACTGTATTTCTTGTCAATTTCCAATCTTCAGTGATTTATACCGACGACGGAAATAAGCGCAGTTATCAGAGCTATATAAGTGGGAGAGCTTTGCTTCATGACTATATTGTATTACAATTTGGAGCGTTTAAATATGAATATTAAACCAACACTAGTCTGAAGTTTTTTAAATTAACGTATTTAATAACAGACTTAAATTGATGTTATATCTAAAATGGCTACAAATAAAATGTGTATAATTGAAAATGATACAACTAACAGTTTCGAAATGTATGTGATATTACCTGAGAGATTGGATAGAAAAGAGAGAAAGTATAGAACTGATTGATCCTTTCCTTGACCATGTGACAAAACTAACACAATTCACCAATCAGGGCCCCATTTAAAGGGGTGATATGGCGCGAATGTGTTTTTCTGTGTCTTTGGTGTGTTATAAGTAACGAACACATGTATTAGACACGTTAAATTGCATAAATAAAAGTATCGGAAACTAAAGATGCATTTGATCTAAAAGCAAATTCTCACCCAGACCTGCCGGAAACGCCTCGTGTAACCACACCCCGGCAAATGTACGTCACTTCGTAACATGACTTGACTAGACAGGCCAAATCTAAACGCAATTAAAGTGGGTGTACTTGTAAATCTCATTGTATCGTCACCGCCACAGACATGTCGCGGGGATGTTGTGTGTTTCGTTGCGAAAAGAAAGACTCTTTGTTTGCCCTGCCTAAAGATGATACAACTTAAAACAAATGGTTACATTTTACAGTTGTGTTCAAAATTATTCAACCCCCAATGCTGTAAATGGTTTTAGGGAATTTAGTGTACATTTGTAAATGTATTCAGAATGAAATCCTACAAGGACTTCTTAAAGAACCATATGCAACTAAAATGACATCAATTAGTTTTGTAATACAGTAGTAAATGTTTCTTTTGTGAATTCTTCATTGACATAATTATTCAACCCCTTAAAGACTACCACTCTGAAGAACAGAGGTTCAATGAAGTGTTTTCAATCAGGTATTGAAAACACCTGTGGATATCAGGGAGCAGCAATAAAGCCTAATAAGAACCAATTAGGCAGCTTTAAAATGACTGTGATACTCAGCTCCTTCTAGACATTTACTGGTGTGGTTACAAACATGGTGAGGCCAAGAGAATGGTCCAGGAAGACAAGAGAACAGGTGATTACTCTTCACAGGAAGGGCAATGGCTATAAGAAGATTGCAAAGATGTTAAACATACCAAGAGACACCATAGGAAGCATCATTCGCAAATTCAAGGCAAAGGGCACTGTTGAAACGCTACCTGGTCGTGGCAGAAAGAAGATGCTGACTTCGACTGCTGTGCGCTACCTGAAGCGTAGAGTGGAGAAAAGTCCCCGTGTGACTGCTGAGGAACTGAGAAAAGATTTGTCAGATGTGGGTACTGAAGTTTCTGCTCAGACAATACGGCGCACCCTGCGTAATGAAGGCCTCCATGCCAGAACTCCCAGGCGCACCCCCTTGCTGTCCCCAAAGAATAAGAAGAGTCGACTGCAGTATGCCAAAAGTCATGTGGACAAACCACAGAAGTTTTGGGATAGTGTTCTGTGGAGTGATGAAACAAAATTAGAACTGTTTGGGGCCATGGATCAACGCTATGTTTGGAGGAGGAAGAACAAGGCCTATTGTTACGCCCCCATATGGCTAGGAGAAAGGGACCGTAACAGTTTGGTCAATAAAAATATCTTCCTGTGCGTCAGGTGGGTGGAATAAGGCAAAATGTTTAGTAAAAATAAAGTGATTTATTGACAATCATATTTAATAAATATATATAAACAGGTAAATGGAAAGAAGGGACGTGAGGGGTGCTAAATCAAAGAAAGAAACAAAACAAAACAATTCTCATTCTTACAAAAGTCCCTCTAAACTAATTAACCCAAACTCAAACAAAAATAGACACGAACACAAAATAATAAATCTTCAACATCAACGATGTCTTAACTAAACTATACTCTCTAACCAAAAGTACTGAAGAAAACTTACATTGGATGGCACCCGCTCCTAAATTAGTGAAATAATACAAAGGTCTCGTATCCTACGTGTTTGACGGAATGTAGGTCACGTGACGTTCTTTCTGTCCACTTCTCTCCCAATCAGATTTCAATCTGACTAACGAACAACATAGCAGCACAATTAACAAAGACCGCGTTTTCACAACAGCCTCCTCTCTCTCGCCTCCTCTCCCGTAAGTAGTCACGAGGGTTCCTTTTAAGTGCTGTAGCGATCGCTGATTGAAGGATCATACGGTGACATCATCCCAAAGGAAATTGGGAACAGGTGGGTTCACGGCCCATATGACATCTGTACAAACAACACAGAAAGAACAACAAAAACACAACCAACACAACTCACGGACGTAACACCTATGAAGAAAAGAACACCTTGCCTACTGTGAAGCATGGCGTGGGGTCAATCATGCTTTGGGGCTGTTTTGCTTCTGCAGGTCCTGAAAAGCTTCAGCGTGTGCAAGGTACCATGAATTCTCTTCACTACCAGGAGATATTGGATGACAATGTGATGCAGTCCGTCACAAACCTGAGGCTTGGAAGACGTTGGACCTTTCAACAGGACAATGATCCCAAGCATACCTCCAAGTCCACTAGAGCATGGTTGCAGATTAAAGGCTGGAACATTTTGAAGTGGCCATGGCAGTCACCAGACTTAAATCCGATTGAGAATCTCTGGTGGGACTTAAAGAAAGCAGTTGCAGTGCGCAAGCCTAAGAATCTGACTGAACTGGAGGCTTTTGCCCATGATGAATGGGCGAAGATACCCGTAGATCGCTGCAAGACACTTGTGTCAAGCTATGCTTCACGTTTAAAAGCTGTTATAACTGTAAAAGGATGTTGTACTAAGTGCTAAGATTGAATGTCACTTGGGGGTTGAATAAAACTGATAATGATGTGAGCTCAGAAAAGACATTTGTGGTTATTTCATTATAACTCTTATGTTATATTTGTCTGACCTACACGTGCCTCTTTGATTTAATTGTAAGCAGGATGACTGAATGATCATAATCAATGTCAAACCGACCAAAACAATCAATTTCAGTGGGGGTTGAATAATTTTGAACACAACTGTAATCACGTTCCACTGACATCCATACATGCCCACGCCATGACACTACCACCACCATGGTTCACTGATGAGGTGGTATGTTTAGGATCATGAGCAGTACCTTTCCATCTCCATACTCTTCTCTTCCCATCACTCTGTTAGAAGTTGATCTTGGTCTCCTCTGTCCATATGATGTTGTTTCAGAACTGTGAAGGCTTTTTTAGATGTCGTTTGGCAAACTCTAATCTGGCCTTCCTGTTTTTGAGGCTCACCAATGGTTTACATCTTGTGGTAAACCCTCTGTATTCACTCTGGTGAAGTCTTCTCTTGATTGTTGACTTTGAAACACATACACTTACCTCCTGGAGAGTGTTCTTGATCTGGCCAACTGTTGTGAAGGGTGTTTTCTTTATCAGGGAAATAATTTTTCAGTCATCCACCACAGTTGTTTTCCGTGGTCTTCCGGGTATTTTGGTGTTGCTGAGCTCACCGGTGCGTTCCTTCTTTTTAAGAATGTTCCAAACAATTGTTTTGACCACGCCTAATGTTTTTGCTATCTCTCTGATGGGTTTGTTTTGTTTTTTCAGCCTAATGATGGCTTGCTTCACTGATATCTTGACAGTTGACAGCAACATATTCCAAATGCAAATAGCACACTTGAAATGAACTCTGGACCTTTTATCTGCTCTCTGTAATTGGGATAGTGAGGGAATAACACACACCTGGCCATAGAACATCTGAGAAGCCAATTGTCCCATTACTTTTGGTCCCTTAACAAGTGGGAGCCACATATGCAAACTGGTGTAATTCCTACACCGTTCACCTGATTTGAATGTAAATACCTTCAAATTAAAGCTGACAGTCTGCAGTTAAAGCGCATCTTGTTTGTTTTATTTGAAATCCATTGTGGTGTTGTATAGTGTCAAAAATCTTAGAATTGTGTCGATGTCCCAATATTTATGGACCTGACTGTACACACCAATTCCTGTAAGCCCTTTATTTGTATCTTTTGATCCGTCAGTATATATATGTAAACTTGCATAGAATCTTTCCTAAAAATATCAATTTACCTCATGTTTAAGATTACCCATTTCCTCCCACTCTCTTTTCTTTTCCAATATTTCTAGATCTATTTCAACTTCCGGTATCACCCATCCTGGAACTTCATCACATACGGGTGACTTACATAATTTGATGTTTTCAACTTGATTCTTCTCTGTTAATTTGCTCCTTAAATCCTTCCCTTTTTTTCCCTGTATATTCCCAACAATCATTTAACACATCTTTAGCAACATGTTCTCCACAATGACTCTTAATTGAAGTCCAATACACTAGAGATAGTTTTATTCTCCTTAAACGTAATGGTATTTCATTTGCCTCCACCAACAAGTAGTTTTACTAGGTCCTAAACCTTTCTAAGTTTACTATATTGAATCCTATCTAATCTTCTTAACAATGTGTCAGACGGTGCCTCATATACCATACATCAATAATCCTAAATAGATCTGATCAAGGCTTGATAAATTGATATCATAAACATTCTATGTGATCTCCATTTTTTCCCAGCAGTTGATCTCATTACATTTAAACTTTTACTACATTTTATCCATTTCTTCTATATGCTTTTTCCAGGCATGTCTTTAACCGTATTCCTAAATATTTAAAAACATGGACTCTCTCTAATGTCTTCCCATATAATAAAAAATTATATTTTCCAAAGCTTTCCTCTTCTGCTAAACTCCATATGATTTACTGGCTGACAATTTAAAACTTCCATTTGTCCACCTTTTTAATGCTTGCTTGAACACAGGCAGATACATGTGATATATTCAAAACTCTCTCTTCCTAACAGCGCCATCATCTGCATATATAGTACATCTCACTCCATTTTCTAGTTTGTCAAAAATATTATATTAATCATTATATTAATTATGAGGGGGGCACGGTGGCTTAGTGGTTAGCACGTTCGCCTCACACCTCCAGGGTTGGGGGTTCGATTCCCGCTTCTGACCTGTGTGTGTGGAGTTTGCATGTTCTCCCCGTGCCTCGGGGGTTTCCTCCGGGTACTCCGGTTTCCTCCCCCTTGTCCAAAGACATGCATGGTAGGTTGATTGGCATCTCTGGAAAAATTGTCCGTAGGGTGTGAGTGTGTGAGTGAATGAGTGAGTGTGTGTGCCCTGCGATGGGTTGGCACTCCATCCAGGGTGTATCCTGCCTTGATGCCCGATGACTCCTGAGATAGGCGCAGGCTCCCCGTGACCCGAGGTAGTTCGGATAAGCGGTAGAAAATGGATGGATGGATTATATTAATTATATTAAAAAGGATTGGATTTACAACACTCCCTTGAGGAATACCATACCACTGCTCTAAAAGTCTCTGATTGACACATCCCTACTTTCACAACAAATGTTAGTTCAAATAAAAAATTCAACTTCCAATTATACAATTAACCGTCAATTCATATCCTTGACGCTTTAATTAATAATCCTTCTCTCCATATTGTGTCATATTATCTATGTCAAAGTAAACTACTGCCATTACTTCTTTTATTTTAATTGTCTTTTCTATTTAATCACTTATCTTAACCAATGCATCCATCTTTTTCCTCTAAATCCACACTGTTATTTACTTGGTAAACTTACTTTTTCTAACTGATATGATCATCTTATCACAATCATTTTTTCCGATAATTTACCTCAATTTTAAGTCAACGGAATTGAGTGATAACTACTTGGGTTTGTTGGGCTTTTACTTTGTTTAATAATTGTTCGAACTATAGTCTGCTTCCATACCTTTGGAATTTCTCCTTCTGACCATATTTTATAATATAATTTAATAAGTAATAACATTAACACATTCTCTGGTAAATGTTTCAACATTATAAAACTTACTCTATCACAACCAGGGGCAGTATTTGCACAATTGCGTAAAGCTACTTTTAGTTCTGATATTGTATATTCTAGGTCCATACACCTAGTAATAATATCTCTCACCTGGATTTTTTATAATATCTCTTCTTTCAAAATATTCTTCTCTCAGTTTTATTTTGTTTACATTCTCTAACACTTTACTGTCATGGTTCCACTATCATGTCATGTTTTATTCTTGTCTCAAGTGGAGCCATGGCATTGCCTGATGGTTTTATGTGGGGAGAGATGTTTTTGACACCGATGGTCTTCCATACTCTCCCCGAGTCACGTCATTGTTCCCTACCCTCCTGTTTCCTAGTTAGTGTTAATTACCTTCCCCATAAAGAGCCCTCATGTTTCTTTGTCTCGTTGCTCGTGCATTACATGTTGTTTGATACATGTTTGATGATCGTGTTCTTGTTCTATGTACCAGCGTTCTATGTACCAGCGTTCTATGTACCAGCGTTCTATGTACCAGCGTTCTATGTACCAGCGTTCTATGTACCAGCGTTCTATGTACCAGCGTTCTATGTACCAGCGTTCTATGTACCAGCGTTCTATGTACCAGCGTTCTATGTACCAGCGTTCTATGTACCAGCGTTTCAAGTTTCCTGTTCCTGTGCTGTTTAAGTAAGTGGAGTTTAGTGTCTGTTCCTAGTGTTTGTTTCATAGTTTAGTTAGTCAGTGTTTTCTGTTAAAGGTACCCTGTCTTGTTTTACCCCATCGTGGGTCTTTGTTTTGTGCTTATTTAGTCTTGTTTATTGTTATTTGTAAAAATAAAGATTCATTGTTACCACCAATACCGTCTGTGTCTGCCTGCACTTGGGTTCCCACGCCATGTCTCACTGTGAGATTCATGACACTTTACCTTATATATTTGCTTGATCAATATCAGAAGTAGACAGTTTATTATCATCTATTAACACAGGAATTTGGTTAATATTTTCCCTTTTCCAGACATCTTTCCTAGCATATTCCATATTTTACGTCTAATGGAGTGTCTTCTGTCATAGAACAGAATAGAAAATCTCCATCCTTACTTTTTAATATTTTTTATTGCTCTCCTCGCATTTGTTATAGCATTCTTATATATTGTCATATTACTTACATTTATATTTTTCCGAAGTTGATTAATTGATTTATTTCTTACCTTTATTGCTTCACTTCACTCTTTCTTCCACCATGGCATATTTTTCGTCCTTGTTCTTTTAGGAATATATATCATTGCACCCTCCATAATTAAATCTCTTATTGAATTACAAAATATTTCCACCGTGTCTTCAACCACTCTATCTTTAAAAAAATCATAATGTTTGCTAAATGATGTCCAATCTGCTTTCTCTTACTTCCATTTCCAATTTAATAAACATTCAGTGTCATTATTATTTACATTCATTTGACAAATAATAGGAAAATGATCGGAGTCAAATAATCTCAAATTTTCCATTCACAAAAATACATAGACAGACACTTAAATTCAAATTACAAACACAAATACACAATTACAACATTCTGATCTGTTTCAAAATCAACCAAAATCATTACATTGTCTATGCCGCCCTCTGCTGGTGTACACAGATCACACAACCTTACGATTTAAACGCCCAACAAGTAATTCCACTGTAAACTAAATTTAAATATAAATATATATATAAAGGCTATTTTCCCAAACGTGTCGTTATAAGACAGATGAGCAATAAGATGTTAATTAGTAAATGATCATGAAAACATGAAGAGAACCAAACCTGAGGGATTTTAATTTTGAGAATTTATTTAGGCTACGATAAATATTTGTATTTAAATGCCAAAATAACACTGACAGTCCGGATTGAAAAATAAAAATCTGAAGCACTGGTGGACATTAATCACACACCTGTCTTCTGAATTTAAAGTCGCAGACAAAATATTCTCACAAAAGCTTTTCATTCACGAAAATATACAGACAGACAAAATGTCCCATATTTACTGTTAAAATTATGTTAAATAGTATACATGCCTAGTATATAGTTTCCTCTTAAATTAAGATTAAAAAAAAGAAAACATGCATAATTCATGCAGAAAACGTCTGTATATGACAGACAGATCGGCTATAACATTAAGAAGGATGAAATCTTCTGAAATCCTTTCAAAGTCAACACTGAGGAGCTTGACCTTTCAATGTTTTTTTTACTAACTTTATATTCTGTATTTATTCTGAAATAAAACCCCAAATGTCTTTGATGTAATTCCCTATAGTTTTCAAGATCATATGAATTTATTTGAACCCAAGATTCATTGCATGCCAGTGTCAACATTTTTTAATAAACATTGAAATTTGTAGTTTAGTAACAGAAGGCCTTTGTATTCTGCAAAAAAAATTAAATTAAGCCATTAAAGAATGTCATGATGAAGAGAAGTTGTGCTCATATACAGTAGAAAATGATATGAAGCACTTTTACAACAGCCTGAATTATAAATAAACGGTCCTTTGATATATATTGTGGTTGATCCCAGTTTCCCCCTTAAAGGGATAGTTCACCCAAAACTAAAATTCTTTCATCATCTACTCATCCTCATGTCAGTTTAAACCTGTATGACTTTCTTTCTTCTGCAGAAGAAGATATTTTGAAGAATCAACGGTGGCACCCATTGACTTGCATTGGTTTTGTGTCCATACAACAGAAGTGAGAGGGTGCCGCTAGTGTTCGGTTACCAACATTCTTCAAAATATCTTCTTTTGTGTTCTGCAGAAGATAGAAAGTCATACAGGTTTGAAATGACAAGAAGACGAGTAAATGATGACAGAATTTTCCCTATTTGGATGAAGTATCACTTTAATGCTTCTGTTGTCTGGTTTTCCTTTTGCCTTGTTACACAAAAGGTTGAAGTGAAACACACTTCAGCTTTAAATATATTTTTAACCCATATTTTTGACTTTCTTACGTTTACATCAGCCAGCATCAAAATGTATGAACTATGTGGCTCTGTATCTGTTCAGATCGGTGTGTGGAACTCGATTACAGGCCTTAACCTGACAGACAGCAACAAAGACAAAAACACCAATGTGACGGACTCCATGGCCAACCGGACGCTCATCGTCACAACTATTCTGGTAAGAATTAACACAGGAACGGTGCATATGAAACAATCTGCTGAAACTTATCAATGACGTTATATTTGTATGCAGGAAAACCCGTACGTGATGCATAAGAAGTCTGATAAGCCTCTGTATGGAAACGATCGGTTTGAAGGCTACTGTCTGGATCTGCTGAAAGAGTTATCCAACATCCTGGGCTTTTCCTACGAGGTCAAACTCGTGACTGATGGAAAATACGGAGCCCAGAACGATAAAGGAGAGTGGAATGGTATGGTCAGGGAACTGATAGATCACGTGAGTCACTTTATTTTTATCAAGTACGTTGTTTTGTTTTGTTGAGCATATCTGTAAGCTTAAAATAAGACTCTCTTCTTGCAAAATGAGCACAAAATGCTGATGACTCATCCTGCACCAAACAGATTTGTGTCCAATCAGATGTTTCTATAATGTCCCACCTACACCTTTAGCAATAACAAATCAGGTTTAAATATAACCTAAAGCCTATTGGCTACGTGTGTTTGAAGAGATTTCATTGGCTGTTCAATTCTCATTCACTTTGAACCAAACTACATCAAATATCTCACCGGGTTTGTTTCCAGGTGGCAGATTTGGCCGTGGCTCCGCTCACCATCACTTACGTGAGAGAGAAAGTCATTGACTTCTCCAAGCCGTTCATGACTTTGGGAATCTCCATTCTCTACCACAAACCTAACGGGACATGTCTTTTTCAAACGTATAGTGCAGAAAAATGTTTTTATCAAAATGTAATCTGTCGCCGTCTTGTGGCCATTTCAATAAACTACAGTTTGATAAAAACATTTTTCTGCACTATACGTTTGAAAAAGACGTGTTGAGGCTGAAAAATCAATGCTGGAATATTACTACTAATATCTAAACAGACTACTTGCATTGAAAGTTTGCAAACACTGAACATAGAAAAATAACCTTACAGACATCAGACGATTTAAAAAAAAAAAGTAAAATGGCAACATTAATCATGGATATGTATCATTGTTTTTACTTTGAATATTTACAAATTAAATAAAAAAAAACTGTAAAAAATGATTCTTTAAATAGAAACTTTATTAGATATACAAAATGAGAGTTACATAAACTGACAACTTATGCGTATAATAAAAGTGTTTTTGAGAATTTTTTTAATTAAATAAAAATAACTGATATTGAATAATAATCAATGTCTCTTCTGCTTAGATACATTGTAAAGAATCAATACACAGATAAATTCAACATTACAATCACGTTTATTTTGGTTTCTTCACAGGGCCTTTCTATATCCACCCCTGACCCCAAAGAGTGTTTCAGCATTTTTACATTTTCAAATAAACATCAATAGTTTATGAATCAGCCATGTTACTTATAGACAGACTACACCAGATCATGATCAACATAATATTATCCTGCTGACACAAATGATCTTTATTCTACAGGACAATGATCGTCTGTTACTCAAAGATTGTCAACTCTGTTGTGATTTAGCAAAGATGAAGGAGAAGAATAGCAGGCAGGAGACAAGAGTGAAGATAGAATAAAATGAGCAGTTTAGTGCATAGTTGAGTATTAATGTTCAGTCTGATTTCATCTGACCTTAGATAAATTCAATAGGTGCTATTAAATTAAGTATAGACTACAAGTTTTACTATAAAAAAACTGCTTCATTACTTTGTCATGTGGAAACATTGATGTTAGGACATGCTCTTATGAGTTTATTTGCAAAAGCAGATCATTCAGTTACCAAAAATGTTCATAAATTATGTTTTTTACTGAACATTGCAATTAATATCAAACAAATTGTTTTGATTAAGTAATAATAACTAAAAAAGTTTGATAACACAATAATTACAAGATTTTAAACTCGTATGTATATCGTATCACAAGTTTAAACAACTATCAAGTCAAATAAAACGACTATATAATATACTGTTTGTACATTATCCCGCTTACTTATTACACTGCGAATTGCCACATGAGAAATAACTGGACCTGAAATTTGATTTAGAAATATTTGATTAGCTAATTTTTACCGAATACAGACCTTTCCATGAGGAAAAGCGGATTACTTTAGATATTTTTTAAGGTAAGAAAAGACGTTCAAGTGTCACAAACAAGCAAATTGGTTTAATCATTTGCGAATCTAATGTCATATATTTTACGAAGACACATTTACATTTAAATTTAAATATTTTGCTGCATCCAAGTTACCGTGTGTTATTATTTTTGAGAGGTTGTTATCTGGGAATAACGAACCTGCAAATGTCACGACTGAACAATAAGAATCAGGCATTGCAACCAGACGTGTAATAAAAGTAAATAAATCACACAGACAGTCACATATATACTGTGATATACTGCACTGATGTCATATATGATCAGGTGTAACACAGTGACTCAGAAGACAGAACTGGCACCTCACGAGAAGATCTTTGGTTCAAGTTTTTTGTGTTTGCACACCTGCCCTCAAGCGAAGACTACCAATTGAATATCCATGGTGGATCAATCCTGATGAAACACAGTCAGATATCATCATAAAACACAGACATACAACATCTCCGCTGCAATTGTGCTTCATACTGAATAAAAAGATACCTCAGTCTGTTTATGACTGACACACAATAATAACATTGACATGCCATCATTATAGTCCATTAGTTATTTGACTGGCTCAACTGAACTGAAAAGCATTAAATGTAAACGCCTTAATAAAATCTGAATGAGTTTGATCCAAGTTTATTTTCTATCCGATTCGAGAGCATGATGTTGATATGACATTGCATCATGAACATGAAGACTTCAAATCAAACACACAAATCTCTTGGTATCACCATTGAATTTAAGGGATGGTTGTGATGATTTTGATTTAGGACCTTCAAAAACTGATTTCTTCAAGAATCTTCAAACAGGTGTAAGTCTGTCGTTTTAGTCCGATTCTACCAAATCATACATCATTTTGAATATTTTGTAATAGAGAATGCCAAAAATAATACTCATAATGAAAAATTGTCAGGTCACATATACTACATGAACACTGTTAAATAAACAGCACTAGACCAGTTTACAGTTATCCCAACAAGTTATTAATATGTTAACATGAAATAAATTTTGACCACTCACATTAGTTTCTCCAGTTTATACTGCGGATCATTCTTTAGATCAGAGATCAGCTGCACTCCTGAATCTTCTACATCATTCCCAGACAGATCCAGATGTCTCAGGTGTGAGGGGTTTGATCTCAGAGCTGAAGTCAGAGCAACACAACCTTCATCTGTGATACTACACATCATCAACCTGTAGAGAACAATAACACATACTTTACTCATTTCAAAAACACACTCATCAGATCAACATGGATTTTCAATGAATCAATGGACGGAAACACTGAATTCTTCTTTCAATTCATCAGTCAAACATGTTAGAATAAAGACAGCAGATGTGATCTATCAATGCCAAGAATGAAACATTTTTTTACATCTTATTTTCATCGTAATGCTGGAGTCTATTTGACATTATGCTTTATTGTTCATCAGCTGGAAAAAAGCTTGTTTTTGTCTTTTACTTCTCAATGCTGTTTATAGTAAAGAGATTGTCTAACCATCTACCCATGATCTCCCTCAAAATGACAAAACAGTAGAAAGGATCTCCCCTAACTTTAATCATTGTTTCCTCTCTACCCCTTCACTAAAAAGAGGAACATAACAATAATCAAAGATGTTAATGTGCTGAGATTGAATTTGTTTTGGATAAGGGCTCTGCAAAAATATTCGATCCATGTAACAATAGCAATATTTGTTTTTTGATAGTGTATCTATACTGATACCTCTACTTCTGATAATTTTTTATCATGTCACATACATATGGCCGAAACCAAGTAGAAGTGACCATGGCGAAAAATATAAAAATGCTTCGAACTGACATGTGGGTGTGTTTGGGTTTAAAAATAAGTCAGAAAGTAATGAGTTATATAAAACAAATTCTGTTTGTAAGCTTCGCAAGTCATGACCACAAGTCACTTGGCTATTGCGGTCCAAAGGACAGTTTATTCCAAAAAGTTACAATGATATTAATTTTGCTTTCACACATGTGACACCAGTGTGTTTACAGCACAAATAAACCAGGGGTTTAATAATGCCCACGTTCATCGTTTTAACTGTAATGCACCACAACAGCCAAGTGACTTGAGTGAGTCACCTTATTCCCCTGTGCTACCCAATTGAGGGGCGCAATCCACAGTTTGGGAACCTCTGATCTAATGGTCCATGTATTGCACATTTTAGTCCTTCTGCAGAAGTAAGAGAGGTTCTATCCTTACAGAAAACCCTAGGTGGTGCACAGCATGTTGTATTTCTAGCTCTACTTTTTACATTTTTTATTTAAGGTATTTCAATATATCGAAAATGTCTATTGTATCGAAATATATATACGTAAATTGTATCAAGACCCATCTTGTGTGATATGTATCGTATTGTGAGGCACTTGCCAATATACAGCCCTAATTTATATACAATTATTATAAATGTAATAATTTATAATAACTGCCTCCCTGAACTGCCACCTTACCGTGGTGGAGGGGTTTGAGCACCAGAAAGACCCTAGGAGCTATGTTGTCTGGGGCTTTATGCCCCTGGTAGGGTCTCCCAAAGCAAACAGGTCCTAGGCTACGGGTCAGACTAAGAGCGGTTCAAGAAAACCCTTATGATGACAAGAAATTGGAGGACCGTGACGTCGCCTGGTATGGCGCAGCCGAGGCCCCTCCCTGGAGCCAGGCCCGGGGTTGGGGCTCATATGCGAGCGCCTGGTGGTTGGGCCTCCCCCCATAGCCGGGCACAGCCGTCTGGAGATATTGAGTCCGAGTGGACCATGTTCTCCACCTCCATTGTCAACGCGGCCACTCGGAGCTGTGGCCGTAAGGTCTCCGGTGCCTGTCGAGGAGGCAATCCCCGAACCCGGTGGTGGACACCAGAAGTAAGGGATGCCGTCAAGCTGAAGAAGGAGTCCTATCGGGCCTGGCTGGCTTGTGGGACTCCCGAGGCAGCTGACAGGTACCGACAGGCCAAGCGGACTGCAGCCCGGTTGGTTGGGGAGGCAAAAACTCGGGCCTGGGAGGAGTTTGGTGAGGCCATGGAGAAGGACTATCGGTCGGCCTCGAAGAGATTCTGGCAAACCGTCCGGCGCCTCAGGAGGGGTAAGCAGTGCCCTACCAACGCTGTTTACAGTGGAGGGGGGCGGCTGTCGACCTCGACCGGGGATATCATCGGGCGGTGGAAGGAATACTTTGAGGATCTCATCAATCCCGCCGTCACGTCTTCCATTGAGGAAGCAGAGGCTGAGGGCTCGGAGGCGGACTCGCCCATCACCCGGGCTGAAGTCACGAGGTAGTCTAGAAACTCCTTGGTGGCAGGGCACCGGGGGTGGACGAGATCCGCCCTGAGTACCTCAAGTCTCTGGATGTTGTGGGGCTGTCTTGGCTGACACGCCTCTGCAGCATCGCGTGGCGGTCGGGGACAGTGCCCTTGGACTGGCAGACCGGGGTGGTGGTCCTTCTTTTTAAGAAGGGGGACCGGAGGGTTTGCTCCAACTATCGGGGTTCACACTTCTCAGCCTCCCCGGGAAAGTCTATGCCAGGGTACTGGAGAGGAGAATCCGGCCGATGATAGAACCTCAGATTCTGGAGGAACAGTGTAGTTTCCGTCCCGGAACACTGGACCAGCTCTATACCCTCTCCAGGGTGCTGGAGGGTTCATGGGAGTTTGCCCAACCAATCATCATGTGTTTTGTGGATTTGGAGAAGGCATTCGATTGTGTCCCTCGCGTCATCTTGTGGAGGGTGCTCCGGGAGTATGGGATTCGGGACCCTTTGCTAAGGGCTATCCGGTCCCTGTACGACCGGAGCAGGAGCTTGGTTGGCATTGCCGGCAGTAAGTCAGACTTGTTTCCGGTGCATATTGGACTCCGGCAGGGCTGCCCTTTGTCGCCAGTTCTGTTCATAATTTTTATGGACAGAATTTCTAGGCGCAGCCAGGGGCCGGAGGGCGTCGGGTTTGGGGACCACACGATTTCATCTCTGCTCTTTGCGGATGATGACGTCGTGCTGGCCTCATCAGACCAGGACCTTCAGCATGCACTGGGACGGTTTGCAGCCGAATGTGAAGCAGCTGGGATGAGAATCAGCACCTCCAAGTTTGAGGCTGTGGTTCTCAGTTGGAAAAGGGTGGCTTGCTTACTTCAGGTAGCTGGAGAGTTCCTTCCTCAAGTGGAGGAGTTCAAGTATCTGGGGGTCTTGTTCACAAGTGAGGGAAGGATGTAACTGGAGATTGACAGACGGATCGGTGCAGCTTCTGCAGTAATGTGGTCGCTGTACCGGTCTGTCGTGGTGAAGAAGGAGCCGAGCCGCAAGGCGAAGCTCTCGATTTACCGGTCAATCTACGTTCCTACTCTCACCTATGGTCATGAGCTGTGGGTTATGACCGAAAGGACAAGATCCCGGATACAGATAGCCAAAATGAGCTTTCTCCTCAGGGTGGCGGGGCGATCCCTTAGAGATAAGGTGAGAAGCTCGGTCACTCGGGAGGAACTCGGGTAGATCCGCTGATCCTCCACATCGAGAGGCGCCAGCTGAGGTGGCTCAGGCATCTTTTCCGGATGCCCCCTGGACGCCTTCCCGGGAAGGTGTTCCGGGCAGGAAGTGTCTAGGGAGAGGTAAGTCTGGGCATCCCTGCTTAGACTGCTGCCCCCGCGACCCGGCCCCGGATAAGCGGAAGAAGATGGATGGATTGATGGGTATTATAAATGTTAATAATGATCCCATACGCTCTGATTTAGTCTCACTACAAACTACATGACAATATTAATTTGAGAAACACGTCATGTATGACTATTAGAGAGAAGATCTTACTCCAGTATCTCCAGTTTACAGTGAGCATCCTTCAGTACATCACAGATCAGCTTCACTCCTGAATCTCCTACATTATTCATAGACAGCATCAGATGTCTCAGGTGTGAGGGGTTTGATCTCAGAGCTGACGACAGAGCAGCACAACCTTCAGCTGTGATATTAGCCTGACTCATCCTGTAGAGAAGAAAACACACACTTCAGTCTCTCACTTCACTTCACAAACATATAATTTATTTTGATAGTTTATACATATCTTCGTTCATAATTTGGTTTATGTGTGTGCGCCAGCATAATTAAACTGTCAGTTTCAAAACCATGTTTATGTTTGATAAAAATGTTGCTTCAGAACTTAAATAGTTTCAATAGACTAAGGTTCCTATTAAGGGAATAATTTGATTCTTTAATGCCTCGCAGACTATTGAGAATCAATTCACAAATGTCAAAAATCAAAAGTAATTTTATACAATAATCAAGAATTGTTATCGGAAAAAATGCGTAAGTCAATCGCAGGAGCAGGGGCATGTCAAAGAACAGCTTTATTGAACACTTACATTAAAACAATGTATGTGGCATCTAAAGAACTGCAAGCAAAGTGCCAAAATAATAGAATATTTGCTCTCAGAGTTTGACAGAATTCATTCCGAGTTAAATCGTGAAGGACCAAATGACTCTAGACTGTTAAGGCTAGTTTATACACGAGCCTGGCTCCGCCTCCGCTGACTGTGCATGCAACTCCCCAAACGGACGAGACGTTTATGCTTGACGCGTTCGCCGTTGAGATATTCTATGAAACGACAGGGGACGCACAAACGAAATCGTCCGGTAAATCCGCAGGAAGTAGAAAAAAAGTTAGGAATTTTACCGGAATTACGTCAGATCATTCAGAATGCCGTCTTGCGAGCAGCTGCTTGACAAGGAAACGTAGATTTTGTGTTTTTGCTACTATAAAAAAAAGGGCGAAAAAGGAGATGAAATGTTCGCCCACTGCATGTCACAAAACATGGAGATGTAGAATACATCGCTATTGTGAAGCAGATGCGTGTGATGGACTGGGAAATGCATTTCAAACTATTGTTTGTTGATTTAATACATTTTTACATCAACCTTTTTGTTCACTCTTTCATTTCTGTGCATAATGCAGAAACATTTCTACATATTGTTGGTTAGGGACTGCAAAATGTACATTGCCATAGATTAACCCATTGGATGTCTTTATGTTATATAAAATGAGAAGATATAAGAACAGTTCAAAAGAGCAATGTTGATAATTATTGTTTTATTCTGAATACAATATAAAACAGACACACTGATCATAAAATATGTCTGTACAGGCGTACCTGTTCAGCCAAAATCTCTTTAAAGCTTTCAAGTTTAAATGTGGCGCCAAGCGAACTGTTTTGCTCGAGTCACAAAAGATGTTGTGCACGCCGCCACGCGAAATGAGCTCGTGATTACCCAAAGCGAACTTTGTGAACACCGCGATGACATCATATTTGGCGCGCACACCCAGGCGAACAAGCCAATGCATCGAGTATAACCAGCCCTTTAAGATGGGTGGATTTCAATCCTGACTTTAATATTTACATTTATGCATTTGGCAGACGCATTTATCCAAAGCGACTTACATTGCTCTATCCTATACATTTTACATAGGTATTTGCAATCCCCTGAGATCGAACCCCCAACCTTGCGTTATTAACACAATGCTCTTACCACTGAGCTACAGGAAAGCTTTAAATCAGTAGGAACGGATGAGAGGTATTAGTTCTGAACCAAATCATGTGTGACTATCAGAGAGATGATCTTACATCAGTTTCTCCAGTTTACAGAGAGGATCCTTCAGTACATCACAGATCAGCTTCACTCCTGAATCTCCTATTTTATTATTACACAGATCCAGTTCTCTCAGTTGTGAGGGGTTTGATCTCATAGCTGAAGTCAGTGCAACACAACCTTCAGCTGTGATATTAGAAGTCCACAACCTGTAGAGAACAAAAACACACATGATTCATGTTAAATAACCCACATCTGTAGTAAGTTTTTTCTGTGTGAAGGCACAGCAGGCAGTGGTGTAGCACAAGTCTGTCTCTCAAGTGAAGATTTCCAGTGTGCAGGGAGCAGTGAACACTGTTTAGGTAGTGTGTCAATCAAAACACACTTCATTCATGGAGCTCTCTTTCAACAAGCTGGTGATTTAAATCAGGTGTGTTATACAAGATAGCAATGCAAAATATGCAGAGCAGGGGGGACATCCAAAACAAGGACCAGGATAATGAACCGTTAACGTAAGACACAACCAACTGTTTTTGTGTGACCCCTGTGTGCCATTCTTTGGGTGTTTTCGAAGCTTTGATTGTGTCTTTTGGGTGTTAAACATTATGTTCATGTTTCTAGTTCAAAAAACGCTTTGTATTACATATATTTCAAGTCTATTCCCCACCGCTGTCCCTCTCACAAAACGATCAGATTTATTCCGGTTTGTATAAAGTCCCTCCTTCCAAAACACTCTGATTGGTAAAGCTGACCAAGGTCTGTCGTGATTGGTTCCCCGCTTACTGAAGATGTGTGTCTGAAGATGTTCCACCCATACCCTAACGGTGATCTTCAGCTTCTCAGGCTGATATGATTGGCCGGTTCCCTTCTCAGAGCACGTGTGCAGTATCCATAAGCTTCAGCTTCATTTAATAAACAGTAAAAATGGCGTCAGCTTCACTTCATCACTTAAAAACACGCGGATCGATCAGTACTGAGAAGTGTGCTAAACGTGCAAATGTGCATATGTCAATCTTTATAAAGAGATGTAGATTTTTTCCTACATGGGGAGGACTGCCCTGTTTCTCCTACTATGGCAAGGTATATGACGCCGGACCGATTGGTGTCAGACAGGGGCGATTCTAGGATTTTCATTTTAGGGTGTCTCAGCCCCCAATAAGGGTATGATTAAAAAAATATTATTTGACTATTAGGGTAGGGTTGTATACTACTAGCCTTATTGCTATCCACTATTTCATTGTATTCCCTGTATTTCATATAAGAGAGTTGGAGTACTGACTGAGCCATATACAACACTGTAAAACATTTTTGAAACATTTAGATGTGACCAGTCAAAAAAATTTGAGTTGGGAATGTAGATTTTTTTTACAATGAAGACTTCCTGATTCATTATTCACTGTATAAACACAAGTACACACGTTTCATTAAAAGTAACAACATGAATTATCAATTTGCCACTTCTATAAATCAATTACCTAAATAAAACACATATCCCTTTACTCTACTCTTACTCTAATGTATCATGATACACTAATGATTAATTATTTCCTTAACAAAAAAAAATGTATTTAATAAAACAAAACAAAATAACTACACATGATGTCTCTCTCTCTGTGCCATTTGTTGCTTTCAGACAATGATCAGTGTATTTAACCATGTCTGTGCATGATGGCAACATAATGTAATGCCGAGATACACCTTAATATGTTTTAAATGTTAAAAAGTAAATTAAAATAAATCATGATCATTTTCTAAAGTATGTTTGCATGGGTGTTTATCGCTTCATTTTTGTTGGAAGAAAAAAACACTATCACACTGTGATAAGGGATAAACGCAGCGAAGACGTACAGGTATTGGATGAGAAACCGAACCGTGTATTGGTCCAGTAACATTATGTAAACTGCAATTACAATAACTGTACCGATGCAGATGTCATATCATATCAATCTATCAATAAATGCACGCACACCTTGTACTCTCTGATGTTCGCTCCGCTTGGCGCCCTGCGGATTGAATAACGCGCTGAATCCATGCAGACTTAGATCAGGGGAGGAGCCGAAACTTGACGCATCGCGCCGCCGTTTCAAATTAGTTTTTAAAGGGGACTGAAGCGATCACAAATTAATTAATCTAATAAGTTTTTAGAGGGGCTGGGCAGAAGTTTAGCCCCCCTAAAAAGGGCCTAGTGACGCCCCTGGTGCCAGACCAGTTATATTATCACTAATAACTGAAGCTTGGTATTGAACTCTGAGATTCATAATTTTGCAGATATTATTTTAGCTCTAACAGCAACATTACTGTAAAAGTGTAATCAGGGGGAATGGCACATTAAAGGGCAAAAAAAACCCACCAAGAAATCTTTACTCGCTGTGCATGACATGCTGTGTCTGAGTGTTGGGTCAGAAAAACAGCTGCAAGTAAAACCCGCATGCAAATCGTAAACTCTTTATGCAGATGAAATATCTATGAGATAGAAATGTGCAACATGCACTGTTGGATTGGGATGTGAAGGCACACGAGCATTTCAATGTCGGAAAGTGACCTATTTGACAGTTATGGTGACTCATAACCGAAATGTGACCTCTTCATTTAAGCCATCCAACGAGTAACTGAACAAATCATGTGAACAAGTCATGAACACAAGTACACCCGGAGCAGTGGGCAGCTATCACTGCAAGGAGCGAGAGGGGATAAGGTCAGTCGTTGCCGACCCTAAGAGTCCGATTCTCGAGCCATGAGCCCACGACAAACTTACTCAAGGCTGGTGGACAAATTTATGTGACGACTTACTGATACATATCTACAGCTTCACAATCAAAGAATATCTTGTTTATAAAACAGCAGTAGTTTATCAGAACTGCAGTATCATGAGTAGAAGAAAATTCATATAAGATTGTCTCACCTCAGAAACTGCAGTTTACACTGAGGGTCCTCCAGTACATTAGAGATCAGCTTCACTCCTGAATCTCTGAGATCATTATCATCGAGATGCAGATGTGTCAGGTGTGAGGGGTTTGATCTCAGAGCTGAAATCAGATCAGCACAGCCTTCATTTGTGATATTACACCTCCATAACCTGCAGAAGACAATAACACACATTTCACTGTTATTGTTCTGTATATGTATGTACAGTATATGTGTGTGTATCTGAGAATAGGGCTAGCCCTGGCTACAGGCAAAGTAGGCTGTTGGCTAGGTCCTCGAGTTTAGTTAATTAAACTAGTGGTGTCCTTCACATGAGATAACATTTGAAGATATATTTGTAAAAGATGAATGTTTCTTCATTCCCGTTTTGTTATGAACATAGGACTGATAACAAGGACATAAAGAGAATGGATTGTGCGATGCCTGTATTTCCAGACTTTGACATTTGATGATAATGCACAGAATTTAAAGAAAACATATTTAGTTATTTCTTTACACTTTGTTCGTATTTGCTGCAGTCCTTTATTCTATTTAGTCAGATTATCTTGTCCTCATGAGATCATATTGTGACGGTGGGATAGCGCCGATTAAATATATAGATTGAACTTTAATTTGGGATTTGAATTGGATTTTACAAGAAGGTGCATGAAACAAATATCAACACAAGCGCAAATAACTCTGTAGATTTAATCTTTGTGATAATGTGGATCTTTAAAAGATATGAAGTCAAATGAAATTTGTGGGGCATTAATGCTTATAATCATTTCTATCACTCATTTCTGCAATCGAACTTGAGTTCACCAACTCACCATTTGTGTCACCCCTTGTTTCCAAAATGTGCTTCCGCATAGGTCAGAGTTAACTTATAGGTGCGCACATTCACCCGTCAAGTTTGCATTTAATAGATCACAACCTTTGCTTGGAAAGTAGCATCTTCACTTCCAAGATCATATTATCAGCTAAATAAGTTTGCAATTTTTGTAATAAAAGACAGATTTGAAATAGGTCTAAAGTCTGCTAAAATAGTGGGATCTAGACTTGTTTTGTTGAGTAATGGCCGCACAATTGCATGTTTTACCGGATCTAGAATAGTTCAGGCTGTAGATGATTTATCCCTGTTCTGAGATCATTAATCTTACTCATTAATCCTTCTAACAACGAGCCAGAGGAGGGGTTAAGAGTAGCATTAATAATATTAAAAAGAGTTTTAGGTTTATGACAGTTCTTGTTTTTTAATTTAAGGTAAATATCACGATTTTGCTGGTTTGACAGTCTGATAATTGTGATGGGGATTCTCATGGAGTTTATCCTTTTTTCACTTTTTGCTCTGCTCGACTACACATCAGCCTTAAAGCAGGTGTAGAGTCATTTAACCATGGCTCTGGTCCAGATTTATGATAAAATGTTTTAAAAGGTGTCAACAAATCCATAACACCGACACAAATGGAATTAAAATTGAGAAGTATTTTCCTCGGCACTTAAATTGTAATTCCACTCATCCATATGTAGGCTTACTTTGCTAAAGTGGAAATAAAGACCTCTCTGGTATCTTAGGCAATAAAACGAATCTGATGAGCAACAGATTATGACAGATTAAGAGCCTGGCCGTCAAAGTGACAGACAATAAAAAGTCTGATTTCATGGAATAGGTTAAAAAGTGTTTACATTATGTACACAAATGTAAATGTGTCAAAATAGTCTTTATAAACAGTTCTAGAGCCTCATGTATAAAGACTTGCGTTGATTCCATACTAAAACATTGCGTACGCACAAAAAAACTCACGACAGACATGGTGGCGTGAAGGCACGCACATTAGTACATCCGAGCGTGAGCAGGTAAGCTGATACATGAGGCCCCTGGTCCATGATTCTGGTTGGTTGAGCCAAGTTCTAAGCCTTTATAAAATGCCCAGATTTATACCGGCTGACCGCATTACATACCCTTAGTGTCACTTTATTTACTTTATTTAATGAAACCTTTCTATGCATATGAAATAATGGGTTTTATAAAAGCAATAAGCCCCCAGAAGCAGTGCGTAGAAGTGCATTTTATAAAAGCTAAGGGGATTTTAGACAACTCCCATAGCTGTTATAAAATGCACTGTCACCAACGATGCCAATATCAGGTGCTTTGTTAAAAAAAAAACATTAAAGCTGAAATTCAACCTGAATGGTGATAATACATGATGACAAAAGCCGTGTCTCGCTAGAAACCATGTCAGTTATAAAGCATTTTTAGCCCAAAATGGCGCGAGTGCTGTTTCCCAAAAAGCACCAGTTTCGTCTCTTTGTTCTGTTCACACTGCCAATGGTGAGAGCGTCAAAGTGGCTGGAAGTCATTCATTTTCGATGCTGGTGGCGAGCAGCGCATGGCGCATCTTGGACGGTGTGAGGCGAAGACACCGAGAAACTTGATGCTTGACCTGCAAAGTTTTCTAGTCACTTCCAGAGCCTCCCTCTCTCACGCAAATAGTTCTACACTGGTGGGCTTGTGATCTACACTTCTTTCTACATGAAATAACTACTAGACAAAATGCCAAATTTACAGCTCACATAGGCGTAAGTGCTTTTAAAAAATGAGTAATTTAGTGGTATTTATGGTATGGTTCCTTAGGCATGCTGATCTGATGGTTTAGCATGAATGAGTCACTGATTGATTGGCTGGGATTATGTCAAAATCATTACCAAAATACATTTTGATTCATCTCAAATCATTATAACAGAAATAATCTTACGTCAGTATCTCCAGTTTACAGAGAGGATTCTCCAGTACAGTAGAGATCAGCTTCACTACTGAATCTCCTACATTGTTTTCAGACAGATCCAGATGTCTCAGGTGTGAGGGGTTTGATCTCATAGCAGAAGTTAGAGCAACACAACCTTCAGCTGAGATATTACACTTCTCCAACCTGCAGAGAAACAAAGAAAAAAGTTACCGTGTGCGAGTTCATTTTTAGGTGAACTAAGTACTAAAGTCTTTATGAATTGGTAATACCATGGATTCATTACCCAATTCTCTTCAATTCAGTGTTAAAACAACTTCACTGACTGCAGTTCTTTCAGAATGTCACTAACCCACCTTCGACCACATAACACCTATTTCTTTAGTACTATATTGCCGTATTGTTATTAATCGTATTCATCAAATTCAGCTGCTGACCTACAAAACTCTTCACAATTTGAAAGCTTTATATCCTTTAGACCTTCTTACCACTTGGCTACAGGAAGCCATATTCATGGGGATGATGTAACATTAGACATTGCTAGGACTTAATGATTTCCTCCTGAAGACGTAAATAGAACGGACCATATTTTCGTTGCATCAAAGTACCAAATAACATTTTGGGACGTGAAGAGTGCATCCAAACAACCAAACTTGTTTTAAAATTGTATTTATACACAATGTCCCTCGCATGGAGGATTACATTTAATTGTGATTTAATCTATGCATTAAAGATTCAATTTTATGCATAATTTAAATAATTTTCTAGTTAAATATCGATGATAAGAAAAATGACTATTAATGTAACTTAACACAGCACTGTACATCAGCATCAGACACTTTATTCAGATACTGAAGTAAATGACTGTAGCACAGTTCAAAGTAGGGAAGGAGGGAGGCGGGAACCGGCAAACGTTAAACAATCTGACGTGTGACGTATTTGGTGTTGCGACATTCAAATATAAATAGATTTTTAGGTAATGCTTCTTGACTCCACTTTAGTGTTTCTTTAACGTGTTTCTTTAACATGTACATTTATAAGACTAATTCAATCATTAGAAAGTAACAAAATGTGTCAATTTAAAAATAGATACAAATTAATTTGGCAGTAGTATACCACTGCCTATACAGCACACCAGATGGCGCTCCGAGGTCCACCGGTTGAGAATCACTGCACTAGAGCGCTCGCTTTTGGCCCCAAAATAGAAACCCAGCAAATTATTCCGTACTTGACAATGTCTCTTTGAGAACCACATGTGTGTCTATTAAAGAAATGATCTTACTTCAGTATCTCCAGCTTACAGAGAGGATTCTCCAGTACAGTAGAGATCAGCTTCACTCCTGAATCTCCTACATTATTATCAGACAGATTCAGATGTCTCAGGTGTGAGGGGTTTGATCTCAGAGATGAAGACAGAGCAACACAACCATCATCTGTGATTTTACAACCAGCCAACCTGTAGAGAACAATAACACACACTTCAATCTGTCAGTTCACACACATCAGATCAACGTATATTTCCTTACATTGTCCATTAAATATATATTTGTTTCAGTTGTATGTAATCTGTGTATGTACCTGAAAAACCCCAAATATTTCTCCTCACTAATGCCATTATTCAAATGTTTTTATATTATTTCAATGTGCTTGTCATGTCTAAAAGGAACAGTAGTATAAAGTAGAAAATGCCTTATTTATATTCAGTCCAGACTTAGATTGATTATGAAACTTAAATTTCACATATTCTGTTCACTCTTAAAAATAAAGATGCTGCAAAAGTTTCTTCACAGCAATACCATAACCTATTTTAGTTTGTCAAAGAACATTCACTCAAAGGTTCTTATAAGAACCATTAGTGAAAAAGAAACATCATGTGGATGTTAAAGGTTCTTTATGTAACAATTCAAGCAAAACAGTTCTTCATGACTTTGTGAAGCACCTTTATTTTTACGTTTTATTACTGTTTATTTACAGTAAACTAGAATATGTGAATTATTGGCAGAGTTTTTGCTGAAAGACACTCCATCATAACAAAGTTAAATGCTTGTTTTCCTCAAGTAAATATGACAAATGATGAATTATGATGAAATAATTGTACTTCAGTGTCTCCAGATTACAGAGAGAATTCTCCAGTACATCACAGATCAGCTTCACTCCTGAATCTCCTACATTATTATCAGACAGATCCAGATGTGTCAGGTGTGAGGGGTTTGAACTCAGAGCTGAAGACAGAGCAACACAACCTTCATCTGTGATATTACAACCACACAACCTGTAGAGAACAATAACACACATTAAAGTCTCTTACGTTCACAGTCATAAGATCAACATAGATTTTCTTTTGTAGTTTAAGCACTCTTTATTATTTTCAGTAGAATGTTAATAAATTAGTAAATATGTGTGCATTTGAGAGACCCAAATATTCCTCAATATTATTAACTCTCTATTGTTACTCTTGGAATGACTTTTTATCCCAGCAATGCTTTGGTATAATGTATGTCACACCAATAAAGCAATATGAATCTGAATGTACAAAAGTGAGATATCTGAACACAGTATACTGCATGCCAACCTCAGTTTCACTACACCTGTTAGTGGTGAGGCAGTAGAACTTATTTATAAACAGTGACCACTGTAAGTGTCCACACTTAATCCAAATTCACACTCACTGAACTGATCTGGATTCAGCAATCACAGGCAGCATCTTCTGAAAAACTTCCAGCTTTTTAACTTTGTTTTCATCTTGAACAAAATCATTTATAATAACCCCTGCAGCTTCTGTTCTGATGTCAACTGCAAAAAACTACACAAGGTTGTGACCACTGAGACGAAGAGAGTTTGGCCGTATTTAATGTTCTTGATTTCAAATGATGTTGGATTTCCTCCACTAGTGAATGATCACCCAGTTCATTCAGACAGTGAAACAGATTGATGGATTTCTCTGGAGAGGGATTCTCATTGATCTTCTTCTTAATATACTCGACTGTTTTCTCATTGCTGTGAGAGCTTCTTACTGTCAGTGTCATCAAACCTCTGAGAAGATTCTGATTAGACTCCAGAGACAAACCCAGAAGAAACCGAAGAAAAATATCAAAGTGTCCATTTGTACACATTTGTAAATATCAAAGTGTCTGATCAGCTCTCTGATGCAGATCAGACGAAGGAGTCAGCAAAAAGGTGCCAAAGAACATCTGTGTTTTATCATTTACAAAGGAGATGTGAGCATACAGCGCTGCAAGATGATCCTGAATGGAACGATGAACAAAGCTGTAAACTTTCCCCTGATACAAGCCAAACTCCTCTCTGAAGATCTGAGTGCACAATCCTGAGTACACTGATGCTTCTGCTACATCAATGCCACACTCTTTCAGGTCCTCATCATAGAAGATCAGGTTCCCTTTCACAAGCTGCTCAAAAGCCAGTTTGCCCAGTTTGAAGATCATGTCTTCATCATTCTTCACTTTCTTCTCATAGTCCTTCTGATGTTTGATGTTTGTCTGAATGATCAGGAAGTGTGTGTACATTTGAGTGAGAGTCTTGGGGATCTCTCCTTCACTATCTGCTTCACTCAACATTCTCTCTAGAACAGGGACTGAAATCCAGCAGAACACTGGGATGTGACACATGATGTAGAGGCTCCTGGATGACTTCAGGTGTGAGATGATTCTGTTGTTCAGACTCTCATCACTGATTCTCTTGCTGAAGTATTCCAGCTTCTGTTTGTCAGTGAAGCCTCGTACCTCTGTGACTCGATCAACACACTCAGAGGGGATGAGATCAGCTGCTGCTGGTCTGGAGGTGATCCAGATGAGAGCAGAGGGAAGCAGATTCCCCTTCATGAGGTTTGTCAGCATCACGTCCACTGAGGCTGATTCACTGACATCACACAACCTCACACTGCTGTGAAAATCCAGAGACACACGACACTCATCCAAACCATCAAAGATGAACAACACTTTATATTCACCGCTGGAGATTTCCATTTCTTTTGTCTCTGGGAAGAACAGATGAAGAAGATGTAAAAGACTGAGTGTTTGGTTCTTCATCAGGTTGATCTCTCTGAAAGGAAGTGGAAATATGAGGTGGACGTCCTGATTCTCTTTCCCTTCAGCCCAGTCCAGAATGAACTTCTGCACAGAGACTGTTTTTCCAATGCCAGCGACTCCCTTTGTCAGCACACGTCTGATGGGTTTGTCTTGTGCAGGTAAAGCTTTAAAGATGTCATTGCATTTGATTGGTGTGTCCTCTGTTGCTGTTCTCCTGGATTGTGTCTCAATCTGTCTCACCTCATGTTCATTACTGATCTCTCCACTTTCACTCTCTGTGATGTAGAGCTCTGTGTAGATCTCATTCAGCAGTGTTGGGTTTCTCTCTTGTGATAATCCCTCACACAAACACTCAAACTTCTTCCTCAGATTTTATTTTGAATGTCTTGAAAAATATTTTTTGGATCACCGGCACATATAACTAGGTTTATTAAATGTGTCAGTTATTTACAGTTAAATGTGTTTGATTATTGTGTGTTGTTATTTGAAAATGAAAATAAATAACTTGTGTAGGAAAAGGAAATATAATTTGTCTATTTAAATATGGGACGATTCAAGTCTGTTGAAATGATAAACCAATCGCGATACATGGATACATGATATATGTTTACTGTATCGGATTGTCGTACATGTGGGGAAAAATGATACTCGAAAAGAGCAGTCAGAGCTCCTAAAAAAGGATTTTAATGAACTCTTTGAAATGCTTGGAAAGTTAAAAGTACATCAGTGGACCTCTCCCAGCTCGGGGAACAAATATGTTCTTGCGGCTACTCAGTCTGAACATATGGCTGCAAAAAACCTGCAACATGAGAGGACTGAACTTCATTGACAACTTTAATCTCTTTTGGAGTCAAAGACAATTTTTTACAACAGATGGCCTCCACCCAAAAAAACTTGGTTCAAGAGTGCTAAAGGACAATATCCTCTTCTCCCTCCTTCACCCATCAGTAAAGTGTGCCACTCCACTCCTAAATGGCACAAATACACCTGGCCATAGTGACCCACCTCAGCAGTTGGATGGACATTTGGAAAACACCACTCAGGCTGTACCCTGCCCAGTGACATCACATCAGTTGTTTCTGTAGATAACAACCGGGAGAGCCAAAACAACATACTTCAGCCTTCAGAAACACCAGACTCGCAGCCCCTCTCACTACACACTCTCTCCCTCTCTTGAAGCACAAATAAAAGTTGTTGCTTTAATATAAACACAATCTTTGTTTATATTACAGAGAATAGACGTCTTTTAATATGTAATGCATTATTCATTTTTATTTAGTTTGGAATAAAAAAAAATGGATTTATTTTGTTATTTGACAAAGTAAAATATTTACAATGAAATTTGCAGGATTTTTTTTGAGAAATAATAAAAGGGCACTGGTCACATTTCTAATCTGTGAGCTCATTTTTGGTAAAGAAGGAAACGTGATTCGTGAGAAATTGTGTCGTGAGATAGGTATGGTGAACCGCATCGCGAGTGAATCGTGACATCCCTAATATATAGATTGTTAATATAGGGCTGATCAATCATTAACACATTTTACAAGCCATTAAACAAAACTGTTGCATTAATCTGAGTTTAAGTAATGAAGCAACAGAATTAAAATTAATCTAGGTCAAATTAAAACCTGGTTTCAAAGATTAAATGTCTCCCTGAATATATTAAAACGAGGTTTAAGGTTTGGTTCAACAGAATTATTAAAGGGATACTTCACCAAAAAATGAAAATTCTATTATCATCTACTCGCCTACGATTTGTTCCAAATCTGTATAAATGTATTTGTTCTTATGAACAAAGAAAGATATTTGGAAGAATGCTTATAACCAGACTTTCTCTGGGTTTATCAGAACAAAGACATGTAAACAGATTTGGAACAAATAGAAGGTGAGTAAATGATGACAGAATTCTATAATAGATTGAATAATATCCCTTTAAATAAACCTTGATTTAATCCAGATTATCTGCACAATAGTAATAAAATAAATTCTGCTATATATCTGTTCAGTTAAAAAAAGGCTTAATGATAAGTTTGAGCACAACTGTGAATACAATAAAAAGTAAGTGAACCATTGTCATTTTCCTGGTTTTCTGCTTAACGTGGTCATGAAATGTGATCTGATCTTCACCAAAGTCACAAATATCAACAAACACAATGCTGAAACTGATTTGTTTGTGAGAAAAGTTAAAGCGCAAAAGCAGATCATCTACTGGAAAAGCAGGAATCCACTAAAGCTTCCCGAGGTAAAGAAGGCGTCGGAGGAAGAAGAGGACCAGGTTAAAATTGAGTTGTTTATTATTATTTATAGAAATGCTTTTATTTTTCAATAAAACTTTGGTTGTCATTTAAAGTCTTTTTTTTAAGTTTATAAGGAGATCCTACAAGGTCATCTCAAGGTGGCTTTCTGCAAGCTGAAACTCAGAAGAAGCGGAGTGATGCAGCAGGTTAATGACCCTTAACATTGACACAAAATCTACTTCAGAATGGTGTCAGAGACTAAAATCCCCCTTTTGAAGTGGCTAAAATGCATCCAAAAGAGATGCTGTGTAATAAGAGAGCCATTCACACCAGACATCCTAAGAATATGGGTGAGCTGAAGCTGTTCTGTAAAGAGGAATGGTCCAAAATGACTCCTGGACCTTTCTGCTGGTCTACCATAAGTGCTTGCTTCAGGTAATTGCTGACAAAGGTGGTTCAACCAGTGATTAAAGCACCGGTTCAGTTCATTTTTCCATCATCACTTTATATGTTTAATGGGTTTGCTCAATAAAAACATGACAGAAGATCATGACTGTTTGTGTTTGATCAGTTTAGAGATATTGTGTTTGTTGATATTTGTTAATTTGGTGAAGATCAGATCACATTTCGTAATCAATTTTAACAGAAAACCAGGAAAACTACAATGGTTTACTTACTTATGTTGTTGTCTGAATGTATAAATGTAAGCGTTTTAATATAAAAATTATTACCAAAATTCATGAATTTTCAAGAGACAAGTCATTGTTTTTACAAATGCACTCCAGAAAGAAAAGTTAATTTAAATAAATGTTATACCAGACAGCAGCCAATGTATTGTCACTCTTAAATTGTTTTAGAAATTTTCAAGATCACCTTTCAAGATCACTGGATGTGATCTCTTTTGATGAACTGAACTTTAACACAAAACATATTACAGTTAAAATGGTCCTTCGGTTTTCACAATGGTATTTTTACAATTACATTCCAGTATAAAATATTTAATTATAATCATGTCATTTACAAAAAAAATTCTACCTGAGATCCAGATCTGTGTCATCATTCTTAAATTTAACTGGTGGATCCATAGAGCGGTTACTCTTCATAGACACACAGCTGAACTCTGTATCTGATCTCTCTGGATGAACTGAACTATAACACAACAGATTACAGTTACAATGGTCTTTCAATTTATGCATTGCTAAAACAAATGTATTTTAATTACGTAGTACTTTTACAAATGTGTCTGTGTGAACTGGTAATGTTTCATAGATTCATCTGTATAACTGTATCTGAAGATATTTATTTGAATTAAACTTTTTTACTTAATATACAACTCCAGAAAAGTTTGATCTGTTACAGATTGCTTTGTTACTGTATTTTAAATACTGTATTTCACAACTAGCATCTATCAAGAAACCCACAGACGGGCTTTCAGATGCCCTGCCCTGTACATTAAGAAAGATCACAGCTCCATCAATGAATGGCTTTATAGTGAATGGCTGTCTCCATTGGAACATATACTACACAAGTATTATTTCTTTACCTAAGAAAATATAACATTGTTTTAGTATGTTATAGACTTTAATTCCCCATGGGATGTATATTTCTCATTAATAAAGAATACTGAAAGATAAAAATAGTGGGTGTGGCTTATAATTTTCCACTATGAAATGACTGAATCTAGAACACTGAAACTTTCTTTAAACAGATGTTCTGCCCAAGTTGTCGAAGTGACATTCGGTTAACTGTATATTTATAATAGCAACTTTTGATCACAATGATAAATAAAAAGGAAGATGCAAGAGTTACGATGATTGACGAGTCAATAAGTTCCTCAATTTGTCTTCATTTGTCATTCACTTGTCCAAGTACAAAAGTCAATTGACCAAAGATAAAAATTTAATTTGAATTCTCAGATTGGTCATGTTTGCTTCTAAGCCATTTTAACTACTTTCTGCTTTAGCCGCCTGAATTTGGTTATAGGCCTACTCTCCGTGACTGCTATAAATCAGTAAGCATGCAGTACTTATTATTTCTGTTCTGGCTCTAAGTCTGCACATAGCACTGCTGCTACAGAGGATTAAAGTTTGGTATCGCAGCCCAAACAGTACGTCATCATTCAATAAAATATGCAAGTGCAGTTTATCATGAATAGGCAGGTAACTAACAAATTACATTAATGCTACAAACAGGTGGATAAATAAGGGCCATTTTAACTTTACCAGATTTTTTTTAGGATAGGTAACTGATATGTTTTTCATTTTTTACTATACAATAGTGGTATATTTGTCCATATAAATTACTGTAGAATACTATAGTATTTACAAGTGTTTTTGAACTTCATTATAGTTTTTAATGTTTATCGATTTACTACAAGGGCACTACATTTTTCAATAGTTTTTCAATTTTTTTCACGCTAAGAGAACTCTTAAAATAATTACTGCTTGCTTACTGAAAAGTCATACATGTTTAGAAAGACTGATGTGTGAATAAACAATGATAAAATAATTTGTGGGTGAACTATCCCTTTAAAGTTACTTCCTGAAAAATGAAAAATAGACACAACAATTTACATTTAGCAGACGCTTTTATCCAAACCGACTTACATTATTTTATCCTATACATTTTACATAGGTATTGGCAATCCCCTGGGTTCGAACCCACAACCTTGCGTTGTTAACAAAACCTTGTCAATAAAAGAGAAAAAAAAACATAAAATTATAAGTAGCAAAATGTATATAGTAAAAGAAAGAGGTACAAATAAAAAACATTCTGAAACATCATTACATTAAAAATCTTTGGTAATGTCATTTCAGGGTTGTTGTCTTGAATAGAAATGATCGCAGAGCCAATTCCTCACAGCGCGGTGGCTACATAAAGACAACATAAAGTGATAACTGATAAAACCAAACATAGCTTTATAAAGTCGCAAAAGCATTTAGAATATATCATCAAACACATTTGATATATTAAAAGTAAAACAAATATATTGAAACTATTAAAAAAATTAACGCAAAGAGGAAGTTATTTCGACACGTGGCCTAACTTACTAACAGGGCTAATGTCGATAAACAAACGTGAAAGCATCTACAAAGTATTTTCAAGACGAATGATATTCGTTTATTAACTAAACACTTTGTGCATGTTGTTTAAGATGAATAGTGACTTTTTAAACTTATTTTTATACTTACTTCTTTGTAAAATGTGACGCAGTTTCGGACAGTTGAAGACGGCTGACTTGTGGAATGTGCTTTCGGTTTCGAGTGAAATAGGTTCCAGGCTGCGGGATGCAGGTACATTTGGGGGCGGAGCTCCGCGTCTCATTGGTTATTGGTTGGGGTAATATTAAGGGCGGGTCTATGTCTCCTCTGTCCTCGCCGTTTTGGTGAAACACAAGTAATGACGTCGATTCCTCAGTATGCATCACGGTGAGTAAGTACACAGTCCGTTTAATATTTGACCTGTGGTTCTCTCTCCTTTATCGGCAATGTGTACTTTCACTGTGTGTGTGTGAGAGTGTGTTTGTGTGTGTGCGTCTATGTCATTGTGTGTAAGTATGTATGCATATTGTGTGTGTGGAGCATTTGTATGTCTGTCTTTTCTTGTTTTCACCTTTTTCTTGTTTTTACAGGTATATGCCTTTAGTTGTTTTTCTTGTATTCAATGTGTCTCATGTACACCTTGCTTTGTAACAATGAAAATTGTAAAAAGCGCTATATAAATAAAGTTGAGTTAACCACACCCCGGCAAATGTACGTCACTTCGTAACATGACTTGACTAGACAGCCCAAATCTATACGCAATTAAAGTGGGTGTACTTGTAAATCTCATTGTATCGTCACCGCCGCACTCATGTCGCGGGGATGCTGTGTGTTTCGTTGCGAAAAGGAGGACCATTTGTTTGTTCTGCCTTAAGATGATAACTTAAAACGAATGGTTACATTTTATTTACAATACTGTTCCAGAAAAGTACAATCCGAATGTTCAAGTTTGTGCCGCGCATTTCACCGAAGATTGCTTCACGAACCTTGGAGAGATCGAGAACGGTTATGAGCGAAAGCTTTGGTTAAAAAGTGGGCCATTCCGACCATTAAAACGTCCCAATGACAGTCTGGTGCTTCAAATTCACAGCCTGTAAGTATATTTTCATTGTAAAAGACTTACAGTACAGTACAGTACTTACCGTGCTACGGTACGGACTAACGCGGGTTGAGTTTGTCGTGTGTTTCAAATACTGACACGTGCGCAATGTGAAAAAACTACAACACAAGTCATAATAATCAGTGATAGTGTTCAAATTAGAGCCAACCAATGTCGTGTTTATAATGGGGTTTATTGTCTTTGTTGAGTCGCGACAAGAGGTGACGTAACACTGGTTGATCAAGAAGGGCACTCGCGTTATTTATTATGTTACCATTCCGTGCTGTAATGCGAGCTTGTTTCTATCTCCCACAAACTCTGTATGATGTATATACTTGTTTGTTTATAGTCTTTATAACGTCGGTTATAAAAGGTAAACAGTTACCTATAGTTTCTAACTATTTAAAAAAAAAACTTCCAATCCTTTATATCCTGCTCAAGTCGCGCTGGCAAAGTTGATGAATGGACTTGATCATCTTCATTTTCCGGATCAGATTCTGGTTCGAATTGATTTAAGGAAGTAACGATTACATTTTATCACCTGCGAGTACAATTCAGAGAGGCTGGGCGAAGAGGAAATACAAACATGCACGTATACACATTACATTACATCTAAAACAAAAGATAATATTCGTTTTAGCTATGTCATATGACCCCTCTAACCCCCACTGTAATGGACCCAACAATAAACACATCTCGGCAATAGTGGTTGATAACTATTACAGCACCCCTGTGAAGAGCAAATGGTGCCTTTTGGGAAGAAAGAGTATGTTTGTAGCATAGCAATAAATTCCTGTTATCTTTTTTTCCCCCAAACATTTAAAATGTTTTTAAAAGTATTATATTTACATAATCTTCTAAACAGCATTATACAGTATTGTCACTTTCCTTGAAAACAGCATGCAGTTCCCTCAAAATATAAGGATCCTGTCCTAAGCAACAGATGATACACAGATTTAATGTCACATCTGATTTATTCTTAAATGATGCATTACATCACTGTCACAGTATTAATATGTCTTATATGTCTTTTGTGTGATAAAAGTATCTTCAAGTCTGTTGATTGTGTCGACTGCCGTCTATGAACATCAGTTTATTCAACAGAAGAAGATCAGACTGACATTCAGCTGTAACACAAAAAACATTCTCACACCTGTTCACAAGATCCATATCAAAATAAAATGAAGCAGATAAAAGACAAACACTGAAGACATGACACACAACAGGATACAGTAGATTCAAAATAAGCTACAATTTTTTGCACAGTTACAGTATTATTGAATTCACCTGTTAAACATGTCGCAGGTATAACTGTCAGATGGAAGTGTTAAAACAGAATGACAGATAACAGAAGCATGTTATTTATCATGTTCTCAGCACAGGATCGTTTTGTCATCTCTAATTTGTTTCTCAAATATTATGCTGATGAAAAAATAAAGACACACAACATTTCTGTTAAGACTGAGCTGAAGTTACACTATTATTATAAATAGAAAAAAAACATCATTCACGATGAGACAATATAAAATATTGTTAGAGGCCAAGACAACATCTTTGTAATGTTTAATTGCATGTGAATGCATTAAAAATCATCAAAATGCAAACTGCATAACAAAAACGATAAAAATCTAGCTCAAATGACCTTGCATAGCCCAATTATCAAACTACAAATTTGTCCTCTTACTTTAAACGTAGTGGGACCTGGCAACACTGCACATAATGTCTAACATCACTCGTCTTCTCTGGATGGATGTGTAATGTCAGTATAGTCAGCATTTTTACATTTGGAATGAAAACAAAGTTTTTGATTAACACATTCTTTTTTTTGCTTTATGTAATGTTATAAAAGAAGACCCAAGTCATGCAGATCGTATACGTGTCCCCATTCCTTTATTCTTTATTCTTTGGGGTGTTTAAATTTAGTGGCAGCATGAATGAAGACTTACATTCATTTAGAAGACAATTTATTTAAAGCGAGTTAAACTTTTAATAGAGTAATTTAAATAGATTTTGAGAAAATTGTCAGTTAAATGTTAGGAGTTAAGGTAGGAAAGTTGCCAACGATAGCTAATAAACGGGTTTCCTTTATGTTAGGTTTGCATTTTTTAATGAGCTACAGCCAGGTCCATAAATCTTGGGACATCGACACAATTCTAACATTTTTGGCACTATACAACACCACAATGGATTTCAAATGAAACGAACAAGATGTGCTTTAACTCATTTAGACTGTCAGCTTTAATTTGAGGGTATTTACATCCAAATCAGTTGAATAGTGAAGAAATTACAACAGTTTGCATATGTGCCTCCCACTTGTTAAGGGACCAAAAGTAATGGGACAGAATAATAATCATAAATCAAACTTTCACTTTTTAATATTTGGTTGCAAATCCTTTGCAGTCAATTACAGTCTGAAGTCTGGAACGCATAGACATCACCAGACGCTGGGTTTCATCCCTGGTGATGCTCTGCCAGGCCTCTGCTGCAACCGTCTTCAGTTCCTGCTTGTTCTTGGGGCATTTTCTCTTCAGTTTTTTCTTCAGCAAGTGAAATGGATGCTCAATCTGATTCATGTCATGACTTGGCCATTGCATAACAGTCCACTTCTTTCCCTTCAAAAACTCTTTGGTTGCTTTTGCAGTATGCTTTGGGTCATTGTCCATCTGCACTGTGAAGTGCCGTCCAATGAGTTCTGAAGCATTTAGCTGAATATGAGCAGATAATATTGCCTGAAACACTTCAGAATTTATCCTGCTGCTTTTGTCAGCAGTCATATAATCACGTTCCACTGACAGCCATACATGCCCACGCCATGACACTACCACCACCATGGTACACTGATGAGGTGGTATGTTTAGGATCATGAGCAGTTCCTTTCCATCTCCATACTCTTCTCTTCCCATCACTCTGGTAGAAGTTGATCTTGGTCTCCTCTGTCCATAGGATGTTGTTCCAGAACTGTGAAGGCTTTTTTAGATGTCGTTTGGCAAACTCTAATCTGGCCTTCCTGTTTTTGAGGCTCACCAATGGTTTACATCTTGTGGTAAACCCTCTGTATTCACTCTGGTGAAGTCTTCTCTTGATTGTTGACTTTGACACACATACACTTACCTCCTGGAGAGTGTTCTTGATCTGGCCAACTGTTGTGAAGGGTGTTTTCTTTACCAGGGAAAGAATTTTTCAGTCATCCACCACAGTTGTTTTCCATGGTCTTCCGGGTATTTTGGTGTTGCTGAGCTCACCGGTGCGTTCCTTCTTTTTAAGAATGTTCCAAACAGTTGTTTTGACCACGCCTAAGGTTTTTGCTTTCTCTGATGGGTTTGTTTTGTTTTTTCAGCCTAATGACGGCTTGCTTCACTGATACTAACAGCTCTTGGATCTCATCTTGACAGTTGACAGCAACAGATTCCAAATGCAAATAGCACACTTGAAATGAACTCTGGACCTTTTATCTGCTCTCTGTAATTGGGATAGTGAGGGAATAAAACACCAGGCCATGGAAAAGCTGAGAAGCCAATTGTCCCATTACTTTTGGTCCCTTAACAAGTGGGAGCCACATATGCAAACTGTTGTAATTCCTACACCGTTCACCAGATTTGAATGTAAATACCCTCAAATTAAAGCTGACAGTGTGCAGTTAAAGCGCATCTTGTTTGTTTTATTTGACATCCATTGTGGTGTTGTATAGAGCCAAAATGTTAGAATTGTGTCGATGTCCCAATATTTATGGACCTGACTGTACACTAGCTGCCCACTGCTCTGGGTGTATGTGTGTTCACCACTTGCTGTGCGTGTGTTCACTACTCTCTGGATGGGTTAAAAGCAGAGATAAATTGCGGATATGGGTCACCATATCTGACAAAAACAGGTCACTTTCTTTCACACCAATTCCTGTAAGCCCTTTATTTGGATATTTTGATCCGTCAGTATATATATATGTAAACTTGCATAGAATCTTTCCTGCAAATATCAATTTACCTCATGTTTAAGATTACCCATTTCCTCCCACTCTCTTTTCTTTTCCAATATTTCTAGATCTATTTTAACTTCCGGTATCACCCATCCTGGAACTTCATCCCATACTGGTGATGTACATAATTTGATGTTTTCAACTTGATTCTTCTCTGTTAATTTGCTCCTTAAATCCTTCCCTTTTTTTCCCTGTATATTCCCAACAATCATTTAATACATCTTTAGCAACATGTTCTCCACAATGACTCTTAATTGAAGTCCAATACACTAGAGATAGTTTTATTCTCCTTAAATTTAATGGTATTTCATTTGCCTCCACCAACAAGTAGTTTTACTAGGTCCTAAACCTATTCTAAGTTTACTATATTGAATCCTATCTAATCTTCTTAACAATGTGTCAGACGGTGCCTCATATACCATACATCAATAATCCTAAATAGATCTGATCAAGGCTTGATAAATTGATATCATAAACATTCTATGTGATCTCCATTTTTTCCCAGCAGTTGATCTCATTGCATTTAAACTTTTACTACATTTTATCCATTTCTTCTATATGCTTTTTCCAGGTATGTCTTTAACCTTATTTCTAAATATTAAAAAACATGGACTCTCTCTAATGTCTTCCCATATAATAAAAATTTAATATTTTCCAAAGCTTTCCTCTTCTGCTAAACTCCATATGATTTACTGGCTGACAATTTAAAACTTCAATCTATATGTCCATTTGTCCACCTTTTTAATGCTTGCTTGAACACAGGCAGATACATGTGATATATTCAAAACTCTCTTCCAAATAGCGCCATCATCTGCATATATAGTACATCTCACTCCATTTTCTAGTTTGTCAAAAATATTATATTAATCATTATATTAATTATATTAAAAAGGATTGGATTTACAACACTCCCTTGAGGAATACCATACCACTGCTCTAAAAGTCTCTGATTGACACATCCCTACTTTCACAACAAATGTTCGTTCAAATAAAAAATTCAACTTCCAATTATACAATTTACCGTCAATTCATATCCTTGATGCTTCAATTAATAATCCTTCTCTCCATATTGTGTCATATTATCTATGTCAAAGTAAACTACTGCCATTACTTATTTTATTTTAATTGTCTTTTCTATTTAATCACTTATCTTAACCAATGCATCCATCTTTTTCCTCTAAATCCACACTGTTATTTACTTGGTAAACTTACTTTTTCTAACTGAAATGATCATCTTATCACAATCATTTTTTCCGATAATTTACCTCAATTTGATGTCAACGGAATTGAGTGATAACTACTTGGGTTTGTTGGGCTTTTACTTTGTTTAATAATTGTTTGATCTATAGTCTGCTTCCATACCTTTGGAATTTCTCCTTCTGACCATATTTTATTATATAATTTAATAAGTAATAACATTAACACATTCTCTGGTAAATGTTTCAACATTATAAAACTTACTCTATCACAACCAGGGGCAGTATTTGCACAATTTCGTAAAGCTACTTTTAGTTAGCTTTAGTTAGTTTATTATCATCTATTAACACAGGAATTTGGTTAATATTTTCCCTTTTCCAGACATCTTTCCTAGCATATTCCATATTTTACATCTAATGGAGTGTCTTCTGTCATAGAACAAAAAAATCTCCATCCTTCCTTTTTAATATTTTTTATTGCTCTCCTCGCATTTGTTATAGCATTCTTATATATTGTCATATTACTTACATTTATATTTTTCCGAAGTTGATTAATTGATTTATTTCTTACCTTTATTGCTTCACTTCACTCTTTCTTCCACCATGGCATATTTTTCGTCCTTGTTCTTTTAGGAATATATATCATTGCACCCTCCATAATTAAATCTCTTATTGAATTACAAAATATTTCCACCGTGTCTTCAACCACTCTATCTTTAAAAAAACATAATGTTTGCTAAATGATGTCCAATCTGCTTTCTCATAATTCCATTTCCAATTTATTAAACATTCAGTGTAATTATTATTTACATTCATTTGACAAATAATAGGAAAATGATCGGAGTCAAATAATCTCAAATTTCCCATTCACAAAAATACATAGACAGACACTTAAATTCAAATTACAAACACAAATACACACTTACAACATTCTGATCTGTTTCAAAATCAACCAAAATCATTACATTGTCTATGCCGCCCTCTGCTGGTGAAACTCCGCAAACGTTTTCCTCAGTACACAGATCACACAACTTTACGATTTAAACGCCCAACAAGTAATTCCACTGTAAACTAAATATAAATATAAATATAAATATATATATAAAGGCTATTTTCCCAAACGTGTCGTTATAAGACAGATGAGCAATAAGATGTTAATTAGTAAATGATCATGAAAACATGAAGAGAACCAAACCTGAGGGATTTTAATTTTGAGAATTTATTTAGGCTACGATAAATATTTGTACTTAAATGCCAAAATAACACTGACAGTCCGGAGTGAAAAATAAAAATCTGAAGCACTGGTGGACATTAATCACACACCTGTCTTCTGAATTTAAAGTCGCAGACAAAATATTCTCACAAAAGCTTTTCATTCACGAAAATATACAGACAGACAAAACGTCCCATATTTACTGTTAAAATTATGTTAAATAGTATACATGCCTAGTATATAGTTTCCTCTTAAATTAAGATTAAAAAAATGAAAACATGCATAACGCATGCAGAAAACATCTGTATATGACAGACAGATCGGCTATACAGTTAAGAAGGATGAAATCTTCTGAAATCCTTTCAAAGTCAACACTGAGCAGCTTGACCTTTCAATGTTTTGTTTACTTACTTTATATTCTGTATTTATTCTGAAATAAAACCCCAAATGTCTGTGATGTAATTCCCTATAGTTTTCAAGATCATATGAATTTATTCGAACCCAAGATTCATTGCATGCCAGTGTCAACATTTTTTTAATAAACTTTGAAATTTGTAGTTTAGTAACAGAAGGCCTTTGTATTCTGCAAAAAAAGTTAAATTAAGCCATTAAAGAATGTAATGATGAAGAGAAGTTGTGCTCATATACAGTAGAAAATGATATGAAGCACTTTTACAACAGCCTGAATTATTAATGAACGGTCCTTTGTTATATATTGTGGTTGATCCCAGTTTACCCCTTAAAGGGATAGTTCACCCAAAACTAAAATTCTTTCATCATCTACTCATCCTCATGTCAATTTAAACCTGTATGACTTTCTTTCTTCTGCAGAACACAAAAGAAGATATTTTGAAGAAACAACGGTGGCACCCATTGACTTGCATTGGTTTTGTGTCCAAACAATAGAAGTGAGAGGGTGCCGCTGGTGTTTCGGTTACCAACATTCTTCAAAATATCTTCTTTTGTGTTCTGAAGAAGATAGAAAGTCATACAGGTTTGAAATGACAAGAAGATGAATAAATGGTGACAGAATTGTTTATTTTTGGATGAAGTATCACTTTTATGCTTCTGTTGTCTGGTTTTCCTTTTGCCTTGTTACACCTGTGCTAGTTTCTATGAAGTGACAATTGTTGCACAGAAACACACTTCAGCTTTAAATTTATTTTTAAACCACATTTTTGACTATTATTACGTTTACATCAGCCAGCATCAAAATTTATGAACTATGTGGCTCTGTATCTGTTCAGATCGGTGTGTGGAACTCGATCACAGGCCTTAACCTGACAGACAGCAACAAAGACAAAAACACCAATGTGACGGACTCCATGGCCAACCGGACGCTCATCGTCACAACTATTCTGGTAAGAATTAACACAGGAACGGTGCATATAAAACAATCTGCTGAAACTCATCAATGACGTTATATTTGTATGCAGGAAAACCCGTACGTGATGCATAAGAAGTCTGATAAGCCTCTGTATGGAAACGATCGGTTTGAAGGCTACTGTCTGGATCTGCTGAAAGAGTTATCCAACATCCTGGGCTTTTCCTACGAGGTCAAACTCGTGACTGATGGAAAATACGGAGCCCAGAATGATAAAGGAGAGTGGAATGGCATGGTCAGGGAACTGATAGATCATGTGAGTCACTTTATTTTTTATCAAGTACGTTGTTTTGTTTTGTTGAGCATATCTGTAAGTTTAAAATAAGACTCTCTTTTAGCAAAATGAGCACAAAATGCTGATGACTCATCCTGCACCAAACAGATTTGTGTCCAATCAGATGTTTTCTATAATGTCCCACCTGCACTTTTAGCAATAACAAATCAGGTTTAAATATAACTTAAAGCCTATTGGTTACCTGTGTATGAAGAGATTTCATTGGCTGTTCAATTCTCATTCATTTTGATCCAAACTACATCAAATATCTCACCGGGTTTGTTTCCAGGTGGCAGATTTGGCCGTGGCTCCGCTCACCATCACTTACGTGAGAGAGAAAGTCATTGACTTCTCCAAGCCGTTTATGACTTTGGGAATCTCCATTCTCTACCACAAACCTAACGGGACAAATCCAGGTGTGTTCTCGTTCCTGAACCCTCTGTCTCCAGACATCTGGATGTACGTGCTGCTGGCCTGCCTCGGGGTCAGCTGCGTTCTCTTCGTCATTGCCAGGTAACATCCATTTGAACCTTTGGATTCGATTCAGTCACCCATAACTCATTTATTTGTTGTGTAGGATCGCCGCTCATTTGCTCTGGTTTTGCTGCCCAGTGTTCTGGCAGGTGTTTGTGCGTTTGCTGCAGTATGGCGGTGGTTCAGAAATACTTGGCTCTTCTTTTACATCTGTGCAAAGTCATCCACTTTATCTGTTATGGGTATATTTGTGCTTTAAAAGTCAAAGTGATGTATAATGTCAATAATGCAAATTCTCGCTCTTATTCTGCACATTTCATCTGTGCTCTTTAGTTCCAAGAAAATGTTTTTAGTCCCTCCACCATCCTGTCCTGTCACCTTTGTTCACTGGTTTATTTTTATGTATTTTAATAAGCCAAAGCAGTGGATGGGATTGTAATGGTGACAGTGTTTGTCTTTCTGCAGGTTCACACCGTATGAATGGTACAACCCTCATCCCTGCAACCCAGATTCTGATGTAGTCGAGAACAACTTCACTTTAATAAACAGTGTTTGGTTTGGAGTTGGAGCCCTGATGCAGCAAGGTGTGTGATTCTGCTTTACATCAACATTTATAAACACTCTACAGATTTCTATAATTCTGTCATAAATCTAATTCTGTGTTTTATTGGCGAGATGTGGGTTTAAATGAAAGACATTAAGTACGTTTCATTTCTAACTGCTTGTTGTTCTGGTATTTCATGGACAGGATCGGAGCTGATGCCCAAGGCTTTATCCACCAGGATTGTTGGAGGCATCTGGTGGTTCTTCACTCTCATCATCATCTCATCATACACAGCTAACCTGGCCGCCTTCCTCACTGTGGAGAGAATGGACTCGCCTATAGACTCGGCCGATGATCTGGCCAAACAGACCAAGATAGAGTACGGCGCTGTGAGGGACGGCTCCACCATGACCTTCTTTAAGGTTAAACGCCACACCTATTTTAAAATATATACTGTAATGGATGATCTTCAGAGAAAATACATATCCTAACAAAAAAGTATACTTGAAGTTTATTTTGTTAAGTATATTTATTGGAAGGTCAGGTAGTAAGAATACTAACAACAATGTGGAAGAACTTTTTATTATAATATAAGTAAATATTTTATTTAGGCACTACTGTGTTTTTATTTATTTAATTATTATTAGTATTAGTATTACAAATTATAACATTATTTCTATAAGTGTTGTGTTTCTTTATTATTACCTTATTTATTATTTTTTAAATATTTAATATATTATAGCCCACTTTCTTGTCTTTTTAGTTTAGTTTAAAGAAGTATCATATTAATTTGACTTGTATATAGAAATAATAATTTTCTATTTTTGAAAGGGCAGACCCTAAGTTTTGTCTTTTCATAGTGAAAACACAGTTTAACCCTTAAAAAATAAATACAAGTAATTTCAATTTACTATTCTGTATAAAAAACAGTTGACATTGTTTTTTTATTTTGATGAGTAGAAATGCAATATTTACACATTTAATAACTTATGTAAGGCAGCATTTTATTGTACAGAGCATTTGTGTAAATGAAGTCTTTATTATGCCCTATTTTCCCAGAAATCCAAAATCTCCACCTATGAGAAGATGTGGGCGTTCATGAGCAGCCGTAAGAACACGGCTCTGGTGAAGAATAACCGCGAGGGGATCCAGCGTGTGTTGACCACTGACTACGCTTTACTGATGGAGTCCACCAGCATTGAATACATCAGTCAGAGAAACTGTAACCTCACACAGATCGGAGGACTCATCGACTCAAAGGGCTACGGCGTGGGCACTCCTATCGGTACGCTGGTCAAGAAGGTGTTTAATACGGTTACATGCTACTTTTTTCCTTCTGTTAACATCTGATGTTCTCGCTCAGGTTCACCGTACCGAGATAAGGTGACCATCGCTATCCTGCAGTTACAGGAGGAAGGGAAGCTTCACATGATGAAGGAGAAGTGGTGGAGAGGAAACGGTTGTCCGGAGGAGGACAGTAAAGAGGCCAGCGCTCTGGGTGTGGAGAACATCGGGGGAATCTTCATCGTGCTGGCGGCCGGACTCGTCTTGTCTGTGTTTGTGGCGATCGGGGAGTTTATCTATAGATCCAGGAAGAATCTGGACATCGAGGAGGTGAGCGTGGGACAGTGCGAATGGCATAACAAGTACTGACGGGACATCTCAGACCCTTGTTTGCCCACCAGGGGATTTTTCATCCTCAATGCATCCAAGCTCAGGCACACGCTGAAGGAACATTGAGCTTGAGATGTTGTGTGATCACCTCTGCTGTGCTGGGACCACAGTTTCACAAAGTTGCTGACAACATTTTATCTTTTCATTCAGGTTTATTTCAGATCTGAACAAACTATGACTTCATATCTGTGTCATTGAAATGTTTTGAGAAAGAAGGACCGATGTTTGAAACAGGACTGCGGTAGATAAATGACAGCAGATGCTGTATTGTAGATTAGATCATTGTCTTGTAGATTGTAGATTTTAAAGACTTGAACTTTTTTCTTTACAGACATAGTCCCTCCTTATCTAATTTATATGACGTGTATATGGGTTTTTCATAAAGGTGCTGTGTGCCATAATTTGGGATGTTTAAAAACGTTCTCCTGTTCTAGTTTAGTGAACACAGACTGAAGTTACACTTCACCTTTCACAGCTCGTCTCGATTGTCTGCGCCTTTGTTTTAAACTTCTTGGTTTTTGAAGACTGTTATTAAAATTTGTCTTAAATCTCAATGTTTATCTGAACCCTGTACTTTTAACAATAAAACATGTTTATAATGCGGTTTCATCATGCATTCATGTGCATTCAGCATCTTCTCAATGAATTGAGACTTTGCATAAAACTGTCTGAGGTTTGTGTATTTTGATGAACTCTGGGATTGGGTTTAAAACTGCTTTCATTTTTCTTCACTGGACCATAATCCTCTGACCCTGAATCCTTAATCAAAACACAGAGTTTTTAATCTGGCGTACAGCAGCGCAGGATTTACAGAACTATGACCTTGTGTTTGGGCACAGCTGTTTATCTCTCATATCTGCTCTCTGCTGCTCTGAACAGTGCTTGTGTTGAGTGACATGACACTACATATCTATCTACAACAATGTGTGTACAGAAAATTATGAATAAATCCTTAAACAACTCAAAAAAAAAATCTTTGCAGATTGTTTTGCTCCCTTGAATCAAACCTATAATTATTTGTTTGCTTTTTAAGTTGAGATATAATGTAGCAACAGTACTGTTATCAGCATTATGTTTGTTATCATGTAAACATGTACTTAACCAAAAAGTCACTTTTACAAGTTTTATTGGACACTTTAAATGATTAATAATGTGCTGCCATCTGCTGGTGAACTACTGCAAACGTTGCTCGTGATGCAGTCTGCGCTTGTTTATCCATTAAACCAGCAAACTTCAAAACTACTTATGATTCTTAATTTATAATTGAAAACGGGTCGAAAGAAATATATATTTATATTTCGATAACTATTGTTAAAATGAATAAAATAATAATAATTGTGAAGTTATTGATTAAGCCACTAGATGTCACTACATTATAAGTCAGTGATATGTAACGGACATTGTTCAAGAATCAGGAAAGTAAAAGCGAAGAGAATAAAAAGTGTTAATCGAGAATAAAACAACAAATTCTCATTCCGTTCATCTTAAAGACACTGGACGGTGTGCACATGTCGTTAAGTTTGACAGAGTTTGAGTTATTGCTGTGAATAAACGAATAACTAGACACGCTGACGTATGTCGTTTGTATTCTGTCGCCGTCTGGTGGCCATTTCAATGAACTACAGTTTGAAAAAAAACATTTTTTCTGCACTATACGTTTGAAAAAGACGTGTTGAGGCTGAAAAGTCAATGCTGGAATATTACTACTAATACCTAAACAAACTACTTGCATTGTATCATTGTCTTAACTTTGAATATTTACAAATTAAATAAAAAAACAGTAAAAAATGATTCTTTAAATAGAAACTTTATTAGATATACAAAATGAGAGTTACATAAACTGACAACTTATGCGTATAATAAAAGTGTTTTTGAGAAATTTTTTAATTAAATAAAAATAACTGATATTGAATAATAATCAATGTCTCTTCTGCTTAGATACATTGTAAAGAATCAATACACAGATAAATTCAACATTACAATCACGTTTATTTTGGTTTCTTCACAGGGCCTTTCTATTTATTTGTCTACTCCTCACCCCACAGAATGTTTCAGCATTTTTACATTTTCAAATAAACATCAATAGTTTATGAATCAGCCATGTTACATATAGACAGACTACACCAGATCATGATCAACATCATATTATCCTGCTGACACAAATGATCTTTATTCTACAGGACAATGATCGTCTGTTACTCAAAGATTGTCAACTCTGTTCGGATTTAACAAAGATGAAGGAGAAGAATAGTATGTAGGAGACAAGAGTGATGATAGAATAAAATGAGCAGTTTAGTGCATAGTTGATTATTAATGTTCAGTCTGATTTCATCTGACTTTAGATAAATTCAACAATGCTATTAAATCAAGCATGACTGCAAGTTTTACTAAAAAAACTGCTTCATTACATTGTCATGTGGAAACATTGATGTTAGGACATGCTCTTATGAGTTTATTTGCAAAAGCAGATCATTCAGTTTCTAAAAATGTTCACCAATAATGTTTTTTACTGAGCATTGCAATTAATATCAATCAAACTGTTTTGATTAAGTAATAACTAAATAACTAAACTTGATAACACAATAATAACACGGTTTAAACAGAGTTATCGTTTTTTGCAAATAAACTCATATGTATATGTGATCACAAGTTTAAACAACTAAAAAGTCAAATAAAACGACTGTATAATATGCTGTTTGAACATTATCCCACTTACTTATTACACGGCTACTTGCCACATGAGACCAAAAATTGGACATGAATTTTGATTTAGAAAGATTTGATTAGCTAATTGAAATTGCCAATTGTCCTGATGAAACACAGTCAGATATCATTATAAAACACAACATACAACATCTCCACTGCAATTGTGCTTCATACTGAATAACAAGATACCTCAGTCTGTTTATGACTGACACACAATAATAACATTGACATGCCATCATTATAGTCCATTAGTTATTTGACTGGCTCAACTGATCTGAAAAGCATTAAAATCTAAAACCTTAAAAAATCTGAATGAGTTTGATCCAAATTAATTTTCTATCTGATTGGGAAGCAACACTTCAAATCTAACACACAAATCTCTTGGTATCACAATTGAATTTCATGGGATGGTTGTGATGATTTTGATTTAGGACCTTCAATAACTGAGACAAGATTTTCGCCGACTCTTCAAACAGGTGTAACTCTGTCATTTTAGTCCGATTCTACCAAATCATACATCATTTTGAATGTTTTGTAATAGAGAATGCCAAAATAATACTCATAATGAAAAGAGAATATAGAAAATACTACATGAAACTGTTAAAATAAACAGCACTAGATCAACTTACAGTTATCCCAACAAGTTATTAATATCAGAACATGAAAATAAATCATGAACACTCACATTAGTTCTTCCAGTTTATACTTTGGATCATCCTTTAGATCACAGATCAGCTTCAGTCCTGAATCTCCTACATTATTCCCAGACAGATCCAGATGTCTCAGGTGTGAGGGGTTTGATCTCAGAGCTGAAGTCAGAGCAACACAACCTTCATCTGTGATATTACACCTACTCAACCTGTAAAGCACAAAAACACACACTCAGTAACAAGCATACCATTAAATTGTTACAATAATATTCATCATCTTGTCTGAGATCATTTAAATGCTACGAGAACAACTTCATATTAATCTATTTCATTTAATTTGCATAACAAATATTGCATGATAAAGCTTTGAAAATCATCTAAACACACACTGTACACACTACGTCACATCTGTTAAACTGATGTAAATGAAACAAACATGTGAATGAACAACTGTATCATGTCATGTGTGACTATCAGAGAGATGATCTTACTTCAGTGTTTCCAGGTTACAGAGAGGATTCTCCAGTACAGTAGAGATCAGCTTCACTTCTGAATCTCCTACATTATTATCAGACAGATCCAGATATCTCAGGTGTGAGGGGTTTGATCTCAGAGCTGAAGTCAGAGCAACAAAACCTTCAGCTGTGATATTACACCTACTCAACCTGTAGAGAACAATAACACACACTTCAGTCTTTCAGTTCACAACAGATAGACTTTCTTTTGTTAGTTTATAGATAGTTTAATGTTTTTAATTTAATTTAGGTGGATGTCCACGTTCAATAAAACATACTGATGACATCAAATCTAAAGGCATAAAATTGCAACATGATTGAACAGCTTTTATGACACATAACTTGAAACCCTGAGTGACGGATGATGTGCTCAAACAATAGTCCAAACACAACTTTCTTGCACCTTTCTGCCACACCTGTTATCTAAATGTTTGCAAATAAAAGCTAAGCTTGATCATATTTTTTATAATCACAATTCCTGTATGATGAAGATGACTGTGTGCAATGATGTTTTTTCCACGATTCTATGATGAAATAAGGGTTGTACCCTGCATTTCTTTCAAGAGATAAGTGAGTTTTCTATTTTAAGTATTAGTATTATTACAGTTTCAGTTTGTTTTCTGATTAAATATGATTTATATACATTTATTATAAATGTTGATAATGATCCCAATACTATAGTAGTGAAGTGAAAGAGACCTATATGTCAGATATGGTGACCCATACCCGAAATGTGACCTATGCTTTTAACCCATCCAGTGAGTAGTGAACACACGCACAGCAAGTGGACACACTGGACTTTTGACGGATCATCGTAAAGACGCTCAAAGAGAGTAAAATTCTCGAAAAATAAACTCTCAGATCAACTATGGAGATGAACTTCATTTGTTTATATTTACTTAACAGGATTCCGTATACTCGAGTCCGCATCTAGTTATATGGGGTCAATGCAGCCAGAAAACTCGCAAAATAGACTAAAAATAAGTCAAATAGCAGTGCGTCATCGATTGTCACTCACAAACAAGTAAAACGTCAAACACACTGTACACAAACACACAGCTCAGTCTAATCCACCTGATAAACTGTATCGTCTGATCTGAACCATGTCAAGTCACAAAGAACAAGACATGAGTATAGTGTTTATACAATGTAAGACAAGAAAACTGACAGTATATTATTTGATTTGAGGAATATTTAGACTGAATTCAATATCTTCATTTGTTAAAGTCTGACTGTGTCGAGTGAGTTTCATGTAAACAGATGTTAATGTGTTCAAGTGATGTGAAAGTCTCCTGTTTGACATCAATATCAGAACTTCAGTATGATGTTATTTAGGAACTAAATTCACAACAATAGAAGAATAGAAAACAATTCATATAACATTACCTCAGTGTCTCCAGTTTACAGAGATGATTCTCCAGTACAGTAGAGATCAGCTTCACTCCTGAATCTCCTACATTATTCAGAGACAGATTGAGTTCTCTCAAGTGTGAGGGGTTTGAACTCAGAGCTGAAGTCAGAGCAACACAACCTTCATCTGTGATATTACACCTCCACAACCTGTAGAGAACAATAACACACACTTCAGTCTCACACTTCAGCAATAATGACAGATGACAGAAAGAGTTTTTGTGTTAGCCGACAGCTTCATTCAAACAGTAAACGCTCATAAATAAACTCTCAGAGCATCTCTGGAGATGAAAGTCATTTGTTCATTTCCTCATAGAGTGCAGACCCAGATAAATCCTCGACCATCAGTCGTGTTGTTTGTTTAACTGTGCACATAATTCACTCAGACACGCAGAACATCCAGATGACGTTAAATGACAGGATTCCACTCCGCATCTATAAAGCATCAGACGAAATTACGTTATAACATTTCGTCTCGTCTCGTTTCGGTCAACGAAAATGAAGAGTCATTTTAGCATAGTTTTTATTTAAACCAAATTTAGTCTCGTTTTTATTCGTCAACTATATTGCATTATAATTATAGTCATCATTACATGACCATCATTTACGTCTCGTCTCGTTTTCCTCGCGTGATAAAGATTCGTTGACGACCATATTTCGTCATAACTTTCGTTGACGAGAGCAACACTAGCTATAGGAGATGATTTACTAATGCTGTGTTTACACTAGTGCGCATTCTTTTAAAAACGCAGAACTTTTGCCACGGTTACACCTAGCATCTACATTTCTCCAGAGTTTTTCTAACCCCAAAAACAGAAACTGCAGATCCAGTTTTAGTTGAAAAACTCAGGGGTTGTGTAAACAGAGACTTCAGAATATGCAGGCGTGGTTGCACACATTCGCTCACTGATTGGTCGTCTGTTTCATTGTGTTTGCTTCTCTGATTTGTTTAATCCGTCATATGAGCCCTAACACTACCTGAAGGCGACAATGACCAGCCTCGCAAAGACCGTGGCCCTGTCCCAGATGGCACACTTGGTGACGTCAGGAAGTGCAGACCCATAGGGCACTAGGCACGAGTCCACAAGGGTACATGGGAGCCCATTTTGGGACAGACTTGAGGTTGTCACACAGGAAAGAGGAAGCAGTGCTTTCTAACGCTTATCGTCTGTGATGCCCCGCGTGAAGTCGACAGAAGACCGCATCGAGAGCACAAAGGCGCTCTAGAGCAGACTTCTGAGCACTAAAAGATGAATGGGAAAACGCAACTCAATGTGAAGTGCGGCATTTGGGACGCTGCCGTGTATACAACAAACTTTTTGACTTCATGAATTGCTGCGTAAACTGATGGAGCCGGTGACATTACAGCAGAGAGAATCAAGAGCCGTATGCTTTTAAATCGCTCTCTCAGTACTGTCATATCATCCATCGATCGGTCCGCTTGGCGCCAGATGAAAAAAAAAAAGCCTAATAACATGGATTTCCTCATCTATCCACACGAATACTTCGTCGCTTTTCCTCGCCATCATGTTCATTTTGTACTGGCCGCCCGGTTTGTAACTAGAAACTGAAGTTGCGTCTGAAATCGCATTCTATGACAGTATGTACTGAATTTGAATAAGAACCTTCCTATGAACCATTAAAGCAGTAACTAATGTTCTTTGTAGTATGTGTGGGGGTAGTACGAATACATTTCTGACATACTGCATTACCCATGTTTTATGGTCATGTGACCCGTATACTCCTTGACCTATGATGTATTAACAACAACTTGTACGCTACCGTTAATAAAAAGTTTAGTTTTTATTTAGTCACGTGATATTCCTTTTTTGGGTACTTGCATTTGAAAACGGATATCCGCCTTATAGTTACACGCTATTTTTGTATAGTTCATTTTAAATTTGATGGTTGCTCGGCTCCTGTGGCATCATGGGATAGTGTCCATCCGATCCACTCTCACAAACCTCGGCTCAAGCAGAAGACCATCCAGGTATATCTCGCCTACTGTTTTTTCCATACTGAGGTTTCGGACATACTTCTCGTGACTCATACTCAGTTCACCTACTATACAGTAAGGAAGTAGGCGATTTCGAACACATCTCAACTGTCATCGACAACCAACTTGTATGCATGCCCATATAACTGTTTACATTTGTGTGTGCATGCCCAGTGTGCCTGAATGGTCATGTGACCTGTGTTTTCGGTAGTCTAGTGTAAATGTCGTTTTTTTCCAAAACGCATTTGGAACGGCAGTATAAACGAGGACCGTTTTCATTTTAAAACACTGTTTTTGTGGAACAACGGGCTAGTGTTAACAGCACTTGAGTCTCAGTACATGTGTGACTATCAGAGAGATGATCTTACCTCAGTGTCTCCAGTTTACAGAGAGGATTCTCCAGTACATCACAGATCAGCTTCACTCCTGAATCTCCTACATTATTATCAGACAGATCCAGATGTCTCAGGTGTGAGGGGATTGATCTCAGAGCTGAAGTCAGAGCAACACAACCTTCATCTGTGATCTTACAGCTCCACAACCTGTAGATATCAATAACACACACTTCAGTCTCACACTTCAGCAATAATGACATTATTAAATAAACATTAGGGGTGTGTGATATTGTCAAAAAAGATCTCTAGATATATTTCTGAAATTTTGCAGATAACGAAGGCGGTGATATTTTGCTTTTTTTAAGAGATTGCAATAGTACTCGTTTTGTTACTGTGATTTGATTGTTGATATCATTAATGAAAACAACAGATTTATAAAGATTCTCTCATCAAGCTCTCATAATTTACTCACCCTCAAGTCATTTTATACCTGTCTGACTTTCTAAGAACGCTGGTGACCAGACAACATTGAACCCTATTAACTAAAAACCACAGAGACATTTCTCTAAAAATCTTGTCAGTCATAAACAGGTTTTCAACAACAAGCGTAAATAAATGATGTTAGAATAAATAAAATTTGAATGAACAGAAATGATGATATTTTTGAGTGAACTATCCCTTTAAGGAAAAAGGTCTTTAAAGGGAAACATTGAAGTAGAAACAGAAAACAGCATGACATCATAAAACAAAAGTACCAAAAGCAAACTTGTGTGGGATGGTTATGTTTTAGAGTCGAACGGCTTTCTGCTTTGAGCCTGAATGTTCCTCATTAGAGCTGTGGATTGCGGCTTTGAAATCGAGTCTATATGGATTTAATCTTTTGAACGGACATTATTCATCAGGAAGACAATAAATAACTCCTCCAGTAACATCATTCGCTGTACGCTGAGTGTTCACACGCACGAGCACCGCTGCACCCAAGCAGACACTGAACTGACAGAGTGATCGGCTAAAATATTAAAGGTGTAGTTCAGGAGTAGAGTCTGTCATCATTTACACACCTCTTGTCATTTCAACCCTGTATGACTTTCTGTCTTCTGCAGAACACAAATGAAAATATTTTGAAAAATGTTGATTAAACAACACCACAGCCCCCCATTCACTTCTATAGTAACCAATGCAAGTGACAAGGGGGGCTGTTAACAACATTCTTCAAAATATCTTCCTTTTTGTAACGCGGAAGAAAGAAAGTAACACAGGTTTGAAATGACAAGAGGTGAGTAAATGATGAGAGATTTTTTATTTTGAAGAACATAAGACTACGTCATATGCTGTCACTGTCAGATGCAGAGAAATTAATTCATGCATTCATGACATCAAGACTAGATTACTGTAATGCACTTTTAGGTGGTTGCCCTGCAGCTCTATTACAAAAACTGCAACTGGTTCAAAACGCGGCAGCTCGAGTTCTGACACGTACAAAAAAGTATGAGCATATAACCCCTGTTCTGTCAACCTTGCACTGGTTACCTATAAAGCATCGCATTAACTTTAAGATCTTGCTTAGTACATATAAAGCCCTACATGGTCTAGCGCCGCAGTATTTAAATGAACTTCTATTGTATTACAGATCTCCACGTGCATTACGCTCTCATGCGTCCTGTCAGTTGGTAATACGTAGAAATTCAAAATCAAGTGCAGGTGGTAGATCCGTTTCTTATCTAGCTCCTAAACTTTGGAATATTCTTCCCTGCACTGTCCGGGAGGCAGACACACTCTGTCAGTTTAAATCTAGACTAAAGATGCATCTTTTTAATCTTGCATACACTACACTTCCATAAAATGAATCCTCAGAGGATTTAGGCTGCATTATTTAGATCAACCGGAACCAGGAACACACCCAAAAACAAATGATGTACTTGTTGCATCAAAGAGTGCAGAACAGTACTCTACTCTCAGCCAGTCTTGTCTCTTTGTTCCAAGGTTACCGCAGGATGCAGTTCATGCCCAGACCTGATGGCAGAGCTGAGAATGGGAAGCGATGACCTGACAAGAGCCGAGATGATAGAGCCGGATAAAGGACGCGGCAACTTGGATTTTCCTACAACATTTCAAATGCTATTAGATTGTTAATGATAATCTTAAATCTATCATTTACCTTTATTTTTTTTATTTTATTTTTTATTTAGCCTTGTTGTGCAAGCACTGTTGAGCTTGTGCAGAGGCAGCAGCTTTTCCAGAGGGGAACTGGAATCCCCTGGTTGGGCCTGGGTTCTCCTGGGTTCTCCTGAGGGTTTTTTTCCTCGATGGGAGTTTTGGGTTCCTCACCACCGTTTGCATATTGTTTTGCACTATCTGCCTGGCCAGGGGGGGCTGCTTTAGAATTTAGAAGTTAAACATAATTAATATTGCGTATAAGAATTTATAGTCCCTTTAATATTTGACCTGTGGTTCTCTCTCCTTTATCGCCAATGTGTGCTTTTATTGTGCGTGTGCGAGTGTGTTTGTGTGTGTGCAAGTGAGAGTGTGTTTGTGTGTGTGTGTGCGTCTATGTCAATGTGTGTAAGTATGTTTGCATATTGTGTGTGTGGAGCATTTGTATGTCTGTCTTTTGTTGTTTTCACCTTTTTCTTGTTTTTACATGTGTATGCTTTTAGTTGTTTTAATTGTATTCAATGTGTCTCATTTACAGCTGCTTTGTAACAATGAAAATTGTAAAAAGCGCTATATAAATAAAGTTGAGTTGAGAGAAGATGAACTTCTCCTTTAATCTCACTCTTTCTTTACATCACGCTCTCAATGTGCACACGCAGTACTTGACTACAGTATTCATGAACGGTTTATTATTGGTACTTGAAAATAAGTGACATTGTGAGTAAGTGTAAGTGGCTGCGATGCGATGATAAAACGATTATCAATGCATCTTTTTCCTATATAATATTTTTTTCTGTGTGACTATTAAAATCAAAGTATTTGTCATAACCCAGACTGATTTTACTTCCAATATCCTTTATTAATAAAACAAATGGAAGTGATATCACACGTCAACCGGAAGGTTACATTTGCAAGTATTGCAAAGAACCAACATGAAATGAGTGACTGCCCTCATTGCCCTGTAGTAGTAATATTTCATTATACATGTCATTATAGTCATCATTACATGACCAGGATTTACGTTGCGTCTCGTCTCGTTTTCGGCACGTGATAAAGATTCGTTGACGACCTATTTCGTCATAACTTTCGTTGACGAGAGCAACACTAGCTATAGGAGATGATTTACTAATGCTGTGCTTACACTGGTGCGCTTTCTTTTAAAAAACGCAGAACTTTTGCCACGGTTACACCTAGCATCTACATTTCTCCAGAGTTTTTCTAACCCCAAAAACAGAAACTGCAGATCCAGTTTTAGTTGAAAAACTCAGGGTTTTTGTAAAGAGACTTCAGAATATGCAGGCGTGGTTAAACACATTCGCTCACTGATTGGTCGTCTGTTTCATTGTGTTTGCTTCTCTGATTTGTTTAATCCGTCATATGAGCCATAACACTACCTGAAGGCGACAATGACCAGCCTCGCAATGACCGTGGCCCTGTCCCAGATGGCACACTTGGTGACGTCAGGAAGTGCAGACCCATAGGGCACTAGGCACGAGTCCACAAGGGTACATGGGAGCGCATTTTGGGGCAGACTTGAGGTTCACACACTGGAAAGAGGAAGCAGTGCTTTCTAATCGCTCTCACGGTACTTTGATGTCATATGCTGATCGTCTGTGATGCCCCACGTGAAGTCGACAGAAGACCGCATCGAGAGAACAAAGGCAGCGCTCGCTAGCAGACTTCTGAGTGCTAAAAAGATGAATGGGACACCGCAACTCCACGTGAAGTGCGGCATTTGGGACGCAGCCGTGTTAACAACAGACTGAGGTTTCGGACATACTACTCGTGGCTCATACTCAATTCACCTACTATACAGTAAGGAAGTAGGCGATTTCGAACACATGGCAACTGTCATTGACAACCAACTTGTATGCATGCCCATATAACTGTATGCTTTTGTGTGTGCATGCCCAGTGTAGTGTGCCTGAATGGTCATGTGACCTGTGTTTTCAGAAGTATAGTGTAAACTTATTTTTTTCCCGAAACGCATTTGGAAAGGCCGTATAAACGAGGACCGTTTTCATTTTAAAACACTGTTTTTGTGGAACAACGGGCTAGTGTTAACAGCACCTGAGCCTCAGTACATGTGTGACTATCAGAGAGATGATCTTACACCAGTGTCTCCAGTTTACAGAGAGGATTCTTCAGTACATCACAGATCAGCTTCACTCCTGAATCTCTTACATTATTATCAGACAGATTCAGTTCTCTCAGGTGTGAGGGGTTTGATCCCAGAGCTGAAGTCAGAGCAACACAACCTTCATCTGTTATCTTACACTTCCTCAAGCTGTAGAGAACAAAAAACACACACTTCAGTCTCACACTTCAGCAATAATGACATTATTAAATAAACATTAGGGGTGTGTGATATTGTCAAAAAAGATCTCTAGATATATTTCTGAAATTTTGCAGATAACGGAGGCGGCGATATTTCACATTTTTTCAGAGATTGCAATCGTACTCGCTTTGTTACTGTGATTTGATTGTTGATATCATTAATGAAAACAACAGATTTATAAAGATTCTCTCATCAAACTGTCATCATTTATTCACACTCATGTCATTTTATACCTGTCTGACTTTCTAACTTCTTCAGATCTTAGAAGAAGATATTTGAAAGAACGCTGGTAACCAAACAACATTGAACCCTATTAACTTTAAACCACGGAGACATTTTTCAAAAAAAATCTTGTCAGTCATAAACAGGTTTTCAACAACAAGCGTAAATAAATGATGTTAGAATAAATAAAATTTGAATGAACAGAAATGATGATATTTTTGAGTGAACTATCCCTTTAAGGAAAAAGGTCTTTAAATGGAAAAATTGAAGTAGAAACACAAAACAGCATGACATCATAAAACAAAAGAACCAAAAGCAAACTTGTGTGGGATGGTTATGTTTTAGAGTCGAACGGCTTTCTGCTTTGAGCCTGAATGTTCCTCATTAGAGCTGTGGATTGCGGCTTTGAAATCGAGTCTATATGGATTTATTCTTTTGAAGTGACAGTATTCATCAGGAAAACAATAAAATAAGATCTGAAAAGCTCGGTTTCACTCCACATGTTAATCCGTAAGTCTTGGGCATCTATGAAACTGATGTCCATTCACCAGGAATGAGGAACACTGACAGGTCAAAGTGTTTTAAACATGAGCTGACCCAGTCTCTATCATCTCTATCTGCCCCTTGTCAAAGTCACTCAGATATTTTCATCAACTTATTATTCTGCTTCCAACACATGAACTTCAAGCACTGACTGATCGCTTGATGTCTGAATTTAATAGACAGTTAACAGTTTGATTTATTTATATTTTAAGAAGAAACACTACTGCACATGAATGAATGTTGTGTGATGAGTGTGTGTGACTATGAGAGAGATGATCTTACTCCAGTGTCTCCAGTTTACAGAGAGGATCCTCCAGTACAGTAGAGATCTGCTTCACTACTGAATCTCCTAGAGTCTGATCTGATGTCAGAGCAACACAATCTTCTTCTGTGATTGTGATCTTATAGCAGTTCAACCTGTAGAGAACAATAACACACACTTCAGTCTCTCACTTCAGCAGGAAAGTCATCCATCCATCCATTTTCTACCGCTTTATCCGAACTACCTCGGGTCACGGGGAGCCTGCGCCTATCTCAGGAGTCATCGGGCATCAAGGCCAGGAAAGTCATTATTAAATAAATATGTTACTGTACGTAAATGAAAATCATCTTTTTATGTGAAGTGACATAAATGTTATTCTCATCATCAAATTACTAGAAAAACTTTTGTATTATGTTGTTTAAACATGCGATTATTTTACTTAAACATCTATCTATAAAAACTGAAAATAGTTGTGAAATTGTCTGTTATTTTCCAGGGCTGTAGATGATGATTTTCTAAGACTCAGTACATGTGTGACTATCAGAGAGATGATCTTACTTCAGTGTCTTCAGTTTACAGTGAAGATTCTCCAGTACAGCAGAGATCAGCTTCACTTCTGAATCTCCTAGTTGAACCTTTGACAGATTCAGTTCTCTCAGGTGTGAGCGTTTTGATCCCAGAGCTGAAGTCAGAGCAACACAACCTTCATCTGTGATATTACAATCACATAACCTGTGGAGAAATGAAGAGAAGTCTTGAGGATCATTTACACATTAATAGAGTAACATGATCTTCTTCATCTAGACACTTAACACAGAAAACACTGAACACTAAACTTTGTTTGACATCTGCAGTATTTGTGAGACTTTTCTTCATGAATAATGTTTTAAGTGACTATTAACACTTACTGAACTGATCTGGATTCATGAATCACAGGCAGCAGATTCTTAATAACTTTCTCTGCTTCAGCTTTGTTTCCTCCTTGAACATATTCATAGAGTTTAAACTCATTCAGCTCGTGTTCTGATGTCAACAACGCAAACGCTACAGCTGACCACTGAGTTGAAGAGAGTTTGGTTTGACTTATTGTTCTTGATTTCAGATGATGTTGGATTTCCTCCACTAGAGAATGATCACCCAGTTCATTCAGACAGTGAAACAGATTGATGGATTTCTCTGGAGAGCGAGTGCTCCTGATCTTCTTCTTGATATACTCGACTGTTTTCTCAGTGCTGTGAGAGCTTCTTACTGTCTGTGTCATCAGAACTCGTAGAAGATTCTGATTAGACTCCAGAGACAAACCCAAAAGAAAACGAAGAAAAAGATCCAGATGTCCATTTTTACTCTGTAGAGACTCATCCACAGCTCTCTGATGCAGATCAGATATTGAGGTCTCTGTTTGAGTTGGTTTTCTGGCTTTTTTAAACACGTTACACATGCTTTTTGTAAAGGAGAGGTGCACATACAGAGCTGCGAGATGTTCTTGTATGGTCAGATGAACAAAGCTGTAAACTTTCCCCTGATACAAGCCAAACTCCTCTCTGAAGATCTGAGTGCACAATCCTGAGTACACTGATGCTTCTGCTACATCAATGCCACACTCTCTCAGGTCCTCATCATAGAAGATCAGGTTCCCTTTCACAAGCTGCTCAAAAGCCAGTTTGCCCAGTTTGAAGATCATGTCTTCATCATTCTTCACTTTCTTCTCATAGTCCTTCTGATGTTTGATGTTTGTCTGAATGATCAGGAAGTGTGTGTACATTTGAGTGAGAGTCTTGGGGATCTCTCCTTCACTCTCTGCTTCACTCAACATTCTCTCTAGAACAGTGGCTGAAATCCAGCAGAACACTGGGATGTGACACATGATGTAGAGGCTCCTGGATGACTTCAGGTGTGAGATGATTCTGTTGTTCAGACTCTCATCACTGATTCTCTTGCTGAAGTATTCCTCCTTCTGTTTGTCAGTGAAGCCTCGTACCTCTGTGACTCGATCAACACACTCAGAGGGGATGAGATCAGCTGCTGCTGGTCTGGAGGTGATCCAGATGAGAGCAGAGGGAAGCAGATTCCCCTTCATGAGGTTTGTCAAGATCACGTCCACTGAGGCTGATTCATTGACATCACACAACCTCACACTGCTGTGAAAATCCAGAGACACACGACACTCATCCAAACCATCAAAGATGAACAACACTTTATATTCACCGCTGGAGATTTCCATTTCTTTTGTCTCTGGGAAGAAAAGATGAAGAAGATCTAAAAGACTGAGTGTTTGGTTCTTCATCAGGTTGATCTCTCTGAAAGGAAGTGGAAATATGAGGTGGACGTCCTGATTCTCTTTCCCTTCAGCCCAGTCCAGAATGAACTTCTGCACAGAGACTGTTTTTCCAATGCCAGCGACTCCCTTTGTCAGCACACTTCTGATGGGTTTGTCTTGTGCAGGTAAAGCTTTAAAGATGTCGTTGCATTTGATTGGTGTGTCCTCTGTTGCTGTTCTCCTGGATTGTGTCTCAATCTGTCTCACCTCATGTTCATTACTGATCTCTCCACTTTCACTCTCTGTGATGTAGAGCTCTGTGTAGACCTCCTTCAGCAGTGTTGGGTTTTTCTCATGTGATATTCCCTCACACAAACACTCAAACTTCTTCCTCAGATTTGATTTGAATGTCTTGAGGAGTTCAGACTCACGGCTGTAAAATTAAAACACAAAATTAAAAAGGAAAAAGGAAATGTACAGAGAATTTGGATCACTGACACAAACATTATTAGGTTTATTAAATGTGTCCGTTATTTACAGTAATGTTTTTAATTATTGTGTATTGTTATTTGAAATGGAAATAAATAAGTATGTAGGAAAAGGAAATCTAATTTGTCTATTTTTAAATGCTCTCTACAGTATATAGACTTTCTGCAAAAACTAAGACAATTATAATATTTTATCTCCCTTTTTATTTAAAATAAAACTCTCAAGTGATGCATATGGTGTCTGTTTCTGATCACTTAGATACACATTTAGAAGAAGATATTTGTTTTCATTACAGTTATTCTTTCTCAGCAGCAAGTTTAAAATGAATCCCTAACTGAGAGTTAAATCTGAGTTTAAGTAATGGAGCAACAGAATTAAAGTTAATCTAGGTCAAAATTAAAACCTGGTTAGAAGATTTAAATGTCTCCATAAATATATTAAAACAAGGTTAAATTCTGTCATCATTTACTCAACTACGAGTTGTTTCAAGATATTTGGGTGAATGCTTATAACCAGATTTAGCCCCCCATTGACTACCAGGTAGTAGGAAAAAATATAATGGTGCACAAAAGTGACCCAGAGCTGTTTGCTGTCCAGCATTATTCAAAATATATTCCTTTGTTTTCAACAGAACAAGGAAATTAATGAGTTAATTTTTCCTACTATTGGAGTCAATGGGGGGCAAAATCTGTTTGGTTATAAGCATTTTTTCAAATATCTTTCTCTGTGTTCATCCGAACAAAGACGTTTATACAGATTTGGAAAAACTAGAAGGCGAGTAAATGATGACAGAATTTTCATTTTTGGTGAAGTATCCCTTTAAATAAACATTGATTTAATCTAGATTATCTGCACGATAGTAATTAAATTAATTCTGCTATATATCTGTTCAGTTAAAAATACAAGGATTAAAGATGCAGATTTCTTTTCACAGATTTCATTGGTCATATTTAGCAAGGGTAAAGTTTGAGCACAAATGTGAATACAAGAAAACGTATGTCAACCATTGTCATTTTTCTGGTTTTCTGCTTAGTTTGGTCATGAAATGTGATCTGATCTTCACCAAAGTCACATATATCAACAAACACAATGCTGAAACTGATTTGCTCTTGCACAAAGTTAAAGCGCGCAAGCAGATCATCTTCTGGACAAGCAGGAATCCACTAAAGCTTCCGTTGTGTAATTAAGTGATTTTGGGCACAAACAAGACATATTTAGATATATTTTACATTTATGCATTTGGCAGACGCTTTTATCCAAAGCGACATACATTGCATTATCCTATACATTTATACATAGGTATTTGCAATCCCCTGGGATCGAACCCACAACCTTTAATTGTTAACGCAATGATCTTACCACTGAGCAACAGAAAAGCTGCCCTGAGACCATTTTACATGCACTGGGCACTGGTCTTCACTACACCACAGTTATTATGACCCTGAGAAATACCTAAACAGTATTAAGAAGACATGGTCTGGCCCTATTTATACCTGAGGACCAAATTTGGGCATGTTCCGCCGCGTTACTATGACTACAATCTACAAACAGGTCATGATAACCTTGTGCTGAGCAGGTGCTGAGTGAGGATTAATTTAAAAAGTGAAAAAGTATTCAGAAATATTCATAGGAACAGTAGGAATGTAAGTTGACATGTGTATCAGTGGAAACATCTGAGAACACATTTAACTAAACATAATTGCATTCAAATTAGTTTGTGATGATGATTTAATGATTTGATGTTATAATCGGTATATCTGTTCAATGATTATTCACATAAATGCACTTTATGTCATTTTAAGCCTGTTTAGATCACATTTGAGCACTTGTAACAATGTAAAATCCAGTGATGTTTCTGAGTCCTAAAAACCAGAGGCCTGAAAGTTTGTTACATGTTGTTCTCTCGTAACCTTGTGTACTTTTCCACTGTTTATTGGGCATAATCCAGCAGTTTTTGATGAATTCATAAGAATTTAAATTTTGCCCACTGAATTAAAATGAGTTTGGCACATAACACAATAATGAGCGAACCACCGTTAGATACATATCTCGTTGACTACAAAATAAACATGGCAGATCAAAAGCATTGGATAACGAAAATAAGAGATAACATGAATTTACCTGATTGGTTTTAGGGGCAGCGTGGGAGGAAGAAGAGGACCAGGTTAAAATTGACTTGTTTATTACTTTTGATTACTGGTGGGCCGTTAAGGTCGTTAACGTGCTGCGTTAACGTGAGACTCTTATCGCGCGATAAAAAAAATGTCGCCATTAATCTATTCTAAAAGTTGGGTTGGGAGCTGGGTCTATACTACGCAAGCTATGATGACTTTCCCCTTGATATTTTAGCGAGGATATATTTCAGCTTAATTGCACTGTACGGAGCGAGAACGAGATTTTTCAACACGCGTGAATCACGCAATTCGCGTCATTCGCGCCGCCTCATCATCTCATAACCAGGGCTTCATTCGCGCCGCAAGTTGGTTTATCACCTCTTTGCATTGATTTAACATGTAAATCACTCGCGCTTGATGCGCCATTCCCGTTTGGTCTGAACACAACATAACGTTACTGTGAAATTACCACATCAAACGTGACGTGCTAACATGGATGCAGCTTTGAAGCCGCCGGGTTTGCTTCAGGGAAATTTTAGTTTTAAGAAGCTTCCCAATGGAAACATCGACAAGACTAAGGTTGTTTGCACCTTGTTTAATGTGGAATTGGTAAACTGTACGGAATTGGTTTACAAACAGTTGGTTTAAAAAAAAAAAAAACTTTCTCTCAACAGGTAGTGATCTAGCTTTAGTTGAAACCAGTAAATTTGTATTGGCACCTAATGTATTATGGCTCCTGTATGACATATCGCTTGTTGATCCCTAACTCTTTGTAAATCGCTTTGGGTAAAAGTGTCTGCTAAATGACTAAATGTAAATGTACTGTAGGAGCTCATCACATTTATAAACGAATAACTAAATAACAAACCGTTTTTTTAATTTTTCGATTTTGGAATCTCAATTGAGTATGAAAAGAACGAATGATACACGGATTCTCTTGCAGTCTCAAGTCCCACCTAAACGCAAAGTATCCCTTAGCTAATGCGGAAGTAAACACAAGTACATTTTATTGAACATAATTTCATTTTCATCCCAAATTATCATAGTAGAACAGCTTTCTCAAGCAGTTTGTGATGAATTTTGGAAACAGGAGATGAGCCCCTGGTCTAATGCGCCACCTGGCTTGAGAAACCCGTTCTCAAAGACTTACTTTTAGACATAATTTGGGTAGCAAACATATTCTGAATGCCTTCGGCAAAATTCAAATGACCCATTTTAATCTAGATTAAAAAAAAAAATCTATGCCCACCACTAGTTTTTATAGAAATGCTTTTATTTTTTTATTAAAGCTTTGGTTCTCATTTAAAGTGTTTTTCCCCAGTCGTGAGGTAATAAGTAAAATTATCAGTATGGAAGTATGGATACATGATCCATTTCCATAATATGCAAGTATTTTTAAACTAATCGTTTACAAATAGGCAAAAAAAAGGTTAAGACTCTAAAAGTTATTTACTTGTAACAAATAGAAGATAAAGAATTTACAAATGTTTGTGTGCTCCTGCCCTTTCCTCTGTAATAAGTAAAGTAAATGGGCATTGTGGACCAGAGGCACATTTACTACTAACCCGCTCTTTAAATAACAAAAAAATATTGCGCCATTGACTTTAGACCAGGTTTGAGTTGGTCTATGGCACAGTCTATTTTCAGTTCCTCAAAAATAGCAATGCGCCAACAATGCGCCTAAGCACACCTCTTTTTTAGACCAACACGTAAGTCCATGGGCGCACCAATGAGCTCAAATTCATTTGCTATTTAAACAACGCAGCACAGGACGGGAAAATGAGAACTGCGTCGGGCCGAAACTAGCAAAAACACTTGCGCTGCGTGCGACTTGCATCGGATTGCACCGGGTGTACAGCAGGGCCCACTATCCCTAAGATGATCTTCTTTCATGTCTTTATTTTGCACACGCATTAAACATACAAAGTGATGGTGGAAAAAGAAAGTGGACCAGTATGCTTCTAGTGTCACAAAATGGCAGTTGGAGCCAGGTGTTAACAAACCAAGAGTGCAATCAATGAAAGGTTAATAAAGATGGGGTTTTGAGATAAACAGACTTAAATAAACACCCACACAGTGTAAGTGTGCTATTCACAGGCTATATTAGCTGATGTGAGACATGCCTTGCAAAAAAAGAGATTGCAGAAGACCTACCATCAAGAGTTCTTGATATGCCTGAAAAAAGCTACAGAGTAGTTTCAAAGACTTAAGATATTCATCAGTCCACAGTTAGACTGAATGGAGATGATATGGTACTGTGGCTTCTCTCCATAGAAGTGGGCGCCCAGCCAAGATGACTCCAAAGGCACAACCCAGAATGGTCAATGACGTGAAATGAACCCTATAGTGTAAAAGCGAAAGATTTACAATTCTCTTTAGGCATGCCTTAAGATTGCCAACAATGCGTGCCGCTGATGTGATTTAAGGGTTGCTTAAACGCAAGATCACCATCGTCTCTCGTCTGGCAACATGAACACAACCGCATCTTAGAAAACTAATCCCAGCGTAACAGCCACTTTTATTGAGAATGTTTGGTGACAGTAACATGCTCACTCTCTGCGTCTCCCTTCTCGCACATAAAGCTAGGCATCATGCACACACCGGAATAACACCATCTTCAAGCACAAGTTTCATCTACTCAAGACTTTATCCCTATCGAGGTAAACTTGCAACTATCGTTTTCAAATCTTGTCAGTAACATGTCATTCATTTCACAGCATCACAGCAGTAAGCGCCCCACAAGGGCCCGTGCCTCTATCTACGTTCTGCAGCACCCGACATCACTCACTTAGAGGCGTGCATCGCAGCAGCGACCGCCCCACAAGGGCCCGTGCCACCATCTATGTTCTGCAGCAGCAGACATCACTCACTTAGAGGCCAGCATCGCAGCAGAGACCGCCCCACAAGGGCCCGTGCCACCATCTACGTTCTGGAGCAGCAGACATCACTCCCTAGAGGACAGCATCGTAGCAGCGACCGCCCAACAAGGACCCGTGTCTCCATCTATGTTCTGGAGCAGCAGAACTCAGTCCCTTAGAGGACAGCATCGCAGCAGCGACCGCCCCACAAGGGTCCGTGCCTCCATCTACGTTCTGGAGCAGCAGAACTCAGTCCCTAGAGGCCAGCATCACAGCAGCCACCGCCACTCCTTACCAGTGCATTGATGAAATAAACAGCTGGATGTGTCAAAACTTCCTTCAGTTAAATGAAAACAAAACTGAAGTCTTTGTTTTTGGTAACAAGGATGAAACTAAAAACGTAAATTCATACTTTGACTTAAGAGGTCTAAAGACACAAAGTAAGGTAAAACATCTTGGTGTCATTTAAGAGTCTGACCTTAGTTTTAGCAGTCATGTCAAAGAAATAAGCAAATCAGCGTACTACCATCTCAGAAACATAGCCATAATCAGATGTTTTGTCTCAAACCAAGATTTAGAGAAACTAGTTCATGCTTTCATCACCAGTGTAACGGAGGCAAGCTAGTGTAGAGCTGTGCAATGTGTAAACCTCACTTCCCGACCTCAAGGACTCTCTAGCGACAGACGCTAGAGACTGCGGTCTTTAGCCTCCTCGCTAGAGCGCCCAATTCCCATGCCGGACCGACCCTGTTCAAAGCCTGCCTGGAGCAGGTCTGGTTTGTTCTGTCACATTGGTGCCGTGACCCGGATTGGGAGTGAGGTTTAGGGGGTGAATGTAACGGAGGCAAGCTAGTGTAGAGCTGTGCAATGTGTAAACCTCAAGGACTCTCTAGCGACAGACGCTAGAGACTGCGTTCTTTAGCCTCCTCGCTAGAGCACCCGAATCCCATGCCGGACCTACCCGGTTCGAAGCCCGCCTGGAGCAGGTGTGGTTCGTTCCGTCACACCAGCAGGGTGGATTACTGTAATGGACTCCTTACAGGTCTTCCCAAAAAGACCATCAGACAGCTGCAGCTCATACAGAACGCTGCTGCCAGGATTCTGACCAGAACCAAGATATCTCAGCATATTACTCCAGTCCTCAGGTCCTTACAGTGGTTACCAGTTACTTTTAGAATCAACTTCAAAGTATTATTAATTGTCTATAAATCACTCAATGGTCTTGGACCTAAATACATCTCAAATATGCTTATTGAATATATACAAAACAGACTTCTCAGATCATTAGGATCACAAGAAGGGGAGTCAGCGTTTAGCCATTACGGCACACGTAGCTGGAATCTGCTTCCAGAAGACATCAGACATTCACCAACAGTACACAATTGTTTAGCTGTGCATTCACAACCTGAGCACTGTGCTGGTTTACATTAACTGCACTTCTATTTCTAATTTACTTTTCTTTTGCTGTTATTCTTTTTATATATACAGAACACTCACATTTTTTATCAATTTTATTGTTTCTTAAAATCTTTGTTATCTTAAATCATTTGCATTTTAAAGATGTGTCTTATTTCTCTCTGTCAATCATTTTATGTAAAGCACCTTGTGTATGAAATGTGCTTTATAAATAAACTTGCCTTGCCTAAGAATAAGGGTGAGCTGAAGCTGTTCTGTAAAGAGGAATGGTCCAAGAGACTCCAGGACCTTTCTGCTGGTCTACAGGAAGTGCTTGCTTAAGGTATTTGCTGCCAAAGGTGGTTCAACCAGTGATTAAAGCACTGCTTCACTTACTTTTCCACCATCACTTTGTATGTTTAATGGGAGTGCTCCATAAGGACATGAAAGAAGATCGTGACTGTTTGTGTTTTATCGGCTAAGAGATATTGTGTTTGTTGATATTTGTGACTTTGGTGAAGATCAGATCACATTTCACGACCAATTTAAGCATAAAAAACTTGGAAAATGACAATGTTTCACTTACTTACTGTATATTGTTGTCTGAATGTATAAATGTAAACATTTAAATATAAAGATGAAGATTATTACAAAGACCTAATGAATTTACCAGAGATGTGTCAATGTTTTAATCATTTTAAAGTTAAATTATAATTACATAATTTATATAAATAATATACCAGACAGCAGGCGATGCATCGTCACTCTTAATTTTTTTTGTAGGATTCATAGACACGTCACCCTTCGCGTCTGGATGTGATCTCTTCTGATGAACTGAACTATAACACACAACAGATTACAGTTAAAATGGTCCATTAATCCTCACAATGCTATTTTTACAAATGCAACCCAGTATCATATATTGAAATATAACAATGTCATTTATAAGAAATGTTATACCTGAGATCAGTTGCTGTATCGTCATTCTTGAAAAAAACTTCTGGTGGATTCATAGAGTGGTTACTCCTTATAGACACACAGCTGACTTCTGGAACTGATCTCTGTGGATGAACTGAACTATAACACAACAGATTACTGTTAAAATGCTCATTCAATTTATACATTGCTAATACAAATGTATTTTAATTACATAGTCATTTTACAAATGTGTCTGTGTGAACTGGTAATATTTCATAGATTCATCTGTATTACTTTATCTGAAGATATTTATTTTAATTATAGTTTTTTTACTAAATATACAACTCCAGGAAAGTTTGATCTGTTACAGATTGCTGTATTACTGTATTTTAATTACTGTATTTCACAAATAACATCTATCAAGAAACCTGCAGACGTGGGATTTTGTATTTTTCCTCATAACAGCAGTAACCACTTAAAAGGCTTTCACATGCCCTGACCTGTACATTAGCAAGATCACAGCTCCATCAATGAATGGCTTTATAGTGAAGAATGACTGTCTCCATTGGAACATATACTATACAAGTATTATTTCTTTACCTAAGAAAATATACCATTGTTAAAATATAGTCACAATCAACTTAAATTCCCCATTGTGATGTGTATTTCTCATTAATAAAGAATTCTGAAAGATAAAAATAGTGGGTGTGGCTTATAATTTTCCACTATGAAATGACTGAATCTAGGACAGTGAAACTTTCTTTCAACAGATGTTCTGCGCAAGTTGTCAAAGTGACATCAGCATCAGAGAAGATGACTATTTCAAAGCAGAAGTTCATTTTCAGATTTTGATGAAAAATTATGAAGTGAAATTTTCGTGGATTGACTTGCTTGCATACGTAAATCCTGGAGAGACTGGTCAGGGGATTGTAATAAGTGATTTTTCTAACTCAAAGAAACCCGATGGTGAGTTTTGTTTGTTGAGAAAAGTAAGTTGAAAATATAAATATTGTTTTCATAGATTTTAGCACAATTACCTGGACTGTGGAGGAGAATCTCCATCTGTAGATGTCTGTGTGTTTCTCATAATGGAGCTTCATATGCAGATTGGAAGAGTTACATCCACCGACTCTGCATATTGACAGACAAACTGATTCAGACAAATTCTAAATGTCACATACACAAAATTACAGTTATCACACTGCCTGTAGGAACCATGAGATGAGGCAACTGTCATGTGATGAAGGGTAAGGGGGAGTGTCATTAATTATTTCATGTGGTGGTATGTGTTTGGAAGGAAACATAGGGGTGAGTGCGGGAGCACATATTTTGGTTGACCGTATATTTATCGTAGCAACTTTTGTTCACAATGATAAATAAAGAGGAAGATGCAAGAGTTAGAGTAAATGACGAGTCACGAAGTTCCTCACTTTGTCTGCATTTGTCATTCACTTGTCCAAGTACCAAAATGAATTGGCCAAAGATAAAAATATATATTTATTTTGAATTCTCAGATTTGGTCAAGTTTGCTTCTAAGCATTTTAACTATAAATCAGTAATCATGCAGTAATTATTTTTAGTTTTAAGGATTTAAGTCTGCACATAGCACTGCTGCTACAGAGGTTTAAAGCACAAGTATTAATCGTCTGTTTTCATCATTCAAAAAAATAAGCAAGTGCAGTTTATCATGAATGGGCAGGTAACTAACAAATTACATTATTGTTACATAGAGATGGATAAATAAGGGCCATATTTTTAAGTTTACCTAAATTTGTTTAGAATAGGTAAGTCCTATGTTATTGATTTTTTACTATACAATAGTGGTGTATTTGTCCATGTAAACTACTGTAGAATACTATAGTATTGACTAGTTTTTTTGAACTTCATTATAGTATTTAGTGTTTATCAATTTACTACAAGGGCACTACATTTTTCAAAAGTACACTACAGTATTTTTGTCTGAGAGGGCGAGTTGTTTATGGGCTAGAAGGGATACAGCTACGACAACTGGGTATGTGCACTTCAATGCCGCATAATTTTTTTCACACTAAGTGAACACTTAAATGATTACTTCTTGCTTACTGAAAAGTCATACATGTTTAGAAAGACATATGTGTGAATAAACAATGATAAAATAATGTGCGGGTGAACTATCCCTTTAAAGTAACTTCCTAAAAAAAGACAAAATAGACATATAATTAAAAGTAACAAACTGTACATAGTAAAAGAAAGAGGTACAAATAATGAACACTCCGAAAGATCACTACATTAAAAATCTTTGGTAATGTCAATTTCAGGGTTGTTGTCTTGAATAGAAATCAACGCAGAGCCACTTCCTCATGTAAACACAGCTACATAAAGACAACATAAAGTGATAACTGATAAAACCAAACATAGCTTTATAAAGTCGCAAAAGCATTAAGAATCTATCAACAAACACATGAGATATGTTAAAAGTAAAACAAATATATTGAAACTATACAAAAAAATACGCAAAGAGGTCGTTATTTCGACGTGTGGCCTAACTTACTAACAAGGCTAATGTCGATAAACAAACGTGAATGCATCTACAAGGCATTTTCAAGACGAATAATATTAGTTTATTAAATAAAAACTTTGCGCATGTTGTTAAAGATACATGGTGACGTTTTATACTTACTTCGTTTCTTTGTAAAATGTGGTGCAGTTTCGGACTGTAGCAGATGCTGAAAGATACTTTCGGCTGCAGGATCCACCTACACATGGGGGCGGAACTCCGCGTCTCATTGGTTGGGGTAATATAAAGGGGCGGGTCTAGGTGTCGTCCAGCCTGACCTCGCCTTATTGGTTAAACACAAGTAATGACATCGATTCCTCAGTATGCATCACGGTGAGTGTGAGTATACTGTCTGTATTTGGGCAGTTTTTTTCATAAGGTTTAATCCTCACGTTTAATGAACTTGATTGTCATTGATAAACAACAATTGAATAGTTCATATGCAAAACCCTCTAAATGCCACATCATTAACTTGTGATGTTGAGTGAATGTTTTTTATACACAGCAGTTTGCTTCAAAAATTGCTAAATACCACATTCTGCCATGTCAAAAATATATGTTATTAATGGATAAAATGCTTGTATAAAAGAAACATAATCTGGTGGACTCTTCAATTATTAAAGATAAAAAATAAGATCACTGTGGTGTCCTGCAAGCTTTTTATGACAGCAAAAGAGGACCCAGACACCTGTTTTACTTGGCAGTAATTGTAAGTGTAGACACATATTTACACACACGTAAATGTAATGCAAGTTGTTTATCGTTTTGATTTTATGTTGGGTATACATCCTTATGTTGTAGTATTTTTTTTAAATCCTGCTATATTCGTATCCATTTTAATCATTTAGGAACATTGAAGCTATGTTAGATAAATCATACGCATGATTTTATAAAGGCAACACACTAATTGGCTTTTAAAATTATGGATGTAAAAACCTAAAGTGAAACAATTAAAATGTTTTTGGACTGTTTGCTTAGAAATTTTCGTTCTTCACTTAGAAATAAAAATTAAGAGTAATAATGTTCAGTAGACTTTTGTCATTTTTCTTTTATCTTTATATTTCTCTAATTTTTTCTCTTAGAACATTCTGGAGGGCCCCGGATCACAATTTGAAAATCTCTGGATAAAATAACAATAATAAGAAAAGTAGGATATTAAATGATAAATTAATTTTAATAATGACAAAAATATGAAATAAAAACAAGTTAAGGACGGTAAATAAATACATAGACAATGACATACATTGTTAAATGAAAAACAAACTGTAAACAAAGACTTTGTTAAACACCACAAACTGCTACGGTTAACTACACTACCATAATATGTGTAGTTAAACACTTGTTATAAAAACAATTATCAATACACCCTAAACAGTCACAACACTTAGTAAAAGTTATGTCAGTTTTCGCAAAGGATAAGCCAAAATCAACCTACAAGTAGTAGAAAGACTTACAGATGAATGAAACACTTCCCATGAAGTAACTTTCATTGTAGTAAGTTTTTAATCATTCTGTTCATATTAATAAGTTTATATTACAATCGGTATCAACGGCACCGCATTAAGTCGAACATCAATATTTTTGACCTCAGTTCCTGGTTTCAACGTCATTTCCATGTAACCAATGGGAAGAGTTATGGGCAGAGAGACACATGAAGGCTGTATTTAACAATAACACCGCCTGCTAACCAATGGTATGTGCTGAGGACGCCCCCATATGTAGCCAAATATATAGAAAGACACAAACGTGTCATATTTACTCTTTGTTATGAGTCAGGCACCCGTTCTTCTCCCTAATCGCCACCAGAGGGAGCACCCCCGAAGTATTGACTTTATGATACGGACTCCATTTCTCATGAGCCCTCATACCTGTCTGGCACTGATAACGCCACCACCTTGTTGTCGTTTCCTCTATTTATACCCACTTAACAGAACAGTCATTACGAAGTGTTGATTTTCCTTGAGTGTCACTTCTGAGCGTTTATCCTGTTTATTGTCATTTATTCCGTTTGATCTGGGACTGACTTTGCTGTCTGACTACTATTATTCTTTAATAAACTGCAGATGGATTCTCACCCTTTTGAAGCATCAATACACTCTTACTCTTAAAATTAAGTTAAATAGTATATAGGCCTGGTCTACTCCTTAAGATAAGATAAACAAAATTGTAAAAAAGTTAGACTATATGCATAAGAGATGCAGAAAACATAGTATATGACAGATGAATCTATAACGTTAAGGACAAAATCTTCTCAAATCCTTTCAAATCCGAATCCAAGATTAACTGCGTGCCAGTGAAAACTAAATATTTTTTCAAATAAGCATTGAAAACTGTAGTTTGGTAACAGTAGCCCTATGTGTTCTGCATTATCTGGAGAATATGTCTTATTGTTATATGATATACATTTTTCATTAATATTTCTGTAGCATAAAAATGAACATTTCTGGATCTGAACTTCTGAGCTGACTCATTTTAAACACACTCAGCATCATCCTGATTTTAAGCTCTCACTTTAAGAAACGTTTACAGCAACATGGTATAAAACTGTATTTCTTGTCAATTTCCAATCTTCAGTGATTTATACCGACGACGGAAATAAGCATAGTGATCAGAGCTATATAATGTGGGAGAGCTTTGCTGCATGACTATATTGTATTGCAATTTGGAGCGTTTAAATATGAATATTAAACCAACACTAGTCTGAAGATTTGTAAATTAACGTATTTAATAACAGACTTAAATTGATGTTATATCTAAAACGGCTACAAATAAAATGTGTATAATTGAAAATTATACAACTAACAGTTTCGAAATGTATGTGATATTACCTGAGAGATTGGATAGAAAAGAGACAAAGTATAGAACTGATTGATCCTTTCCTTGACCATGTGACTAAACTAACACAATTCACCAATCAGGGCCACCTTTAAAGGGGTGATATGGCGCGAATGTGTTTTTCTGTGTCTTTGGTATGTTATAAGTAATGAACACATGTATTAGACATGTTAAATTGCATAAATAAAAGTATTGGAAACTAAAGATGCATTTGATCTAAAAGCAAATTCTCACCCAGACCTGCCGGAAACGCCTCGTGTAACCACACCCCGGCAAATTTTATTCAACAGAAGAAGATCAGACTTACATTCAGCTGTAACACAAAAAACATTCTCACACCTGTTCACAAGATCCATATCAAAATAAAATGAAGCAGAAAAGAGACAAACACTGAAGACATGACACACAACAGGATACAGTAGATTCAAAATAAGCTAAAAGTTTTTATACAGTTATTATTGAATTCATCTGTTTAACACGTCACAGGTATTACTGTCAGATGAAAGTGTTAAAACAGTATGACAGATAACAGAAGCATGTTATTTATCATGTTCTGAGCACAGGAGCGTTTTGTCATCTCCAATTTATTTAAAAAATATTATGCTGATGGAAAAATAAAGACACACAACAGAATTTAAGACTGAGCTGAAGTTAGACTATTATTATAAATAGAAAAAAAACATAATTCACGATGAGCGAAATGAAAAAATGATCCTGCTCGTACCCACAGATACTAGACTACATTATTATAACATATTCACTTAACTAAATTTATAGTCTGGCCAAAAATGAAAACTCAACCTCAAGTTGTATCAAAGCTGTATGTAGTAGAGTAGGCAGGGCGAGACCGTGGGTCGAGCGCCCGCTGTGCGCACACCGGGCTCGAATCTCGTAGGAGATTGGGAGCATATAAAAGGAACGAGCAACCGGACCGTCGGAGAGTTAGGACCGGGCCCGAACTTGTGTTTGTATTTATGTTTATGTTATTTCGCCGGCGGTCGTCCGTGAGGGGCCGCCGGCTGTTATTATTTCTGTTATTAAATGTTTAAATGTTTGCCGGTTCCCGCCTCCTTCCTTCCATATCTTGAATCATGTTACACTGTATAAATGTCTTTGTTTTGTTAAATATAAAAGAAGATTTTTGGTTTGGATCTACTTGAGGGTGAGTAGCAGAATTTTCACTTTAGGGAAAAGTATTAGTTTAACTAGATGAAATTACAAAAAAAATTCTCACTGTAGTATTCTAAATTTGTAATGTGGGTCTTTGTTCAGATCAGAGATCAGCTTCACTCCTGAATCTCCTACTTTATTATCAGACAGATTCAGATGTCTCAGGTGTGAGGGGTTTGATCTCAGAGCTGAAGTCAGAGCAACACAACCTTCAGCTGTGATCTTACAACTCATCAACCTGAAAAACACAAAAACACACACTCAGTAACAAGCTTGCCATTAAATTAGCATGTTACAATAATATTCATCATCTTGTCTGAGATCATTAAAATGGTCTGAGATCTTCATATTAACCTATTTAATTTAATTTGCATAACAAATATTGCATGATAAAGCTTTGAAAATCATCTAAACACACACTGTACACACTAAGTCACATCTGTTAAACTGTTGTAAATGAAACAAACATGTGAATGAACAACTGTATCATGTCATGTGTGACTATCAGAGAGATGATCTTACCTTATTGTCTCCAGTTTACAGTGAGGATTCTCCAGTACAGTAGAGATCAGCTTCACTCCTGAATCTCCTACTTTATTATTTGACATATCCAGTTCTCTCAGGTGTGAGGGGTTTGATCTCAGAGCTGAAGTCAGAGCAACACAACCATCATCTGTGATATTATCCCGATTCAATCTGTAAAATAATGTAACACACTTTACTCTCTTAATTGAAAACAGAACCAAACCAAAAGGTTTGGAAACAGCCTGAGATAGTAATACTTCAGTGTCTCCAGTTTGCAGTCAGGATTCTCCAGTACAGTAGAGATCAGCTTCACTCCTGAATCTCCTACTTTATTATTTGACAGATCCAGTTCTCTCAGGTGTGAGGGGTTTGATCTCAGAGCTGAAGTCAGAGCAACACAACCATCATCTGTGATATTATCCCGACTCAATCTGTAAAATAATATAACAGACTTTACTCTCTTAATTGAAAACAGAACCAAACCAAAAGGTTTGGAAACAGCCTGAGATAGTAATACTTCAGTGTCTCCAGTTTGCAGTCAGGATTCTCCAGTACAGTAGAGATCAGCTTCACTCCTGAATCTCCTACTTTATTATCAGACAGATTCAGATGTCTCAGGTGTGAGGGGTTTGATCTCAGAGCTGAAGTCAGAGCAAAACAACCATCATCTGTGTTTTTACTCTGATTCAACCTGTAAAACAATGACACACTTTACTCTCTCATTTGAACACAGAACCAAACAAAACAATTTGGAAACAGCCTAAATTACATTATCATACTTTAGTGTCTCAAGTTTACAGAGAGGATTCTCCAGTACAGTAGATATCAGCTTCACTCCTGAATCTCCTACATTATTAACAGACAGATCCAGTTCTCTCAGGTGTGAGAGGTTTGATCTCAGAGCTGAAGTCAGAGCAACACAACCTTCTTCTGTGATCTTACACCTACTCAACCTGTAGAGAACAATAACACACACTTCACTTTCTCAGTTCAGTAGGAATGGGTGTATTTTAAAAATGTTACAATCAAATAAATGTATCTTCTTATCTGATGTGAGAGAAATATTAAATATCAAATATTATTAAATGCCAAGACAACATCTTTGTAATGTTTAATTGCATGTGAATGCAGACAGTAAATCAAATGTTTTCCACTGTTAACATATACATATACATGTAAATAAAGAACCACATCATGTGTGACTATGAGAGAGATGGTCTTACTTCAGTGTCTCCAGTTTACAGAGAGGATTCTCCAGTACAGTAGAGATCTGCTTCAGTCCTGAATCTCCTACATTATTCCCAGACAGATCCAGATATCTCAGGTGTGAGGGGTTTGATCTCAGAGCTGAAGTCAGAGCAACACAACCTTCAGCTGTGATATTACACTGACTCAACCTGTAGAGAACAATTACACACACTTCAAAAATACTTTACAGAGCCTTATCAAGAGTTTTCATGTGTCAAAACAACTCTATTCACAGTGTCGGCCAGGTAAAGAAGTTAGTGATTTCTTTTGTTTAGCCTTAATACCCAACATTGTTGTGCAATAAAATACATCAACAGACGAGGAGATATGGCTGAGCTATGCTTCTACAGATTCATGTTCCATAAATGTGGGATGTAAGGAACCCTAACATACAAGATTCAGTGCTTTTGATAAAAACATGTTAGGGAATAACATGTAACATTCACAAAACATAAAACTGCACAAGTAAATTCTCAGTAATCGATGACTGCAAGCAAATGCACAATATGACAAGGAAAGAGGAGACAGGCGCAGACTGTAACGAGGAAGGCCGGACAAGACCTTATTCAATGGCGCACCGCGCAGTCCATATAACTAAATGCTGACTAGCGCAGGGTTGTCTAGTGCACTTGTCTGCGTCTGCACAGTATGAGGATATAGAACACATTAGCTCTATCCCAAATCACTCCCTTGTGCACTATTCTACAACATTTTGTAGAATAAATAGTGCGAGTAGTGCGTTCACATAAAAAATGTAATTGAAAAATAAAAGTGCACTTGAAGTACTCGGATGATCCACTTTTTTTACCGAAAATCTGAAAAGTGGAACTGTGGACACTTTACGCGCTCAAGTCGCAGTTATACTTGCATAGCAGAAGGGAGGTGGGGTTATCGTTGCTGGAGCAAAACTCTCCTGCAGAGTGATAATGCTTCAGTCTGATGATGACTAAATTAATGCTGGGCAAAATGGATGAAAACTACATTAAATGTACATTGTACAAGTTGATTTTCATCCACAGGCATTGTGCCGTGCATTTGACGTCATTTGCACTCGTACTGGAAAATAGATATACTTCCAGTTAGTATAAAACCGTTAAGTGTTCCATTAGGGACGATACTTCCCTTAAAAAATGAATACACTACATGGTTGAGTGCATAGTGCATAGTATAAATGCATAGTATGCCATTTGGGACACAGCTATAACCTTCATCTCTAGAGTTGCTCTGAGAGTTTATTTTAATAGTATTTTACTGTTTGAGTGAAGCTATCGCCAAACACACTAAAACTCAAGCGTCTTCCCAACAACCTGTCAAAATAAAAGTCCAGTTAACTTAGACACTTTTTTGTCATCTGAGTGTTTATTGACACTTCAAATGAAATATATTTTTTTATCTCCGGACAAGTCATTTTTGAACTTCCGAAGGACAACCACATGACAGTGCTTAATGTCAAGCCCTGCACTCTTTCAACGACTCTGGTATAAAGCTGCAAACTACGAATTCATCATGGAACTGATGCAACATGGAGGTTCTGGCGCTTCTCTCTTATACAAAAACCTTTGAGGAAAAAGTGGAGAAAGAGCTGCAGCAGCAGTAAAACTCCACGTGAAAAGAGAGAGTTAATTAAAACCTAATAGCATTTGTCACATTTATATGATCATTTGAGACTATAATCTTACTTCAGTTTCTCCAGTTTACAGTGAGGATTCTCCAGTAAAGTAGACATTAGCTTCACTCCTGAATCCCCTAATTTATTCTGAGTCACTTTAAATTCTGAGGGGTCTGATATCAGAGCTGAAGTCAGACCAGTAGCTGTATCATTACCATGGAAGCTGCAGAGAACAACACACAGAGATTAGTTCAATAAAAACATTTTTACAAACTTCAACGATTTGTTGACATGAAATATATTCTAAAGAGAACTTGTGTGAAAGCGCCAAGCACACAGCTAATATTGCCAGAATCGCATAACAAAAACGATAAAATCTAGCTCAAATCACCTTGCATAGCCCACTTATCAAACTACAAATTTGTCCTCATACTTTAAACGTAGCGGGACCTGGCAACACTGCACACAACGTCTAACATCACACGGCGTTTTCACATTTGGAATGAAAACAAAGTTTTTGAATAACACATTTCACATTGGCTTTATGTAATGTTATAAAAGAAGACAAGTCCTGTAGAACATACAGCACGTGTCCCCATTCCTTTATTAATGTGTGTGCAATTGCCATGGATTAAACATTTTATGGTGGTACGTTTTGTCAGATTTTTATGTTTAAGACATATGCAGCCCTGCATGTGCACAAAGTATATTTTTAATTAGATTGAAATTAGAAAACATTATTATTCAAGTTTTTACATGCCAATTTTTTTACACCTGATCGGATTTATTTAGGTCTAAACCAACCCTTTCAATCAGATCGTAATTTCAATCGACCTCAATCAGATTGATTAATGTGTTTACATGAAGGCTTTTCTGTCCGATTGAGGCATCAAGTGGATTATCTGGCCGCATACAACGTCTTTTCTTTGGGGTGTTTAAATTTAGTGGCAGCATGAATGAAGACTTACATTCATTTAGCAGAGAATTTATTTAAAGCAACTTAAACTTTTAATAAAGTAATTTAAATAGATTTTGAGAAAATTGTCAGTTAAATGTTAAGAGTTAAGGTAGGAAAGTTGCCACCGATAGATAATACACGGGTTTCCATTATGGTAGGTTTGCATTTTTACCAATAAGCTAGCTGTATGCACATTATCCCTAACATAATAAATACTGTATTAATGCTGCTCATTGTTATTGTTTGAACCATTGTTACTGAATTATATTGTATGTCTGATCTCTAAATAATAAATACATAAATAAAAGCATAGTTTATCAGTAAAAATATGAGTGAAATGAAATATAGCAGTTTAAGGTATAGAAACTTACGGAGACTAAACTATAGAGCTTATTATTACAACACTTGACTTAACTGGATGAAATAAAAGAACATTATTCGATTACTACTCACCGTCTTCTCTTCAGATGAGAGATCAGGTTTACTCTTGAGTTTCTGAAATAACTCTGAGACAGATCAAGTTCTCTCAAGTGTGAAGGATTTGATTTCAAAGCTGAAGACAGAGCGGCACAACCTTCAGCTGTCATATTACTCTGATTCAACCTGCAGAGAACAATAACACACACTTCAATGTCCTAAACCACATGGACATTTTAGATAACATTACTCATAATGTATCTAATCTCTCCTTTAATATTGTTTTGTGTGAGGGCAATTAACAAAATAACATTTAATCTGCATTGAGTAAGTGATTCACACTTGTCATTCTCATCTTCTAAATATATTTTTTCTCTTCTCATTCAGGAGGAAGAAGAAACTCAAGGCGGACGCAAAAGTGCCATTTGGAATTCGCTTTACATGTTTGAATTAGGTTAAAGCATATCCATTGAAAGAGACATTTCTGACACTTTGATCTTTGCATTACACATACATGTACTGTATATATTTTCGCTAATAAAGACAAGATTCGTCAAGTTTGCACACACAATGATGCCACACTGTGTCTGCAATATTAACTAAGACAGAACTATTGCTCGCATTTATAATAATTGAAGCAGATTTTCATTTATTACAGCAGATTTCTTTGTTCTGTTAAATTCAAAGGTATTTGGAGGAATGTCAGTAACTAAACAGATCTCATCACCCATTTACTGCCATAGGGAAAATAAATACTATGGGAGTCAACGAGGGATGAGATCTGTTTGTTTAACATTCTTCCATATAGCTTCCTTTGTATTTAGCATAACAAATTCCTTTTTATACAGGTGTGAAACAATCTGAGGGCAAGTAAATTACAGAATTTTTGGGTGAACTATCCCTTTAAGAGACTGAAAGAGCTGTAGCACCAGTAAAACTGCTCATCCAAGTAAAGAGAGACAGAGATACAGTAAACAAAACCTTTGCATTTGTCACATATATGATCACTTGAGATCTGTCATATTCAGTCATTTTTATGCATATATTCATACTTGCTCTTTGTAGATATTAACATTAACATAAATAATAATAAAACTATTGCATGAGGGTCATTCTACAAGTCTGTAGCTACCAGGTGTGCGTGCACACACACACACACACACACACAGTTTTTATATCCTATCATAACCACATTAAAACCTTTTTTCAGAAGAAAATATTTTACCACAGTTTCTCCAGTTTACAGTGAGGATTCTCCAGTACAGTAGAGAGCAGCTTCATTCCTGAATCTCCTAGATTTACCCAAGACAACTTCAGTTCTGTCAGGTGTGAGGGGTTTGATCTCAGAGCTGAAGTCAGAGCAACATAACCTTTATCTGTGATATAACAATCACTTAAGCTGTGGAAAACAAGGATACACACTTAAGTTCAATAAAAACAAACATTAAGCATTAACAATGTGGTTTTTTGGGATGTTTATATTTATTGGTGACATAAACGACTGCCCATTCAAGTTCATTTAGCAGACATGATAGGGTAATACAAGTTGATTTTCCAAACTTTGTCTGTTAAATGTGAGTACTTGGTATGTGTATCTTACAAATTAACTAAATAAATATTTTGAATCAATATTTTGTGTCCAATTTTTTTTTTAATGTGAGAGTGGGGGTCCTGATTACTCCGTTGCCATTTATTTTGTGATAACTAATATTATCTGTATGTACCAGTGGCGTAGCCAGAATTTTACTTTTGAGGGGATCTGTCTGCAAACGAGGGGGCATTATAGTCATTGCATAAGGTTTCTATCTATTACTAAAATGATACACCTATATTCTACAGCACATTTCACCATATTAGCAAACATAAACATATCTTAGGGGTTCTTAATCCTGGTCCTCGCGCCCATAGACATAGGCCCAACAGAGTATTGTGTGCATAGAAATGAACATACTTTTCAGAAGCCTGACATTTCTGTTTAAAAACTAGACGCCTTATTGTCCGCTGTATCGTATCTCAACGCCACCGCCATATTGGTGAGGGCTAAAGCCGACAAGAAAGACATACGAGTGAATGGTGGAGCTGCAGTTTTCTGGATAAAACCCAACATCATTTTAATTTCTCAACAAATTTCAATACTTTTTCTATTTAAGTGGAGTACAGGAATGTTTTGACGGCAGTTAAAGTTGGTTATAGACATGAACATTTATTTACTGTCATACGGAAGCGTTAAAACTCTTTTCGAGCTAATTTAGAGTTCTGGCTGGGGCCCCGCCGTGAGGAGGGTCCGCTATTGCATATGTCCACTTATATTAAAGAAGTTCTTTTAGAACTACAAGCGTTGTCTCCTGCTTTTCTGGTCATGTCCCCACAACTATACGGCTATTTCATACTTGTAATGCAAAGGAGTGTTATTTGTTTTACTATATAATATTTATTTTTATAAACTGTTTTAATTACTCTTATTTCTTTTTATCATTTTAATTTCTTCTATGTAAAGCACTTTGAATTGCCACTGTGTATGAAATGTGCTATATAAATAAAATTGCCTTGCCTTGCCTTGCCTATATCACAAACATCATGTTTTACTGCTGTACGGTATTACCAAATTAATAAAATAACATATTTTATCTTTGAAAATGTCTAACATTACTACAGAAAAATCCATTTCCAAAGTGAAAAACATTTGTTATATATAATGTGAAAATTAAACAATTTGTAATCTGTAAATCTCTGAGCATGTTCACGCATTCTTTCAGTTTCGTGCATACTTGTACACGTTTTGTTTTGATTTGTTGTCTTACTGTAATACCACAATACGTACCAACCACTGTACACTTCGGTGTGTACATATGCTGCTGTGTAGTTATATGTTAATTATGTGTCATTATTATGTGTACACTATTCACACTGTGTACATCTGCTGCTGTGTAGTTATATGTAAATGATGTGTAATTCGTTTGACTGTGATTCAACACTTGTACAAAATGTTTACTTGTTGTTAAAGTAATGTTATTATTTGATACTTGTAATCTACAATTCTGTCTCATATCAGTCATACTGCCATGTTGGTCGGAACTGCACCTACAGTGACACACGTGTATATGGTTGAGTGACAACAAAGGGATTCAATATTATTTATGGTTCCCTTATTTTGGAATGTCGTTGTTTTATGGCCAGAGGAAATTTAGCAGAACCCTAGTTTTTGGTGAAACAACAGCCACGGTTTTGTTTCAACGATAAGAGGTTCAAGGGTTAACGTGCCACTTGAGTCAATTATGAGATTTTTTTGTGGAGGGTCCCTCGATGAAATATAAAGTATTATTAGGTTTTTATTACTCACTGCAGTGTATTCAGTTTATAGCCCGGATCCTCCTTAAGATGAGAAAGCAGCTTCACTCCTGAATCTCCTACATTATTTCCATATAGATCCAGATGTGTCAGGTGTGAGGGGTTTGATCTCAGAGCTGAAGACAGAGCGGCACAACCTTCATCTGTGATATTGCACCAATTCAATCTGCAGAGAACAGAGACACACACTCATTAGCAGAAATGTAATTATTACAAAAACACTTTTCAAAGGATTACATTAATCATTTTATCTGATGTAAGATTTTTATATTTTCATGAAAAATGCCAAGACTGTATCTTTGTAATAATATAACACTGTTAAATACTACGAGTGTGCTCTTATTTGTAGTTTGGTTCTCCTGGTCCGTTTGGTGAAGACCAAATAAGAAAAACATATAATTGAATCATTTAAGGGGTCATTGGGTAAATTTTTCATTTAAATATGGTATTGGGGTGTCTGTAAGCTGAAAATAAAATGAGCCAGTTTGACTATGGTCACACAACAAGCCTAAATGCTCATTTCAGATTTTTTGTTCAGATGTGATTTTCCTGAACAATTACAGCTGTTTCATTACTCAGTTTGCAGTGCATTTACCATGCGTATTTTTATCCGCACCCATGTAAACAGATCAGAGCCTTCACACTGCATGCGGTTGCGGTCCGGAATGTCCAGAATGTCAATTTTTTGCCATCCAGAGTTCATTAATTTTTCACCAAGATCTTGTATCGATCTCAGTTTGCTTTCGAAACATTCTCGTGGTACTCTGATTTCAGACATTCGCCACTCGGTCTGCAGCATTTCAACAAGTCAAACATACCTAATGCAATGTCAGAAGACACATATGTATATTTTGTGAGTGTCATACCATAGGAACGTGCACTTTTTAAAATTGTTATATGTTGGATTTAATGAAGTTTAATTGAATGGAGGCCTAATGTAAACCTGTAAGTTGTTTATAAGTAGTGGATAAATCTGAAAACTTCACCCTTGTGTTTTCGTGTGTACAGCCTATCTGTATATATTTTGAAACGATGACATCTCCCCAGCACGTAAAGTTATGCACATGCTCAAAATCTTCTTCTCCGCTTTTAGTGTATCTCGGTGTTAGAAATACACCGCCACATACTGATTTAGCATGTAGACTACATCATTTTGAGTCAGTTTAGCCGGTTTGTGTGTACGCAGACATCTCTAGAGGACTTTGAAAAGGAACGCCCATGAAAAGGAAAAAAAACATTGGATAGGGACTCATACAATCATTACTGGTGCACCTCAGCGATGTGTAATCTCCCTATAGCTTTTAGAGAAGATCCCTTGAACCTGCGAATCTGATGATTTGAGCTTTAATGTGCCACTAAACTATTAAGGCATTAACTCAAATCAACTTTAATTATTTAGCGCTTTTTACAATTTTCATTGTTACAAAGCAACTGTACATGAGACACATTGAATACAAGAAAAACAACTAAAGGCATATACCTGTAAAAACAAGAAAAAGGTGAAAACAACAAAAGACAGACATACAAATGCTCCACACACACAATATGAACACTCACTTACACACACATTGACATAGACGCACACACAAACACACTCGCACACACGCACAGTGAAAGCACACATAGGAAAGAGAACCACAGGTCAAATATTAAACGGACTATAAATTCTTATATGCAATATTAATTATGTCTAACTTCTAAATTCTAACTATCATAACTTGCATTATTCTATCATAACTATCTTAAAAAAACTTTTTCATAAGATATGATCTTACTTCAGTGTCTCCAGTTTACAGAGAGGATTCTTCAGTACATCACAGATCAGCTTCACTCCTGAATCTCCTACATTATTCCCAGACAGATCCAGTTCTCTCAGGTGTGAGGGGTTTGATCTCAGAGCGGAAGTCAGAGCAACACAACCATCATCTGTGATATCGCAATAAAACAACCTGTAGAGAACAAAAACACATACTTAACTTGAACAGTTCAGCAGGAATGGTTATATAAGAATTACAAGAGTTACAAGAAATGTATCATCTTGTCTGAGATGAGAGAATTTTTAGTCATCAAAATCACTGATCTATATAATGACTGGATTGCTCATGACATCATTACACTGAAGCCACTGAGCTGCCATGTTGGTATGTCCAAATATTCCATATATTAATACGGAGTTATCATTATTGACAAAGAAACACAGTACTTTACCATTTTCCTCTTCTGTATCTGAAGTCTCACACACTGTTTATGTTCTTAAAGTCATATGAAGCTTTATTTCTAAACATTTACACCTGTGTCATTACAATAGTGTCCAATACAAACCTTAATGACTTGTATACATCGCTATTCAGTCCGAAATCAAAATAAACATTAAAATAAACATCCAAAGTAACAATTAATTTAAACATGCATGCAAACTACAAACTAACCATACACCTGGAACACTGCAAAACGTGTGAATTTAGATGATTATTTGACTCTGTCAGTTGGGTATACCAACATGGCGGCACAAACACTTCCAGTGACTTCACCTCCTGCCGTTGGTTTAGCGTTCTATGCGGAATCTAGCCATTTACATGGTTCATTGATTAAAATATTAAGACATCTTTGTAATTATTAACGTCACGTGAACGCGGTGAAAATCATCACAAAGCACACTGCAGAAAGTGTATCAAATGTTTTCCACTTCTAACATCAAAATAAACATGTGAATAAAGAAGCACATCATGTGTGACTGTCAGAGAGATAATCTTACTCCAGTTTCTCCAGTTTACAGAGAGGATTCTCCAGTACAGTAGAGATCAGCTTCACTCCTGAATCTCCTAAATTATTATTATTGTATAGATTGAGTTCTCTCAGGTGTGAGGGGTTTGATCTCAGAGCTGAAGACAGAGCGGCACAACCTTCATCTGTGATATTACACTTACACAGTCTGCAGAGAACAATGACACACTTTAACCACATGGAAATTTCAGATAATAAATATTTTAGTTGTTTCATCGTAGGGTAATTATGAACAGAATGACATTTAAACTGCACCTGAGCACATGACCCACAGTTGTAATTTTCATCGAAATCTATTTCTATTTGCTGATCGAAATCTCTCCTTAATCTTATATATTCTGCATCTTCTGGTGTGTTAATTTTTGATACAGTCCTTTTACTGAATGCCAGTATATGTGTGACTATCAGAGAGAAGATCTTACCCAAGTTTCTCCAGTTTACAGAGAGGATTCTCCAGTACAGTAGAGATCAGCTTCACTCCTGAATCTCTTATATCATTCCCAGACAGATCCAGATATCTCAGGTGTGAGGGGTTTGATCTCAGAGCTGAAGTCAGAGCAACACAACCTTCATCTGTGATATTACACCGACTCAACCTGTAGAGAACAATTACACACACTCTCAGGCCACACACAGAAGATCAACTAGGTTTCCTTTTGTTAGTATTATACAATAATTACAAAGAACTGTAAGAAACTCATTCTTGTATTTGTTACTTGTAGACTTGACTACTCCATTGGTGTTTTGACTTCATAAAGATCGAAAAATTGTAAAGAGTTTAAAATACAGCAGAAGGAATGCCCATTAAATAATGTAAGGAAAACTTAGCGTTTAGGTAAGAAACCTTGAACCTGCTGATCTGATGATTTGAGCTTTAATGTGCAACTGAACTATTAAGAAAATAATTCTATCACAACCATATGAATCCTTACTCTTTTCAAAGAAGAAATTATCTTACCCCAGTTTCTCCAGTTTACAGAGAGGATTCTCCAGTACAGTAGAGATCAGCTTCACTCCTGAATCTCCAACATTATTATCAGACAGATCCAGATGTCTCAGGTGTGAGGGGTTTGATCTCAGAGCTGAAGAAAGAGCAGCCCAACCTTCATCTGTGATATTACAGTCACTTAAGCTGCAGAGAAAAATGACTTAACATAAAATAAAAACATTTCGGGGCGGTTTCCAAGACAGTGAATTGATTAACCAAGGACGAGGCTTCCCCTGGGGTTTCCTACAGGCCCAACTTAGATTCACATTTAGCCATTTAGCAGACGCTTTTAAACAAAGCGACTTACAAAGAGTTCAGGGAGCAATAAGCGACATGTCATACATTTTCTTAATTTAGCTGTCAAATATTCACTGAAGAGATGGGTTTCAAGTAGTTTTTTGAATGTTGCGAGAGATGTGGTCGACCGGACTGACTTGGGAAGAATGTTCCAGCAGCAAGGAGTTGTGAATGAGAATGAGCAGGAAAGCGATTTACTGCCTGTCATGATTCCGCTATCATGTCATGTTTATTCTTGGTTTTGGGGCGGAGTTGTGGCATAGCCTTATGGTTTTGTGTGAGAAGGACATGGTTGTGTGTATATATTGGCTGATCTTGTTTCTTCTCATGTCTCGTCTGTGTTTCCCGCCATCTCGTTTCCTTGTTAACTTTCCCTGAGTGTTTAATCCCTATCACCTGGTCCCTATTAATTATCCTTCGTCTGTTTCCCCTATAAGACACCCTCATGTTCTTTGTCTTGTGCTCTTGGATTGTTTGATGTTACGGAACTATACATCGTTCCTTGTACTCTGTCCTTGTTATCAAAGTTATACCTTGTTGCTGGAATTCTGTCGTGTGAGTTACCCCTGTCTTTTGTTCTGTGAAATCTATATCCCTTGTTAATATTACCTAGTTTTCTATATATTTAGCTTAGTGTCATCCTAAGTGTTTGTAGTCTAGTGACTCCTTGTCTTTGATTTCTATAAAAGTTATCCTGTCCTGTTTTCCCCCTCATGGGTTTTTGTTTTGTCTTTTTAGTCCTGTTTTGTATAAAGTCCCTGTTATCCCCCTAACCTCTGAGTCTGCCTGCACTTGGGTTTCCCGCCTTGAAAATCATGACACTGCCCTTATGAGAAGGCAATACAAGACACCGCTGGTTTGCTGAACACAAAGATCTTGATGGGGTGTAGGTGTGTAGGAAGGTGTGAAAGTATGTCGGTGCAAATCCAGTGATAGTCCTGTAGGCAAACATAAGTGACTTGAATCTGATACAGGCTTTAACCGGTAGCAAGTGGAGGGAGATGAAAAGGGGAGTCACATGAGCCCTTTTGGGCTGTTGGAAGACGAGGCGTGCTGCTGCATTCTGAACCAGCTGGAGGGGTTTGTAGCCCTTGCAGGAAGACCAGCAAGGAGAGCATTGAAGTAATCCAACTTTGAGATTAGAAGGGCCTGGACAAGGAGTTGTGCCGTATTCTCAGTGAGATAGGGTCTAACCTGTCTAATGTTAAATAAGGAATATCGGCATTACCGTGTTGTCTTTGCAATGTGATCATTGAAGGACAGCTGATCATTAAAATATGACTCCGAGGTTCCTGGCTGTTTCAGAAGGAGTGATTGTGGTATTGCCAAGTTGGATGGTAAGATAGTGTTGCACCGTGGGGTGTGCCGGAAACACGAGTAGTTCTGATTTGACAGTGTTCAGCTGGAGGTGATGCTCTTTCATCCAAGCTGAGATGTCTTCTTTGTTGTGGCTTGGCTATCCACAGTGCTTCGGTGACGGATAGCAGTGGAGTCTTAATAGACCACCTGGTACCACAACTTACAACAAACTAATCAAAAGGGAAGGGCAAAATAAAGCACGGCAACATGCCCTACATATTTTTCTAATTTCAGAAGCAGTTTCACTCGGATACACTATACGGAAAAAAGTATATGGCTACTTCCGTTTCATGGTGACTTTTTTTTTTACAAACAAGCATTACAAAAAAGCTTCACCTGTTTGAATTTTGAAACAAATTAATGACACTTATGTGTCAGTGCAAGCTGCTCAGTTTAGACAGCTCTAACATTTATTTAAAAGACTATGACTATTCTTAAGCTGTGCACGGTAAAGCATCCCTCTAACTAACATTAACAATGTTTTTCTTTGGGGTGTTTAAATATGGTGGCAAAATATCTGGATTATGCCGTGTATTCCACAAAGGCCTTTATGCCTGCGGCTGGCGTGTTTTTTCAATTATTTTCAAACTTTTTTTTAAAAAGCCGTCAATAGCGTATTTTTTGCTCAGCACTGGTGCTCTGCATTTGTTTTGCAATGGGCATTTTCAGCAGAGCTCCTGCCGTTTTCAATGCACCTCGGTGGACACAGCCCCTTAGGGTCTGAGCTGGTCCCTAAAGGGTTCATTTTGCGACATACAATAGAGTTACTTTTGAGTGCTTTTGGAATAAGTGAACAACACTAACATTTATTAATTGAACAGAAAAGTATTCAATGCTATAACTAAAATAATATCTTATAATAATACACAGCCTTTTTTGGTTCTTTGAGAAAAATGCATCTCTACAGTTTTGTGTACATGTTGTTGGGGCCCATATTTAAAATGAAGTCTCTAAAATCGCTCATTATGATTAACAGTTATTCTACATCAACCAATACACCAAAATTATTATCACGTGTCACGTGATTTTCTTTAAATGTCTTGAATAATCTTCGTTTAACTATACAAAAACACATTGATCCAATGCGTCACATTGACCAGATCTGTAAGCTGTTTAAAATTTGTGAGTAAAGTAGTGATTGTAATACTTACTCAACAGATCTGTGCTGTTTAACCACAGGAAGAAGCTTCTGCAGAAATTCATCTGACCCAACAAATTGTATCTGTTTTAATCTGTACGTAAAATTGGATTGAGAGTGTGTAAGAGATAAAGTTTATACATGAATTAAAGAGAATAAAAATATTGGTTACGATTGCAAAGACTTTTGTCAGGGGTCATACACAAATAGCCGCCGAACATCAGGAAAACTAAGACAAAAACCAGAATAAGAGACCAGACCCACGAGGAGCAATGGTAACATATGTCAAAACTACAAAAAGAATAAATGAAAGAACAGGGTATAAATAGACAAAGCAAGGTTAATGAGGCACAGGTGAAACTGATAGAGCTAATTGAGTACAGCAGAGGATTGTGGGGGAAGTAGTGTGAAATGGTAGTCCACGTGAGGTGGAGAGTGCCCTCTTGTGGTGCTTGTATATCAGTCTTACTTACTGATCTGATCTGGATACAGTAGATGGCTCCATCTGAGAAAATTCCTGTGCTTCAGTTTGTGGTCCAACAATTTCCTTAAGTTTAAAAACATTCATGTTCTGCTCTGAAGTCAGCAACACAAAAACTAATGCTGACCACTGTGAAGCCGAGAGGTTCTTTTCTCTTATTTTACCAGATTGAAGATATTGTTGAACTTCCTCTATGAGGGATGAATCTCCCAGTTCATTCAAACAGTGAAAGAGATTGATGGATTTCTCTGGAGAAGGGTCACGCCAGATCCTCATTTGAATGAAGACAACTGTTTCTTCTTTTTTGAAAGGCGGGCCTCCGGTCTGTAGATGATGTATGAGATTCTGATTGGACTCCAGTGAGAGACCCAGAAGGAACCGAAGGAAAAGATCCAGATGCCCATTCTTACTCTGTAAAGCTTCATCTATAGCTCTATGATGCAAGTAAGAAAATCTAAACTGTCCATCATTAGGTGTATAAGTTGGTGCACTAATTTGGTCAAAAACATTCATGTTCTTGTTTACAAAGGAGATGTGGGCATAAAGAGCTGCAAGATGCTCCTGAATGGTCAGATGAACAAAGCTGTAAACTTTCCCCTGATACAAGCCAAACTCCTCTCTGAAGATCTGAGTGCACAATCCTGAGTACACTGATGCTTCTGCTACATCAATGCCACACTCTCTCAGGTCCTCATCATAGAAGATCAGGTTCCCTTTCACAAGCTGCTCAAAAGCCAGTTTGCCCAGTTTGAAGATCATGTCTTCATCATTCTTCACTTTCTTCTCATAGTCCTTCTGATGTTTGATGTTTGTCTGAATGATCAGGAAGTGTGTGTACATTTGAGTGAGAGTCTTGGGGATCTCTCCTTCACTCTCTGCTTCACTCAACATTCTCTCTAGAACAGTGGCTGAAATCCAGCAGAACACTGGGATGTGACACATGATGTAGAGGCTCCTGGATGACTTCAGGTGTGAGATGATTCTGTTGGCTAGACTCTCATCACTGATTCTCTTGCTGAAGTATTCCTCCTTCTGTTTGTCAGTGAAGCCTCGTACCTCTGTGACTCGATCAACACACTCAGAGGGGATGAGATGAGCTGCTGCTGGTCTGGAGGTGATCCAGATGAGAGCAGAGGGAAGCAGATTCCCCTTCATGAGGTTTGTCAAGATCACATCCACTGAGGCTGATTCACTGACATCACACAACCTCACACTGCTGTGAAAATCCAGAGACACACGACACTCATCCAAACCATCAAAGATGAACAACACTTTATATTCACCGCTGGAGATTTCCATTTCTTTTGTCTCTGGGAAGAAAAGATGGAGAAGATCTAAAAGACTGAGTGTTTGGTTCTTCATCAGGTTGATCTCTCTGAAAGGAATTGGAAATATGAGGTGGACGTCCTGATTCTCTTTCCCTTCAGCCCAGTCCAGAATGAACTTCTGCACAGAGACTGTTTTTCCAATGCCAGCGACTCCCTTTGTCAGCACACGTCTGATGGGTTTGTCTTGTGCAGGTAAAGCTTTAAAGATGTCGTTGCATTTGATTGGTGTGTCCTCTGTTGCTGTTCTCCTGGATTGTGTCTCAATCTGTCTCACCTCATGTTCATGACTGATCTCTCCACTTTCACTCTCTGTGATGTAGAGCTCTGTGTAGATCTCATTCAGCAGTGTTGGGTTTCTATGCTGTGATGTTCCCTCACATAAACACTGACACTTCTCTCTCAGGTGTGATTTAAAGATCTCATTGCTTATCCGTCCCTGTAGAGTGTTTGTGTCCTCATGTTCAGCCTCTGTTTGGTCTGACCTGTAAAATATTGAGACTTTAATTTATACCAACTCTAAACAACATGGAAAAATACATTTTCTAGTGTGTTGCAACATCAATTTCCCTATGATGTTAATTCATAAAAATGCATTTAATCATGCAGTCTTACCCATAACAAGATATTTTTATACCATCAAAGCAATTCAAGCTCTAAGTAGCATTCCTTTGCAAGTGTACAATTATTATTTTTATACAGAAACTGGTTACCTGAAGTGAGGTTTGCTGTCTACACCTTCAAATTCAATTGGAGGATACATAGAGTGGTCACTCTTCATGGACACACAGCTGGGCTCTGGTGAGTCTGAACTACTTTTCATTTTAAGTGTTTTACTGTAACCATAAAGTTTAAATGGTAGAAAAGTTAATTAGGAAGAAAATAATGCATTAAAAAAATATTATTATGATGTCTGAGCCTGTATGTCAGTGAGCATGATGTTACATAAGGCTGTCACATTATCAGATTTTCACTACATGATTATCGTGTCTGAAAGAAATTGTGTTTTTAATTAAATAAATGATGCTTTAAGTCAAATTAATCTTCAATGTTGTTTTTTGTCTGTTATTTGGCCAATGGATCAAACAAAAAATACAAACGCAAGGAGTCAGAGAGAAGGCCTGTAACCACTTTGTCTCTTAAGACGAAATTTGAAATGGATTGCTGAATAGTTTATGATTCTACAGTTTGTGTAGAATTAACACAATATCGCTAATAAGCCCTTTTCACATGACGTCACACATCGTTCGTTCTGCTGCGAAGCAGTGTATCGTTACTTCAGCTCGCGCCTCAGAATGGAGTTTACCAAGTCCCTTGGACAGCTGCCACAAATACGGCTAAATGTCCAATAGCTTGCAAAGAAATTTCTAGATAAATTATACAAATTATTCGTTGAACAGTACCTGTTTGATTAAGAAGGTAAGTGTTTTGTTTTCTTTAAGTTTAGCGAAGGTACTAGGATAAGTACTTGAATATGTGTTACGTCAGTTTTCTGTCGCTGATGTGAAATTCCAGCACGACGACAAAACGGAAGTTCTTCTTCTTCTTCTTGTATGTTGCAAGACGGATGTTATGAAAAACTGCTTTGCGAAAAGACGGAAGTTAAGTTACGTCATCGTGAAATGGGCCTATTGTGTTTTTAAGGATCATGGTTATTGACAATACTGTTAAATTCTGACAGTCCCAATAGGGTGCAACAAGAAATGTTTCTACTCCTAGAACAATTCAAGCTTGATCTTTTTTTTCCAAATGCATTGCAAGCAAAGGACAATAAGGAAAAGATGATCATTCTAATATAATAAAGTACATGCTTGTTAAACTGTTATTTCTAACTTCCGTGCAGACGGACAACGAAAGTGAGATATTACAGTTTCAACAGTAGTAAATATAGATATTTCTCTTAAACACATTAATTCCCTTAAGAATGCCTTTATTAACCCCCTGGAGCTGTCTGGAGCATTTTTTGGATTGATGGATGAACTTTTTGGAGCTTTAAAATCTCATCCCCCTTTCACTCCCATTACAAAGCTAGAAAAAGCCAAGACAAATGATATTATAACTCCAACTGTATTCATCTGAAAGAAGAAAGTAATATACACCAAGGATGACTTGAGGGTGAATAAAACAGGATCATTTAGATTTTTGGGTGAACTATCTCCTTAAAGTGTATCTATTTGTTTTTGTCTGTTGTCATGAATCACCCTAAAAATACAAATGTAGGGAGTCAAAGAGAGAGTGTGTAACAATTATGACTCTTAAGGCAAAGTTTTAAATGTCTACTGAATAGTTAATATTACGATATGTGCAGAATTAACATGTATCACTGGTTTACGGTGACACTCCTAATACAACATGACATTTTTCTACTCCTAGAACAATTCAAGCTGGAAATAGCACTTTTGTGCAGTGTGAGCAAACAAGGAAAATAATAAATTTCCTCATATAAAGACAGAATGTAACAATGTTAGTATATTAATAAAGAAACTGGATACCTGAAGTGAGGTTTACTGTCTTTAAATTCAATTGGATGATCCATAGACTGGTCACTCTTCATGGACACACAGCTGGGCTCTGGTGCGTCTGATCGCTGGTTCATTGTAAATATCTTACTGTAAAAACAATTGTAGAAAACTTAACTAAAGATACAATAACAAATAATAACTACATAGTAAAGTTTGAGAACAAAATTTATGTTGGCTTGATAAAGACTGTTCTGTAAAGTTTAAAATAGTTTGAAAGCATTAGCTTAGATATTTCTAAAATGATGGAAAAAAAACATTATAACATTGCATAAACTGCTGTGACTAGTCTTTCAAGATAGTCATCCAATTTTTTCTTTAAGTCAGTCACATTAGAAAGTAACTTAAGTCTTAGTTTTTAATTAGACTATTAGTCCTAACAAATTGCTAGTCAGTGGGACCAGTTGTTAAGACAGAGTCTTAATTTAGCAGCTATGCTTATGCAACTGGCCCTATTTGAACCCAGTCTGTAAAAACCAGGATAGAGTTGAAAGCGGTCTTAGTATGTTGTTAACATGTATTAACATTTTTATAGCATGTATTAACATGTAACATGATGTTAACACGATAAACACATTATTAACATGATGCGTACGTGATCAGCATTTGATAACATAATGATAACGCAATTAACATGAAGCTTACATGATGTTAACACAATTACAATTTTTCTAACATGATTCAACCTGCAATTGGATTATGGATTTCTTGACCAAAAGGCCTCAGCTTGTTAGGTTAGGCCACATCTGCTCCACCACCATCACCCTCAACACTGGTGTACCACAGGGCTGCGTACTAAGCCCCTTCTCTACTCCCTTTTTACACTCGACTGCAGGCCTGTGAACGGATCGACTCCTTCATCAAGTTTGCAGATGATACAACAGTGATTGGTCTCATCAGCAACAACAATGAGACTGCTTACAGGAAGGAGGTCCGGAACCTGGCCGCATGATGCTCAAACAACAACCTGCTCCTTAACACCTCCAAGACAATGGAGATCATTGTGGACTTCAGGAAGGCGAAAGGAGGCACACACGACCCCATCCACAGTAATGGGATTGCTGTTGAACTTGTTTCCAGTTTTAAGTTCCTGGGGACCCATATTTCGGAGGACCTGTCCTGGACCACCAACACCTCATGCCTGGTCAAGAAGGCTCACCAGCGTCTCTTCTTCCTGAGGACACTGAAGAAGAACCAAATGTCTTCAACTATCCTGGTGAACTTCTATCGCTGCACGATAGAGAGCATCCTGACCAACTGTGTCACAGTCTAGTACGGGAACTGTTCTGTTGCTGAGCGCAAGGCACTGCAGCGGGTGGTGAAAACAGCCAGGCGCATCACAGGGACTACACTCTCTTCAATTGAGAACATCCAGAAGAAATGCTGTCTGCGTCGAGCTCGCAGCATTCTCAAGGACTCCTCTCACCACGCTCATAAGACTGTTTACACTACTGCCTTCCGGTAGGCGCTTCAGGTGATGTAACTCTCCATAGCTTCGGATTCTGTTTGTGAGAGGGGAAAGATTCAACCCTTGGGAGTTGTTGAGTGCGGGACTAGGTCTATGGCACAGTCTACTGGTCGGTGAGGAGGAAGTTCAGAGGCTTTGGACTTATTGAAGGCCTCCACGAGATCAGCATATTCTGCAGGTAGTAATAGGGGTGCTGTAGATTCAACCTCTACTGTGGCAGACTGAATGGGAAGTAACGAGTTGGTTGTGATGCACTTGGAGTAACACATAGGATCACATTGCATGATTCAACATTCCTTCCATGAGATGAGCGGGTTATGTTGATGTAACCAAGGTAAACCACGAACAATGTGGTTGTGAGTAGATCTGATGACGTAGAACTGTATAGTCTCAGTGTGCGTCGTCTCGGTTACCAGTTGTAAATTCGATGGTGACATGCGCAATCCTTCCCTCTCCGAGTGGGCGTCCGTCTAGCGCCTCCACTGACAAATGAGAAGTACAACCAGTTACCGGAAGTTGATGTTGTTGAACAAATTCTTGTGATATGAAATTTCCTGCTGCCCCAGAATCAATTAAGGCTGATGAGATGATCTCTTTGCTCTCTACTTTCAACATTACAGACACTTTCATACAATAGTTAGAATGATGCACTTGAATGCACGGACTCACCGATGATGTTTTATGTTGAAATGGTCTCGTTGGACATGTTGCTATCAGATGACCCTCCTGACCACAGTAAAGACACAGATGCAAACGTAGTCGGCGATTTCGTTCTTCAGGAGTTAGGTGAGTGTAACCAAGCTGCATAGGTTCTGCTCGAGGTGTAGAAAGAGGGCTGAAAGTACTGGATGTCGTCGTTGGAATCGGACGACGTGAACGAATGAGATTGTCAATTTGTATTGCAAGATCAATGAACTGACTGAGTGTTCTTCCCTCGTCTCTACAGGCTAGTTCAGCTTGAAGTTCCAGACTAAGCCCTTTCCAAAAAAGTAGTTTTAAAGTGCTCTCCACCCAGTCGGTTTGAGCTGCCAGCGTGTGAAAAGTTAAAGCGTACTCAGCGGTCTCAGTTCTTTCCCTGGCATAACTCAAGTAGCAGGTCATCCGCACCCTTGTCTCCTTCAGAATGTTCAAAAATCTCTTTGAACCGCAGCAGGAAGTTATCAAATGTAGGAAAAGCTGTACCATCATCCCTCCAGACCGCCGTCACCCATTCTAGAGCCTTGCCCTTGAGAAGTGAACAGACTAGTGAAATCTTATTAGAATGTGATGAATACATCGCTGGTTGTTGGTTGATAAACAAAGAGCACTGTAATAAAAATCCCTTACATTTACTTGTGTCGCCGTCAAATTTATCAGGCAAAGCCAGGCGAGGGTTGACAGATGGCAGCACTTGAGATAATGTCTGATTAACTTCCTGTGATTGAACCGGTACTGGGTTTGCTGGAGTTAGTCTCAGCGTTTGAAGTGTCCTTACAAGTTCCTCCGTTAGTGTGGTTAGATGAGTCAGCTGATGTTGATGAATGGCGAGTTGGTTTGCCTGGACGGATAATTCTGAAGAAATCTGTTCCATAGCTGCTGGATCGTGGGTTGGCGAAGTCTTAAGTCATGAAGCACTTGCATCTTGAGGATCCATGTGCAGCTTTATTGAAACCAAGGTCGTACAAGCAGAATCAATCACCAGCAAACACAATATCAAAGGCAAGACAGTTCGTAATCCAATGGCAGGCATAGGTCGGGGCAGGCAGCAGACAATCGTAATATCCAGTGGCAGGCGTAAGTCGAGGCAGGCGGCAAACAATCTTGTATTCCAGTAACCAGGGATCAGAGTCCAGAGACAGGCAGCAAACAGACACGAACGGTAAAGGCAGTCCAAGGATAATGCACAGAAAGGCAGGTAATAGGAGATAGCTCAGAAGTGTTAAAAAAACAAGACTTCGCAAAGATTCAAGGAGGGTACATGACTTAAATAGCTCCCACAATGAAGTTCAGTTGTGCAAGTAATCAGCAAAAGGCATGTGGGAAATGAAGTCCAAATAAGTTCAATATTCTGGGGAGGGAGCTCTCTGGTGACGAACGGAAGAGTCTGCAGGAACCTCATTCGTAACAATAACTCAAATGACTGCATTAACTCATCTACTGCACTGGAACCTTAATAACCGCATCAACTCGTATACTGCACCGTACCTTTAATAACCGCATTAACTCATCTATTGCACTGCAACTTTAATAGCTATGTCTATAATTAATGCACACTTAGGTCACTTGCACTATTGTATAGTCTAATTGCTATCTGTTCATAACCACCTGTGCATTAATGTTCACAGTATATAGCCTTTTGTATATATTGTTCATAGTACATATCGACTGTCATTTTTTCATAGTACAGGCCCACTGTATAGTATTTTCCTAAAATTGTATTCTGTATTTATTAACGCTGTATATCCTGCACTTGCTAATTGCACTTCTGGTTAAACCTAAACTACATTTCGTTACACTGTACTTCTGTATATGTGTAATGACAATAAAGTTGAATCTTATCTAATCTAATGACGCAAACACGATAAGCACGATTAGCATGTTTTAAGCATGTTTGACATGTTTTCAAACATGATGCTAACACTATTAGCATGTTGCTAGAGTATTGCTTACATGATAAGCATGTATGGTAGCATGACGTTAACACAATTAGCATGTTGCTAGCATTATGCTAACATGATTAGCATGTTTGCGAACACGGTCAACATGTTGTTAGCATGATGTTAAAACGATTAACATTTGGTTAGCATTATGCTAACACAATTAGCATGATTAGCATGTTTGCTAACATGATTATTATGTTTACTACCGTGATGCTAACACGATTAGCATGTTGCTATCATGTTAACTGACATGATTAGCATTGTTGCTAGCATGATGTTAACATGATTAGCATGTTGCAAGCAAGATGTTAACACGATAAGCATGTTGCTATCTTTATGTTAACATGATTAGAATGTTTGCTAACATGCGAACATGATTGTCATGTTCCTAGCATGATAAACCAAGCCACAAGTTAAATATATAAAACTCCGTGTTTCGTTAAAGCCTATTTCTTTTTGTTACAAGCCGTGTTTCGTTAAAGCCTGTGTAAAGTTCATTTGTTTCAATGTACCGGTAGGCACCTGCGGCTTATATTCAGGTGCGCTCAATAGTCTGAAAATTACGGTAGGTATTTGTTATCCCCTGGGATCGAACCCACAAACCTTGCGCTTTTACCACTGAGCTACAGGAAAGCATTCTCCTTCACAACTCCATCCTGGTGGAACATTCTTCATTACTTAGTCCGGTCAACTAGGGGTGCTCTGATCAGGAATTTTGGGGCCGATCAACGATCCTCGATCACTGAAAGCTGTATCGGCCGATACCGTTAGTGATCATCGATAACAGGAGCTATTTGAAACTTTCTCAGTACCATTATTTATTAAACTACATTTAACAACAATTTATATCAAGTATTCAAATTAAGAGAAGAGAAAGTCTAATAAATTAACAAATTACTATAAGTAAGTGAAATATTTACATAAATCAGCAGCCTGTGACAAGGGTCCAAGAAACCCTTTGTCTTGCACAATATAGTGGCCGTGATAAAGGCAAATTTAGTACACAATTTGATCTGATAATCTGATATTCCTTTATTTCTTTATGCTTCTTACTGTCTTTGCAGTGGGGTTGACGCTTTTAAAAATGTCTCTTTTAGACATCACAGCTGAGGAGAGGTTGCGCTAGACTTTTATTTTAGACTTTTCATTTATTTATTCAATGTATCTGTTGTCGGACATAAAAATTACAATTACAATCTAATTACAAGCAAATGTTTATGTTCATATATCCAATCAGTAACAATGACTGGTGCCTGTAAAATGTGTTTTTTACTCACAAGAAAGCTATGGTTTGGTCATATATGTGCTGCTTGCTGCTCACTGAACAGAGAAAACGCAGAGAGAGACATTTTTTCACTCACCGAAAGCTATTATTTATCCAAAAAGACGCTATTTTATGAGGTAAAAACTCTTAAGACGGCACCACATGCACGTTTAGCAAATCTGACCAGGCATTTGAGAGTAAGCTAATGAAAAGGAAACACGTGTCCCTTCGCGATAGCGTACCTCCTTCCGCTCACAAACACGTTCAGGCAACATTGTCTCGCCAACTTTGCATCATCTGATCGGATTTTTGGGATCGCCCTTTATTCAGACTGCCGATCATACTTCCCAAAGTGATTATCGGCCGATTATGATCGGCTAAAGATCAATAGGAGCACCTCTACGGTCAACCACATTAAAACTCATCTCTTCTGTGAATACCAGAAGACCCGGAAGACCACGGAAAACAACTGTGGTGGATGACCGAAGAATTCTTTCCTTGGTGAAGAAAACACCTTTCACAACAGTTGGCCAGATCAAGAACACTCTCCAGGAGGTAAGTGTATGTGGGTCAAAGTCAACAATCAAGAGAAGGCTTCACCAGAGTGAATACAGAGGGTTCACCACAATATGTAAACCATTGGTGAACCTCAAAAACACGAAGGCCAGATTAGAGTGTATGGCTGGCAGTGGAACTGGTTCTTTTGTATTTATTGATGATGTGACTGCAAGAGCATCACCAGGGATGAAACCCAGCGTCTGGTGATGTCTATCCATTCCAGACTTCAGACTGTAATTGACTGCAAAGGATTTGCAACCAAGTATTAAAAAGTGAAAGTTTGATTTATGATTATTATTCTGTCCCATTATTTTTGGTCCCTTAACAAGTGGGAGGCACATATGCAAACTGTTGTAATTCCTACACCATTCACCTGATTTGGATGTAAATTAGGGCTGCAACAACAAATCGATTACAATCGATTATTTAAAGAGTTGGCAAAGAATTTAATAATTGATTCGTTGTTTCTTGCGACGTGGAGGTGTTTGATTATTAAAAATAACTTTATTTGAGCGCGGAGTGAACACACTCGGTCTCTCTCGCGCACTGATGCTAGCAGAGTTCGAAGCCTCATAGACAGGGCAGAGCAAAAATAAAAAAAACGTGTAGAGGTAGAGGAAAGATACATGGCAAGTCATGGACCCAAGTCATCCAAGGTGTGGGAGCATTTGACACTAAATAAACAGAAAAAGTGTGTTAACTGCAAAATATGCAAAAGCGACATGGCATGGAATGGGAGGACCACGGCAATGATCCAGCACCTGAAACGCAAACATGTTGGAGTCTTTGATGAGGAGGAAGGGAGATCAACAACAGGTTAAATCATTACAGAATCCTACTTTTGTTCCGTTTTGAAGTGAGGAAGGTAATGTCCCCGGTGCTGGTGTGTACTCGTTTTCCAGTTTGACAAGCATGACAAGATAGCGTTAGCTCGCTAATAACAGTAGTAAAGCAGGTGTGGTATAGTTACTTTGCACTTAGCATTGCAAGACTAAAGACACGTTTTTATTCACTTGCCATTTTTGGACCATTCATTTATCAATCTGTTGTCATGTATAGCTACACTACAAAACTTACTTAGTAATTTTGTCTAATTTCCAGTCCAAATATTTAAAAAATCTTAAATCAAGATTACTAGACAAGAGAAATGGCATGAAAAAATTAAGTGATGCTTAAAACTTGTTTGAAATTATGTCTCATTAAGATTATTTTTCGTACCCCATTGGCAGATAATTTTGCTTGTTTTAAGCAAACAATCACTTAATTTAGAGGTGTTTCTTCAGAAAACAAGACATCATTTCTTATGCTATTTCATGTGTCTAGTAAATGTATCTTGATTTAAGATTTTTTTTGATATTTGAAATGACAACAGGACAAAACTACTAAGTTAGAAAAGCAATTTTTGCAGTGTATATTCTGTGCTTTGTCCCATATAGGTTATTATTGACAAATATATTTGTGTGTGTTGTACTTTTTAATTTAATTTTAATGTTCTTTTATAGCACTCGGTCATCTTAAGCTTTGTTTAAATGTGGTGTATAAATGAACCTTGCACTTGCAACAATGATGGTAATAATTTAATGAATGAGCTTCAAGTGAACTTGAGAGAGAGAGAGAGAGTGTGTGTGTGTCGGTGTGAGAGTTTGTGAGTGTGTGCGTCTGCAAAAGTGTGTGCGTCTGCGAGTGTGTGCGTCTGCAGTGTAGTGTAGAGAACATGTTCTGATATTCAAACAAATCGTGTTGAATTTTCTGATTTGTATTGTTCTTTATTTTTTATAAATTATTTATTGTTCTGGCCACACAGGTGGCACTTTATTTAAAAAAAAGTCTGTATATTTGGCAGATGTAAAGCATACATGTGTATGTTTTTTGTGTTAGTCCATTTTTATTTTATTTTATTATTATTATAACAGCTCAGGGATGTTCAAGGAGCAACATGTTTGTGCACTTTCTAAAGATTTTAATTCTGTTTTTGAATAAAGGGTTGGAAATGAATGCTTATCTTGGTTTTTGTTTTTATTCGATTCATCGATTAATCGAAAAAAATATTCGACAGATTAATCGATTATTAAAATAATCGTTAGTTGCAGCCCTAATGTAAATACCCTTTAATTAAAGCTGACAGTCTGCAGTTAAAGCACATCTTGTTCGTTTAATTTGAAATCCATTGTGGTGGTGTATAGAGCCAAAAATGTTAGAATTGTGTCGATGTCCCAATATTCATGGACCTGAGTGTAAATCCGCGGCGGTTCGCAAATCGGACTAGGGATGACTCGTTTGCGGACTAGGGACGACTCGTCTGTGAAGGTGTGGGGAGTTAGAATATTTTACAATCGTAACCTATCAATGTCGTTGCAGAATTATTTATAACTTTATTTTCTAAACCTATATTAATTAAATCTTAACGCCGCTAGCATAGTATTAGCGTGTTAGCTTGCTTTCTGTTTACACTGTGGAATATCATCTCCCCCTATTTGTCTTGTGTGCTTAATGTTTCTCTTTTTAAGCGTATATACTAAGACTCATCAAGCAACCTTGGTAAATTAGGATTGCACTTCATATCCGGTGAGTCATGGCTTCTATTCCTATTGTTGTTAAGTGCACCTCATGTCATATGTTTAGCTTAGCCTTCTCTGTCAGCGGCGAGGGTTTTACATGCGATAAATGCAGGGAAGTAGTTAGGCTGAAGGAGAAGATCTTAGAATTAGAGTCTCGCATCCAATCTTTATTTGAGGATAGTAAGAGTGTTAGGACCGTAGAAAACACTTTGGACGCGAGCAGCGTTAGCGCACACAGCTCGGTTCCAGTTGAAAATCCAACCGCCATACGTAACAACCAAGAATACTGCTTAACTATTGATGGATGCTAACTTTAAGATCTTGCTTATTACCTATAAAGCCCTACATGGTCTAGCGCTGCAGAATTTTAGTGAACTTCTATTGTATTACAGTCCTAGACTAAATCTAGACTAAAGACGAATCTCTTCAATCTTGCATTCACTACACTTCCATAATATTAATCCTCAGAGGATTTAGGCAGCATTATTTAGATCAACCGGAACCAGGAACACATCCAACAACAACTGATGTACTTGTTGCATCAAAGAGTGCAGAGCCAGTCTTTGTTCCAAGGTTACCGCAGGATGCAGTTCATGCCCAGACCTGATGGCAGAGCGGAGAATGGGAAGCGGTATCCCGACAAGAGCTGAGATGATAGGGCTGGATAAAGGACGCGGCGACTTGACAGGATTTCACTCCAAATTTCAAATAGTATTAGATTGTTAAGGATAATCTTAAATCTATAATTTACCTTATTAGTAAGTTTATTTATTCTTTTATTTAGCCTTGTTGTGCAAGCACTGTTGAGCTTGTGCAGAGGCAGCAGCTTTTGCCAGAGGGGAACTGGTATCCCCTGGTTGGGCCTGGGTTCTCATGAGTTTTTTTTTCTCGATTGGAGTTTTGGGTTCCTCGCCGCCGTTTGCATACTGTTTTGCACTATTTGCCTGCCCAGGGGGGCTGCTTTTGAATTCAGAAGCTAGACATAATTATTATTGCATGTAAGAATTTACAGTCCGTTTAATATTTGACCTGTGGTTCTCTCTCCTTTATCTCAAATGTGTGCTTTCACTGTGCGTGTGTGCGGGTGTGTTTGGGTGTGTGCGTCTATGTCAATGTGTGTAAGTACGTGTTCATATTGTGTGTGTGGTGCATTTGTATGTCTATCTTTTGTTGTTTTCACCTTTGTCTTGTTTTTACAGGTATATGCCTTTAGTTGTTTTTCTTGTATTCAATGTGTCTCATGTACAGCTGCTTTGTAACAATGAAAATTGTAAATCCGCTATATAAATAAAGTTGATTTGAGTTGAAATGCAGGGCTCTAGCAGAAAAAAAACACAGAAAAAGTGCGGTTTTCATATGATGTCAATTTAAATAAACCTTTTTTGAATCTAGATTTAAGACTAATCCGTGTCTGTGAAACCGTAAAACTTTACTGTAAGATTTAAATCTGCATCAAACGATAGCTTAAATATAAAACTACCCTTTTAAACAAGTTTTACAGTTTGGTGCAACAGAATAGTTAAATAATCACTGATTCAATTTAAATTTAAGCCTAATCCTTGTTGGTGCAACCCACCCAATAGGTATTACTGAAAGTGTTTACAGAACGTTGGCTACCTGCATGCTGGAGAGAAATCTCCATCTTTGGAAGTTTGCGCTTCGTCCATGATGGAGGAGCTGCAGAGCAATCTGATCTCCAGATCTAGTGAAAATATATACATACACAAACCTTAATCACAACACCAAAAAAAATTAACCGTCTTTCTAATTCAGATTAAGGAATCCTAGGCGTTAAAGACAATTTAACCACTGCGTCACATAAAAAACAAGTCAACAATATTAACACTATAATGCTGTTCAGACAGAATCACAGACAGCAAGGAACACCGTTAAAGATGAAAAGATCAACATACATAAATAAATCGGTCTTTTAGAGAAATGAAAAGCGTCTTGCTCACATAAACAACGAACAAGATTTACATTCTCAAAATCCTCATAGTTTCACATCAACCACATACACGTGAATACCTGCTTTAAACACGTTTCTCTTAATCGCGTTGTATTGTAAAGAAAATGTATTTATTTTGCATAAATTCTGTCTGTTTAAAATGGCGGACGCTAATCACACTTTTTACTTTCAATTTGACGAGAATGAAAGCGGAAACGGACAGGTAACGTATACCTGGCTGCAGCAAAACCAGCCCCTAAAATAACAAACATGGGCATGGAGAGACATGATGTTCCAGATTTTCATGATTAGATACTTTCTGTCGCCATTTATCCGTATGATTAACATGGAATAAAATGGGAGTTATTAGGCAGAACGTCTATAACTGTCAGCCGGATAAGTTCAATTATCAAAAAGAACTAATCAACAGTTTCATGTTTACCAAAGGGAAAGTTTAGGGATAGATTTTAGGTATATTATATTTTATGACTTAGGTATTTTGACAGCAAAAATATATCAATGGCATATTTTAAATAAATAAATAAAATAATTTGTTACCAAAACGTTACGTTGAAGAAAAGAAACAGTTTACGTGAATTTCGAATGACTACTATTTAAAGGCAAAGAACTAGCCTTGTTTTTACCTAATGTTATATATTTTTAACTGAATAACAAAACCCGCATAAAAATACGCCACTGATACTCTTATTTTGAATTTAACAGCATGATAGATGCTAACCCGGAAATACTCCTGACGGGGAACATGCTTTATGTGTTGTATACAATGATAGTTTAATCTTCTTTTTACTACGGATTGTTTAATAAAGCATCTTTAGGTGAATGTTTATAACACCACAAATAATTTAGCTGTTCTCTTAAATTGATATAACCGTTTATTGTCATCTCATTGAACTTCAAATATTATTACAGTAGGCTAAATCTCCTAATATCATTTTCTCTAAACAGATGTCTTTGGTTTTCTCAAATGTAACCGCTGGCTGTGAATTGCACGCTCTTAAACTACATTTCTATTTTACGTTTAGAAATCTTTGCTCTTGATTTATTAGAATAAAAGTGTTAAGAGATTTTTATCAGATGTACATTTAAAATACATGCCATGATTTAAAATCCATTCAGGTGTTCATCTTCATAGAGCACAATGGGCAAAAAGAACAGGAAAGACAGAAGTGCTGGTGCCAACGACACCATTGATACATTAGGTATGTGCATGACTACCGGTATTTAATTTATGAAGTGTTTTATTACTTTTAACTCCGAACGATGTTGATTTTCTCTGTTGTTTTTAAGATATTTCCTGTAGTCACATTCGTAAAGGAATAGATCACAGTTTACTGAAGAGAGTCAGCTTGAACGAACACTGGAACCTGTGTCAAGACTGTGAACCAGTAAGTTCAGATGACAGTAAGAGAGCAGATGATGAAGATCACAGGAAGAGTCCAGCTGACAGCGAGATCTCAGAAAATCACAGAGAAACTCCAGCTGTGTGGATGTGTCTGAAATGCGGCCATAGAGTAAGTAACAGTTTCGCCAATAGAATACATTGCGGGTATTACTTAAAAAGGAAAAATAACTTTTACCGTTTTACTTTAATTATTATTTGTGGTGTCACAATGTTGATACATTTCTATTGGCCAGCCTGTGTTAATAACACATGGTGATCTTTGCCAGGGTTGTGGGAGAAATTCTGATAAGCAGCATGCGATCAAACACTATGAAACACCTCGATCAGAGCCCCATATCTTAGTGCTCAGTTTGGATGTTTGGAGCGTCTGGTAGGTGATACAAACACGTTTTTCATAAGAATATGTCAGAGTTTGTGTCATGACAGAGTACTTGTCTTCTGATCTGATTTGTTAAATAGGTGTTACATCTGTGATGAAGAAGTCCAGTATTCCAGCACAGGCCAGCTGGCACAGCTCATAACAAACATAAGAAAACAAGTACTGTCAGAGCCGGGCAAGAAACCCTCTAACAGGAGTAGGTCCCTCTTATTTATTGAAAGTGTCTTTAAAAATTTGTTTTATTTATAGCACAGTTATTTATTATACAATAACATGAGACTTTCACAGCTATGCAAAATCATTCATATAATGTACTGTCAGGAACAGTTGATGTTTATCTAAGGAAAGCTCAGTCTGGCAGATGCAATGCAGTTTGTTAACATTATATAATTTAATTATAGAAAATATTTAATATACAAAAATGGTTAAGTTTAAACATTCTCAATTTTTGTATACAACAGTTGCACAAATTTTTATCTTTACAAAATACAGAAAAAAGCCAATAAGTGATTTTTTAGTGATTTGCTGTTTTCTGCATAAAATCATTGTACATACTGTAAAGAGCATTCAGTGAAAATATAATCTTCATATCTTTAATGTCAACTGAGTAATGCCATGTCAAAGATTGAAATCCTGGTGAAATTAATTTCGATGCTCGTTATCACAAAATTATATGATACCACTAAATAAAGAGATAAATAGAAATAAATAGAAAATCATTTGATTACGGACTCCAGGTATTATCACAAGGTGGCGCTGTTTGTGGTAATAACCCTTTAAATCAAACTCCTTCTGTGAATGAAGGGAAATTGTACATATATTTATAAGGCATTTTAGATTTTTTTACATGTTAAATGTTTAGGCATTTATTTAGTTATCTATGACCTTCTAATTTTCAAGTTGACTAAAGGTGCTAGTTTCTTTTAAAACATACAATTACATTTGTGAAATGAAACTATAATGTTTCTTCAGAAGTCAAAAAGGAAGAGAGTGTGGTGGAGAAACCTGCCGAGCAGACACTAAGTGAGGAAAAAGAGGGCAAGGAGGACAACAAACTTATCTCAAAACAAAATGAGAGCCCCAAAAAAACGAAAGCATCCACGGTCATCTCTGGTGCAGTACCTGTCAGGGGTCTCAGTAATCTGGGCAACACATGTTTCTTCAATGCTGTCATGCAGGTAACACTAAAGAATCTTACACACCTGAGTGTATTAAGTTGATTAACAGTTACAGAAATGTAGATGTGATGTTCTTGTGTTTCTTTATCTGAATGACAGAATTTGTCCCAGACTAATCTTTTGAGAGACCTGCTGAATCAGATCACAGATGAGAAGAGCAGTCTCACCATCACACCTGATCTGTCCTCTCAGCTGGTACTGATTCTTTCACGAGACACTTAGTAGATTCTCCTCTGTCCGTTTCTATGTCTCATATCTATCATGTGTGGTTTTCAGGAGCCTATTCAGATCCAGCTGGAAAGACCCGGCTCACTCACGCTGGCCATGTGTCAGTTACTGAATGAAATCCAGGAGACGAAGAAAGGTACCGTGACCCCAAAGGAACTATTTACACAAGTGTGTAAAAAGTGAGTACCTGTAAAAAGCTGACAAATTATGAACTATAACTTAACTAAAGCCTTAATTTGAATAAGAAAATACCAGTGTTTGTTTATGTTAACAGTTTTTATATACATGTTGGAGCTTTTGCCAAATGCTGATTCTCTTGGTTCATTGCTGGTCTGCTGGACAAATTGATTTTTCTAATTGAATAAAACAGTTTAGGAATGGTTTGTGTCGTTGTCTCTGTCTGATGTGTGTGACTCTTCACAGAGCGTCCCGGTTCAGAGGATTCCAGCAGCAGGACAGTCAGGAGCTCCTGCGCTACCTCCTGGACGGCATGAGGGGGGAAGAAGTGAAAGTACTGTAAATAATACAACATAATACAATATGAAATAAACACGCACTGAATCTACATTATGGCTATGTTAGATTCGCAATATCTTTGAAATGTAACTTTGATGTAATGTAATAATTAGTAAGAGAAATGTCTATTTATCTAAATCTTAAAAGCTTCAACACTTTTTTATTTTCTATGTTTTTCAGAGAGTAAATTCAGGTATTCTGGATGCTTTGAAAAACTCTGGCAAACATTTAGAAGCTGAGCAGACAAAGAAAGTTGTTAAAGGTGATGTATTGTGAAAATAAAATGTATTTGTTTCCCATACCTTTAAATCATTTAAACGTTTTGTTTAACCCCTCAGTCTAATCTTAAAAACCTATTTCTGTTTTGAAGTAATATTTAACATCATTAGTGTTTTGCTTTATTTTACACAGAGTATGAGAATAAGGGCACACCCAAGAACTTTGTCGAGCGAGTGTTTGGTGGAGAGTTGACCAGCACGGTGATGTGTAAAGAATGCAGAACTGTGTCTCTGGTGACCGAGATGTTTCTAGATCTTTCTCTTCCTGTAGCTGATGAGGTAACCTTCAGTCTGTTGTAGACATTGACGTTTTTTACTGAAACTGTACTGCCCTACAAAGGCAAAGTGCAGTAACTACATATTTGGTCAAAATTAAGATAAGGTTTGAAATGAGCTTTGTAACATTTGTTCTGTCTTTTGATCAGTGTCCTGGTTCAATTTCGTCCCGTTTCAGAGAAACAAGAGTGTCAAAATTGCAGCTGCAATGACTGGCTGGTGTTTTCGTAGTTACTGCACTTTGTCTTTGTAGGGCAGTATACCTAAAAGCCCATTACGGGGTTTAAAAACTGATTTGAGCGTCTCCTTCAGGCCTACAGGAAGAAAAGTCAGAAGAAAGCGGTACAGCATCGCAGCACTGTCAGTGAGGATGGAGATAACACAACATCTCTGGTTAATGGGAATGAAGAAATGCCTACAGGAGCAGGGAGCAAGTACCAACAGAAGAAGGCCAAGAAACAGGCCAAGAAACAAACCAAGGTAAAGACAAACTTTAGTAAATGTGTCAGGTTAAAAAAGTACATCATGGCGTAGACATGAATATTTTGGACTAAAGAAAACATTTGAAAATGCAGCATCTTTGTTTTCTGTCTCGATAGATTCAGAGACGACAGCAGAAAATAGGAAGTAAAGTCACTTTAGATGTGCTGACCGATCAGAATGCCGAAAGCAGTACAAATCCGGAAGAGGTACCTGAGGGGAGCGCTGATGTGGAAACCGGTGAAAGAACCGAACAGCATCAATCACCCGAAACGAATGCCTCGCCTCCTGCACCATCCCAAAAAGATGAAGATGAAGATGATGAGAAACCTGAACAAGAACCCAGTACTTCTGTCAACAACCGCTTTACTGCCCTATCGGAAGCTCATAACTCTGAAGAAATGTCCGTGGATGGAGAAACAAACGAAGGGGGGAGTGAAATCGCGGAAGAGGATGGAGATGTCCATGCCGAGGAGGATTGTTTGCTTGAAGAACTAAACATCATGTCGCTTGACGCAACATTAGAAGGACACGAGATGGAGAATGGAGATGATGTGATAGTAGATCCTAAAGAATACACGGTGGTCAATCAAGACCCAGAGCTTGCATTTCACAGGCTGGCCACTAGAGAGGCGCCAGGGAAACAGGACTGCTCAGTGGAGTCTTGCCTTTATCAGTTTACAGAGGCTGAGCAACTCACAGAGAACAACAGACTGATGTGTGTTACCTGTACAAAACGTCAGTCCGGACCTAAAGCCTCGGAAGGTACCAACAACATTTTTTTTTCTTTAGACACTCACATTGCAGCTTGACTGAATATCTTCATTTGCTGTTGGTTTAGGTGGTAAGAAAGGGGTTTACAGAGACGCTCTGAAGCAGATGCTCATCTCTTCTCCTCCCCCCGTGCTCACACTTCACCTCAAAAGATTCCAACAGGTGGAACGTCTTCTCCCAAAACCTTATCTCATCAAACAAGGCGTCTGTGGGTTTTTTTTTTAATAAATGTTTGACTTTCTTTTCAGGTCTCATACAGTGTTTGTAAAGTAAACCGACACGTTCAGTTCCCTCAAATCCTGGATCTTGCGCCGTTCTGCTCCTTAAACTGCAAGGTGAGAAAATTATCCACTTGCTCATCTACCAAATTCAGTTTCACACCACCCATCCTTATATTTTAGCTTTGTTTCAGGAAAGGTGCCTTTGCATAGATGTAGTCCTCTTGGATTTAAAAAATATATAAAAAGTGTTTTTGTATTGTAGGGAATTACAGAGAGTGAGACGCGAGTGTTGTACAGTCTTTACGGTATAGTGGAACACAGTGGAACCATGCGATCAGGACACTACACAGCTTTCGTTAAATCCCGAACATCCACGCACAACTCAGTAGAAAACGGTGAGTATTAATGAAGGTCCTACACTTATACACAGCCGCGTGTCTTCACAAAGTCGAATATGTCACAGGAAACACATTGAGTATTTATTATGATCAAATCTTATCATTTGTATCTTCTCTTAGGTGATGTTGAGGCAAGTAAGGGGTCGTGGTTCCACGTAAGCGACACCAGCATCCAACCGGTTACAGAGGCCAAAGTTCAGAGTTCTCAAGCCTACCTCCTGTTCTACGAGAAGATCTTATAATCACGTGGTCTATTCAACACAAAAGGGCTGCTGGAGCTTCATTCCGGCTCCATCGCTGCCGATGCTGCTGGGAAATCCTATAACAAACTAAAAAGAAATGAAGACTTGAAGTTGTATGAGCAGATTTTTTCTGTGTATCATCAGCGGCTGAATTTACCAATCAAGATCCACAACATACATGTAATACATTTAAAATAAATATAATAAAAATATCATGAATTATTTGTATTAAATGTCAAATTATGTAATGATTTGATGAACGTTTATGATGGTTTCTTTCAGAAAGCAACTCTGCAGCCAAGATTGACTTTTATTTTCTTAACGATTATGCACATTTACACCTCATTACTGTAATGTGGAGGGCATAATGCTTCTAAAAAGAGTGATTTTGGGGGAACACATGAGACATGATCAACCGTGTTTACATTATGTCGTGATAGTTATCCTATTTCTTTTTAAATGTATTATTTTTAATGTCTGAAATATATACAGTGGTACAGTTTTATCTTGCAATAAATATTAAATAAATAATTACCTGTCCCCAATAACATTACATGATGTGGCATGAACTTCTTGTCGAAGTTAAATAGGAATACGTTCAGTTCACATGGATATTTTAAAATAAAGTTAAAAATGTTGTGAACTTATTTATCGAATTGTTGAAATAATGATTTCATTGTATTTTACGTAAAAACCTCCGACACTTTAAATGATAAAGCGATCGCAAACGACTGTGATTGGTCTAGCTGTACACGCGCTAAGAAACGTAACAAGAAGCGCGTCATCAGCCCATCTGTTTTATTTGGAAACGTAGGCATTCTGGGAAATAATTTGCACTTAAGTAATGACAGTGAGAATCGTCATCACGTTAAACAAGAGTGTTAAAATTGTTTTGTAGGATTTATTAATTAGATACAATACACCATCCGTTAAGCCGCACCTATTTTAGTCTGCCCGTTTTTCTAGGGCGGGAGTTTTAAACGCCATCGCCGCACGAGAGGAAAACGGTCTCCATGGTAACGATGGTAAGCCGGAAGTGCTGGGCTCCCTCAAGGTAAGCAACAAAAACATACACTTTGTATTTCGGTTAATGCAAATACGTTGTTTACTTAAAGGCCCGGAGTCTCGCGAGTGTTATTGTGAAGGAAGATATTCTGCATCGTGTAATGGTGCGTTTTGTGTGCTTTGCACTGATTGAAAGTTGTCTTTAGCTCAATAAAATCGCTTTAAAACGGACGGGTGTCGATTATTCGATCTGTTTTTTTTTTAACAAAAGCATGAGGCTGCCTCATGATGTATTTTTAAAAAGACTCCTGAGTTAGTACCATGTAAACACATTGTATGAAACCACTAGACAGCATCACTGTACAAAGAAATCACAAAAGTACTTTTTGTGCGACAGAATCAGATCACAAAATGTTTTAACATAAAATCCTTTTATCAATAAATTGCAATTCAAAAGAAAAAAAATCAATTATGCCTCTGATTTGAACTTTAACTCATTCTGTCGGTCTCTTCGTATCTCCAGTAATGTCCAGGTCAGTGGGTTGTCCACTGAATATGGGGGCGACTGCCCTTGAGTCTCTCTCCAGCTTACAGAGACGTCTTCAGTCAGCCGAGGAGCAGTCAGAAGAGCTAGTGAGGGGTCTAAATATTTTGGGAGTGTCTGCGGATCATCTTCTCTTAAACTCTTCAGCCAGTAGCTCTTTAAAGCACCAGGTCAGTCCAGTGAACATCCATCAGGGCCTGGGTGCTGATGGAGAGGGGTTGCTATGGAGACTATGTGAAACGCTCGTCTCACGTGTGTGTCGATTGGAGAGCCTATTGCACGCTCTCAAACTCGTCACTTTCCGTTTGGAAACAGACAAAGAGCTTAATCCATCCCATTCAGGTCAGTGCTCATTCCTAAAAATGTCTTTTGTTGTGTGTGTGTTACTTTAACTTATCTGCGGGTGGATTTATCAACTCAGCAGGGTTCACATTTATAATTTCTCTGTTTTTCAGCGCGTCTGCATGAGGAGTTAAGAATCCTGCAGGGTCAGTATGAGGAGGAGCAGCGCTCCTCGCGGAGGGAGGTGTTGAAGTTACAGGATCGACTGCAGCAGGCTTGTGATGAGAGAAAGGAGGCACAGCAGGAGGTGTTCAGACTCAGGGAGGCGCTGCAGAGCACCATATCTGCTAAGGTGAAGTACCTTCACAAAATAACTGGATTTTCTATGTAGGAACACGGTTGACTTTTGTTTGGTACTTTATGATTCACAGAGGAGGGAGCTGATAGCACAGGAAACCACAGTGGACCTGAAAGCGGAGCAATCCCACAATGCACTGCTACTCAGAGTGAAGGAGTTGGAGAGAGTGGTAGAGAGGAAAAGTGGACAGGTAAACAGAGGACAGGAAACGATGTGTGATGACCTCATAAACATTTAATAAAAGTAATAAAGAAAATGCAATGTCTTAGCATCCACATAGGAAAAAACTGTCACGGAATAAGTTCTGATGACTCAGAAAATGCTTTATTTGAAATTTTGTTGGTTATTTGCTCATGATGTGTACTAGGTGAAAGCTCTGGAAGCAGCTCGCCACACCCTACACGCTGACAGACAAGTCAACAGGGCGGAGCTAAAAACAAGGACAGAGCACATCTTCAGCCTGGAGAGAGAGTGTGAACAGCTTAAAGATCAATCTGGTTAGAAACGACGAACTATGACACATATTGACGTGTATTCTCTTAACACAACCTGTCTGTTGCCCGTGAAACCTGAGTGTTTTGTTTCCACTCAGATGTGAAGGAGAATTTGATATCAGAGCTGAGCAAAGAGATGATGGTACGAAAACATGAAATGTTGATTGACTGTTATGTAGTCAATATATGAATCACTGAGTCGACACATCACATGTCTGTGTTTTTAGAATTTGAAGATGTCTCTGCAGAAACAAGAGCAGGAGAACGTTAGACTCATGAGAGATGAACGAGATCTCAGAGCAGCTGCAGCTGATGTTCAGGTACTCACGGCCCAAACCACCATAGACATTCAGAGTTTGTGTTAGAAACGTTCACCTCATCTATTAACATTTAAATATTTGGATTTTTTTCCTTTGAAATGTACATCTTATCATAGCAAATATAACATATGTGTAATGTATTAACCTCTCACTCTCTATTTGTGTCTCAGGTGTTGAACAACAAGTTAGAGGTTCAGTGTTCAAAGCTGAAAGCTACAGTGCAGTCATTAACACTCGAAAACACTCGAATACAGAATGAACGTCAAAACAACATTAAGGTATTTAAATTTCAGATTTAGACTCAAATTTAGTTTACCTGATTTATAGGCATGAAACAAATCTGTGCATTCTAAACACATTAAGGAACAGATGCAGCTGTTAGACACAGTCAGAAGAAACGGTCAGACTGAACTACAGAGCACAATATCTGAGAAACTCGCCCTACAGAAACAACTGTGAGTCCCACATTCACTACTAAACAACATTAACTGTAGATTTTTCTTGCACGTCAGGAATCTGTGTAAAAAAACTGAATATTTAGAAAATTGCCTTTGAAGTTGTTAATCAGGGTCGCTGTGGGAGGCCATCCACTCACAAAAATAAGGAAATTTACTAAATATCTTCAAGGAACATGATCTTTACTTAATATCCTAATGATTTTTGGTATAAAAGAAAAAGAGATCATTTTCACCCATACAATGTATTTCTGTCTTTTACAAAAAAGTTCCCGGGCTACTTAAGACTGGTTTTGTGATTCAGGGTCACATTTCGTCCAGTTTGTCCTTTGTTAAGCCAAAGTTTTTCTGCATAATTACAGAGAAATAACATGCATTAAAATATGTAAATGTACTCCTCATTATTAGTTCTTGGGTTTACAAGTGAAGTAAGCATTTTAGGTTTACATTTTTAAAGGAGTCATATGACACGGCTAAAACAAATATTATCATTTGTTTTAGATGCAATGCAAGGTGTATACACGATTTAAGGTTCTAAATCGCTGTATTTTTCATATACCGTGCATGTTTGTATCTCCTCTTTGCTCCGCCTCTCTGAAACGTACAGATTTTTATCAAAGCACATCGCTTTGGAAAACGATGTGTCCTATGATTGGCCAGTTAACCAGAATTTTGTGATTGGTCGAATACTGCAAGTGTGTGACGGAAATGTTACACCAACATCAGGTTCCAAAGCAGTTTTACTGACAGGTACGCCCACCTTACTTGTGTATACATTTGGGTGGTCTTAGTCAACTCATACCACAAACTGACGTAGATTTGTGGGGGTGTGGTTACATAAGGCGTTTCAGGCAGGTCTGGGTGAGCATTTGCTTTTAGATAGAATGTATCTTTTGTTTATGACACTTCTTAATTTTTTTTTTAATTAAACGTGTCTAGAATGCATGAGCAACTTATACCACACCAAAGACACAGAAAAACACATATTCGCGCCATATGACCACTTTAAAGTAAAGTTTGGAAACACTTTGCTCCACTGAGTTCCTGCATTATTGTACTAGAGCTTGAAAATAAAACAGATTGCTGATTGTCTAAAACTTTTTATGTAAATGAATATAACCGAATGTGCTCTTTTCATTTTAAGGGAGTTGTTGAAGGCGGATCAGGCCAGACTTCAGCAGAATTCTCTTGTCGCCCAGCAGACAGCTGTCAATCATCAACAGATGCTGGAACAAACCATCGAGAGGCTTCAGGAGGAGCTTAGCTGTGCACTGAGAGAGGAAGAAAACATGAGGAAAGAGAGAGATCAGATAAATAGTGAAGTAAGTTATCTTTGCCTACAGTAAATATAATTATTCTGTATTGGCGTTGATGCGTACTGTATATACTGTAAGTTTTTAACAATGTTGTTTAGCTTCATAACTCATTGTTATTACTCACTGTTATGTTAAACAGGTTAAACATCTGCTTTAATACTTATTCTTAATTTTCTCAGATGAGCTCAAAAATCATTTTGCTTGAAAATGAGAAGAATAGTCTTGAAACACAGCTGACAGAGATCAAGGTACTGAAAAAAATGAGGTCCACTGTTTTCATTTTAACTTTACATAAAGCTTTATCTTTAAACCTCCAATACAGTCTGTTATAAGATGGTAATATTACATCTTTGGGTTACGACTGTGATTGACAGATTGAGTTTAGCACAGTGAACTCCGGGCTGCAGAAGCAGGAGAAGGAGAACAAGGCCCTGATGGAGAGGCTGACAGTCATGCAGCATCAGCAGGTCTCAGATCAAACGATTGTTGAGTCAAAGACAAGTGTGCGTGTTACCTCTCACTCACTTTTTCTCTCTTAGGAAACTCATCGTCAGGTAGAACAGATGCTCTGGGACATGACCGACAGCAAGAACAAACTGGCTTACGAGAAGGGCAAGTTGCAGGTCTCTATCTCACACAAACACGCATTGTGTATTTGTTATGTATTTACGTCACATTTGACAGTGTGACACGCAGTGTGTTTAAGTTGTATCATACGTGCACAAAGCAGGTTTAAATCCACACCGTGTGTGTGTACAGGCACAAGTGCAGCAGATGGGAGAAGACCTGAAGACGATGAAAGCAGAATGCAGTCAACACTGTCAGATCAATATTACACTGCAGAACAGTTACACACAGGTACACGCACAAGCACACACCCCTTTTAACAAACTCTCTTATTTTATCTCATTTTTTCACCAAATCACTTTGTCATTTGATACTTGGTTTGATTAGTAGAAGGGTTGTTTGTATTTCTTTAAAAAATAGGTTTCGTAGTGAGCATATAGTATAGTTCACAGTTGGTATTGTTTACGAGAACTGAATCCGGAATCTGCAACATTACATTTGCGACTGATTCAATATGTATCCAGAAGGGCTCAAACACATCTTTGAGATTCTCTCTCACTCTCTCGCAGGTACAGAGCGAGAACAACACTCTGAAAGAGCATCTTCATATGTTACAGCAACAGCACAGAGACACGGTTTGTGTGTTCATGTTTGTGTGCGCATAGAGGATTTGGATGAATCTGGATGTTAGTTTGTTCATTTCTTTATTTGTGTAACAGAATGAAGTGGTACAGGTGCTGGAGAAGGTCCTTTCATCTCACACTCTTCTGCAGCAGAACACACAGACACTACAGACTGAGCTGCAAGACAGAACAGAGGAACTACACACACTCAGGAAAGAGAAGTGAGTGTGTGTGTCCTTAACTGGAAAAACATTCTGTAACACTTTCCTAAAAGTAGTTTTAAAGCATTGTATTGGACCTTTTATTGCATTGTAATGTCTTGTAAATTATTGTTAGTACAGTTAGTGCATTATAACACTTAGCAATTCATTGTTACACTACACATTTTAAATTGGTTATAATTCTTTACAACTACATATAATACATTAAAACACACATTATGAAGAATTATAATGCATTTAACCCTTTTAATAACTCTATATAATGCATTATACAAGGCTTTAAGTTCTTTAAAAAAATGCATGTATTTACTTTGTTATCTAGCAGACGCTTTCATCCAAAGCGTCTTTCAAATGTACCGGATAATTTCTAAAATCTATTCTACTGTGATTATGATTTACCTTATAGCTTGATAGACATATTCCCGATAAATGCATTTGGCATACTTGCATTGCATTGTACTATACATTTGTTCCTGAGTATGGGGAAACCCTGGGATTGAACCTTTGACCCTGGTGTTGCTAGCGCCATACTGTAACCACTAAGCTACAGGAAAGCTGCCTAGAATGTTTATAATAAGTAATAAGAACGTACTGTCTTCCAAAACGTTTATGTGTCTGTGTCAGACTGCAGGCTATGAAAGAGATTCAGAAGCTTAGGGCGGAAGCTGAGCACCTGGAGAAGTTGACACGCATAACCGGAAATAAGGTAAAACATTAAACCAAACACACTGACGATAAAATATACATCAAGTATATAAGACAGACTAACGTTGTATACATTCACATGATAAAGGTTGAGTCTTTGCAAAAAGCTCTCGATGAGACTCAGTTTGACAACAGGAAACTTGCTCAGAATTTAGAGCAGCTCCTGCAGGAAAACCACAACGCACAAGAGAAACTAAACACACTGAGACCGAGGTGAGAAACACTACATGTCCATGTAATAGTTAATCATGATGTGACATTACAAAAACTTCTTTTCTCAGATAATCCTTGATATTTTAGCATTTTTCTGCATTGTTTGTTTTTATATTGAATGTCACTAATGTGAATGTTCTGTATCATGTCATACCAAACATTATTTGCATATGCAGTTAAGTTACATTTATGACTTTTATATATTCGATACACTACACTTAAGTCAAAACATTTAGTGTCAGAATGTATTGACGTGTTTCATGATTCCATCATTAGAGAGGTGGAGCTAAAAGATGCAAGGGATGAGATTTGTCGACTGACAGAACATTTAGATTCCTTCAAGAAGCTGCTCAAAAGAAAGAAAGACTCAATGCGACAGGTAACTTTAAAAAGACACTTTGATTGGCCAGAACATTAAGGGCATCCTCAACAGTTATGTTTTATTCCCTCAGCTGAAAAAAGCACTTGATGAGGCATCACTGAAATCACATGACCTTTCACAAGCCAATCAGGAGCTTCGAGAGAAGGTGTCTGACCTGGAGAAGCTTGTGTCCTGTCAGAAGTCTCATTTGAACAGCAGAACACCTGAGAACAGCTCGCTGCGAATTAAGGTGTGCTACTTTACCCACTTTTGGTCTTACAAGACTTTTAGTGGTGTTCAGATAGAACGCTTTAAAAAATTGTATTCATATGCTATAATTCTCCAGCAAATTGTTTAACAGTATATGTGTAAATTGTTAAGTCCTGCCCAGTCTGTCTCACTGTTATACTGCCTCACAATCATACTTTTGCTCCTCCTGACAGGATCTGGAAGCTGAAATTGAAAGTCTTGAAGAAATAAAGGATGATTATAAGAAAAGAAGTTATGAACAGGTATAAAACACACAAACTTACTTCCCTTCATTAGGGCCCGAGCACGAAAGAGCAAGCCACCGGCTTGCTCTGCAGTGCAGAGCCCTCTTGTTTACATTGAATTCTAGAAGTTGCCTTCATTATAAATTCATAAAAAGAGCTGAATCCTTCAAAGCTGTTTCATAGCAATATATGAAAGATGAGTAAAAATAATTGTAACCGACAGATATTCGGCTAATAAATAGCCTAACAATAACATTTTATTTCAAAAAGTGTAAATGCTGTATTTACATAAAGAGATTAACTTGAAGTCTGACAGTAATTGTCTTGAAATTGACTGAAAGGGTTGAAAACTGGGGCATTTATGACTGCAATGACGGTCATTAAAGAAGATGAATATGCAGATGTAGCTGCTCCGATATATTTTAAAAAAGGCTATTAGAATGCTAAAACATCACAAAGAAATTGTGTTTAAAGCACTGCCTCAGAAAAACATAAGCTATATATGAACCCACTTAAACCTCACTAACTAATTACTAACTAGTTAACCATTTTGACCTATCCCTACAATAACTCCTAGTGTCTATATATACTGTATGTGTGTGTGTGTCAGTCTCAGTCTTTTCAGCAGCTCCATTCTGAGATGGCATCTCTTCAGACAGAGCTTCAGTTTCTAGCCTCCAACCAGCAGGGGGAGCTACAGGCTGAGAGAGATCTCAATCACACACTACATGAGAAATGTCTGGTATGCATTACTTCCTCGTATGTGTTGGCCTGTCCCACCTACTTCTCTGTATAGAAGACCCTTGGGTAGTAGATTCCTATGGAGTCATTCTTAAATCTGTGTCAATGGGACGTCCCATTATATTACCCTAGATGTGCACTTGTGTCTAAATAAAGTCCACAAGACCGCAGGGTTTCCCATTATTATTATAATGATATTTTGTTTCTGATTTATGTGCCCTCGTCTTTGTGCACAGTTGCACTCTACTTCACAACAATTCATACCACAATGTGTCACCATGTGTGGACTCAAGGGCTAAGGGCACTTGGGTCATTGCAGCATGTGTTTCGTTTTTTAACTTAATTCTCTCTGAAAATGTTTTTCTGTATCTGGTTAGTACCAGCAGTCTAGAGTTCCTTCATCTTGCTGTCTGTTACGCCCTGCAGGGCATTGATACTGCAATACCAACAGAGTGTTGGAGAAATGCCATTATGTAAATGAATAATCAGGAGCTTTGTGCTGAATAAAGCTATTGTCTCTGTGTGTGCAGCATTTGGAAAAGAAGTTGAAACAGCTCCAGGACGAGAGAGATCAGGCAGAAGTGAGCCATGGGGAGGTTAACAGACCCCACCACCATCTGACACCATAAATCTGTTTAATTATGCATGGCGTTTCAACAATAATAAGCATCATTATTGTGTCACGAGATGTTTATCAAAAGTTTGGTACATTTAGTATAAGTATAAACAATATCAGCAGTTAAGCGAAAAGAACTAACTGAAAAGAAAAACTTGCTCATAAATATTTAAATATTAAAACATCATTGAGACCCCTTGATTTCCTTAATATAGTGTATGTTATAGGCAACTGAAGTTTTATGGGAGTTTGGAGCATCTCTCTGTTTCTAAAATCCTCAGATTGATGCTCAAAATCGTTTCATGATTCAGGCCAACGCCTCCTCCTCTGATCATAGCCAGTGTTGAAGTGATCCCTCCAGAGGAATGAGCTTTCTTTTGACTCCCGTTCACGTCTTTGATCAAATTCCTTGTTTTTTCTTCAGATCACAGAGAACACGATCGAGGATCACAGAGATCTCTGCTCTATATCTGAGAGCTTTAAAGACGAGTCTGTTCCTCAGAAACTCACAGAGAACTTCTGGAGGACAGAAAAAGACTGCACAACATCAGCTGCAGCTCAAAATAGAAGCGAGGTGCATGTCTGTAGCACTGATATGTATACAGACAGAATCACTGAAATAACCATTCAGACAAGAAGCAAAATCTGAAATGTGTTCTTTAGATTCTGATTTAAATGTATTCGGTAGTCTGAACAGAAAAAAATATATAAAAGTGAGATTAGAAATCAAAATATTTTAAAATGTTAGTTTTAGCAGAGTTTAAGATAGGACATGATACATGTATAAAAATGTCAAAAATGTATTTTAGGATTTTAAACCACATTTCTGTGTGGCCTGAAGGTTATGCTTTGTTTTCAGACCCACACTTGTGTTTTTGACACTGAACTGGAGCCCTGGGCCTTTACATTACAGCGCTGGGAGATCAAGAAAGAGCGGACACGCATCACCAGCAGTTACAAACCCACCAGACCTGTGCACACACTGACGTGACATCACCTGATTATACAGCACGAACTACACAAAGAAACTATTTCAAACACGCAATATATCAAATCTAAAACAAATATCAAGCATTTTATTGCTTTTATGTGTGTAGGAATAAAAATGCAGTTATGAACTGTCCATGCTCTCTGAAATTAGTCAGAGTTTAGTGAAAAAAGAACTTCATGACTACAAATAGGCTACTTAAAAACTTGAATTAAAAATAGAGTCTTTTAAATTAATCATTTAAAGGCAACTATATGTGAATACAACCTGTAAAATAAATACTTTAAAAAAATATTATTTTCTGTGTGTCCGTCTATGTTTAATTATTACTTCTTCCTAGTAATGCAAAGATTTTCATAATGTCAACAAAGCATTATGTCATCGAATTGGTTGTGTATTCAATTTCTTAAATACATTTGGACGATAACTGCATTAAAGTGGCAATTTAAAGTTCGTATATATGATAACACCATATCAAGCAAAGTTGAATTCATTTTAAAGACTGCGCAAGCGAGGTATTCTCAAAATGATTACTCCGCAACCCCCCCTGTCGGCAGTGAGGGGTCACGATCACTCCTGCTGTCTCGTTTTCTTTCTCACCTCCTTCCCTTCGCTCGTGCCCCACAGGGAAGGAGAGAACGCGTGCGCGCTCGCGCCTCCTCCTCGGCCTCAAGTACTGCCACGTAATCCAGGTCGAGCCCCCCGTTCGCTCGCTCACTCACGAGCAGAAGCCCCAAGAGCCGTGACAGCGACTCCGAGGAATCCAAACCGAATACGGAAGCCCCTCCGGGCGGTGCGCGCTGACACGGACTGCGGCGGTAAGCGAAAAGTGCGTGGAAGTGTCCCCACGCGCACGGCGCGAGTGCACGAGACCGAGTCCAGGTTGAGTGGGTTTTAATCGAACACGCGAACGCAACGGCGCGGTCCGCGTGCGTGAAGTGGAGACTCATACTTTTGAAGTGTTTGACACGCAACAGGTCTTTGATTTGTTGTCGGTTTGATACAATGTAACAAACTCGCGCCGTTGTAAACACGCAACTTTGCTACAGTGTAACTTTGATGAAGTGGAGAAACCGTGACTGTCACTGTAGCAGATTTCTAGGTGGTTCCACGCTGATCTGCGAGTGATCGCGATCCTTGTGAGACCAGCAATAAAAAGTTTCTTGCGTTTTAAACGGTGGCTGTAGTTTTGAGTTGAAGCCGTGACGTCATGTTGACTACACAACTTAAATGTAACTTTTGTTTTCATATGCGTTCAACTTCAAAACAATAGAAGACGTCACACACACATTTTGCGTTAATATTATAACATGCACCAGCATACATGACGGTTTGTGTTGGGTATTTTATCATATTTAATATATGATACAGATTTGCGCCATTTTTGCCCTTGATATGTTATTTTAAGAAATGTGTACATGACCGCACTGCTGGAATTTGCTGCTAATGTTAATATACTGTACACAACACGGTTTTTCACACATTACGCAAAGTCATCAAATCATCTACATTTCTGGGTTTCTGTCTGTAAATGCATTTGTTTTAACTGTGTATAGTTCTCCACGGCCGTCATTTTTATGTTACATAATTTGCGATTACAATCTTAAAATGCAGGATACAACACCCAGTTCCTGTTTGCCTGGGTGGGAATTGTGTCCCAGATTGCTGTTCTGCCTTCATTTTGCATGTGTGTGCGTGAACTGCTGGTATGCGTTTTTTCTCAGGGAGCTTTCTTAGTGCTGGCCTTTGCTTAGTTGCCATGGCTACGGGTGGCAAAGTTACTACAGGTGTAAAGCCACAGATGGAGAAATACTGAGTTTATATAAATGCACTATGGACGGCAGTGTCCTGCTGTGGTATACTGTACTTTATTCAAGATATTGTAAATATTATCCTTAAATCTGATTTGTAAACAAATAAAAACAATCCCCTAAAAATGTTCTAATTTTCTAAATGTTGTTTTTAATCAGGAATCATGTTATGAGTTACGACAGACTCCCGAAGAAATGCTGGCAATAACAGCATCTAAAAGGACACGGTTTCCCTTCAACATTTAAAAAAATCTGCATCCTCATGCCATTCAAACCTGTCTGTGACTCTTTCTTGTGTGGAACACAAAAGATATTTCAAGAAATGTCTCCGTGGTTTTGTGTTCATACGTCAATGAGATCCAGGGTTGTTTGGTTACCAACGTTCTTCAAAATATCTTCTTTTGTGTTCTGCCGAAGATAGAAAGTCACACAGGTTTGAAGTGATGTACGGTTGACATTTTTGGTTGTACTATCCCTTTAAAAACTTCAATTTTGAGAGCTCTTATTTAAGTCTTCATGTAACAAAATGACAATTGTTTCTCATATTTTCTTTTCAAAATGTCTTCTCACAGGTAGGTTATCTTTCAGCTTTGCCTGTGGGATCACAGTAACCTTCTGTGTTTGAAAACACCACTTGGAGGGTGTGAAAACGCACTGAACCATGCGGCAGCTGAAGGGCAAGGCGAAGAAGGAGTCTTGGAAAGACAAGAAGGAGAGGAAACAGGCCATGCAGGAGGCACGAGAGCAGATCGGGACCGTCGTCATGCCGACACTCGCCGTTCTCGTCCTCCTCATCATCCTCTTCGTCTATGTGGCGACTAGACCTGGAGCCATCGAGTAAAAGACTCCGGTTACCCAAATCTCTCTCTTTCTTTCATTTTTGCTCGTTCTTTCCCAAAGCTGATTTTGGTGGATGAATTTGGACACAAACAAAAGAATGAACGGATTGATTTATGAAAAACAGATGAGCCAGAGCTTTCCCGCGCTAACGTATGGAGCATGTTGAAGAAGTCTTCCATTTTGGCGAGAGTCAAAGCCAGCAGCGTTCGTACCCGCTGTCTGAACGCATTATACAGGGTTGAAGTTTCATGCCAAAGCACCTGAGATGCAGCACACTCGGGCTGACCCAGGAACAGGGCCAGACCTGATGTCGCTGTGCTCGGATTTACAATGTCAGTACAAAATGAGAATTTCGCAGTGACTTTAGTATTGAACATGCCTGTAGCATGCACAGACACGTGTTCCTTTAAACACGTCACAAATTAACATATGAAACCATTGATGACAGAAACGAATGTTTTCCAGAATGGATATTTCTGAATGCTCATTACCGAATGCCTCATAAGTCAGTTGCTTTTGTTTTGGTTCAATGATGTGTGTATGTGCGGAGTGCATGTTTATATAACATATGACCTGTGATTTACAATCCTGTTAACATATGGACACGTCTTAAAATGTTTTCCAGCAGGACTTGGGTCTAAAAATGTGCCTTAAAACTTAAAAAATGATGTGCAGTTGTTAAAAGAATTAATAAAGAAACAGAACGCCATGTTGTCTGCTTTAAATCCGCATTTAATACAGTGGGTTATGATTTTTACACCGGCCTTGAGAAATCTCAGGCAGAAATATGTTCATTAGGTTTTGTTCTGATGCACAGATCTGAAACTGGATTACTTTTGGACTATTATAGCCATATTTTCTGGCTGTAGCCAATTTGTACTCCAACACCACAGAAAA